>CM077148.1:99368796-99965547 GCA_039583875.1 Platanthera guangdongensis | reverse complement strand
GTGTCGACACATTGTGTTGAGTGTCGACACTTGTACGTAGATTCTGCAGACTTTTGCTGAGTGTCGACACTTACTTCAAGTGTCGACACTTTCTGGTGTTGACTCAGCTCTTCTAGGTGTCGACACTTCTGCTAAGTGTCGACACAGCTTTTCTGCATTCTTCTACACTGAGTGTCGACACAGCTCCAAGTGTCGACACTTTCTGACTGGTGTCGACTCTTCTTCCCAGGTGTCGACACAATGACTCCAAGTGTCGACACTGCTTGTCTGGGTGTCGACACAAGCTTTCTCAAGTGTCGACACTTTCCCTCTGGGTGTCGACACATGGACTTAGAATTTTTAGCTTCAGTCCAGTGTATTCCTAACCTGCACAAGTAACTCAAACAAACATCAAATACACTATGATGTATATCATTGAGTTAGGTGAGGCTTCTTCAAATCAGATACATTTGACCAATGTACCCAACAGTGTCGACACATGCCTTGTTGGTGTTGACACAACTCCTTTGTTTTTGATACTGCTTCTCGACACAGCTTCTGTAGAATGTGTCGACACTGATTCTGTGTGTCGACACAAACACTTCTCTTTAACTTTGTTGAATCTCTGTTGTGTGTGTCGACACAAGTCCTGTGTGTCGACACAGTTGATGTCGACAAAGTCTTCAGTGTGTCGACACTGACTCTTGGTGTCGACACAATTGATGTCGACTAAGTATTCCTGTGTGTCGACACTGCCTCTTGGTGTCGACACAGTTGATGTCGACAATGCTTCTTTGTGTGTTGACACTGCCTCTGCATGTCGACACGGTTTCTTCTGGTGTCGACACAGCCTTTCCAAGTGTCGGCACAATTAACTCCAAGTGTCGACACAATTTTTCTCCAGTGTCGACACAAGCCTTCATAAGTGTCGACACAGCTTCTTCTAGTGTCGACACATGGACTTAGAAATTTTTCTGCATTACTTCATTTTCTTAACCTGCACATATAAACTCAAAATAACATCAAATACACCTTGATGTATATCATTGAGTAGGGTGAGGCTTCTGTTGATGCACAAAAACACAAGGGGGGTCGAGCACCACCAGCTAACGGTTCGAACACCGGGGAATAGGGAGACTGCGAGCAGTGATCTACTAAGTGGATGAGGGCAGGAAGAAGAACAGGGCCGTGAGCCACGGCAACAACAGACTTCGCCCGTCGCGGCCTGAATGCCTCTCTTGCGACGGGCTTTCCTTGATTGAAGATGGATTGGGTTACAAGTGAAAGGAGAAGGTTGACAAGAGCAGAGCGAGGGGGAGTCCGCAAGGCACAGGATTCGAGTCTGCAGCCTGTAACAAGTAGGCTCCTGGGTCCAAGTCAGCATGCCTTGGGTGCACCTCCTCCCCCCTATTTATAGGATAGGGGGCCTGCCCAAACGGGCAGGGCTAAAATAACCGACTGCCCGGGTACAGGAGAACCGGGCAGCGGTGACGGGAAGCAAAAAGAAAGAACACGCCAGTCCGCGCAGAAGGGGCGGACTGGGCTCGCGGACTAGAGCTTCCACTGCTGCTGGGCCCGATCCTGTTGGAGGGCGGCGGCCTGGGCGGACGAGACACTACGTCAGCCGCTGCAAATAATCTGATATCCGTCCTGGCGGACTGAGCGGACAGGTCCTTACGTCCGTTGATGGGGTACCTTGTCTGATTGGTGACCTTGCCGGACTGGGCGGACTGATAAATCGCGTCCGCGCCTATTGAAAGGGGGCTTTGGAATCTGGCAGGTGTTGCGGACTGAGGGGTTAACATAATCCCCGCACATTTTTAAGTTTCCAGAAAACTTCGAAAATGTTTTCTTAACCGCCGAGTCCGCACGCCTCGAAAATGCTGCCAACGCTATAAATATCGCAGGAGGCCCTGGAACTGTTGAGATTCTCGATCGATACGGGACGCTACTCACCACTTGCGGTCTCCACTTTCCAGTCCGGCATGGCAAGGCTTGGAGCTTTCTTCTCTAGTCTCACTGCAAAGGGCGACCCAGCACTGGCAACGCCTATGAAGACCAAGAAGATAGCAAAGAGGTCGACAAAAAAGGATCTTGTCCGCCCCACAGGAGAGAGTTCCCATAGCCAGAATCCTGCGGAGAAAGCAGTCCGCCGTGCCGACATATCTGCTCGCGAAGACGCCGCAGTCGACGCCAAACCATTGAGAAGTGAAAAGATGGTGACCCTATCGGACTCTGCCCCTTCATAGAAAACTGCAACCTCGGCGGACACCGTTGGTGAACACGTTGAGGCTGAGATATCTTCTCCCAATGCCCAGGTCCCTATCGTTAACTTGGATGAAGAAGACAGGCGGACTGAGGAAGAGGACGATGCGCCCTCAAGGCATTGACTGCTGTGAACCCAGAGCCTGTCCGCGAAAACCAGCCCGACCTAGGCGGGTCCGCCGCGGATTCTGCTGAGAAGACTGCTAAAAGGAAGAAGAGGAAGAGAGACGGGGCGACCGTCGCCGAGCGGGTTGAGAAGAAACTACGCGCAATGAAGGAGAAAACGTCTCCAAGCGGACTGGGGATGCGGACTTACAATACAGACCGCGCGACAAAGAAGTTCCAGACAGCGATCTGGTTACACCGGAGGCCCAAATCCAGGGAGATAATTCCCTCTCCACGGTCAGTTTATCCACGGATGTGATAATTGATTCCATAGACGTCGATCAACTTGATTTAATCAACGAATCCTTGCTGGTTGTACTGCAGCAATCTGAGGCGGCCACTGGGAATAACGGTGACGAACTCCCTTCCTTGTCCGCTGCGGAGGAAGAGGAGAGAGAGAGACTGAAAGAGAAGATAGAGGAGCAGAAGAAACAAATCGTTGCTCATGTTGCTGCGGTCGGGGCAGCCTCGAAGCAGGTCGCGGCGGATAAAGCCGTTGAGGATCTACGGATTGTTGCGGAGCTGCTGCGGTCAGGTAAACTTCAACCGTTGCCTAAATACTTTTAGCGTAAGTGGCTTTACAGGTCGCCGCCGCGGACGTCAAGACCAATCAAAATCATCACTGAGACGGACGATATTGTGGTTTCAACAAGTGCGGCTGCTGAGAAAAGAGCAAAGGTTCATCGTCAATGGAAGAAGCGATTAAGCGCCTTTGACCCGGAGCGGGCGAGGCGGCAAATCATCTTCGATAGTCGGCAACTCGCTACTGCTATGTCTAAAAGTGATCTTTCATCCTTTCTTTGCGTCCGCCACGAACTGCCTTTAAATGTGAAGTTGACTTTGTTTGTTGCAGGTAGAAGTCGCCGCCGGGCTCCATCGAGAGTGGTGAATTCGTGGTAACGCCGAATACCGGCGGTGATGCGGTCTCGAATGTGGAATCCGCGAGGGATGAGCCGCCCAGCCTGAACATTATAAAAGAGTTAGAGATGAAATTCCAAGCTGAAATGCAAGGTGTTAAAGCAGAGCTAGAGAAATCAGAGGAGCGCGAGAGAGCGTCCGCGGCGCGTGAGAAAGCGTCCGCAGAACGTGAGAAGGCCCTAAAAGACCAGATCGCCAGCATCTCGCGGGCGCTGGAGAGGTCTGAAAGGGAGAAGAAGAGGCTTGCGGATGACGTCCGATTCTATAAAGGTAAGCACTTGGCGTCGGTGCATGGAGAAAAAGGGAAGCGGGCTGCCGAGGTCGCTGAGCAGAGGCCGCGAGTGTCAGATCGCGCTGCTCCAGAGATCGCCGCACTGGCAGGCGGTGCCCAACAATCTGCGGATGAGGAGCCGAGGCCGGCGACGGAGCCAATGGTGCCCCTCAGTCGGGTTGATCGGGAAGCTGCTCATATGCACCGGACCATAAATGTCATTCATCATCATCTCTGCCGTGTGTACAGTGAAATTCTTCAGATAAGCGATGAAGCAGCTCATTTATGCAGAGACAGGGCAGAAAGGCCGGCGCGGACCGATAATAGGGACCGCTGAGTCCGCAATGCCTTGAGCTTTTATTTGCTTAATTGTATAATTATTTGGATAATTGTGCTTCAAGCAATGTTGTGCTGTTGTAAAATGAACTCTATTTGATCTGTGCGGACTCAGATTATATATCCGCAAATTATGTAGCTTAATCCTTGTGATGTGGTGAATTGTGCGGACTAATGCTGTGTCCGCTTCTCGTTATTTAACCTGCAAGTTGGCAATACTGCGAACTAAGCGGATTGAAAATGTATCCGCTCCTTGTGACCTGCCGGGAGAAAAAGCGCGATCTGAGCGGACAACAAATTGTGTCGGCCACAACTTTTTGCTTTGAATTTTCCTTGGCATGTGAATCTGTGTTTGTATCCGCGTTGTTGTTTGGCTGTTTTAACTTTTTGCGGACTGTGCGGATTGGAATTGCGAGCTCTGCGGCCTGGTTCAAAAAGCTGTCAGACTCTTTAGCTATAAATAGGGCCTTCTGCTTTCTCTTATGCAGGAAACAGCTGAAGTAAAAGGAACCCTGCGGCCTGCAAAATGGTGTCCGCGCGGACTGATTCTGCTGTCGCCTTCCATTCCGCGTGAAAGGGGAAACTAGATCTGATATACTCTAAAGGGGGGGGTGATAGAGTATATGGTGCTTTTTGAAAACACAAAGAAAACTTTTTGCAAAGCTTTACAACAATTGCTGTAATGAGTGTAAGCAGGGAAGCAGAGGTAAAATTAACCACAAATCTAATCTATGCAGAAACTAAGCACAAGAAAATCTAGGCCAGAAACAAAAAGAAAACATGCACAACCAGATGACACAAGGAAATATAGTGGTTCCCCAACTTGGGTACATCCACTCTTCTACCACCCTAGGTAGGAATCCACTGCAGGATGAGTTGATCAGGTGTCCTGGGCACCAATGAGCTTTTGATAAGGTGCTCAAAAACCAGATCAGATTTTTTGATCAGGTGTCTTGCCACCAATGAGCTTTTGACAAGGTGCTCAAAAACCAGATTCAAACTTTTGAAGGGAGTTTGAAAAACCCTTTACAGATTGGGGGTGAGAGAGTTATGGCAGTCTTCTCTTTCTCAAGCAACTGAGAAGACTATGTGGATTCAGTGATGTTGTCAAAGCTCCCCCTGAGTCCTTGAAAACTTCAGGAAGATGAGCTTTGCTGAGGGTGATAGGCCTTCAAAAATAGATCTCCAGCAGATGATGATTTCAGCAAGCTGAAATGTTGAGTGTCTGGAGTCTTGAGATGATGTTGGCCTTGAACACTTGAGAGCTGAAGAGATCTGAAGAATGTTTTAAAGCTTGATCTCTTTTTGATGAGTGTTCTTCTGAATTCTTGTTGACAGAAGATTGAGAGAGTCTCTGTGTATAGAGAGGTGTCCTCTACTTGTCTTTCTCTATTCTCTTGTTCTTGTCTGTCTTCTGTCTTATTAAAAAAAAACATTCTATCTTTTATTCTCTGAGTCTGAATAGAAAATTGCTCTGTCAAAGATAGCCGTTGGCCTGAATTAATTACAGCCTTAATTGTATATTATGTTCTGAAGGAAAGTCCACTGATTTATTCCTTAGAAAATCCCTTGAAACTTGCTCCAGAAGTAAATGAAAACGGCTGGCAGATCTTCTGTCTTAAATGCAGAATAACTTCTATCTGATTTTAAATTAGAATTCTGAAGGTCAACTGAAATCGTCGAACTGAGCTCTGAGATAAGGATCCAGTTCAGAGTCAAAATCGTCGACCTGAGCTCAGCGATCGTCGAATGGAGTTCGACGATATTGAGAAGTTGAGCTCAGCGATCGTCGACTAGAGCTCGACGATATTATGAGGCTTGAGCTCAGCGATCGTCGAATGGAGCTCGATGATCTGCCAAGGTTGAGCTAGACGATCGTCGACCGGAGTTCGACGAAACGTCGTGCTGAGCTCGACGATTTGGACTTAGTCTCCAGAAAAACTTAGGTATTCAGGGCAGCTTCCAAACCTAGACTCCTGATCCCTTAGACTCAATTCTAATTGACCTATAATCTATACAGAAGGTCAAAACATAGAATCCTAGAGACATAGTGATCCTGACCCAAATTAGTAATAGGGTGTTCCAACAATCTCCCCCTATTTGGGTTAGGAAAACTATTTACAGATTTTGAAAAACAAACAACAGAGTACAGTCACAGAAACATAAAAAACAACACAGCTAAACATCACAGAACCATCTCAGAGATATATAAACATGATATCCAGAAGGCAGTCACAGAAGTCAAGAATTATCACCTTACAGAGTTATTCCTTTTCTTTGCCTTTTACCATTTTAATTTCTCTATTAGGATCTAAAGCTTGTTGTTTTGATCTGGTATCATCAGCTGCACCCAAATAGATTTGCTTTGAAGCCCTGGGAACCACTGCAGCTGGATGCAACTCCATGTACCTGTCTGCATCAAAAAACTTACTGGAAGCATATCTTTCTAACTCTTTTTGCCTTTGCTCTGACATAGTAGATATATGGTAGTGTCTAGCCCTTGTTCTTTTGCTTTCTTTATCTGATCCAAAGCAGCCAGTTCTTTCATCCTTGCAGTCCAAGCCATAGGATTTTTCTCAGGATCCTCAAATGGAACAGGTGGCTCATACCTGTTGGAAGTGTTTCTTGAGGGGTCCTGACAGTCACATTTTCTCTAAGCTTATAAGGGAATGGACCTGAAGATGTATCAGAAGAAACATGTCCACCCCTGGAATAAGGATGCTGCCTGGAGTGTCCTTTGGAGTAAACCTGAGTTTCTCTTTGGTTTCCCCTATATCCTCCCCTTCTAGAGTAGGACCCCCTAGATTGGCTTTCCCTTTGATATGTTCTTGCATGAGGCTGGTAGGGAGCCTGGCTTCTAGCAGGGCCTGATCTTGCAGAGCTGCCACCTGCACCTGCATCAGGTGGAGGTGGTGGAGGAGGATGAGGGTGCTTGGACTGAGAAGAATCTTTATCAAACTTCCTCTTCTTCTTCATTGCCTTTAACTGGTTCCTGGAGAATTGCATCCAATGCTCAGAGATTGGAATTGGCAATTATGCAGAAGATAATATGGAACATCATTATCATCTCTGACTTTGGCAGGAGGAACTCTCTTCAAGGCCTTACTTCTTGCCTTTCTTTCCTTGCAATTGTGGCAGATGAGTCATCAGAAGCAGTATTATAATCCTCAGATTCAGAACTTTGTGCATCATATAAAGCATCAAGCTTTTTCATCAAATCCTCTTTCAGTTTCACAGCAGCTGATGGGGCAACAGAAACAGCAGATGTAACAGATACAGAAGCAGCAGATGTTACAACAGAGATTATTTCAGGAATTTTGGCAGCAGCAGGTTCAGAGACAACAATAACAACATCTACAGCAGGCTCAACATCAATAGCCTCTGTCATCAAAACATCCTGGGATGAGGGCTCAACAGCAGCAATTGAAACAATTTCTTCCTCAGTAGCAACAGCAATTCCAGAGGTAGACACAGCATTGTCTTCAGCAGCAGCAGCAGCAGCATCATCATAAGCAGCAGTCACTGACTGAATAAAATCAGAGATGATTCTGGGGTCACAGCAGGAGAAGGGCACTAGAGCCCTGGACAAATCTTCTGACTGGGCAGCAGGAACCTCTGGGGGCTGGACAGCATAGACTTCTGGAAGGGAGCTGAAGTAAGCAGTATCAAAAGTAGACAGCAAAGACCTTAGGTCTATTGCTAAAACTGGAGTAGCAGCAGCAGCAGAAACAGTCACAGCAGCAGTAGCAGCAGAAACAACAGCAGGGCAGCAACAGCAGCAACAGCTTCATAGGGCATCTCCCCCTGCCTGGATGCAGAAACCTGTGCATCAAGGCACACTGCTGGGGGTGCTGCTATAGGGGTAAGGAAGGAGGACAGCCTGGCAGAGAGAGCTGCCACTGATTGTTGCAGAGGAGCTAAGGGGCCTCCATGAGAAGGGAGAGCCTAGGTGCAAGGAGCTCATACAACTGATCAGCAAGGGCTGGGAGATCTACATGCTCAAGGGGAGCAGAGGTAGAGGGTACAGGGATGGCTGAGGGAGCTGGAGGAGGAGGGCTAAAGGGTGGAAGGGATGGCTCAGGAGAGGGTATGGTAGAGATAGAGGGGACAGGGATGGAAATTGAGGGAGTGAAGGTGGGTTGATCAAGAATCTGGTGGAGAAGGTCTTGGAAAGATGTGGAGGAGGATGGTAAATCTGGAGGAGAGGAGGGGGAATCATCCATGTAGGATTCATCCAGGAGAGTGAAAGTTGGAAGGGATGGGGATGAGGTGACATCTGGAGGGGGATAAGAGAATAAGGGAAGGAAGTGGTCTGCTGGTGGAGAGGAAATTGTTGCTGGAGATGGAATAGAAGATGGAGATGGGCTGGAGATGGTAATTGTGGAGATGGCTGGAGAGGTGGATGGAAGTGGAGGTAGGGTTGAGCTTGGAGGAGGAGAAGCAGCAGCACTAGCAGGCAGGTCCTCTGCAGGGGCAGAGGCCTGGGGTGGAGTGACTCCTAGAGTCCTGGTGCCTGAAGGGCCAGAAGAAGAGGGCCTGCTGGGCTTGGAGATTTGCCTGTCCCATTTCCCAAAAAGGGCACAGGTGAGTCTCTTGGAGGCATTGATGTGCACTCCAGAGGAGACTAGCAGGGCAGGGCACTTAGCCTGGAGGAAGATTCCCAGAATTCTTCCATAATTCACAAAAGTTTTGTTGATCTTTTTCTTCAACAAATCAAAGAATACTTCTCCCCAGTTCAGGCTTTTGCTATCTACCAGAGCTCCCATAAGGCAGAGCTGATATCTGGAGATTGTATCATGAGCAGAATGCTTGGCCAAAAGGACCTTGCCTACTACATCAGCCAAAAACCTGTATTCCACAGACAGGTTTCTCTTAAACAGTTTGCTAGGGTTCCCCTCAGGATGACCCATCCTGGCAAGAACATCAGCAAACTCTTCTCCAGAAAGGTCAGCAGAGTCTTCACCATTCCTGAAGCCAAAAACTTCTGTCAATACTGCTGGAGTCAGAGGTACCTGGGTGCCACCAATGGAGCCAACTATGGTGTTTGTGTCAAGTTTGTGGGCAGTGTAAACCCATTCTTTAATCTCATCAGATGCAAGTTTGATTCTGGTTGTCATCAAGGCAGTTAATTGCTGATCTTTGAATAAGGTGAGAATATCTTGGAAGATTTGATCTGTTGTGTTGAAGGAATCGAAATCGATGTCAAAGTCGGCATCAAATTTCATGGCAGCGAGCACAGCAACAGAAACGGCCATGGTACTGGAGGTTGTCTGACATAGACTTCCTCTTTGATGTCTCCATTTAAGAAGGCACTCTTTACATCCATCTGATAAACTTTGAAGCCTTTGTGAGCTGCATAAGCTAAGAATATCCTGATGGCTTCTAATCTTGCGACAGGTGCAAAGGTCTGGTCGTAGTCAATTCCTTCTTCTTGAGAATATCCTTGGGCAACTAGCCTTGCCTTGTTCCTTATTATTACTCCTTGATCATCCAGTTTGTTTCTGAATACCCATTTTGTTCCAACAATGGAATGATCCTTAGGCTTTGGCACTAGTTCCCATACTTTGTTCCTCTCAAATTGATGCAACTCCTCTTGCATGGCAATGATCCAGTGTGGATCTTGCTCTGCATCTTGAATGGACTGAGGTTCAATTTGAGAAAGGAAGCAGGTGTGCAACAGGTTTTGGTTGACCTGATTTCTGGTTTGCACACCAGCTGAGAGTTCTCCAATTATCTGGGAAATTGGATGGTCTCTTGATGTTACTAAATCAACTGGGGGTTGATTGTTCACCAACCTGTGTTGTTGTTTCCTCTTGTGGTACAACAACTGGCTCTTCAGGTTGAGTTTCAATATGTTGAGCATTGCTCTCATCTTCACTGCTTTCGTCTTCTTGAGCAACCTGTAGCTTGTTCATATCTTCAACTAGAGTGTGTTCCTGCAATGGTTCTATGGTAGAAGAAATCTTCTCCTTGAAAGACATGTTAGTTTCATCAAAAGAAACATGAACAGATTCCTCAATTTTTAATGATGATTTATTATATACCCTATAGGCCTTGCTGATCATGGAGTATCCCAGAAACACTCCTTCATCAGCTTTGGCTTGAAATTTTGCTAGATGTTTCTTATCATTATTGTGAATATAGCAAATGCAACCAAAAATTTTGAAATAGTCAACTTTAGGTTTCTTCCCTTTGAGTAATTCATAGGGAGTCTTTCCCTTCAGTTTATGTATCAGGCTTCTGTTCAGCACATAGTTGGAGGTGTTCACTGCCTCTGCCCAAAAGGATAGAGGTAGATGAGCATCTGACAACAATGTAGTGCAGATTCAATAAGGGTTCTATTTTTCCTTTCAGCTACCCCATTTTGTTGAGGAGTTCTAGGAGCTGAGAAAGTATGCCTGATCCCTTCACTCTGACAGAACTCTTGCATAAGAAGAGAATCAAACTCTGTCCCATGATCACTTCTGATCAGGGCAATGTGAGTATTGAACTCAATCTTTATACATTTGAGAAACTCTGTCAGACACTTAAAGTTATCAGACTTCTTCCTTAGAAAGAACACCCAAGTGAATCTAGAGAAGTCATCTACAATCACTAAAGTGTAGGATTTCCCTCCTAGGCTTTGTACTGTGATGGGTCCAAATAGATCCATGTGTAACAGATACAATATCCTAGGTGAATCACTCTTATTAAGTGACTTAAAACTATTTTTAGTTTGCTTGCCTAATTGACAAGCCTTGCAGAGTCCTTCCTTCTTGTAGGGGCCAGAAGGTAGTCCTCTAACAAGGTTGTCCTTGGATAGCCTAGCAATAGTTCTAAGGTTTAGGTGTCCTAATCTCTTATGCCATAAAACATTTGGTCTATAAACTGAATTGAATAAGCAGATATCTATAGAAGTTGAAAGAAAATCTACAAGGTAGATGTTACCTTTCCTTTTACCTGTCAACACAGTGGTGTTGTCCTCTGACTTGATCTTGCATAGAGTTTTGCTGAAGGTCACCTGGTAGCCTTCATCACATAGCTGACTGATACTGATTAGGTTGTGCTTCAGTCCTTCCACATATGCTACCTTCTTGAAGGTTACAGAACCAATCTGGACTGCTCCATATCCTTTAGTTTGCCCAAAATTGGAGTCACCAAAGATGACTTTGGGTCCAAGCTTGGCTTTAAAGGAATTGAGGTTGTCCTTGTTCCCTGTCATGTGCTTAGAGCACCCACTATCCAAATACCATTGCTGGTTAGATGTTGGATAGGTCTTCACCTGCACATAAAGCAATTCACTTGTTTTTGACCCAGTTTACCTTGGGCCTAGGTTGATAACCTTTAAATTCAGAAATGAAAGACATCCCTGGCTGACTCTTATATCCTTCAGGATGATATCTCCTTGGAGGTAAAGTCCATTCAGTATAAGGGTTAAATGTTTGGGATGAAGAACCCTCAGGATTCAATTTTGACTTGCCCTTGAAAATTTTTCCACTGCTCTGACCTCTGTTCGACGATCTTGGAGCTGAGTTCGACGATCTTGGGTCAGATCGTCGAGCTCCGTTCGACGGTCGACTATGGCTGAGGTCAGGTATATGGGATCGTCGAGCAGCGTTCGACGGTCGTGGCTTAGATCGTCGATCAGCGTTCGACGATTTGTCCTGAGATCGTCGAGCTGCGTTCGGCGATCGTCGATCTTCATTCGGCGATCGTCGATCTCCGTTCGACGATTTGTACTGGACTTTAGTTTTCTGAGGCAGATCAGAATTTTTCCTGGCAACCTCTACAACTCCCTTTCCCTTGTCAGAAATGAACTTGATAGGGGTTGTTAGAACAATAGGTTGGCTGGATGAGGCACCCAAGCCCAGTGTACTGTTGAATCTTGAGTTCACTGTGCTTGTGATGTCCATCAGCTTGATGCTTCTCCCATTGAGAGATTCTTCAAGCTTCTTGGCCTCAGAGAGTTCACTCTTCAGTGAAGCTATCTGTTCCCTATGGTTCTCTAACTCCTGAGAGAGCTTGAGGTTTTCTGATTTTAAAGCATTGTGGTCAGACAATTGATTTCTGAGAGAGATGATCTCTTTCTCAGACTTTAGCAGGTCTAAACATAGTGCTTTAAATTCAAGTTTAAAATCTTCTGAAGTGAAATCAAAAGAGTTGATTACCTGATCTTCTTCAGGTTGAGTTTCTGAGTCTGACTCTGACTCCTCTTCTTCTGAGTTGTGTTGAGAGGCATTGATTGCCATCATGCAGAATTCTTTTTCCTCTGCATCATCCTCATCATCACTTGAGCTGGAAGAGGCCTGTGACTCCTCTTCAGTCTCACTCCAGGATTCAGCAACAAATCCTTTCCTTGTGTGCTTACTTTTGCTGGTGGAAGGTTTGTTATTTCCATGCCTTTTGGAGTCCTTCTCCTTTCTTCTTTCTTTTCTGTCCCTCCTGTCCTTGTTCTTGTTTTCTGGACAGTCAGGAACCATATGCCCTGGTTTCCTGCAACCAAAGCAAATAATGTCTTTGCTATTGCCAGTGGACTTGTCATACCTTGGCTTGTCTTGCTCCTTGTATGATCTTCTTCTGAAGTCCTTCCTGGCCATCTTATAGAATCTTTTGGTCAATAGGCTGAGAAGTTCATCATTGCTTGTGGCCTTTTCTTCAGGCAGATCCTCAGCTGCCTTGAATGCAATAGTCTTCTCCTTTCTTGTGGCTGGAGAAGCAGCCTTCTGTTCTTCTTCTCTATTCTTGATGAGTAGCTCATAAGATTTGAGCTTACCCAACAAGACTTCAGTGGTAATCTCATTTAGGCTTCTGGCATCTTTAATTGGCCAGATTCTTGAATCCCAAGTGCTGGGGAAGCACATTAGGATCTTGTCATTGAGTTCTGTCAGTGAGATTTCTTTATCTAATGTCCTCAGTTCACTGACAATTAGACTCAATCTATTGTACATGTCTCCCACTGACTCAGTTTCTCCCTTCTTAAAGTTCTCATATTGGGAGATGAGATGAGATCTTCTGTCCTTTCTCTCATCAGCTGAGCCAGAGACAATTTCTGAAAGCTTGTCCCAGATCTCCTTGGCTGAATTACATTCAGCTACCTTCTGAAAAATGTCATCTGACATTGTCTGAGCTAGAATGTTCATTGCCTTGGCATCAGCTACTTTCCATCTTTTAATGTCAGCATCTGTTCCTGATGGAGGTGGAACAGCATTTGTGCTTGTGCTCTCTGGAGGTCTTGGGCACACTGTCAAAACAGAATTAAAAATATCTTCGTCAATTGAATTCATGTAGAGTTTAATCCTTGCCTTCCAAAGTGCAAACTTTGATAGATTGCACACTGGAGGTCTGGTGCTAGCATAATCCTTGTTCTGGGCCATGATTTGTGCAAGCTAAATCTAATATAAAAAGAAAACAAAAGAAGGATCTAGTTTGGGATCTTTGGGGTTCAGGTGTTAGCCTGTACAACCAAACAGAGATGGTATGCTTAACCAACCTCCCTCTGATACCAATTGAAAGGGGAAACTAGATCTGATATACTCTAAAGGGGGGGTGAATAGAGTATATGGTGCTTTTTGAAAACACAAAGAAAACTTTTTGCAAAGCTTTACAACAATTGCTGTAATGAGTGTAAGCAGGGAAGCAGAGGTAAAATTAACCACAAATCTAATCTATGCAGAAACTAAGCACAAGAAAATCTAGGCCAGAAACAAAAAGAAAACATGCACAACCAGATGACACAAGGAAATATAGTGGTTCCCCAACTTGGGTACATCCACTCTTCTACCACCCTAGGTAGGAATCCACTGCAGGATGAGTTGATCAGGTGTCCTGGGCACCAATGAGCTTTTGATAAGGTGCTCAAAAACCAGATCAGATTTTTTGATCAGGTGTCTTGCCACCAATGAGCTTTTGACAAGGTGCTCAAAAACCAGATTCAAACTTTTGAAGGGAGTTTGAAAAACCCTTTACAGATTGGGGGTGAGAGAGTTATGGCAGTCTTCTCTTTCTCAAGCAACTGAGAAGACTATGTGGATTCAGTGATGTTGTCAAAGCTCCCCCTGAGTCCTTGAAAACTTCAGGAAGATGAGCTTTGCTGAGGGTGATAGGCCTTCAAAAATAGATCTCCAGCAGATGATGATTTCAGCAAGCTGAAATGTTGAGTGTCTGGAGTCTTGAGATGATGTTGGCCTTGAACACTTGAGAGCTGAAGAGATCTGAAGAATGTTTTAAAGCTTGATCTCTTTTTGATGAGTGTTCTTCTGAATTCTTGTTGACAGAAGATTGAGAGAGTCTCTGTGTATAGAGAGGTGTCCTCTACTTGTCTTTCTCTATTCTTTTGTTCTTGTCTGTCTTCTGTCTTATTAAAAAAAAACATTCTATCTTTTATTCTCTGAGTCTGAATAGAAAATTGCTCTGTCAAAGATAGCCGTTGGCCTGAATTAATTACAACCTTAATTGTATATTATGTTCTGAAGGAAAGTCCACTGATTTATTCCTTAGAAAATCCCTTGAAACTTGCTCCAGAAGTAAATGAAAACGGCTGGCAGATCTTCTGTCTTAAATGCAGAATAACTTCTATCTGATTTTGAATTAGAATTCTGAAGGTCAACTGAAATCGTCGAACTGAGCTCTGAGATAAGGATCCAGTTCAGGGTCAAAATCGTCGACCTGAGCTCAGCGATCGTCGAATGGAGTTCGACGATATTGAGAAGTTGAGCTCAGCGATCGTCAACTAGAGCTCGACGATATTATGAGGCTTGAGCTCAGCGATCGTCGAATGGAGCTCGACGATCTGCCAAGGTTGAGCTAGACGATCGTCGACCGGAGTTCGACGAAATGTCGTGCTGAGCTCGACGATTTGGACTTAGTCTCCAAAAAAACTTAGGTCTTCAGGGCAGCTTCCAAACCTAGACTCCTGATCCCTTAGACTCAATTCTAATTGACCTATAATCTATACAGAAGGTCAAAACATAGAATCCTAGAGACATAGTGATCCTGACCCAAATTAGTAATAGGGTGTTCCAACACCGCGGACCACCGGAAATGCACATTGATGGAGGCCGACCTGGACGCCTTTGTCGAAAAGAAGATGGCGAGCTCAAACATCCTTGTCCGCCTTCCAGCCCATCAAGAAAGATTAAACTTCTCAACCGCAACCCAGATCGCCATCCCTGTGGACCATTTTGACAGCGGATTCAAGTTCCCACTTCTATGGGAACTCGCCGCCATCTTTGAACACTATGGAATGGTGCCTGGCCAGCTTGCGCTGAATACACTCGCTGCGATTTGCAGCTTTGTCTCTTATTTGCGATCTGAAAAGATCGCTTTTTCAATGAATGTCTTCCGCAAAATATTTTCTGTCCGCTCCATTACTGCTTCCGGAGGCCGCCCCTACAAGGGGGTAATATACTTCTACTGCAAGGGGATGAAGGTTGTGGGCCTTCCCAACAAAATCCATAACTGGGCCTCTAGGTTCCTGATTTTTGATTGCGACCTAGGGTTCGCGCACACCTATCCGCAGGTGCGCGCGGACTCCGCCTTCAAAAGCATGCAACTGGATTACTTAGAGTCCTCCATTGTCGAGTTCTTGGCCAACGCCAGGCTCGACATCGAGCATTATATTCCGCTGCTAGCGAGCTTAGCAGACATCATGCCCGAAGAGAGTAAGTAGCTTCCGAACTCAGCTTTTGCATCCGCTGCGACCTTGGTGTTTAACCCATTTGTTTTTGCAGCGACCTTGGCGGTACCCGCTAACTTGCCGCAGACGCCTAGCGGCTTCGTCCCTACACAGAAAGAAAAGAAAGAAGCAGTTGCAAGAAAGAGGAAGGAGGAAGGGGATCCCGCGGCGGATTACTCTTCCTCAGAAAGCTTCTCCATGAGTGGCTTCGGCACCAGCCAGAAGGACCTTAGGGGGAACCCTATGGTCCACTGGCACAACAAGAATAAACATGTCCGCCTATCTACCGCGCTTCCTTCGTGAAAGAGTCCGCGGATAACACGCCACGCCCACATTGCGATCTCCGCGCTTTACGGAAAGCGCAACTTGAGCGACCTCAAGAAGGTGCCCGCCGCCGACCTCCCTTTGCTAGCCTCTCAGGCCGCTGCGAACAGCGTGGTGACAAACCACTATATTGCCACCCTGGCCAGAGACCTGTTGAGGCAGAATGAACAACTTCAAAAGGATAATAAAGCGCTAAAGGAAAGGAATGCGCGGTTGGGAAAAAGTGTTGCCCAGCAAAGAGAAGAGCTCGGGGTTAGTTGAATTCGCTGCGGCCTTAGTTTGCTGTCCGTCGCGATCTGTCTGACGTTTGCTTTTTGTTTTGCGCAGGTCGCCTATGACTTGGAAAAAAACAACTTCCAGTCTGCCAAGCTCCCTTTCGTAAAGGAGACCGTCGAGGTCGCTATTGAGCGACTTGTCCGCGACGGCTTCATAAAGGAGGGAGTGGATGGTGTCCCTTTTTTGGAGATCTTCCCTGAGCTGGCTCCTCAGGTCGCGGCGATGGAGAGGGCTAAAAAAGGAAAGGACATCATTGAGGAAGGTGAAGAAGAGGAAGAAGAAGACGAAGAAGAAGAAGTTGAAGAAGAAGACGGAGGGCAGGGCGAAGGGCAAAGTGCCAAGGAAGACAATACTGCCTCAAGCCCGCGAGTAGAGGAACTGTCCGCCGAGTCCGACACCTCTGCATCCTCCTCTGCTACCGGGAGCTCGCATAGCGGGTACGCCTCGAGTACAGGATCGGATAGCAGCAGAAGCGGCTCTGGGGGCTACTCTCCAGAAGTTGACATTGTTGGTGACAGCCCTGCACCTCCAGAGAAGAAACAAAGGACTATAGATTGATCAATGTATTTTTTATCTTTTTCGTTTTGTAAAAAGTGGCGGACGCAAGATTGCAGTCCGCCGAACATATAGAATGATGTAAACAGTTTTTGATGAAATAGAAAGAAAGGATATTTTTGGCATATGTGCTTTCTGCAATGTTCTTTTTCCACGCTCACCGCACCAACACTTAGCAGTCCGCACGTCATGCTGATAAGTTTAAGCAATATCTTGCTGATTAAAGAATATTATTGTCGACGAATAAGAAATTGTTAGGCGGACTCTGTTGAGTTTTAATTGCAGTCTGCACGACACTAGGATCATTTATAACGAATCTTGCTGATTAGAGAATCCAACTCATCAATCCATTCAACATTCGCCTTAAAAAATGACGAAAACAGCCAGCTGATAACAAAGGTAGTACTTTATTTTCTAGTAGAGTCCGCATTTCTCTTTATTAATCAAATCATAACATGAAAACCATTCTGCGGACTGAGCGGATATAGAAGACCGACACGCTCATAGTAGAAATGATCTATATAGCTCGTGGTTTCAAGAAAACTGTCGGACTGAGCGGATACAGAAAACCAGTCCGCCAAAGATAGAAATGATCCATAGCGACAAAGAAAATCAATCCACTCATAATACAAGAAATGATTTATAGCTTGCGACCAGGTGGGCAGGTGAGCCAGAGCGGCATACTTTTCTCACCAGGCTGCATGCTATAAAATCAACCCAAGCTGGCGGACTGAGCGGACACAGAAAACCAATCCGCTCACAATAGAAGAAATGATCTATAGCTTGTGACCAGGTGGGCAGGTGAGCCGGAGCGGCATACTTTCCTCACCGGGCTACAAGCTATAGAATCAACCAAAATAGGCGGACTGAGCGGATAGAGAAAACCAGTCCGCACATAATTCACTGTGAAGAGCAAAATGCTCATTTGGCGGAACGGTTCCCTGCCCTCTTGCCTGGAGTACAGTCTAAGCTGTGGGTCTCCTGCAGGCACTGCTTGAGGGTACCATGGAGTGTTCGAGGGTTACAAGCTAAGATGACCCGCGGGCAGGTGAGCCGGAACGGCATACTTTCCTCACGCGATCATCGAAGTTGTAACGATATCCCTATGGCGGCATGGTAGAGATTTTCCCCACCCAGCCCTCCATAATGCAGAGGTGGGGTCAGGTACTTGCCGGGATCCGAAGTCCAGAATCCAACCGCGCTAGAGCCTGCAAGCTCCCACTACACGGTGCGAAATCTCCTCGCAACACGTGGTCTTTGTGGTGTTACGCTAATGACAACAGCTCTAGGGGAGGTCTTGCTGAACTCGGCGATGTCTCCTGGTATCAGGGAACTGTTATGGGTCTTTGGGAGAGAGAGAAAACACTAGAAAAAGGTGTCAGTATAGATCCTTTGATTAATAAAATGTATTTGCAAAGCAAACATAAGAAAGAAAAGGGAGTTCAGGCATAGAACCGTTTTTGGAATCTTTCTTAGCGTCTCATCTGTCATGATTACATAAACAATACTTGAAGAAGCGTTAGCAAGCAGTTTTTATTCATAATAACTCTTGAAGAGGATACACAAAGTAGAAAAAAGGAGGTTTAAGAATAGAACCGCTTGAGATCATCCCCGCTCTATGTGTGTGGTATATCCTCTCCTTCGTATGTATGCAGGCGGTAAGCGCCGCTCTTTAACGCTTCTTTGACAACAAAAGGGCCGGCCCAATTTGGATTAAGCTTCCCAATTGAACCAGCTCTTGCAGCTGCATCAATCTTCTTTAGAACGAGATCTCCCACTTGGAAGTGTTTGATCCTCACGTTCTGATCAAAGTAGCGGGCCATCCTTCTTTTGACCTCCTCCTGCCTTATGGCCGCTTGATCTCTGATGGCCTCGACGTGTTCCAAGCTGAACCTCATCTCTTCACTATTCAACTCAAGCCAGTCCTCAAAGCCTTCTCTTGCAAGCAGAACTCTGGGTGACGGGACTTCAAACTCAACTGGTATAAGTGCCTCCGAGCCACGAGAGAGCTTGAATGGAGTCTCCCTAGTTGCGGATGATGGCGTTGTCCTAAGGGACCAGAGGACTGATGGAAGCTGATCAGCCCAGCTGCCCTTGAGATTCTGTACTTTCTTTTTGAGCAAATTGAGGATCTGCTTGTTGGCTGCTTCTACTTGGTCGTTGCTTCTGGGATGATGAACTGATGCAAACCGCAGTTCTGTTCCGATCTGCCTGCAAAAGTCTATCATCTCTGAGTTGTTGAATTGCGGCCCGTTATCAGTGATTATAGCCATTGGAATTCCATGCCGACAGACAATCTCTCCCCAAATGAAGCTTCTGACGACCTGAGTAGTTGTCTTAGCCAATGCCTTGGCTTCGATCCACTTGCTGAAGTAGTCGATCATTACGATGATGAAACGTCGCTAACTGCTTGCCATGGGAAAAGGACCGAGGAGGTCCATTCCCCAAACTGCGAAGGGCCAAGGAGTTGCAATCGATCTGAGGGACTGAGCTGCTTGGTGCTGAAGTGGAGCAAACTTCTGGCACTGAACACACCTTCTGGCATAGATCTCAGAGTCTCTCTTCATAGTGGGCCAGAAATATCCTTGCCGCAGGATTCATTTTTCAAGAGTTCTTGCTCCCGAGTGGCTTCCACACTCTCCGGAATGAATCTCTTGCAAAACAGTGAAAGCTTCTTCTTCTGAAACACACCGGGCCATGGTAGAGAGGAAAGTTTTTCTGTAGAGGACTCCCGCCACTAGGAAGTAATGAGCTGCTTTTATTCTGAATTTTTTCTTATCTCTGACTGTATGATGATAATCTCCCATCGACAGATAGAGGATGAATGGGTCCATCCAAGAGGCACGTTGGTCTACTTGCATCAAATCTCCTTCCAATACTGCCGGGCGAAAGAGTTCGGAAGTTGTCCCTCCTGAAAGCATCCCATGCTTGGAAAGAAAATCGGCCTCCTCATTTTCTGTTCTGGGGATGTGCTCGATAGTAAAGCTCTTGAACCTGCCGACTTCTATCTTCACAAGAGCTAGATATTTCTTCAGGATCGGCTCTCTTGTTTCGAAGTTACCGAGGACTTGTGACGCCATTACCAGAGAATCGGTTTTGATGTGAACATGATCGATTCCGAGTTCTCTTGCAAGCCTCAAGCCTGCTAGTAAAGATTCATATTCGGCCTGATTATTGGGTACTGAAAAGTAGAATTTGATGGCCTGCTCCAATTTGACTCTGTTTGGATTGATGAGAACCACCCCTGCTCCGGAAGAACTTCCTGAGGCTCCATCAACATAGATGGTCGAAGCCAAAGGTGACCTTTCTGCTCGATCATGACTGGACTCTGGCATGTCGATTAGAAAATCTGCTAGAACCTGAGCTTTAATGGCTGTCTTGGGCACATAAGAGATTTCAAATTGGCTCAACTCTATTGCCCACTTAGCTAGTCTGACGGAATGTTCTGGTTTTTCCAACACACCCTTCAAAGGCTGATCGGTGACGACTTGAATTGAATGTGCTTGGAAGTATGGACGAAGCCTGCGAGCCGACATGACTAGCGCCAAGGCTAACTTCTCCAAAATTGGATACCGTGTCTCAGCACTTTTCAGAATATGGCTAACATAGTAAATTGGGAATTTCTTTCTGCTCTCTTCCCGGAGAAGAACGGAGCTGACGGCCTCAGGGCCAACCCCTAGGTATAAGAAAAGAATCTCTCCTGGCCGAGGACTCTGAAGTAGGGGTGCTGAGGTCAGTTGCATCTTCAACTGCTCAAAAGCTTTGGAGCATTCTTCCGTCCACTCAAACTTGGAGGCTCCTCGGAGAGTTTTGAAGAATGGAGCACTCCTATCTCCGACTCGAGAGAGAAATCTCGCAAGGCCTGCTAGCCTCCCCCTAACTGCTGAACTTCTTTAGGTGAACGAGGGGTAGGCATATCAAGGATGGCTTTCACTTTATCAGGGTTGGGGGCAAGTCCTTCTGGAGTAAGGAGATGACCAAGAAACTTCCCCTTACTTGCCCCAAACGTACATTTCAAAGGATTGAGCTTCATTTTGTACTACGCAGAGTAGCGAACGTCTCTGCTAGGTCTCGCAAGTGCAGCGAAAACGACTTACTCTTAATCAAGAGATCGTCTACATACACTTCTAGGTTCCTCCCCTTCTGATGGTTAAACACACGGTCCATCATCCGTTGGTAGGTTGCACCAGCATTCTTAAGCCCAAAGGGCATCACAAGGTAGCAATAGCAACCATCATTAGTTATGAACGACGTGTGAGGAATGTCGGGCTTATGCATTCTTATCTGGTGATAACCAGAAAACGCATCTAAAAAACTCATATAAGAGTACCCTACCGCGGAATCAACTAAAGAATCTATCCGAGGCAAGGGGTAGCAATCTTTAGGGCATGCTTTATTAAGTTTGGTAAAATCTACACACATTCGTCATTTTCCTCCTGGTTTCTTAACCATTACAACATTAGAAATCCAAGTAGGATATTGAATTTCTTTGATAAAATTTGCTTTGAGGAGCTTTGCGACCTCCTCCCTTATCGGTTCAGCAAGCTTTGTAGCCATGTCCCTCTTCTTTTGTTGTATGGGCCTGCAGCCGGGATCAACGTTCAAGTGATGGCAAGCAACATCAGGATCCACTCCTGGCATGTCTTCTACTGACCAGGCGAAGACATCCAGATTATTCAGCAAACAAGAAATCAACTCGGCCTTTTGATCTTCAGGTAGTTCCGAGTTGATGGAGAGCTTCCTCTCCTCCCCCTCAGCAATGGGGACTCCTTGCGTCACCTGGGCAGGTTCCAGGTGAGCACCTTCATCGGCAGCAACTTCTGAACTGGGAGAGACTTCTGCAGCTTCTGTTGGAGCAAGGGAAGGGCTGGCTTCAACCATGTTGACAGTACGGACGTAGCACTCCCTTGCTCTTCTTGGGTCACTCCTGACCCGGCACATCCTTCCATCAGCAAAGAACTTGATGGCATGGTGGTAAGTGGAAACCACCGCTTGATACTTGTTTAACAAGGGCCTGCCGAAGATGGCATGGTAGCTGCTGGGGGCGTCAACCACTATGAACTGTATTTGCTTAGTCGACCCTCCGAGCTTCACGGGCAGGATGACGCTGCCCTCTACTTCCTTTCTCTCTCCCGAGAAACCATAGAGTGGCCCCTCAGTGGAAAGCAGAGGCTTTCCGGTCCTCAGGGCCTCAAAGGTAGACTTGAATAGGAGGTTGACTGAGCTGCCTGTGTCAACAAGAATCCTATCCACTGTGAAGTCTCCAACCACAGCCTTGATTACAATTGCATCATTAAATGGATTGGCTGTTTGAGGTAGGTCTGTTGGACCAAAGGTGACAACCTCACTTGGAGGAGCAACGGATGAAGAGGCCACCTCTGCCCGGGTGACCCTTGAAATTGACGATTTCCGAGTGGACTCGGTCCCTGCTCCACCATGGATGAAGAAGAGGCGTCCCAGGACCCCTTCATCATCTGCATCGAAGCACTCCACTGGGACGTTGATCGGCCCCAGACGGCCCTCGTCCTCTACATCCACACACTGCTGGTATGCCTCGGCTACCTCTTTGCCCTTTGAGGTGGATGGTTTCGAAGAGGAAGGAGAATCCTTCTTGGCCAGGTCAATCTTGCCCTCGGCAAGCAACTTCTCTATCAGCGTGCGAAGGGCCTTGCAGTCCTCGGTCAGATGGCCCTTTTCTTTGTGGAACTGACAATATTGTGCATTATTTCTTGGCTTCCACATTTTCTGAGGCTCTTGCCTCTTTTCTTCTGTTCTTCTTTGCAAGATCTGGATAACTTCGTCAAGGTCCAGATCTGCAGCGTCCTCCATGGGGCTTTCATCAAATTGGCCCGGAGCAGGCAAGGCTGCTTGTTGGAGGATGGGAAGAGCTTGCAATGGAACGGCGGGAGTGGCGGCCAACGGCAGTCTCTGCTCATGAAACTGTTGATGGCCTTGGAAAGGTTTCTTGTTGCGGAAGTTTCTGCCTCTTTGAGACGGAGGCTGGAAGTCTTGGCGAGGGGGCTTGCCACGAGAGGAAGAAGCGGAGGCATCCCTTCCTTCAGCCTTAGCTGTCAGGGATGAGACATAGGTTGGATTGGCATTTTCTCCTTCAATGAAACGGTTGACCATGGCGATCAACTCTTGATAAGTCTCAGGTGCCTTGGTTGTTGCTTTAAACTTCAGAGGGCCCTCCCGGAGGCCATGGATCAAGGCGACCTTATAATAATCGGGGTTTACATTCCTGACCCCTTGGATCTCTCTCTGAAAGCGATCAACGAATCGCGCCACTGATTCATTATCCCTTTGCTTGATTTCAAATAGGGCAGCTGGACCATTCTTCCTCTTCCTCGAGGTAGCAAACCTCAGCAACAGCTGGCTACGAAGCTCTGCGAAAGAAGAGATTGTGCCCGAAGGCAGCTCGTAGAACCACTCTCTTGCCTGTCCTTCGAGAGTGGTAACCAGGAGTTTACACTTAATTGCATCTGAGAGGCATCTCAAAGCAACTGCCCCCTCAAATGCTTGGAGGTGAGAAACTGGATCTGTCGCTCCTGAATAGAATGGGATGCGAGGCTCCCTGAAGTTGCTCGGAGCCGATTCCCATCGGATTCGGTCAACAAAGGGAGATGGGGTCTCGAACTCTGCGGGGTAAAAGGGGCGGACTGGAGCCGGGGAGTCCGCGGGCTCGGCGGACTGGCGGTCAGCAAAATGAAGCTGGCGGGCAGGAGTGCCCCTGGCAGCCTCTCTGAAGAAATTTCTGAAAGCAAACTGCTCCTCCTGAGGGCGCAGAGGGGCAGCGAACTGAGCAGGGTTCCGGGGAGTTGCTGGCGACAGCCGAAGCGGAGTTCGGTGAGCTGGGGTCTGGCGGACTGGCGAGTCCGCTGGGTCCGCTGCGGCCTGAGGAGCAAGCCGCTGGGCTAGTGCGAGCAGAGCTTGGCTGATTGCGTCGAGACGATGGTCAGTCTGCTGGCGGGACTGCTCGGCCTCAAGGCGAGCTTGCTCAATCGCGTCCCAAAGTGAGTCCTCTGAAGAGCTGGAGCGGTCTGAGGAGCGGGCTCTGCGGTCTGACATTTCCGTCCGCTGATTTTCAAAACACTACTCGGATCTGAAGGTCGCGTATTAACTGTTGATGCACGAAAACACAAGGGGGGTCGAGCACCACCAGCTAATAGTTCGAACACCGGGGAATAGGGAGACTACGAGCAGTGATCTACTAAGCGGATGAGGGCAGGAAGAAGAACAGGGTCGTGAGCCACGGCAGCAACAGACTTCGCCCGTCGTGGCCTGAATGCCTCTCTTGCGACGGGGTTTCCCTTGATTGAAGATGGATTGGGTTACAAGTGAAAGGAGAAGGTTGACAAGAGCAGAGCGAGGGGGAGTCCGCAAGGCACATGATTCGAGTCCGCATCCTATAACAAGTAGGCTCCTGGGTCCAAGTCAGCGTGCCTTGGGTGCACCTCCTCCCACCTATTTATAGGATAGGGGGCTTGCCCAAACGGGCAGGGCGAAAATAACCGACTGCCCGGGGTACAGGAGAACCGGGCAGCGGTGACGGGAAGCAAAAAGAAAGAACACGTAAGTCCGCACAGAAGGGGCGGACTGGGCTCGCGGACTAGAGCTTCCACTGCTGCTGGGCTCGATCCTGCTGGAGGGCGGCGGCCTGGGCGGACGAGACACTGCGTCCGCCGCTGCAGAGAATCTGATATCCGTCCTGGCGGACTGAGCGGACAGGTCCTTACGTCCGTTGTTGGGGTACCTTGTCCGATTGGTGACCTTGCCGGACTGGGCGGACTGATAAATTGCGTCCGTGCCTGTTGAAAGGGGGGCTTTGGAATCTGGCAGGGTGTTGCGGACTGAGGGGTTAACAGCTTCTTCAAATCTGGTACACATTTTCCAATGTACCCAACAGAGTCGTAGGCATGCGCGCCATGACACAATGGGGGGCTACGGGCCAATCCCGGTGCCTTACGACTAGAACTCTGGTTGCACGCCATGGAGTGAAATGGTCACGTGATTTTTCGTTGGGTTGTGACCCTGAGATGGTGGTGGAACACGGGTTCGTCGGTACACCAAGAATGTGCCCTGAGTGCACGGATCATCGGGCCGCGTGGCTGATGATTGTGATGAAATGGATGTGCGTGAGAGCACATTGTATGATATATATATGCTTGTGTTATGCCTGCAGGGATTAAATACCACTGCCTCGGGAAAGGGGTAGGGTCGTTATAATTTGGTCAGCTGAATGTTGACCGTTGCCTCTGTTTACCACCGTTGGGTGGACTGTCCCTGTGCAGGTGCCAGAGAGCCAAGCGGTACTAAGAAAGGCTGAAGTCTCTGATGCTGTTGTTCCTGCTGCTGCCGATAGCCATCGAAGGCTATATAAAATGTGTTGTGTTTTCTTTTGATGTGGTCGGCCTGCGCACCAATGTTTGAGGCCACTGTTATGAAAGCCCTGTAAGGCCATAAGGCCAACTGTTTATGTTTGTTGTAAGACATTCCTATGATGTATAAAATGTGAATCTTTTATATGTTGGACATTCAGGTGTGGAGTTCAAGTGCTAGTATTAGGCTTCCACTAGAATGCCATGTGTTAGGATGCGATGCGCTACTCTGGTATCACTCCGTAACTTCACCGCCTGTTTTGTGGCATATGCTGTGGCGCCCCGGTCGGACCTTCTAGTATATGCTATGTGAACGGCTGGGGTCGTTACATAGTGAACTCGTAGTGCCCATAGTGTGTACCAAATGCTGTCTTGGGAATGTAACATTCCCGAATCCTCAACTGTTAATAGCAAGACTTTAAATCCAGCTTAGAGTAGATAGTTGATCCCACTAGATGATCGGACAAGTCATCAATCCTTGGAATCAGATACTTGTTCTTCTCCGTCGGCTTATTCAGTTCTTTATAATTAATGCACAAATGCAGGCTACCGTCCTTCTTTTTCACGAAGAGGACAAGTGCGCTCCAAGGTAACATACTTGGGCGTATATATCCTTGCTCCAGCAACTCTTGCAATTGGACTTTCAGTTCCTCCATTTCCTTTGGCTCTACATGGTACGGTGAGTGGGCCACATGTTTCGCACCTGGCACCAACTCAATAGAGAAGTCAATTTCTCTTTAGGGAGGTAACCCTGGAAGATCCTTTGGGAATACATCAGTGTACTCTGATATAATCGGAACGTCACTCACGCTTACTTTTGGCTCTACAGCTTTTATAAGCATGAAGAATAACTCTGCGCCCTTCCAAACAGCTTTGACGATTTGTAGAGCAGACATCAATATCTTGCTTGATCCTCGTATACCAGCGAATTTTGTTTCTAGCTCAGTATTCTATCCCAGTATGATCTCCTTTGAGTTGCAATCTATAAAGGCACGCTGCTCTGAGAGCTAGTCCATACCAAAGATAACATCAAACTCCGACATCGACAGCACAGATGCTTCTAATTCAAAATCCCGACTTCCAATCCGCACCTTAATACGGCAAGACTTATTTGTCTGTATCACGCATCCATTAGACAACAATATCGATAGGCTCTCTGTCGGCACACAAGTAGGCACTCCAATCCGAGGCACAAAGTCCTCAGATAGAAACGAATGTGAAACACCTGTATCAAACAGTTCTCTCGCTGGACAGTCCTAGTTAAGGACGAATCCTAATACAAACAAATCATACACAAGCACTGCACAAGGTATGAAGTACAAAAAGCAGTAAAATAGTATCTTAACTCATACCAGTGACGACGTCACTCTGCTTTATGGCCTCCTGTTGGCATACTAGGATGCAGTGGATTCCACTGCCTTTCCCTTTTCATCAAATGTTGCTCTTGCTTTCTTATCACCCATCCGAGGATCACTAAGTAATACCCCAAACCCAATTTGTGTAAAGATTGGGTGACACGGCCTGGGACACGGGCGTGTCCCAGGGGATTCCTTGGTTGAGTCTGCAACTAGAGCCGGAAGTGTGGAGTACGGCATAGGCATGCTGTGTGAAGACCATCTGGATGGTTATTCTGGATTTGTGATGATCATGGGTAAACCGGAGAAGACTCCTTGTATTTTTGGATGCGTGTGATTTGTCCATATACGTTTGTGTGTATGGATGTATGAATGATGAGTTTGGATGCTTTGCGTAAGCTCCTTGTGTTGTGAGCGCTGTGAGCGCTAATTGCTCTAGGAGAGCGAAAAGCTGCGGCTAATCAGGAGGGAAGGCCGACCCTCGTCTAGTGGTTCGCTACTGACAGTTTGAGCATGGGAAAGGCTGACCTGCCCCTGGTTGTTTTGGGAGGTCGATTGGTGGCAATGTTTGGGAGGATGCGAGGAAGACCCTACTTGCTGCACCACAGTTGTGGGTAGATCTATTAATGCCCAAGTTTGCCGTGAGATTATCACCTCTGAGTGGTTTGGGCGGAATGCTCCCAGTCTGCGGGTTGGGGTGACTCGGACCGGCCAGCCAATAAGTCAGTAATTCTCTGATCGATGGTGTTGCCACGGAGTTCGGTACATCATAAGGTGCCCTGAGTGCACGGAGCGCCTGGCTGTGACCGGCGTTTGTGATATTGTTGTGCTTGAGAGCACTTATTGTGACTGTTAGATATTATAATTGCAATGCATACAGGGAAGGAACCACTGCCCCGGGTAAGGAGTAGGGTCGTTATAATTGGTCAGTTAATGCTGACTGTTTCTTTATTTACTGCTCTTGGGGTGGATGAATTTTTGCAGGTGCTGGGGGATTAAGTGAATTGCATTGAGCAGAATAAAGTCTTGATGCGAAGGCCGTGCGAAGAATGTTTGGATTTCATGTGTGAATGGCCTTCGTGTCGATGTATGAAATTGTATATTTTGTAAAGAGCAACTTGTAAGGCCTTAAGGTCATGGGTGTGTGTGTTGTATACATTCATGTTATATATAAATGTGGAGTTTATATATTTAGTGGAAATTTGATGGGATGCGTTCATATAACTTAAACTGTTGTGCTAGAATGTGTGGAGTTAGGATACGAGTTGGATGAGATTTTGATTTCCACACGTAATTTCACCGTTTATCTGTGCAATCTGGCGTGTGGCCCCGGCCGGACCCATTCCATGTGAGGGATGGAGGCGTTACAACTCTGATAGTCACGAATAAAGTGTCTTGGCTTGCCACAGGTATAACATGTCTGTGAGCCTTGCCCAGAAGTTGCTACAGAAGCAACAGTAGAGGGAGCCTGTCCAGAAGATTTGGACTTTCTACCCCATTTCTTGCGGTAGCTAGATTTTCCCGGGTGCTGTACTTTGAACTCAGGCTTTGTCATGGCCAAGTCCCTCTTACCCTGTACCCTCTTCAAATATTTCTCCAACGCATGAGCCGTATCCACCAATGCTTGAAACCCTGGGTTCACCGAGATCGAGAGCAGGAATCTCAGCTCATCCCACAGCCCTTCATAAAACCGATTGGTCTTACGCTCTTCTTCAGCGAAGCTAGACCCCGCATTGTTTCTCATCCATGTAAACTCATGTAAGTAGGTATCGACACTACTTTCTCCCTAAGTTAGACACTGAAACTCATTTTCCATGGCTATGCGATGCGCCAACGGCGGATGCTTCGCCAAGAACAATCTTGAAAACTCCTCTATCGAGACCTCTGTTAGTTGTTTGTCTACTAAGTGGTGCAGCTCCATTTCGTCCCACCAAAGTCGAGCCTCTCTTTTCAACAGGAAAGTGGCCAAGGTGACTTTCTATTCCTCTTCAGTTCTTATTGCTGTCAAAATCCTCTTGACTCGCGCAAGCCAGTGCTCTGTCTGTGTTGGGGATCCTGCCCCCGCGAACGTAGGAGGACTGAAACTCATGAACTGCTTCAGTTGTCATTTCGTTGCTCGTATATCTACCACAGCCTCAATAGGTGCTGGACTCACACCAACCTGTACTGGCACCATTACAGGCTGTGCCTGCCTACTAGGCTATGCTTGTATCATCGCAAACAACACTTCAGCAACTAAGCGCACTATCTCCGCAGAAGGAGGAGGTGTGGGCACCTCCGCTGGTGTCGCACTCTCATCAGAACGTTGAGGCTCAGACTTCCCCGCACTAGTTCGAGTCACCTATACGTGTAAAAGACACACATTAGTAACTTTACAAAAGCAACATCGACAAGTAGGGATGCTCAGGTTCCTCAAATAGGTGTATTTTCATTCGTATGTGGACATTTTTTAGTACATTTATGTTATAATGGTTCGCAGTTACACGGGCTCGCCACCCCTCAAAAGAATTTTGACCACGAATTTGCAGGAGGATGACCAAGACAAGCTGATAACAACTTGTAACACCTCAGTACGTCACATGAAATATAATAGAGGGTCCTGTCGGGGCTCCACACCATATTACACAAACAGTCAGCGGGATTATAGGTTAATATTAAAAGACTAGTCGCACCCAAACTCAGAGCAATCTAGCAGAAGCTTTTTTATTGCATGAACTCATACCAATTGAATGTCCATTATATATAAACCAAACCATTTATACATATACTAAGAATGTCACTTACAAATACACAAAAGTTATGGTCTTAAGACCTTACAGTTACATTTCATAAGTGTGGTTTACAAACATCGGCACGCAGGCCATACACACATGAAAATCGTAAAATTTCTTTGTTCGGCCTTCGAGGGTCAGCATAGAAACAAGGGCTTCAACCCGCTATTTCTCACTCGGCTCTCCAGCACCTGCACAAGGACAATCCACCACAAGGGTGACAAACAAGGCAACAGTGAGCATTCACCTGACAAATTTATAACGACCCTACCCCTTTCCCGGGGCAGTGGTATTCCTTCCAGGCAGGCATAGCATTTTCACAAGTAGATATATCACAGGAACGTGCACTCACGCACAGTTCAATATATCACAAACGAATGCTTCAATGGCCAAACGTTCCGTACACTAATGGCACATTTTCAGTGTACCTGTTGTCAGGGTCCCACATGTAACACCTCCATTCATCCTATGAAAAATAACGGTGGGTCCGGCGGGGGCCCCATGCCATATTTCACAGACAAACGACGGAATTACGTATGAATATCAAAATCACGTTATACTAGCATCCTAACTCAGAGCATTCTAGCGAAAGTATTTTTCAGTTGCAAGAACTCATCATAATGAATGTTCACTAAATATATAAATCACACATTTATATATATCCAAGAATGTATACAAATACACAACTCTCATGGCCTTAAGGCCTTACAAGTTTCTCTTTACAAATATATGACTTCACACATCGACACGCAGGCAGGCCACACATGAAATTCAAGACTTCGCACGGCCTTAAAGGGCTTTAAGCTTCAATCTGCTCACTCATATTCAGCTCGTCAGCACCTGCAGTTAGACATCCACCACAGGAGTGGTAAACAAGGCAACGGTCAACATTAGCTGACGAATTATAACGACCCTACTCCTTACCTGGGGCAGTGGTTTCCTTCCTTGTATGCATCGCCATCACAATATATATGCATCACAACAAGTATTACACCAATATAACAAACACCAACCTCCGTCAGACGCTCCGTGCACTTAGGGCACATTATTGGTGTACCAGATATACCAGTTGCCCACCGCCAATCCGAGGTTTTTAACTTGTTGGCTATGGGCCCTAGTCTTCCAACATGCGTGCTGGGGACATCATTGCCCATCCCACTCAGAGGTGCTAACCTCACGACAACCATTAAGCATTTTAGATCGACCCACCCTCATGGTGCAGCAAGCCGGGTCTGGCCCGTATCCCACCATTTGCCTCGCCACCAATTGATCTCCCACAACACATGTACAGGTCAGTCATTTCCCGTTGCTCAATTCGTCAATAGCGCAGATCTTGACGCGGGTCGGCCTTCCCTTTCCTGCTCAGCACACAGCTCTCGCAGAGCCGCTTTCCAATCCATTCCAACACAAACCATACAAGGACTCATACCAAGCTTTGAAAGGATTCACAATTCACAGGCATTCATACAATACACGGAGTCTTCTCCGGTTCATAATATAAACATCACCAATCCAGACTAACCATCCGGATGGGCCTCACACAGCATGCATATGTCATACTACCTATTTCCAGCTCTAAATGTAGACTCAACCTGGAATCACTTATGTTGTCCACCGCTTGGTGGAGGATTCCATGCGTATGCATAAAGTAGGACTTCGCTTGTCCGAGAAGGAGATCATTACCCTTGCCGATCGCTTTGGAGCCATGATCTAGCCGGATGGAAATCACCGCCACGGCTTTTCCTCCACGAATCTGAACACGGACCTCGCTTCAGAACTCTGCAGATCCTCTGGCAGCCGGATTCCTTCTCCTTCTTCCTCCTTGCACTGTTGAATTTTCTCAAAGTGGTCAGCAAGATAGCCCAAAACCAAATTAATATCTTCGGTACTACCCAGTTCACACTTTGATCTAGCGGAAAACCAGGGAGCAAGCTCAACACACCAAGCACATGGAAGAACTAGCAGATCTTATATTCATTACACTTCTATACAAGGTGAGGTATACGTAGCAAGACATGATTTCGCTAGTATACATGCTACAACAAAAAGCACAAAAAATCAAGACGGGCGAACAGCACTGGAAACCGCCGAGACCGCCAAGTCGTCAAGTCCGCCGAAGGCGCCCGAGCTGAAGCTGCAAACCGCCGAATAGACACGGAGTCTGCCGAAGCTGCGAGGCCGCGCGGACACACAGTTATTCGCCTACTGCTGATGAACTGATGTACAGATCGTCTACCTGCCTGCACTTGGAGGACAGGTTATTGGAACTTGCAAACGTTGAAGCAGAGAACTGACAAGCCGCAGAGCGACCTGCTGAGATAACAGAGACCGCACACTTCCAAGCACTGACTGAAGTCAAAGCCAAACTCCTAACTCCTTGAAGCTAACCGCGCAAGCTGCACACATCAAACCATCAGCTCTACTCAACCCACGCGGACATAAAATGCAGACCACAGCAATTTGCCCAAGCCCCACTTACTGTTCCCTCAGTTACTGTAGACGTGCAAGGGGGGTTCTATTTATAGGCAACGTGAAGAGTGTGGTCACCACGCTAGTGGATAGAAACAACGCCGCAGCCCGCGCGCTCGCAAAAAACCCGTCCGCTGAGTCCGCAAGGACTTAGCCGGATTCCAAGGAATAACCTGCCAGGATCAAGGCACCTTTGGGCGAACCCTTAACAGTCTGCCCAAGCTATGCAGACAAGACACCAGCCCGCAAAGCCCGCAACACCGCAGGACAGCATCCCCCTTCAGAGACTGTCCGCACAAACCAAAGGCAGTCCGCATAGAACAACACCAAAGCCTCCATCCGCCACAAGTCCAAGACCAAAGGCAGGGTAAACAACAGTCCGCCTGGTCAACAGTGGACTTGGCGGATACAGCGGACACACTGGGCTTGTCACAGAATGTGACCAAGTACAGTAAAGCACCAAAGGGCCTAATGCGAGTACGGCAGACAAAATCCCATCCGCCAACCATCGAGCAGGTCACCACACTCCTCCTGAGTTAAGGCAGAGTCCGCAAGAATCTCGCACAACTGTCCAACGCAATGGCCATCTACCGGACTCCACACATCAGTCCGCCACAGCAACATCAGTGCTGTACTACCAGAGCTCGGCAAGGCCTCAGCCAAACTCTATGGTCAGTACGCAACAGCGAACACTGCGAACACGCCAGTCCGCAAGCCTCCTGCGGATAGCATCCAAACCGCCAGTAAGCACAAGCTTGCAACACGGCCACTGAGCATCGTACATCAGTCCGCGAACGTTTATCCGCTCAGGCCGCTCCTTGGCTAAACCAACAACGCCCTATCCGCAGATAACAGTCCGCCCAGGCCACGGACTCAGTCCGCACAACCCACTAAGAAGAACAACCAGCTTCCACTAGACCTATCACCAGGCCGCATAATAGCAGTTCGCCCAGTCCGCCTAGTCCGCTGGCTATGTCCGCTCAGGCCGCCCGGCCTGCCCATCAACCACTTCCACTTCACAAATTTCAACACTCCCCCTTGAAGTGAGAAGTGGTGATCAAGCCCAGCAAGCTGCGCAACCGCTCAAAAGGCCCCTTCGACAGTGGCTTCGTGAATATGTCAGCAAGATTGTCTTCACTCCGAACATGCCCGGCCAAAAGAGATCCCTCCAACACCTTCTCCCTTATGAAGTGGTGATCGATCTCAATGTGTTTGGTCCTAGCGTGACACACTAGATTGTTTACCAGCTTGAGAGCACTCTTATTGTCACCCCGGAGTAAAGTTGGCCCTTGCACTTCTTCATGCACATCCTCCATAAGCCTCCTTAACCAGATGGCTTCCCGAGCAGCCAAGGCCGAAGCCTTATACTCTGCCTCTGTAGTTGAGACGGACACGGAGTCCTGCTTCTTGCTACACCACGAAATACTAACTGAACCGCAGGTGAACACATAACCTGAAGTTGACCTCCGATCATCTGAATCAACGTCATAGTCAGCATCCGTGTACCCAAGCAAGGCAAAAACCGAGTCCCTTCTATAGAGAAGTCCCATGTCAGAAGTTGACTTGACATACTTCAGAATGTTCTTTGCCGCCACTAGATGAGACTTCCTTGGTTCAGCCATAAACCAACTTACTCGGCCAACAGCGTAAGCAATGTCTGGCCTTGTAATCGTCAGGTAGATCAAGCTCCCAACAAGAGCTCTGAACACCAAGGGATCAGGAAGAACCCTTCCCTCATCTCGTCGAAGTTTCAGCCCATGTTCCAGTGGAGTAGAGCAACTCTTTCCTTCGCCCATGCCAAACCGCTTCACAATGCGGTCTGCATAACATCTTTGGCAAATGAGTATACCGCTCTTCTTCCTCTCCCCTTCAAGACAGAGAAAGTGATGAAGCTCTCCCAAGTCCTTCATCTCGAAGCGTATAACAAGCTCAGCCCTGAGTCTTGTTACTTCCTCCTTCGAATTCCCTGTGATGATCATGTCATCCACATACAGTAGGACCAAGACTTGAAGCTCCCCCTTATTCTTGACGAACAAGCTAGAGTCTGAGTTGGAAGCAAGATAACCGCAGAATTGCAAATACTCTGCTATCTTCCCATACCAAGCTCTAGGAGCTTGCTTCAACCCATAGAGAGCCTTCCTGAGTTTGCAGACATAGTCCGGATGATCTTCAGAAAAAAAAACCAAGTGGCTGATCCATGAAGATGTCCTTATCAATCTCTCCATAAAGAAAAGCATTCTTCACATCAAGCTGCCACATCCTCCATCCCTTGCTAGCAGCCAAGTCGATCACCACTCTGACTGAAGTCATCTTTACAACTGGACTAAAAGTCTCCTCATAGACTTCTCCAAACTGCTGTGAGAATGCTCGAGCGACCAGACGAGCTTTGTATCTATCAATTCTCCCATCAGCCTTCTTCTTCAACTTAAACACCCACTTGCAAGTCACTGGAGTAATTCCATCAACCTTGGGCACAAGATCCCAGGTTTCAATCTTTTGAGAGCAGCAATCTCGTCCTTCATGGCATCTTCCCATTCCTTGACTTCAGTGGCCTAGTTGAAGTTTGCAGGCCCTCGCTCATCTAGAGGACCTGCAAAGAAGCAGGAGACAAAGCTCACTGTATTCCCATCACAGTACCGAGCCGGTGGCTTAATAACCCTCTTCGATCTCCGAACGGTAGGCTCCTTGCTTACTGCTTCCGTTGCTTCTTCGGGCTCAACTCCTACTTGGGGCAAGCTTTGAGCAGTGCTCCCCCTGCTTCCTGAGCCAGAAGGCTCAGCCTCAGAGTTAGAAGCAACAGGAGCTGCTGGTGAAACAGCAAGCTCCTCTTCCAAGCCTTCAGCAGCCACCATAGGGTCTTCATCAACCTTGCTTCTGGTTAGCTGAACTGAGCCACCTCCATACGACGTCAGCTCGTCAAAGACAACTTCTCTTGACACAATGAACTTTTTCGTCGCAGGATCCATGCATTTCCATCCCTTCTTCCGCTCATCGTGGCCGTCAAAGACAAGCTTCCTTGCCTTTGCATCCAGCTTAGTCCGTGAAGCATCTGGGACATGCACATAGTAAGTTGAACCGAACACCCGAAGGTGTCCCACACTCGGCTTCTCCTTCAGCAACAACTCAAAAGGAGTCTTCATGTTGATCGGGCTGAGCGATATCCGGTTGATGACATAAGAAGCACAAGACAGCACCTCTGCCCAAAAGGACCTTGGAATGTCTTTCACATGAAGACAGCATTTAAAAGTCTCCGTCAGATGACGGATCTTCCGCTCCGCTACTTCGTTCTGTTGTGGAGTGTGAACACAAGTGAGCTCTCATTGGATCCCGTTATTCCTGCAGAAGTTAGAAAATTCGGAGGAGATAAACTCACCACCGTTGTCTATTCTAAGCTTCTTGATCCGCAAGCCAAGCCGGCCTTCCACTAACTCCTTGAACTCCACAAATAAATGGAAGGCTTCTGACTTCTCCTTCAAGAAATAAACCCAAGTATATCTTGAGTAGTCATCAATCAAGACAAGCATGTATCTGCTTCCACCAAGGCTGGCAGTGACCGTTGGTCCCATCAAATCTCCATGAATGCACTTCAATGGTTGCTTGCTCCTTGTTTGTGATTTATAAAACAGAAGGCGATGTGCCTTACCGTATTGACATCCCGCGCAAGCATGCCCATCACCAAAGGAGGACAACTTAGGCAAACCTCTCACCAAACTTCTACTTGCCATAGCCTTCATCTTGTCCATTCCTACATGCCCCAGCCTCTCATGCCAGATAGCAGTGCTATCGTTGGCTCTCATTCGATCAACATAAGAATTGGTAGCAAGAACAAACAAGTTCTTAACCCTCCTTCCTATATGAGCAACATCAGCCTTAACCACTGATACGTTGCGAAGGAACCTCGTGTCTGTTGGCCCAAACAGAACGTGATAACCAGCATCTACCGCATTGGTCACAGATAAGAGGTTCTTCTTCATGCCCGGTACGTGATACACACTCCTTAATGTGAGTGGCCCCTGATCACTACCCAAAGACACAACCCCCTCTTTCTCTACTAAATAAACAATATTATCAGCAGTGATAATAGCTTCGTTACCTGAGTATGCTTGCATGGAGGAGAACTTCGACTTGTATCCGGTGAGGTGATGACCACACCCGTAGTCCACGATCCATTCTCCGTTGAAGTCCTCAGCAGACAAGGCACGGACACAAGTGCCCGTCATGAAAGCTCCGCCTCATTCTGCTTCCTCACTCCTAGAGAGCTTCTTCCTTTCCTGCAGCATGCCCAGGCTGCAGCTTGACCTTGCAGTCCCGCTTGAAGTACCCTCGCGGATGACACCTGTAGCACTTCAAGTTCTTCTTCCAGTCCTTAGGAGCATTGCTCCTCTTCGGCTGATAAGACGTTGAAGGCTCTTTCTCACCAGCGACCTGCTTCTTCTTCCCTTCTCATCTCTTCTTCTTCTTTCCCGTGAAGAGTGCTTCACTGCTCTCCTCAGAGACAGTCACTCCAGCCATCTGCCTTGCCAAGCTTTCCTGTGAAGCAGGCAGATTCTCAAGCTCCAACAAAGATGGTTGAGTAGCCCATCCTTGAACTGATGTTACAAAGGCAACATACTACTTCCGCAAGCCGCGGATTACGTGCCTCTTCAACTTAGCCTCTGAGATAGGCTCATCAGGATCAAGAGCTGAAATCGCTGCACACAGACTCTTCATCTTCAAGAAGTATTTAGATATGGACAAGTCTCTTTGAGTTGTCCTAGCCAACGCATTCTCCAGGAACTGAAGTCGAGCCACATTATTCCTATTGAACAACTCATCAATGGTTGAGTCCGCCGAAGCAACCGAAGCCAAGACCGCCAAGTCGCCAAGTCTGCCGAAGCCGCCCGAGCTGAAGCTGCAAATCGCCGAAATGACACGGAGTCCGCCGAAGCCGCGATGCCGCGCGGACACACCGTTATTCGCCTACTACTGATGAACTGATGAACAGATCGTCTACCTGCCTGCGCCTGGCGGACAGGTTATTGGAACTTGCAAACGTTGAAGCAGAGAACTGACAAGCCGCAGAGCGTCCTGCTGAGACCGCACAATTCCAAGCACTGACAGATGTCAAATCCAAACTCCTGACTCCTTGAAGCTAATCGCGCGACCTGCACACAGCAAACCGTCAGCTCTACTCAACCCGCGCGGACAGAAAATGCAGACTGCAGCAATTTGCCCAAGCCCCACTTACTGTTCCCTCAGTTACTGTAGACGTGCCAGGGGGGTTCTTTTATAGGCAAGGTGAGGAGTGTGGTTACCACCCTAGTGGATAGAAACACCGCCCCAGCCCGCACGCTACCAAAAAACTCGTCCGCTGAGTCCGCAAGGACTTAGCCGGATTCCAAGGAATAACCCGCCAGGAGCAAGGCACCTTTGGGCGAACCCTCAACAGTCCGCCCAAGCTATGCGGACAAGGCACCAGCCCGTAAAGCTCGCAACACCGCAGTACAGCATCCCCCTTCAGAGACTGTCCGCACAAACCAAAGGCAGTCCGCATAGAACAAGACCAAAGCCTCCATCCGCCATAAGTCCACGACCAAAGGTAGGGTAAACAACAGTCCGCCCGGTCAACAGCGGACTTGGAGGATACAATGGACACACTGGGCTTGTCACAGAATGTGACCAAGTCCAGTAAAGCACCAAAGGGCCTAACGCAAGTACGGCGGACAAAATCCCGTCCGCCAACCATCGAGCAGGTCGCACACTCCTCTTGAGTTAAGGCAGAGTCCGCAAGAACCTCGCATAACTGTCCAACGCAATGGCCATCTGCTGGACTCCACACATCAGTCCACCACAGCAACAGCAGTGTTGTACTACCAGAGCTCGGCAAGGCCTCAGCCAAACTCTATGGCCAGTCCGCAACAGCGAACACTGCAGACACGCCAGTCCCCAAGCCTCCCTCAGATAGCATCCAAACCGCCGGTAAGCACAAGCTTGCAACACGGCCACTAAGCATCGTACATCAGTCCGCGAACCTTTATCCGCTCAGGCCGCTCCTTGGCTAAACCAACAACACCCTATCCGTAGATAACAGTCCGCCCAGGACACGGACTCAGTCCGCACAACCCGCTTAGAAGAACAGCCAGCTTCCACTAGACCTATCACCAAGCCGCATAACAGCAATCCGCCCAGTCCGCCTAGTCCGCCGGCTATGTCCGCTCAGGCCGCCCGGCCTGCCCATCAACCACTTCCACTTCACAAATTTCAACATGCACTCCCTTCTCTCCACTTCTTCTAGAAAGAGAATGGCCAAAGTAAAGTGAGAATTATCTTCTCCCTTTCGGCCTTAAAGCAACAAGGAGAAACCTGGGCCATCAGATCTCAGAGGAAGGAAATGAACGGCAACAAAATTCCCTGAATATGGCTATTTCAGGGCTGACACGCACAGTGACACGCCCGTGTCGCAGGTCGTGTGCCTTAAGCGGCGCACGAACCGCCTTATCCAAAACAGGACACGGCCATGTGACACGCCCATGTCACATGGCTGACACGCCCGTGTCACATGGCTGACACGCCCGTGTCAAGCTATCGAGACCCACTTAAGACCTACTCGAGAGAACCACTCGATTAATTAGATAGGACACGCCTGTGTCACCTGGCTGACATGCCCGTGTCTAGCTCTCGAGACCCACTCGAGACCTCCTCGAGAGAACCACTCAAGTAATTGGACATGACACGCCCGTGTCACCTGGCTGACACGCCCGTGTTCCACCCGACGCCTTACTCGAGACATTTAAGACCTACTCGAGACACCCCCTTGAGTACACACAGAGTCGGACACGGCTTGGGACACGCCCGTGTCCCAGGCCGTGTCGCCCAACCTGAACCCAAATTTGGGATTTGGGGTGTTACAACCCTCCCCTCCTTACAAGAAATTTTGTCTCGAAATTTAGCTCAACGGTGAACACCAACATAACCACCCCTTTATTGCACCTTAACCAAATTATCACCTTGATCAAACAAGTTGTTAACAAACGTATCATCATCCAACATACAACATAGCGTTTATTACATCACAAAGTAGCAAAGTTCACTCTTCAATTTACTTCTGCTCATACGCGTCTCTCATAATTCATTTTATGGCCTCTTGTACTTCCAAGCTAAACACTCGAGGCTGTTGTACTTCACCCGTTGAGATTTGCGGCTCCTGCAATTCGAGATTGTACACTCGAGGTTGCGTATGGGATGCAGATGAATCGGTCACTGCCTTACCCTTTTCTTCATAAGACGCACCTGTCTTTTTCTCACCTCTTGGCGGGCCACTTCAACAATTACGAGCTATATGTCCCTGATTCCCACAATGAAAACATGTACATGTCTCAACACATCATTGTCCATATGTTGCTTCCGACGTAACAGTCAAAGGAATTTATTCAGTAGGTCTGAACCTCCTCTTCTCTCGTCTCTTAAACTCTGATTGTTCCAACTTTGGAACCTTGAATTATGGCTTCTCCACCGCCAGGCTCTTCTTATCTTGCACCCGTTTCAAATCCTTCTCCAGCGCACGGGTTGTATCTACTAACGCTTGGAAGCCTTGGTTCACCGAACTCAGGAGTGCCAACCTCAGCTCATCACGCAGTCCCTCATAGAATCTATTCGTCTTTCGCGCTTCCTCAGCGAAAGTAGACCCCGTATAGCGCCCCAGCTCGGTAAACTCATGCAGGTAAGTATCAACATTACTCTCACTCTTTACCAAACGTTGGAACTCATTTTCCATAGCAATTTGCTATGACATTGGCAAATACTTGGCCAGAAATAATGTTGAAAATTCTTCTATTGAGATCTCCTCTAATCCTCGACCTACCAAGTAGTGCAATTCCACTTCATCGCACCAAAGCCTCGCGTCTCATTCCAACAGAAATGCGGCTAAAGTAACTTTCTGCCCCTCCGCAGTCCTGATTGCTGTCAGGATACTCTTCACTCTTGTGAGCCAGTCGTCAGCCTGCGTTGGGGAACCCTCCCCGCCAAACGTAGGTGGATGAAAATCCATAAACCGCTTCAATTTCTCATCCGCTGCTTGCTCCTCAACCAGAGCTTCAACACGCTCTTGCCTTGCACCAAGCCGTACTGGTACCCCTGCAGGCCTTGCCTGCCCAGTAGTTTGTGCATGTAACACTGTGAGCACCGTCTCAGTAACCGCACGTATGGTCTCCGTCGAGGGAGGTGTAGGCGCCTCAGCTGGTGCCGCACTCTCATCGGAACGCTGGGGCTCAAACTGCCCAGCACCACTCCTCGTCACCTATCAACGTACAAAACACCAGTTACGTCCATTCCATAACGGCAAATATACATTGACTACACGCTCACGCTCCACATGTGCATGTATTGCATTCCTAGTGGATATTCGTGAGTTCAATTATATTTTCCATCCGAAAAATCTCAACCTGGCTCTGATACCACTTTGTAACGCCTCCATTCGTCCTATGACATATAACGGTGGGTCCGACTGGGGGGCCCCACACCATATTTAACAGACAAACGACAGAATTACGTATGAATATCAAAATCATGTTATACTCGCATCCTAACTCAAAGCATTCTAACGAAAATATTTTTCAGTTGCAAGAACTCATCACAATGAATATCCGCTAAATATATAAACCACAGATTTATATATATCCAGGAATGTATACAAATACACAACTATCATGGCCTTAAGGCCTTACAAGTTTCTCTTTACAAATATATGGCTTCATACATCGGCACGCAGGCCGGCCACACATGAAATCCAAGACTTCACACGGCCTTCAAGAGCCTTTAAGCTTCAATCCGCTCACTCCAATTTAGCTCGTCAGCACCTGCAGTTAGTCATCCACCATAGGAGTGGTAAACAAGGCAACGATCAACATTAGCTGACCAATTATAACGACCCTACCCCTTACCCGGGGCAGTGTTTTCCTTCCTTGTATGCATCGCCATCACAATATATATGCATCACAACAAGTATTACACCAATATAACAAACGTCAGCCTCCGTCAGACGCTCCGTGCACTCAGGGCACATTATTGGTGTACCGTATATACCAGTTGCCCACCGCCGATCAGAGGTTTTTAACTTGTTTGCTATGGGCTCTAGTCTTCCAATACGCGTGCTGGGGACATCCTCGCCCATCCCACTCAGAGGTGCTAACCTCACGGCACCATTGAGCATTTCAGATCGACCCACCCATGTGGTGCAGCAAGCCGGGTCTGGTCAGCAGCCCCCCATTTGCCTTGCCACCAATCGATCTCCCACAATACAGGTACAGGTCAGCCATTTCTCGTTGCTCAATTTGTCAATAGCGCAGATCTTGATGCGGGTCGGTCTTCCATTTCCTGCTCAACACACAGCTCTCGCAGAGCCGCTTTCTAATCCATTCCAACATAACCCATACAAGGGATCATACAAAGCTTTGAATGGATTCACAATTCACAGGCATCCAAATAATATACGGAGTCTTCTCCGGTTCACAATATAAACATCACCAATCCAGACTAACCGTCCGGATGGGCTTCACACAGCATGCCTATGCCGTAATACCTATTTCCGGCTCTAAATTCAGACTCAACCTGGAATCACTTACGATGTCCACTGCTTGGTGGATGACTCCATGCGTATGCATAAAGTAGGACTTCGCTTGTCCGAGAAGGAGATCGTTACCCTTGTCGATCGCTTTGGAGCCATGATCTAGCTGGATGGAAATCACCATCATGGCTTTGCCTCCACGAATCTGAACTCGGACCTCGCTTCGGAACTCTGAAACTCCACTGGCATCCAGATTCCTTCTCCTTCTTCCTCCTTGCTCTCCCTTCTCTCCACTTCTTTTATAAAGAGAATGGCTGAAGTAAAATGAGAATTATGTTCTCCCTTTTGGACTTAAAGCAGCAAGGAGAAACTTGGGCCATCAGATCCTAGAGGAAGGAAATGAAAGGCTACAAAATTCCCTGAATATGTCTATTTCAGGGCTGACACGCCCTGTGAGACTCCCGTGTCACATGTCGTGTCCCTTAAGCGGCGCATGAACCGCCTTATCCAGAACAGGGCATGGCCATGTGACACGCCCGTGTCATATGGATGACATGCTTGTGTCACATGGCTGCCACGCCCGTGTCTAGCTCTCGAGACCCACTCGAGACCTACTCGAGAGAACCACTCAAGTAATTGGATAGGACACGCCCGTGTCACCTGGCTGACACGCCCGTGTCTAGCTCTCCAGACCCACTCGAGAGAACCACTCGAGTAATTGGACAGGACACGTCCGTGTCTCCTGGCTGGCACGCATGTGTTCCACCCGACGCCTTACTTGAGACAGTTAAGACCTACTCGAGACACCCTCTCGAGTATACATAGAGCAGGACACGCCTTGGGACACGCCCGTGTCCCAGGCTGTGTCATCCAACCTGAACCCAAATTTGGGATTTGGGGTGTTACACCACCACCGTTCAGAGGTCCCAGACATAACGGTTAACTTTGAGCATTCATAGTCTCTACGACCCCCGACCTGAGACTTTAGTCTTTACGGCATACAGCCTAAGACTCTCATTATGAGATCCTAATGAACGTCAATAACCTAGGCACTCGAGTTAGAGAACCATAACACGGATACAGTTCATCCTTTGTTCGTTGCTCAAATCATCAAATCAATGTCTAATCTGACGCCGGTCGGCTTCCCCTTGTCCGTTCGGCTCACTGACCTTAAGAGCTCGCAGCTCACATCTTAGCCTAACAGTCTCCCAAAGACAGGCTTTACAATCAAAAGGGAGATATTGTGAGCGTTCGTCACGATCGCTTGACGGGACCAACATAAGTTCTCTTTCTGCGCCCAAACTCAACCCAAAACCCTGCAGCATCCTGTTGTGCCAGAAACACATGTCTTTTCATAGCACACAACACAAATAGTTCAACAAGAGCTATCGCTGTTGGCGATACTCACTATCACTGTTGGGTACATTGGTTTAAATGTACCTAATTTGAAGAAGCCTCACCCAACTCAATGATATACATCAAAATGTATTTGATGTATTTTGAGTTTACATGTTCAGGTTAAGTATTTGCAGGAAAGAAGAAAAAGTTTCTAAGTCCATGTGTCGACACCCAGAGGGAAAGTGTCGACACTTAAGAAGACTTGTGTCGACACCCAGGCAAGCAGTGTCGACACTTGGAGTCATTGTGTCGACACTAGGGATGCTGAGTCGACACCAGACAGAAAGTGTCGACACAAGGAGCTGTGTCGACACTCAATGAAGAAGAGTGCAGTAAAGCTGTGTCGACACTTAACAGTTGTGTCGACACCCAGTGAAACTGTGTCTACATCAGAAAGTGTCGACACTTGGAGGCTGTGTCGACACACAGCAAAAGTCAGCAGAGACTAAGTATAAGTGTCGACACCAAGAACAATGTGTCGACACTCAGCAAATGAGTCAACACTTGAAGTAAGTGTCGACACTCAGAACAATGTGTCGACACTCAGCTGAAGACTCAACACTTGAAGAAAGTGTCGACACAAGGAGTTGTGTCGACACTTAGCAAAGTTCAGCAAAGTACAACAAAAATATTCTAAGTACAAGTGTCGACACTAAGGTGATGTGTCGACACTCAGCCAGAATCTCGACAGAAGAAGAGTGTGTCGACACAAGGAGCTGTGTCGACACTCAACAAGTATTTACACTGAAGACATGTGTCGACACAAAGAAGCAGTGTCGACACTTAACAGATTCAACACATAAAGATGTGTCGACACAAAGGTGTTGTGTCGACACTTAGAAGAATTCAGCAAAATACTGAAGTTCAAGTACTTGTGTCGACACTCAATTTCAGTGTCGACACATGAAGAAGAAGCAGTGTCGAGATATAAAATCTACAATACAAGGAGTTGTGTCGACACCTTGTAGGCTAGTGTCGACACTTAGACAACATGTGGCGGCACTTAGTCTATAGGTGTCGACACTTAAAGACAGATAGTCTCGACACTTCTAGACAGTCACAGAATTTTCAAGAACTGACTGGATGACTTGACAGCATCCATTCCAGCCGGTCTACTGCACCTGTCAGAGTTGTCAGAAATCAGTTATGGACCGGACCAGCCGGTTACCATGAAGAAGGCCTATAAATAGGCTTGTGCTGTCTACAGAAGGGGTTGTTCAAATCATTGATCAAGTATTCAAAAAAGAAGATCTAGCTATTCCTTGAAGAATCAAGTGCAGATCTAAGAAGTTGGAGAGAGAGAGCTCCATCCAAGAAATCAGCTGTTGGAACAAGGCTGAGAAGAAGGGTTAAGATTCACTCTGAATCTTAAGTAGCAGAGATCAAGGATCAACTGCAAAAGGAGTCAATCTTATTGAGTTCTACTTTCAAGAAGCTTTGAAGAAAGCTAAGTCAGATTTATTTCAGCTGAGTTCTTCAAAGAACTCATCAAGAAACTCACAACTCTCCTCTCTTATTTCTGAGTTACTGAGTAAACTTTATTGTATTCATTTTATCTTGTAGGATCCTTTGGATCTGAGTCTTGTAAGCCTGTAATTATAAAGGCTGAGTGTAGGGCTTGAGAGCCTGAGTGTAGGAGATTGAAATCTCTGAGTGTAGGCCTTGGTGGCTGAGTGTAGGCCTTGGTGGCTGAGTGTAGGACTTTGTGGCTGAGTGTAGGCTTTGTGAAGAAGCTGAGTTGTAGTGCCTTGGGCCTGAGGTGTAGGAACCAGTTTTGGGTTCTGAGATAGTGGAGGAGTTTGGCCGAATCTAGTACACTGCTAGATAGGCGAAGGGGGAAAGTGGATGTACCCAAACCTTGGGGAACCACTATAAAACTGTGTGTCTTCTGTATGTTGTGGTTTGCTGTGAATGCTGTGTGATTGCTGTGAAATAGTAGATATATATCTGTGTAAAAAAATTGATTGCTGTCATAAACAGTTAAAAAGAATTTGGTCACCTATTCACCCCCCCCCCCCCCTTTAGGTGTTTAGGTACTATATCTTTCAAGTGGTATCAAAGCGAGGTTACTCAAAAAAAAGGACATAACTGTCTAAGTAGATCTTGTTGGCAGATTCAGTCTAAGTCAATTACAGCATCAAGAAAATCAAGAACCATGGGTTTCACTGAGAATCACAAGGAATTGGGATCCATGAAGCTACCCATTTGTAGGAAAGAGATCTTTGGGATCTGGAAGGAAAGGGTAAGGCTGTTTATGGAAGCCTCAGACCCTAGGATTTATATCACAGTGAAGGAAGGGCCATATGTGCCCATGAAGGTGTCAGTATTAGATGCAAATCAGAGAACACCAAAGGATTTCTCTGAAATGACAAAGGATGAGATTGTTCTAGCCACCATGGACAAAAGGGCTCAAAACATTATAGTGAGTGCCATAGATGATGCAACTTTTCAGAATCTAATACACTGTAAGACAGCCAAAGAGATGTGGGATACTCTTATTGTGTATATGGAGGGTTCTGAAGAGGTAAGGCAAGACAGAAAATCCTTGCTAAATCAAGAGTATGAAAGTTTTAGACAAGGAAGAGCTGATAGCATAACTGAGTGCTATAAAAAGTTCTTCAGGATAGTGAATGAGCTCATGTCCTATGGCAGAGAGTTCAGTAATTATGAACTCAATGATAAGTTTCTAAGGTCCCTAACAAAAGATTGGGACACCAAGATCTGTGCCATTAGGGAAATGGCAAAGCTGGGAGAAATTCCTCCACCAACACTTTTTGGCAAACTGCTGTCCTATGAGATGCAGTTGCTGGTGAGGAAAGAAGAGGAAAAATCAACAAGAAGTGAACACAAAGAAAGGACAGTGGCCTTCAAAGTAGAAGTCTCCAGAAAGTACATGAGTAAGTCACCAACTCCACCTCCAAAGGTAGTTGAATCTGAGTCAGATGAGTCAGTCAGCACAAAGTCTAAAAGCAGTGAAAGTGATGAGGACTTTGCTGCTTTCACAAGACATTTTCAGAAATTCTTAAAGAAGAAACAGTGGAGGACAAGGCCTTCTACATCACAGGGAAAGGAAGACTCTTATCAGAAAAATAAGTCTTCAATGAAAGACCGGAAAAAGTCCAAGTCTAGCAAAGCTACACTATCAAAAATTGTGTGTTATTGCTGCAATAGACAAGGACATGTCATTGCAGACTGTCCAGAGAAGAGGAAGGAGTCTAGTGACAAGAAAAAGACTCAATATAAGGGCAAGAAAGAAAAGTCTTTTGTTGCCAAAAAGGACAAGAGCCTGTCAGGTATTTCTTCATCAGAAATTGAGTCAGATGCAGAAGTATATATTGGACTGTTTGCTGAGGAAGAAGAAGAAGAGTTCATGCAGATTATGAATTCTATATATGAACAAGAAGACTGTCAGTGCCAAGGACTAATGGCATTGATAGAAGGTGACAAAATACTGGAGCAGCCAGGACCTAGTAAGGTACAAAGTTCAACTTTAAGTTCGGTTTCTTGTGCCAGTACAGAATCAGATTCATCCTCATCAAATGATGAGAGTGCATCTGAGTCTGAAGAAGATATTCATCAATTGATAGATGAATATAGAGTTCTGTTGCAAGCTTATAAGAAGAGCAAGTCCCTAGCCAAAAGTCAGGCAAAGGAAATTGTTATTCTCAAAGCTGCTGCAACTGATTTTGAGAAGCTGTTTGATCAAAAGCTTAATGAGATAGCCAGATTGAAGCACATAACTGTGATTCAAATGGGAACTATATCATTTAAGAATGATCAAATCAAGAGTCTGGAGATTAATCTTCAGAAGGAGAAGGACTTAGTTACTAGGTTTTCTAAACCTAAGTCAGTTCTACCCTTAATTGATGAATTTGTTCATCATAAAGGCAAAGCTGGACTGGGTTTTACAAGAACTGCAAGGACTGTTCAGTCCAAGTCCAAGTCCAAGGGCAAAGCCCCAACTCTCAACAAGTCTGCTGTAGATAAAACAGCAAAGACTGTACCTAAGCAAAGGTACAATAAGTTTGAGTGTTGGTGCTGTGGCAAGATTGGCCACTTTGCAATGGACTGTTGGCACAATGCTAGTGCCAATATGAGTAGCAAACTGCCTGTTGGAAGACCAGCAGGTAGCATTGTCAGGATGCAAACTAACAAGTACCAAGGACCCAAGAATTCTTTGGGTTCTAAGGTTCACTAATCTGTTTTGCAGGTGAATCCAAGTGGCCATGCCCCTATATGGTACTTGGACAGTGGATGTTCCAGACATATGATTGGAACAAGGAGTTTACTGAAGGACTACACACCTATAAAGGATGGTCCAAAAGTCACCTTTGGTGGATCTGAAAAGGGGATCATCAAAGGTTTTGGTAACATTTCTAGTAACTTAGTTACCATTACTCAAGTGGCTTATGTTAAAGGGTTGAAACACAACCTAATAAGTATAAGTCAATTAAGTGATGTAGGGTATGACATCTCATTTGTTAAGAATGGTTGTCATATCAAGAGGTCAACTGATCAAGAGATCATTTTGACAGGTTATAGAAAGAGGAATTTCTACTGTTTAGACATTATGTGTGAGACCAATGGTTCTCCAGTATGTCATGTGGCTGATGAGACATTCTCTCATTGTGTCAAATGGCACAAGAGGCTTGCCCATCTAAATTACAAGACAATTGGCAAACTCTTTAGTAAAGAGTTAGTGAGGAATGGTCCTCAAGTTAAGTGTAATAAAGATGGTATTTGCTCAGCTTGTCAAAAGGGCAAGCAGACTAGATCCACCTTTAGAAGAATTGAAAACAAAGATGCTGTGAGGTGCTTATACCTCTTGCATATGGATCTCTTTGGTCCAATGCCAGTTCACATCTTAGGTAGGAAGGTCTATACCTTTGTAGTTGTAGATGACTACTCAAGGTTTTCCTGGGTGTTCTTCCTTAGACAGAAATCTGAAACACTCAATGTCTTCTATAGCTTTGTCAAACAGATTCAGAATGAACTAAATAGTACAGTGGTCAAAATAAGAAGTGACCATGGTACTAAGTTTCAATCTGATAGCATGACAAAACTATGTGAAGACTTTGGGATATTTCAAGAGTTTTCTTCACCAAGAACACCTCAGCAAAATGGCATTGTTGAGAGGAAGAATAGAACCTTGATTGAGGCTGGTAGGACCCTATTAAGTGATACATTACTACCAGAATATTTCTGGGCTGAAGCAGTCAATACTGCATGCCATGTTATTAATAGGGCTATCATAACTAAAGGCCTCAACAAGACCCCCTATGAGGTTGTGAAAGGCAGGAAACCAAACCTATCCTACTTCAGGATCTTTGGTTGTAAGTGCTTCATACTTAACAATGGTAAGTCTTACTTGACTAAGTTTGCTGCCAAGTCCCAGGAGGGAATTTTTGTTGGGTACAGCAACAATAGTAAGGCTTATAGAGTCTACAACTTGACTACACAAGTTGTAGAAGAGACTGTACATGTAGTATTTGATGAAACTAGACTTATTAACAATGAGTTGTCTAGTAGTGTATGCAGCCCCACAGGTTTAACAAAGAAGATGGACAAGCTCACTCTAGAAGAAGAACCTATTGCAAGACAGCAAGTAGAAGACAGTGGCTGTTGTCCAGGGGGAGAACAACATGTACCAAATGCAGATGAAGTACAAGGTGTATAGCAAGATGAAGATGTTAAAGAAGTTCAACCTGAAGTCAGGATGCCTCCAACCAATAGGCATCTTAGAGATCATCCAGCTGAACAAATCATTGGTGATCCAAGACAAGGGGTACAAACAAGGAGCAGAAACCTGAATGCAGCAATCTACTCCAGTTTTCTATCCCAAGTTGAACCAAAGAAGTTTGAAGAAGCCATTCAAGACCCTCTTTGGATTGAGGCAATGCAAGAAGAACTCAATCAGTTCAAGAGATGCAAGGTCTGGGAGCTTGTTCCTAAACCTAAAGACCACAATATAATTGGAATCAAGTGGATCTATAGGAACAAGATGGATGAACATGGAGTCATCATTAAGAACAAAGCTAGATTGGTTGCTAAAGGATATAGGCAGGAAGAAGGTATTGATTTTGATCAAATCTTTGCTCCAGTAGCCAGACTGGAAGCCATAAGGATGTTCCTGGCCTATGCAACTTTTCAAGGATTCAAGGTTTACCAAATGGATGTCAAGTCAGCATTTTTGAATGGTAATCTTAAAGAGGAAGTCTATGTGGAACAGCCATCAGGTTTTGTTGATTCAACTCTACCTAATCATGTCTATAGACTTAGGAAAGCTTTATATGGGTTAAAGCAAGCCCCTAGGGCTTGGTATGAAACCCTGTCTAGTTTCCTCATTGAGAATAAGTTCACAAGGGGGAAAATAGACAAGACTCTATTCCTTAGGGAATCTAGAGGCAAAGTAATACTAGTCCAAATATATGTAGATGACATTATATTTGGGTCTACTGAAAGTAGCCTTTGCAAAAAGTTTGCAAAGCTAATGCAAGGTCAATTTGAGATGAGTAGTATGGGAGAGCTAAAGTTCTTCTTGGGTCTCCAAGTAAGACAGACTAAGAGTGGTTTATCCATATGCCAGTCCAAGTTCACCCTAGAACTCATAAGGAAGTATGGTATGGATTCATCCAGTACCATGAAGACTCCTATGGGGTCAAGTATGTCTCTTAGCAAGGATGATGCAGGGAAACCTGTAGATGAAACCTTGTATAGAGGGATAGTTGGCTCCCTATTATACTTGACTGCAAGTAGACTAGATATCATGTATGCTACATGTGTCTGTGCAAGGTATCAAGCCTGCCCTAAAGAGTCTCATTTGATAGCAGTCAAAAGGATATTGAGATATCTAAAGGGCACTCCTTATCTAGGCCTCTGGTACCCTAGGAATGGGGATTTTGAACTAACAGGTTATTCAGATGCAGACTTTGCAGGATACAAAGAAGACAGAAAAAGCACTACTGGAACCTGTCAATTCCTAGGTGGGAGACTGATTTCTTGGAGTAGCAAAAAGCAGACAAGTGTGGCTATCTCCACTGCAGAATCAGAATATGTGGCTGCAGGAAGTTGTTGTGCTCAACTTCTGTGGATACAACATCAGCTTAAGTACTATGGATTTTAGGTAAGTAGAACTCCACTCTTTTGTGATTCTACAAGTGTCATATCAATTGCACATAACCATGTTTCTCATAGTAGAACTAAACATATTGAGATAAAATATCATTTTCTTAGGGAGCATGTAGAGAAGGAAGATATTTTACTAGAATATGTTAAAACTGATAATCAACTAGCTGATATGTATACTAAGCCCCTAGAAGAAGCTAAGTTCAATAGTTTTAAAATTGAACTAGGAATGATCAACTTAGAGTAAGTTTATAGTATTGAGAATGGCTAAGTGAAAAGGTGTCGACACACAGAGATCTCTGTGTCGACACAGAAAAGTGATGTCGACACTTCAGGGAAAAGGTGTCGACACATCTAGGAAGTTGGTGTCGACACTTCAGAAAATTAGTGTCGACACATGACAAGTTGGTGTCGACACAACCAAGGTGGTGTCGACACTTAGTGTTTACTCAGAATTATCTAAGTAAAGTCTCGACTAAATGTCGAGTTAAGTGGTGTTGACATATAAACAAGTGTCGACACATATAATTTGTTGACTAAACTTGTGTCGACACATAAGTGTCGAGACATTATAAGTCAGTGTCGACACTTATTGCTAGTGTCGACACAATTTAAGTTAGCTGCCCGCCTTTTCATCTTCAAAATTAGAAAGGTATAAATAGGGTTTTGCCTTGGTCTGTCGACACGCTTTCAAAAGTTTCGAGACCAAAACTTGTGTGTCGACACCTCTCTTCTCTCCAGTCAAATTCTTCAAACCCTAATGGCGCCAAAGCTTGAGGAGAACGTCAACGAAGGCTACGAGCTGGTGCGCAATGCTTTTGATGATGCCGACCAAGAAATCAAGACTATAGTAACCCTAGTTGCAGACTCGGGGTTGGAATTCCTTGTTTCTGAACCTACTAAAATCTGGAAGAAGGAGGTCTTGAAATTCCTTAACGGAGCTAAGGTAGACGACACTGGATTGAAGATCAAATCCAGGGTTCATGGTGAAAAAGTAAAGGTCTCTCCAAAAAGTCTAAGGAAAGTACTACAGTTACTAAGAACTAAAGAAGAAGATGAAGTTACTGCTTCAAAGACCAGGGAAGCTCTAACTATGTGTGGACTAGATTCTAAGATGAAGATTGGTTCAGTCTTCAATAGAAAAGCAATGAACAGTCAGTTGAAATTCCTGTCTGAAATTGTTGGGAAAGTGATATTGAGCAAGCCAGGAGGGCATGACAGAGTGTCTGCCTATATGTTTAGTATTATGACAAGGATAATCTTCACTCTGAAAACTGACTGGTCTGTAGTAGTTTTTTAGAAGATTAAAGAAAGCCTAAAGAAGCCAAACTTGGGAAGGATCCTAAGTCTATATCTAGCTGGTATTATACCAGAAATTATGGGTCAAGCTGCTGGAAGCAAAATTAATCATATGAGAAAGATGGACTTGAGGATTTTCTCTAGATGGGACAGGGTGTTGTCTAAAGAGATGCCAACCCCTGAGAAGATCACTCCTGAGAAAGCAACTCCACTGAAGAAGAAGAAGAAGTCTGCCCCAGTGGCTCAGGATCCAACTAGCAGCTCTGATAGTGAAGAGCAAGTTGTCTTCACACCTGATGAGCATGAAGAAGGAACTGCTGTAAAGTCTCCAGCTCCTCAAGATGTAGCTGACATCCAGGGGGAGCCTCTAGTTGTAGAAGAACCAACTACACTAGAAAGTGAACAAGCAACCAACATCATCCTAGAGATAATCACTGAGCTTAATGCTTTAGATTTTCCTTTAGAAGATACTGATTTGTCTGATATTTATCAGCAACCACAGACTGATAGTCAAGTTCCAGAAGTTGTCATGAAAGACACTTCTGTTACAGCACAAGTTGTTTCTGATCCAGTGGTAGATGAGCACAGAATTTCTCCTGCTCATTCTCCACAAGAATACACCATGGAAGATTTATTTCTAAATCTGGATCAAGAAGATTTTGACAAGGACACTACTGCTGCTGAAGGGGAGAATGCTCTAGTTGAGGGGGAGCAAGTGCCAATTCCTGAAGAGCCTGTAAGGGAAGAACCTGAAAAGCCCCAAGCTGTTGAAGAGCTACCTAAGGAGAGGGTAGAGATAGCCAGTACTTCAGCCTCTGAAGATGAAGAAGCAACAAGGGCTAAGAAAAGAAAGTTTCAAGTATTTAGAAGAAGGAGCCAGAGTTACAAAAAGGCTTTGCAAACTGTTGCTCCACAGCCTATATCACAGCCAGCTCAAACTGTAGATTATAGTGCCTTAATGGTTGCCATGCAAATTAAACTTGATGAGCACAGGCAGGCAATTGAGAAGTATGTAGATGAAGGGCAGAAATCATTGCAGTTTGATTTGGCCCAGGATATTAAGTCAATAAGATTTGAGATGAATCTCAATAAGAAAGAGATGACTGATTGCTTCCACAAGGGTGGGAATGCAGTAGTCTATCTTGCTACACATCAGGAAAAGATAAAGGCTCAAGTAGATGACATAGCACAGAAGCAGGGATATGTTCTAGAGAACCAAATAAGAATGAATGACAATTTGACACAATCTCACAATGCTATTATCACAGAAATGAAGAACATTGCTGCTGGCCTGACAACTTCTACTGCTACTACTATGACAGCTTTTGATAAGGCACTACAAGAGAGCTTAACTGATATTACAACTGCTATTCAAGACTCTCAGAAGCTTATCTCTGAAAAACTCCAAAGGTTAAGACCTTTCTACAGGGATGGAGTTAATTATCTCAATGCCCAAATCAGATTTCAAAAAGATGACTTAAGGGATCACATAGAACGAGAAGTCATAAAGGGGGAGAGGGTCTTAGTCAAAGCTGGCTCTGACCATGCAAAATGGGTTTCTAATTCCATCAGAGCCACTCTTGGTTATCCTCCTCTTTGTGATGATGATAATGTAGCAGAATCTGGAATTAATCCTGCCTATCTTGGAGGTGAGCAACCAGAAGTAGCTCAAGTGATCTATCCTCCACCATATTTTGACATGATCCATGCTGACATACAGTCCATGTATAGCCCACCTGGGGGTAAGGACAATGTCATAATAGAGAAAGTTATTCAGCCTGTCTCTGAAGCTTTACAGGAAGCCATCTTGAAGGAGCAAGCTGAAGAAGAAACCAGATTGTCAAAGAAGAGGTTTAGGGAGCAAGCTGAACAGAGACCTGATTTTGAGCAGTGGAGCCCCACCTCTAGGAATATTATTTTGACTGCATGGAAAGCTGCAAAAGATAACATCCATGACAGGAATAAATGGTTTTCTGAGGCTGAATGGAGAAAGCATGAGTCTAGGCAGGAGGCTATAGTTCAATACAGAAGAAAGGCCAAGATGGGAAAGCTACCTCCTACTGCCCAGGAGCCTAGCAAGTACTTTCCCAAGCCTTATCATTACTTTAAAAGGCAAAAGATTAAGGCTGAGGAACTTAAGAAGAAAGATCTGAAAGGAAAGAAGCCTGCTGATGCTGAAGATACTGAAGCTCCTGTTCAAGCCAAAGTACAAGCTGGCAAAGGACTAGTGATCAAGGAGCCTGAACAGAAATAGAATTAGAATTTTCTTAAGTTTACCTTGTAATCTCTTATTGATAAACATTTCTGTAAACTTTTGAAAATGAATATGACAGATTTTGGAACAATGTGTTGTGTAATAAATTTGCTATGTGTTAAATTTATTTCATAATTGTTCTGTGATGCAATCTATGTGTACATGTTTGTTTCATACATGTTTATGTTTGCCCTGTTTTATAATCCTGCTTTACATCATTTTGTAATTTTATTATGAATGGTGTATATCATTGACTAAGGGTTATGACTTCTCCAAATAGGGGGATATTGTTGGGTACATTGGTTTAAATGTACCTGATTTGAAGAAGCCTCACCCAACTCAATGATATACATCAAAATGTATTTGATGTATTTTGAGTTTACATGTGCAGGTTAAGTATTTGCAAGAAAGAAGAAAAAGTTTCTAAGTCCATGTGTTGACACCCAGAGGGAAAGTGTCGACACTTAAGAAGACTTGTGTCGACACCCAGGCAAGCAGTGTCGACACTTGGAGTCATTGTGTCAACACCAGGGATGCTGAGTCGACACCAGACAGAAAGTGTCGACACAAGGAGCTGTGTCGACACTCAATGAAGAAGAGTGCAGTAAAGCTGTGTCGACACTTAACAGTTGTGTCGACACCCAGTGAAACTGTGTCTACATCAGAAAGTGTCGACACTTGGAGGCTGTGTCGACACACAGCAAAAGTCAGCAAAGACTAAGTATAAGTGTCGACACCAAGAACAATGTGTCGACACTCAGAAAATGAGTCAACACTTGAAGTAAGTGTCGACACTCAGAATAATGTGTCGACACTCAGCTGAAGACTCAACCCTTGAAGAAAGTGTCGACACAAGGAGCTGTGTTGACACTTAGCAAAGTTCAGCAAAGTACAACAAAAATATTCTAAGTACAAGTGTCGACACTAAGGTGATGTGTCGACACTCAGCCAGAGTCTCGACAGAAGAAGAGTGTGTCGACACAAGGAGCTGTGTCAACACTCAACAAGTATCAACACTGAAGACATGTGTCGACACCAAGAAGCAGTGTCGACACTTAACAGATTCAACACATAAAGATGTGTCGACACAAAGGTCTTGTGTCGACACTTAGAAGAATTCAGCAAAATACTGAAGTCCAAGTACATGTGTCGACACTCAATTTCAGTGTCGACACATGAAGAAGAAGCAGTGTCGAGATATAAAATCTACAACACAAGGAGTTGTGTCGACACCTTGTAGGCTAGTGTCGACACTTAGACAACATGTGTCGACACTTAGTCTATAAGTGTCGACACTTAAAGACAGATAGTCTCGACACTTCTAGACAGTCACAGAATTTTCAAGAACTGACTGGATGACTTGACAGCTGCCATTCCAGCCAGTCTACTGCACCTGTCAGAGTTGTCAGAAATCAGTTATGGACCGGACAAGCCGGTTACCATGAAGAAGACCTATAAATAGGCTTGTGCTGTCTACAGAAGGGGTTGTTCAAATCATTGATCAAGTATTCAAAAAAGAAGATATAGCTATTCCTTGAAGAATCAAGTGCAGATCTAAGAAGTTGGAGAGAGAGATCTCCATCCAAGAAATCAGCTGTTGGAACCAGGCTGAGAAGAAGGGTTCAGATTCACTCTGAATCTTAAGTAGCATAGATCAAGGATCAACTGCAGAAGGAGTCAATCTTATTGAGTTCTACTTTCAAGAAGCTTTGAAGAAAGCTAAGTCAGATTGATTTCAGCTGAGTTCTTCCAAGAACTCATCAAGAAACTCACAACTCTCCTCTCTTTTTTCTGAGTTGCTGAGTAAACTTTATTGTATTCATTTAATCTTGTAGGATCCTTTGGATCTGAGTCTTGTAAGCCTGTAATTATAAAGGCTGAGTGTAGGGCTTGAGAGCCTGAGTGTAGCAGATTGAAATCTCTGAGTGTAGGCCTTGGTGGCTGAGTGTAGGCCTTGGTTGCTGAGTGTAGGCCTTTGTGGCTGAGTGTAGGCTTTGTGAAGAAGCTGAGTTGTAGGGCCTTTGGCCTGAGGTGTAGGAACCAGTTTTGGGTTCTGAGATAGTGGAGGAGTTTGGCCGAATCTAGTACACTGCTAGATAGGCGAAGGGGGAAAGTGGATGTACCCAAACCTTGGGGAACCACTATAAAACTGTGTGTCTTCTGTATGCTGTGGTTTTCTGTGAATGCTGTGTGATTGCTGTGAAATAGTAGATATAAATCTGTGTAAAAAAACTGATTGCTGCCATAAACAGTTAAAAAGAATTTGGTCACCTATTCACCCCCCCCCCCCCTCTAGGTGTTTAGGTACTATATCTTTCAATCACCCAACGATATCCAAATGGTCTTAAAACCATGGAATTTTGAGGGTATTTTCTTGGAGTGCAACTCCAGTACTTCTTGCTACTTTTAGTTCACAGGTACTAACCCGCAAACCACGTAAATTACTTGTTTATACTCGGAGTCTTCTCTGACACACAAAATAAACATCACCAATCCATACCAACCTGTCTAGATGGGCTTCACACAACATGCCTATTCTGTATTACACATTTTCGGATCTATATGCAAGACTCACTGGGGATTTCATGAATCAACCCAAAGGAATTCCCTCCGCTTTTCCACCTTTTGGTGGGGGATTCCATGCATATGTCAAAATAAGGACTTCACTTATACAAGAAGGAATATCGTTACCGTATGTAGTTTTCTTCGGATCCAAGGCGAAGCTTTTCTACCTGGGCGGAAAGGAGCACCTCACTTCCCTCTTCACGGTTCTAGCCTTGGCTCTAACTTCTGATTATTGATTCTCCTTCAGCACTCACAAAGATCAGCCCAACTCTTCCTTAGCTTCTTCTTCTCAAGAGCTTTGAATGAAAGGAAGAGACAGTGAGAAGAAGAGAATGACTTCTCATTCCTCCATTCCTCTGGTTAAGTGGTCCCGGGATTAATCCCAGCCACGGGCTTATTCCATCAAGAGAAACGAGTGGCTGCCAAATCAGCTGAAAAGTCAAAGTAGTCGTTATCGCAGCGCGAGATCGATGTCCCCTGGAGACATCGACTTCAGCCGCTTGACTCCAGTCAACCACCGCACTTTGGACGTTTAACAGCAATCTGACACGTGTCCAAGTTACGTGGCACTATCTCCTGGCAATATCCACTATCGCCACGCGACATTATGCCAATAGCTCAGTCAATGCTTTCAGGCGTTGAGTGTGTTGAACTCATTCAATGATATGGTATTGAGTGCATGGCATTCACTAAACGCTTTCACATTATCACCCAGGCGATACCAACTGTCGCCCGATGTTTTCGAAGCTAGTAGCTCACTCAACGCTTCGAGGCATCGAGTGCATCGAGCTCACTCAATGCTTTAAGGCATTGAGCTCGTTGAGAGCTGGGCTATCGCCGCGCGATACCCACTAACGCCACGCAATAGTCTCTTATTCAATGATTCGTTGAAAGGAGTCGTGTGTGCTTAGCTCACTCAACGTTATATGACGTCAAGACCTATCGTTATTGCCTCAGCGATACACACTGTAGCCCGGCGATAGCGACCAAAAGTTCTGCTGTCAAATTTGGGGTGTTGCAAAGAATATCCTAAAGTACTTGAGAAGTACAAAGTATACGTTCTTGGTATTTGGCGGAGAGTAAGAGCTCATTATAAAGGATTACACAGATGCTAACTTCCAAACTGATAGGGATGACTCAAAGTCTCAGTCAGGGTTCATATTTTTCCTACATGGAGGATCTGTTAGCTGGAATAGTTCCAAGCAGGAGACAGTTGTCGATTCTACAACTGAGGTCGAGTATGTCGTCGCGGCGAATGCATCGAAGGAGGCTGTATGCATTAGGAAATTCATCGGCGAGTTAGATGTAGTTACTAGCATTGTTAGTGTCGTAGTTCTTTACTGTGACAACAACGATGCAATTGCACTTGCTTCGGAACCTATATCTCATCAGCGCTCCAAGCACACACTTCAGTGGTTCCATCTTATTTGAGAGATTGTCGATCGAGGAGATGTGAGCATTTGCAGAGTGTCGACTGAAGAAAATATTGCAGATCCACTAACAAAGCCTCTCACACAGAGAAAGCATGATGGTCATGTTAGATCTATGGGTATACAATATCTTAATGATCAACTCTAGTAGGAGACTTGTGAATTGTATATTTGTTGACTGTAATAATTCATTTGATGCATAAGTGTAATATGCATTTCATTTATATATTTTGGAAAGTTCTTTTATTGTGTAAATTTATTTCTATTGTGATAGAGTAATTTAACTTAATAAATGCTCTTAGAATGTTTACTTTCATAGAAGTCAAGTGGTGACATGAATGTGAGAGCCTATGTTTTAGAAGCTTCATTCTTAAATGATCCCAGGTCGGGTGTCATCTTATTAAAAGCTAAGGGCGATGATGATACATTAAGATTAGCATGTGTGTTGACTGATGACCGGTTCTCACAGGTCATGATATTGTGATATCAAGTCATCACATGGGTACTTGTTAATGAACAAGTTGTACTGGACAGACCCACCATGAGAATACTTTGTGGATTGTTATATGAACATATCACAAATATGGCTCAAGTGGCAATGGTGTTTGTGGTCCTTTGACCTGAAATCACAACATTAATCGAGTGAGGAAGAGTGTGCTTTGATGCTACCAAAAGTCCACTCTTGAGAAAGTTGGATGATAAAGGTGGTTATTGTGTACGTTACGAATCATTTGGGTGTTTGCATGTAACAACCCAATTTTTCAGCAGGCAAAATTTTGGGTGACGGCCTGGTACACGGGCGTGTACCAGGGCGTGTCCTGCTCAGGTGCGGAGTCGTCGTGAGTTCGACGAGCTGCGTTCTTCGTTCGACGAACTGCATTCTTCGTTCGACATTCATCGAACGCGGGAACATGTCAGGTTACACGGGCGTGTACCATTCGAGGAGGGTGTGTCCCCCTGTGTTCGACGAACTACGCTCGACGATCGTCGAGTATGAGGTACACAGCATGTGACACGGGCGTGTCACAGGGCATGTCCCGCTGTGTCGAGAGGTCGACACTATTCTCTCGAGTAAGTGGACAAGTACTCGAGTAAGAGGGCGGTGACACGGGCGTGTCATTCCACACGGGCGTGTTAAATCTGAGTACTCGAGTAGTTGGTTTTCTCTCGAGTAAGTGCTCTCGAGTAAGTCCTCTCGAGTAGGCCTCGAGTGAGGTACACGCCCTATGTCACGGGCGTGTACTGGCCGTCACGGGCGTGTGCCATGGGCGTGACCTAAGGTGGTTGCTAAGGCGGTTGGTGCACCGCTTAGTGTGACACGGTCTGTGACACGAGCGTGTCACAGGACATGTTGGACCTGATACATGATTTTGCGGGTTTTTCATTGCCGTCCATTCTTCTTCAGCTAGAATCTAACAGCTGAGAGCCTTCCCTGTTTCCTTAAGGCCGAAAAGTGAGAAGGAAGACTCATTTTTATGTTAGCCTTCATCTTTCTAAACTTCTAGAGAGAGAAAGGGAAAGGAAGAAGGAGGAAGAAGAAGAGGGGCTGATCTCTGGTGGAGCTTGAGAGTGTTAAGCTGAGATTAGAGGCCATCGTTGCGGAGGAAAAGCTTTTACGGTTCTTTCGAGCCAGCTAGGAGTTCATAGCACCGAAACGGTCTTCAAGGTTAACGACCTTTCTTTTTAGCCATGTGAAGGCTTCCTTTTTGTCATATGCATGATTCCCCCACCAAAGGGTGGCTGATGTTGGGAGTCTTTTGGGTTGATTTATGGAATCTCCTTTGTTGGCATATAGATCCAGAAATGGAGTACGGAATAGGCATGTTGTGTGAAGCACATCTGGACAGGTTGGTCTAGATTGGTGATGTTGCATACGAACCGGAGAAGTCTCCGTGATAAATGCGTAGTTTAGGAGTAGACGGGTTGGCCCTGTGAAAGAAAGTAGCAGGAAGTACTGGAGTGGTAGTCCAGGAAAATACCCGTATAATGCTTGTGTTGCTTGTGCTGTTGGGTTCGACCTGTGAAAGGAAGTAGCCGGAAGTACTGGATTGGAATTCCAGGAAATACCCTTTGTAATGCTTAATGTTCATGGGGAGTCCACCTGTGAAGAGAGTAACAGGAAGTACAGGCATGGTAGCCAGAAAAGACCCCTGACATTTGTGTTATTTGCGGTGTCCACCTGCAAAGAGAGTAGCAGAAAGTACTGGTGTGCCCAGGAAAGACCCGTTAATGTTGCGATATGAATGGGTATAAGAGAAATACCCAGGCTGGAATGCCAAAACAGGATTGGTGAGACCGACTCGCGCCTTTTGTAGCCACGAGTACGCCGTACTCGGTGATGGTAAGGTGATTTGAGCAACGGGGGTGGAGGATCCGACCTGCGTTATCTCCGTCCGACGTGAGACCTGAAAGTGTGGTCTGTTGGAGCGCATAACAAGAGTCTTAGGCATGCGCGCCATGACACAATGAGGGGGCTATGGGCCAATCCCGGTGTAATAAGACTGAAACTCCGGCTGCACGCCATGGAGTAAATTCTCAAGTGATTTACCATTGGGTTGCGACCATGATACGGTGGTGGGCAACTGGCTGTCAGTACACCAAGAATGTGCGCTGAGTGCATGGACTGTCGGGCCAGGTGGTTGACGGTTGTGATGGCATGTGTGCGTGAAAGCACATTATCTGAGATATATATACATGCTTGTGATATGCTATGCCTGCAGGGACGAATACCGCTGCCCCGAGTAAGGGGTAGGGTCATTATAATTTGGTCAGCTGAATGCTGACCGTTGCCTTTATTTGCCACCGTTGGGTGGATTGTCCCTGTACAGGTGCTGGAGAGCCAAGCGGGACAAAAAAGGGTTGACGTTCATGCTGCTTTTGCTGCTGTTGTTGCTGCTGTTAGCCCTCGAAGGCTAATTTGGTTATAAGTGTTATGTTTTCTTTTGATGTGGCCGACCTGCGTGTCAATGTTTGGGCCACTGTTTGACAGCTCTGTAAGGCCATAAGACCAACTATTTATATGTGTTGTAAGACATTCCTATGATGTATAAAATGTGGAGTTTTTATATGTTGGACATTCAAGTGAGGAGTTCAGTGTAGTGTTATAGGCTTCCGCTAGACTGTAATGTGTTAGGTGCGCTGCGCTACTCTGGTATCACTCAGTAGCTTCATCGTCTGTTTTGTGGTATATGCTGTGGGGCCCTGGTCGAACCTTCTAGTATATATTATATGAATGGATGGGGTTGTTACATTTTTGGTATCAGCTGTCTTGGTCTTTTCCTCTCGAAGTCGTGGTCGACATCTTTTGTGGGGTGGCAAGCACGTGTCTATACAAACCAAGTTAACACGTTTGAACTCCTGAATGTCCATGATAGGAATGCAAATTCTTGTGTTTGAGGAACCTGCGCGTTCCTATTTTGTGTTGTTTGCTTGTGTAAGGCCGCTAATATGTGTGTCTTGTCCCCTTTAGGTGACTCGGAGTGATGCGGGGCAATCGGAGCCCTAGCGTTCGGATGAAAGTACGACATCAGCTGAGGTGAAAATGTAGTACGTGCTTCAATTGTGGACGGGTGGGGCATATAGCTCGGGATTGTCGGGTGCCGCCAAAGAGTGAAAAGAAGGCGGGAGCGTCATATGCGAAAAAATGAAAGGCGGTGGTGGAATCCTCTGCCTCGCAGACGCAGCCCCGGGTCTGCAATCTTGGCCTGCAAGAGGCCATCAAGCAGAGTGACGTCGTCACAGGTACGAGTTTAGTTTTGCGTATCATATTGCTTGTATGTGTTGTTTAATGCATATGTGTATGCGGTTTGTGTGTGTGACATGATTGTCACAGGCTTTGTGATGATTCAGGACACGCTGGCGCGAGCACTGTTTGATACAGGTGCATCGCATTCTTTTCTGTCTAGCGAGTTTATAGCACGGCTTGGGATACCTTATCGGGTGAAGACAGATAGCGTCAGAGTGGTGTTGTCGAATGGCTGTTGGATGCTTGCGGATCAAGCTTGCGATGTGGCGGTCCAAATAGGAAGTCAGGATTTCAGTTTGACAGCATTTGTATTGTCGATATCAGAATTCGACGTGATATTTGGTATGGATTGGCTTGTGGAGCAGCATGCCTTGATTGATTTCTAGTCCAAAGAGATCACGTTGGGCCAGAATACCGAAGAGGAGACAAAGTTCGCGGGTATGCGAGGAGTGGGCGGGACGTTGTTGTCTGCACTCCAAGTCTTGAAGGCTGTTCGGAAGGGTGCAGATTGCTACTTCACCCTGATTCAGGCTATTGAGCCTAAGGACAGTGTGTGTGATGTTCCGATTGTGTCGGAATTTGCAGATGTGTTTCCCAAGAATCTCCCTGGGCTACCACCCCAGCGTGAGATTGACTTCACGATTGAGTTGGTGCCAGGTGCGAAACCTGTGGCCCGCTCGACATATCTCCTCGCGCCTAAGGAGATGGCCGAGTTGAAAGTTCAACTGCAAGAATTGGTGGAACGGGGGTATATACACCCAAGCATGTCTCCTTGGAGCGCCCCTGTGCTTTTTGTGAAAAAGAAAGACGGTGGCTTGCGGTTATATATTGATTACCGCGAACGGAATAAGCTGACCGAGAAGAGTAAATATCTGATTCCCCGGATTGATGAATTGTTTGATCAGCTGGTGGGATCGACCGTCTACTCGAAGTTGGACTTAAAATCTGGTTATTACCAGTTGAGAATCCGGGAAGAAGATATTCCCAAAACCGCATTTGGAACACAGTACGGGCACTACGAGTTCACGGTCATGCCGTTTGGGCTATGTACTGCGCCCTCGGTATTTATGGACTTGATGCACCGAATATTCCGCGAGTACCTGGATCTATTCGTAATAGTGTTCATTGATGATATCATGGTGTACTCGAGATCGGAAGCTGATCATGAGTAACATTTGCGATTGGTGTTGAATACATTGACGCAGAATCAACTCTATGCCAAGTTTGCGAAGTGCTAATTTTGGTTAGCATCGGTGGCTTTTTTGGGCCATGCGGTGAGTGGAGCGGGCATAGCAGTGGATCCAGCAAAGATAAGGGCCATAGAGGAGTGGCCAGAGTTGTCTTCAGTGGCCGAGGTCCGGAGCTTCCTTGGACTAGCAGGCTACTACCGAAGATTTGTTGAAAACTTCTCGCGAATTGCTTTGCCGCTAACCACGCTGACGCGAAAAGAGCAGAAGTTCGTTTGGTCGTCAGAGTGTGTGCGAGCTTTTGAAGAGCTGAAGATTCAGTTGACCACGGCGCCTGTGTTGTCATCGTCATGTGGTACCGATGGATTTGTAATCTACAGTGATGCTTCAAGGAGCGGTTTAGGCTGCGTGCTTCTGCAAAACGGAAAGGTGATTGCATATGGCTCACGCCAGCTGAAACTGCACGAGCGGAACTATCCCGTCCATGATCTTAAGTTGGCGGCGGTGATCTTTGCACTAAAGATGTGGCGACACTATGTTTATGGTGTGAAGGTGGAGATCTATACAGATCACAAGAGCCTGACGTACATATTGGAGCAGAAAGACTTGAATATGCGACAGCGAAGGTGGTTGGAGTTCCTCGGGGACTACACCTTCGAGATTCACTATACTCCCGGAAAAGGCAATGTCGTTGCAAATGCCTTGAGTCGGCGGACTCCGGCAAGAGCAGCTTGGTTGCATAGGCATGATGAACGTCTCATCCAGGAGTTGGAAGCGTTAGAGATTTCTTGTATTGACAAGAATTCCACTACCAATGCATGTATGAACTGGACGGAGGTGCAATGTGACCTTGCAGACCGAGTTCGACGTGCAACGGAGTTGGATGAAGATCTCCTACGCTATGCGCAAGCTGGGCCAGAAGGAAAGTTCTCCTAGGATAACGGTCTTTTGCGGAAAGAAGGCTGTTTGTGCATCCAAAATGTCGGTAAATTGAGGGAAGAACTGTTGTATGAAGTGCATTATAAGAAGTACTCTATCCACCCAGGGAGCACGAATATGTTCCGAGATATGAAAAAGCTCTTTTGGTGGCCAGGGCTAAAGAAAGATGTTGCTCTTTATGTGGCCAAATGCCAAACCTGTGCTATGGTGAAGGCGGAATGCCAGAAACCAAGCGGTTATTTGAAGTCGTTGTCGATTCCAGAGTGGAAATTTGACAATATTTCCATGGATTTCGTGCACGGGTTGCCGAGATCTCAGCAAGGGAACGATTCCATCTGGGTGATTGTCGATCGGCTGACAAAAGTGGCACACTTCCTCCCGAACAGGCGGGAAGATTCAGTAGAAAGTTTGGCAAAGCTGTACGTGGAAAAGATTGTACGGCTCCACGGTGTTCCTCGGAGCATCATGAGTGATCGAGATGGGCGATTCACGTCAAAGGATTGGAGGCTAGTTCACCAGCTGTTGGGCACGAAGTTGACTTTCAATACGGCCTTTCATCCCCAAACGGATGGCCAAACTGAACGAACCAACAGAACGATGGAGGACATACTCCGAATGTGCGCCCAAGATTTTGGAAAAAGATGGGATGATCATCTCTACATGGTGGAGTTTGCTTATAATAACAGCTACCAGGCGAGCATCGGGATGGCACCGTATGAAGCTCTATATGGAAGGAAGTGTCGTACTCCCTTGGCTTGGGTAGAAGCGGGTGAATCTAGAGTTTATAATCGTAATGAAGTTGATGAAGCAAACTCAACCATTCATGTTATTCGAGAGAGGCTACTCATATCCCAAGATCATCAAGCGAAGTACTACAATGCCAAGCCCCGGAACATGGAGTTCGCGGTAGGCGATTGGGTCTACTTGAAAATCAAGCCCCTCAAAGGTGTATCCAGGATTCGACGTTTGAAAAAGTTGAGTCCAAGATATTTGGGTCCATTTGAAGTGGTTGAGCAAATCGGAGAAGCTACGTATCGGCTAGCTCTTTCGGCAGACTTAGGTGGACTACATGATGTGTTTCACATCTCGGTGCTTCGGAAGGCCGTTAAAGATCCAGCTCAAGTGATCACGGATGATCGTGTGCCGGTGGAGTATGGGCTAACAACGAGAGTTAGACCCATTCAAATCGAGGATCGAGCCGAGAAACAGTTGCGGAACAATACGGTCGGTATGGTTAAAGTCCGGTGGGACAACTGCGGTCGTGAAGAGCTTACATGGGGGCGAGAGCGGACCATGCGAGCTGAATTTCCCAAGTTGTTTCTGTAATTGAGTGGATAGTGAAAAGTTATTGTAACAAGAAATTTTGATGTTATGACTTTTTATTTGCTGATTGCCTTCCTGTGTGCAAATTTCGAGGACGAAATTTCTGGTAGGAGGGGAGGGTTGTAACAGCGCAATTTTTCAGCAGAAAAAATTTTGGGTGACACAGCCTGGGACACGGGCGTGTCCCAGGGCGTGTCCTGCTCGGGTGCGGAGTCGTCGTGAGTTCGACAAACTGCGTTCTTCGTTCGACGAACTGCGTTCTTTGTTCGACGTTCGTCAAACGCGGGAACACGCCAGGTTACACGGGCGTGTACCATTCGAGGAGGGCGTGTCCTCCTGTGTTCGACGAAATACGCTCGACGATCGTCGAGTATGAGGTACACGGCCTGTGACACGGGCGTGTCACAGGGCGTGTCCCGCTGTGTCGAGAGGTCGACACTGTTCTCTCGAGTAAGTGCACAAGTACTCAAGTAAGAGGGCGGTGACACGGGCGTGTCATTCCACACGGGCATTGTTGGGTATTTCATCCACATGAACCCAGATTTGATGAAGTCACCCTGGAACTAAGATGAATTAAGTTGTATTTGATGCTTGGTTTGAGCTATATGTTTGCAGGAGTTTCACTGGGAAGTGTAGGCCAATGTCAGCCCACAGTGGGTCACCAAACACAGGAACTGTGCAATGTAATCCCTCATTGCATATTCCAAGGTGTTGACTCATGTGTGGTCTCTCTATTGGGATACACTTCATATTCAAGCTATTGGACTATGGGAAAGGCATTGAAAGTTGGCTACTCTAGAAGAATCAGTTTTTCCAACATCAGAAAATTTCTAAGTGTTTTACTCGAGTAGAGCTTTCACCTACTCGAGTAGTCTGGGTATAATTTACTCGAGTAAAGGAACCTTGTACTCGAGTAGGCATAGTCATATACTCGAGTAGCTAAGTCACCTACTCGAGTAGACCAAGTCATATACTCGAGTAGCATGCTTATATACTCGAGTAGATTACTCTTTATACCCGAGTACTAAAGGGTTTCCTCATCTAAATTTCTCTAAGTCATATACTCGAGTAAGCATACTCATATACTCGAGTAAGTATACTCACTTACTCGAGTAGATAGAAATATACTCGAGTAGTTCTTTATACCTACTCGAGTAGATCCTGTGTTACTCGTGTACCTTGATATTTCCCTACTCCAGAATTTTTCTAAGTCTTTTACTCGAGTAGAACCTTCACCTACTCGAGTAGATTACTTCCTCTCGAGTAGTTTAGTTCAACTACTCGAGTAGTTGCCAGCAGACCTCTTCATAATTTTTCTAAGTATTCCACTCGAGTAGTACTTCATGTACTCGAGTAGTTCATGTAATATACTCGAGTAGCTTTTCCAGTACTCGAGTAGATCCTTTATGTACTCGAGTAGGTCTCTTCATATACTCGAGTAGTTCTGTCTGCTTACTCGAGTAGTTGATCTCTATATACTCGAGTAGTCTTCATATACATACCCGAGTATGTTTCCCATCATATACTCGAGTAGTTATTCAACTACTCGAGTAGTCATTGACTTACTCGTGTTGTTGGCTAAATCTTTCCGACATTTTGCTAAGTCATTTTTCTAACGAGATTTTTCAAATCACGCGACATGATTGGTCCACGTGTACATTATTATGACCGATTATGACCGTTAGTCTCTCCTATATAAGGTCTTATCAGAAAATGACAAACCCTAAGTATTCTCAAAGCTTTCTTGTAATTTCTTTTTCGAGAAATATTCTTCAGCCGCCTCCTCTCTGACTTTCGCGAAACGGAATCCGCCGCCGCCGCCTTCTTCTCCGGCCAAAGCTTCTACTTTCAGAGGATTATTCTGAAGAAAAGTTACAGATCGAGATCGACTTCACTGATCATATTCTCTCTCGATTTCTGTAAAAGCGAGTAGATCCAGATCGAGGCCGAGAACTTCTTCACTGATTTCTGAAAGTGCTACAAAGTTGAAAAGAAGAAGATCCTGGACATTTCCTTCAGATCTGAGTGATTTACTGTTTGTATTCTTGTAAACACTTTATTAATCTTGTAGGAGAAATCTTCTCCGAGTGTAGGAGTTTTTCTTTACTCTGAGTTTGTAGGAAGTGTTATCTTCCGAGGTGTAGATCCCTTTGTTTGGATCGAGTTTGTAGGAACTTTGTTCCGAGGGTAGGATCGATTTTTGATCCGAGATAGTGGAGTAGCCGAGTCTAGTTGATTGCTAGATCGGTGAGGGAAAGTGGATGTACCCAAGGTTGGGGAACCACTATACATCTTGTGTCGTCTGTGATATTGGTAGATATTTTTGTGCCGTGCTCTAATTATTTTTTATTCCGCAAAAGACGCACAAACCACCTATTCACCCCCCTCTAGGTGATTTAGGTCGACAACAGTTTTCTTTCAATTGCTATCAGAGGGAGGTTGATCGTTAAAAGGTTAACGCCTTGATCAGATCCAGATCTATTGTCTGAAAGATTCTACCATAAAATGGATAAGGGCAAAGATTTCGTCAAGCTTTCACTGTGCAACAAAAACAACTTTCCCATGTGGAAAGAAAGGATAAAATTTTTCATGGAAGCTGTGGATCCAAGGATCTTCATGATCGTTGAAGAAGGTCCTTACGTTCCCATGACTAAGTCCACTATCGACCCTACCAAGAAAGTTCCCAAAAAGCTAATGGATCTCGACAAAGACGAGATTGCACTTGTCTCTCTCGACAAGAAAGCTAAAAACATAATAGCAAGTGCAGTCGATGACTCGATGCTGCAGAATTTGATTCACTGTCAATCAGCTAAGGAGATGTGGCACTCCTTAGTCACTTTGATGGAAGGGACTGAAGAAGTAAGGGATGATCGGAGATCCCTTCTCAATCAAAAATATGAAGCGTTCCGACAAGGGAACAAGGAAAAAATTGCCGACACCTTTGAGAACTTCTTCAAGATTGTAAATGGCCTAAGGGTGTATAGCCGTGTCTTCACAAACGGAGAACTGAACGACAAATTCTTGAGATCCCTAACCAAGGAATGGGATAACAAGGTATGTGCCATCAGGGAGTTCGGGAAGCTAGCTGAACCGGACCCGCAAAATCTCTTTGGAAAGCTTATGTCCTATGAACTCCACATCAATACAAGAAAAGCTGAAGAAGAGAAGGGCAGGTCTGCTCTAAAGGAGAAATCTGTCGCTCTGAAGGCAGACACCTCCAGAAAGACTAAGGCTGCCTCCCCCGCTCCAGCTCCAGAAGTTGATGAAGAAGAAGAAACATCAGAGCCCAGCACCTCAGGCTCTGAACTATCTGAAGGAGAGTTCTCCTTGCTCTCAAGGCAATTCAAGAAGTTTCTTAATAAAAAGAAACAATGGAAAGACAAGGACGCCTCACACAGAAGATCACGACGCGATGACGATCGACAAAGAAAAGGCTCAAGCAGCCACGACAGGTATAACACTAAACAGAACAAATACATTTCAACTGACATTATTTGTTATTGCTGTAATAAGTCAGGTCACGTCATTGCTGACTGCCCTCACAAGAAGAAGGAGGGTGGTAGAAGAGAAGAAAAGAAATCCTCATACAACAAGAAGAGGAAGGAGAAGAGCCTCATAGCCAAAAGGAGCAAGACTCTTAGCGACTCCGACTCATCTGAGTCAAGCGAAGAAGAAGAAGCTTACTTTGGGCTAATGGCTCAAACAGATGATGAGCAAGAGCCCCAATTCACTGGGAAGGTAAACTCTCATACCCCTCTTTCAGATTCTGAAGTCTCTGAACATGATTGCGAGAGTAGCTCCTCTGACGATGAGTCAGAATTGATGGCCCAGTATAAGGAGTTAATCATGGCTTACGACAAATGTCGTCGAGTCGTGAAGACTCAGGCTAAAGAGATCAAATCTCTAAAAGCCGAAGAGAGCAACTTGAGAGAGAAAGTCGCAAAGACTGACTCCCTCAAGGAAAACTTCAATAATACTATTGAAGAATATAACAAGTCTCTTGAGCACCTTGACCTGAAGGAGAAGATCATCAAAGGGTTGGAAGCCGAACTTGCGGCTGAAAGGAAACTTGTTGAGAGTTTCTCTAAGCCCAAAACAGTTCTTCCATTCGTTGCTGAATTCTCAGCAAAGGCCAAGGGAGCTGGACTAGGCCATGAAGAAGCTCCTAGTAAATCCTCGAGGAGAAACAAGAATCAACGGAAAAATAAGGCCGCCAAAAAGGCCTCAGCCGAAGAAAAGGGAAAAGCCCCTCAAAATCAAACCACATTCAGAAAGGTCATCTTTCCAACAAATGAGTTTGATTTTGACTCATCATACGGGCACTTTGCTAGGCCTACTTATGTAGAGCCAAAGTCCCGCTATCAAGGATGGGCTCGACCCCGAAACTTTGGCGAAAGTGTCTTTAAGGCCCCTTATGAAGAAGTTGTTCTTCAGAGCTATGACCCTTTCAATCATGGGCATAACTTCAAGAACGCACCAAAGACAAAGCCTGTTGTAGAGAAGCCCATAAAGGAGAAGAAGCAATGTGATTGCCATCATCATGAGGCTTCTTCCTCCAAGAATGCTACCCCTGCTAGACCAAAGTTCCAAAAGGTCAAGCAGGAGATCTGGAGGTAAAGGTACAACAGATTTGACTGTTGGTGTTGTGGCAAGGTTGGTCACTTCGCCATAGATTGCTGGTTCAATTCCAGAAATGCTGCAACCCCTCCTGTTAGCAATATGAGAAAGACCGCTCATAATGACAACACTCGTAGGGGGAGCACTCTAACCCGAGACCAAGGACCCAAATGTGTTTGGGTTCCTAAGGCGAATTGATTGTGATTGCAGGGATGTCCAAAGGCCAACAAAATGCCTATCTGGTACTTGGACAGCGGATGCTCTCGGCATATGACCGGGACGAGAAGCCTCATTCAGAATTTTACTCCAGTCGTGAATGGACCAAAGGTCATCTTTGGAGGTTCAGACCGTGGAATCACTAGAGGCTATGGTATGATTACTAACGGCAATGTATCCTTCTCGGATGTGGCCTATGTTGAAGGATTGGAACACAATCTCATTAGCATAAGCCAACTCTGCGATAAAGGATACATAGTTGAGTTTCATGCTGATAAGTGTTTGATAAAATCTGTTGACAATATGGAAACGATTCTATCCGGCACTCGAAGCAGGAATATTTTCTGTTTAAATTTCATCTGTATAGACTCCTCCACACCAGTGTGTCTTTTGGCAAAAGATAGTGCGTCTCTTGGTGACCAATGGCACAAGAGACTAGCACATATTAATTTCAAAACAATTAATAAACTATTTTCAATGAACTCGGTACGTGATGCCCCAAATGTCAAATGCGTCAAAGACAGACCTTGTTATGCATGCGTAAAAGGCAAGCAAACAAGGGCTACCTTTAAAAGCACTGTTGGCAAAGACTATAACAGATGTCTCCATCTATTGCACATGAACTTGTTTGGTCCACTGCAGATTAGAAGTTTGGGAGGCAAGGAATATACATCGGTAATTGTTGATGACTACTCGCGCTTTGCGTGGGTGTTCTTTTTGAAACACAAGTCAGATACCTTCGATATCTTTACCAATTTTGTCAGGCAAGTCCAGAATGAATACAACTGATCCATAGTCAAAATCAGAAGTGACAACGGAACAGAGTTCAAATCTGGGGCCATGACAGAATTCTGTGAAAGCTTAGGTATCTTTCATGAGTTCTCCTCTCCTCGTACTCCACAACAAAATGGAGTGGTTGAGAGAAGGAACAGAACGGTCATAGAGGCCTGCAGGACCATGTTGAGTGATGCTTCACTACCGGAGTACTTCTGGGATGAGGTCGTCAACACTGCATGCCACGTGCAAAATCGAGCACTCATAAATAAAGACCACAATAAGACTCCTTACGAACTTCTGAAAGGCAGAAAACCAACAGTCTCTTACTTTAGAATCTTTGGCTGCAAATGCTTCGTACTTAACAATGGCAAGTATCATACCACCAAGTTCAGCGAAAAGAGCTTCGAAGGTATTTTTGTAGGATATAGTAGCCATAGTAAGGCATACAGGATTTTCAATAGAAAAACCATGGTGGTGGAAGAATCGATACATGTTGTATTTGATGAGACGAGCTTGCTGCAAAGCAATCCGTCTAGTGTGCTCATTGAAGATGCAGGTGAAAAGCTGAAAGAAACTAGCTTGGATGATCCGTCCGAAGAAGAAGGCGAGAAGTTCATTAAGATCACCACTCCCACTCCTATTGGAGAGGCTGATGATCAAAATGAAGAAGTCATCCAGGATGAAGAAATCACTCCGGTGCTTGAAGATAATCCAGATGCAAGGACTCTAGAGCTCAGACATCTGAAAGATCACCCCATGGACCAGATCATAGGAGATCCCCGGGATGGTGTCAGAACTCGGAGAGGTACAACTAATTAGAATCTTCATTTGAGTTTTCTCTCACAGGTTGAACCAAAGAAATTTGAGGAAGCAAACTCAGACGCATCATGGATAATGGCAATGGAAGAAGAGCTAAATCAGTTCAAGCGCTGCAATGTGTGGATGCTGGTTCCAAGACCCAAGGGAAAGAACATCATTGGAACAAAATGGGTCTTTAGGAACAAGATGGATGAAGATGGGACTATCATAAAGAACAAGGCCAGACTCATCGCTAAAGGCTATCGTCAAGAAGAAAGAATCGACTTCGACCAGACATATGCTCCAGTGGCCAGACTGGAGGCAATAAGGTTGTTCCTAGCATATGCTGCCTTCAAAGGCTTCACCGTCTATCAGATGGACGTGAAGTCGGCCTTCCTGAATGGTAACTTAAAGGAGGAAGTGTATGTGGAACAACCTCCAGGTTTCGTTGATCCTAACTTTCCCGATCATGTCTATTTTTTGCACAAGGCCCGATATGGTCTGAAACAAGCTCCTCGAGCTTGGTATGAAACGCTGTCTACCTTTCAACTTGAGAACAAGTTCACAAGGAGAAAGATAGACAAGGCATTATTTCTTAGGAAAATAAAAGGCAAGATTTTGCTAGTGCAAATCTATGTCGACGAAATTATCTTTGGATCTACAGATAACAACCTCTGTAAAAAGTTCTCAAAACTTATGCAAGGGAAGTTTGAAATGAGCAGTATGGGCGAGCTGAAGTATTTCTTAGGGCTTCAAGTGAAACAATCTGAAGATGGAATTTTCATCTCACAGACCAAATTCACCAAAGAGCTAATTAAGAAATTCGGAATGGAGAACGCAACCTCTATGAGGACTCCAATGGGCTCAACTATGTCTCTGGACAAGGATGAAAAAGGGAAACCTTTTGCTGAAACCAAGTATAGAAGCATAATTGGATCCTTGCTCTACCTTACTGCCAGTAGGCCTGACATAATGTTCTCAACATGTGTCTGTGCTAGATTTCAGGTGAACTCTAAGGAATCTCATTACGCTGCTGCAAAGCGGATCCTGAGATACCTTAAAGGCACACCAAATCTTGGCTTATGGTACCCAAGAAGTAATGACAGCGAACTAATTGGATTTTCAAATGCAGATTTTGCAGGTAGCAAAGACGACCGGAAAAGCACCTCAGGGACTTGCCAATTCTTCGGAAGAAGGCTAATCTCCTGGAGTAGCAAGAAGCAGAACTGTGTTGCAATCTCAACGGCCGAGTCAGAGTATATCTCTGCAGGCAGTTGTTGCGCACAATTGCTATGGATAAAGAATCAGTTCGAGGACTACAACCTGCAGTTCAAGGATATACCCTTATACTGTGACTCCTCCAGTGTAATTGCAATAGCCAACAATCCAGTCTCTCACAGCCGGACAAAGCACATTGAGCTAAGGTACCACTTCATCCGGGAATATGTGGAGCATGGAGACATAGATCTCCAATATGTGCCTACAGATAGGCAAGTTGCAGATATCTTCACAAAGCCGCTAGACGAGACCAAGTTCTCGTTCTTCAAGACAGAGCTTGGGATGCTCAACAAAGAGGACTAAAGAAGGCTGAATGACTAAGAAGTAAGTAATTGCAAAGGGTTAGTCAAAATCTACTCTTTCTCAACTTTTTCAAAATTCAACTCGAGAAGCATGAGACATACTCGAGTATCTAAAGACCTACTCGAGTATATGAATGAACCTACTCGAGTATGTGTACTGACCTACTCGAGTATCTAAAGACCTACTCGAGTAAGTTTCTCACCTACTCGAGTAAGTCAATACCTACTAGAGTAAGTCTCTCACCTACTCGAGTAAGTCCATATCTACTCGAGTAGTTTTCTCACATACTCGAGTAACTCCAGTCGACCTACTCGAGTAGCTCCTTTATCTACTCGAGTAGCCTATCTCTCTCTCGTGTCCTGATTCCCAGTTTTTTTGAAATTGTTCTATTCGCCACCCAAGTCTATATGCCGCCTCTTTCTTTAACTTAATTAGCGGAAATTTAAGAGTTATATATATATGAAATTCCGAAACATCAAACCTACTCGACATCATTTCCATCTCTCGAGTACCCCCCCTGTCTCTTCGCCTACCCTGCCGACTCGCCTCCGCCCCTGTTGCAACGCCGTATCTCTCAACTCCTCCAGTCCTTCGCATCCATGGTGACTTCTCACAAGATCGGCGTCGGCTTCGAACTCGTCACCGACGGTATCGCAGAGCTGTCCGACGATTTCCACAACCTTCTTATTCTTCTCGACACCGCCGGCCTCTCCTTCATCCTCCAAGAACCCTGTCGCGTTCTCTTCCCCGAAGTTGCAGAATTCTTCACAAATCTCAAGGTTCGACGGAATGGCAAAGTCCTCAAATCTATAGTAAAGGGATTGAAACTAATGTTCACCAAGACCTCTGTCTCTCAACTTCTCCGTTTACTGATTGTTGATGAAGAAGACCACCTAGTTGCGAAGGATTCCGACAGGACAGCCCTTTTCTGTGGTTTTTCCACTAATGCTCAATACTTCAAAAGGTCAGATATGAATGCAGAAGGCAAATTCTTGGTTGATGTTATTGGAAAAATTTTACTGTGCAAGACTCACTCCATCCGAGACATTCCCCCATACTTCTTCAATATAATGCAAGCCATTGTCTGCAGCAAGAAATACCAATTTGGTATGCTGATTTTGGACAAGATAAAGGACAGCATGAAATCCCCCAACTACGCAAGAATTATATCTCTGCTCCTTCATGAAACAAATCCTGAAGTATTCAACTTCTCAAAAGGGACTCCACTTCACCACATGAAGAAGGTCTCCATCTCTTCAATTCAGAGATGGGATCTCAAGCTCAAGAACTCTGCCCAAGATGCAAAGGTCTCAGCAATCCCAGAGGTTCCAACTGTAGAGGACAGGACTCCATCTCCTCCTCCTCATCATGTGGCCAGCTCCTCTGGTGCACCAAGTGAGGGGGAGCCTGCTCCATCTAGCCCAGTCAGGCAACCCTCTCCCCAGCCAGAGATTCCATCCCTACCTCATACTCCAAAGAGTCCAGCCATTTCCTCAGATCAAGTACCTCAAGACACTCTTCTGTCTACAGCTGCTGCCATAGATGCCATGATTTCAGAGCTTACTGAAGATGTGCTTTCCCCTCCTCCTCTATCTCCTCCAGCTCCAACCACTAAACATCACAAGGACTTGTCTCCAGCACAGTCTCCTGCCCATTCTCCAGCCAGAACTCCAACACCTTCTCCTCCTCCTCCAGCAGATAAGCCAGACACCATTTTTATTTCTGATGAGCCTTCTCCTGAGCCAGCTGATGCCCCTCTCAGAAACCTCGATTTCTCCATCCCCCATGATACAGAAGAATTGGATGCTGTCATTCCTACCACCAGAGCTCTCAGCTCAGTGCTTATTGAAGAAATAGCTCCTTGGGTAACTCCTCCTATCCCTACTGTTGCTCCCTCTACTGCTGCTGCTACAGTTTCCTCCTCCTCAGATCTGCTGCAAAGCATTGCACTTCTTCTTCAAGAACAGAGAACCTACTTTGACACCTCTCTAAAGGTGGTCACTGACAAAGTTACTGCTCTTGAGACTGAGATGAGCAGAGGTTTTGCTGAAATTCAGCATAACACTGACAAGCTAAAGTACCTATTCCAACTTGGTGGCAAAGCTCTTGACCATACTATCACTAGTGTGGGCAATGTTATGGAACATGTTGGAACACCCTATTACTAATTTGGGTCAGGATCACTATGTCTCTAGGAAACCAATGTTTGACCTCCTGTATAGCTCAAAGGTCAATTAGAATTGAGTCTAAGGGTTAGAAGTCTAAGCTTGGAAGCTGCCCTCAAGACCAAGACTTTTGCAGTTTGAGACTAAGTCATAACGTCGAGCTCAGCACGACGATTCGTCGAACTCCGATCGACGATCGTCTAGCTCAACTTCGACAGATCGTCGAATGCCATTCGACGATCGCTGAGCTCAACTTCATCATATCGTCGAACTCCATTCGACGATCGGTGAGCTCAGTTCGACGATCTTTGACTCATTATTGGATCTCTATCTCTGAGCTCAGTTCGACGATCTTTGAGCTCAGATCGACGATATTTTGTTGCAGTATAAGTCCATATCGCTGAGCTCAGTTCGACGATAGCAGAGCTCAGTTCGACGTTTTCTGATGACTTCAAGGATTTTCAAGATTCAAATTCAGATCATTTAAGGAGTTATTCTGCAATTAATTCAGAAGATTTTCTAGCCGTTTTCATTTATTTCTGGACCAAGTTTCAAGTGATTTTCAAGGAATGTTTCTTTGGACTTTCCTCCAGAAGACATTTTGCAATTAAGGATGCACTTAATGCAGACCAACGGCTATTCTTGACAGAGGATGTTTTTCTATTCAGTACCAGAGAATAAAAGACAAGAATTTTTGAATCTCTTTGAGATATCAACAATCCTCAGAACAAAAGACAAGAAGAACAAGAAAAATATATTCTCTATCTCAAAGAATTCTCTGAAGAACACACATCCAAGGAGATCAAACTTTCTGAAATCTTCTGATCTCTCTTGTCTCAAGTGTTCAAGGCCAACATCTTTCAAGACTCCAGACACCTAACATTTCAGTTGTTGCTGAAATCATCTTTTGTTGGAGATCAACCTCTGAATGCCTATCACCCTACAGCAAAGCTTCTTTTCCTGATCATCTCAAGGACTCAGGGGGAGCTTTGACACCATCAAATCCACATAGTCTTCTCAGCTGTTTGAGAAAGAGAAGACTTCCATCACTCTCTCACCCCCATCTCTGTAAAGGGTTTCTCAAACTCCCTTCAAAAGTTTGAGCTTGGTTTTTGAGCACCTTGTCAAAAGCTCATTGGTGGCAAGACACCTGATCAAAAAATCTGTTTTGGTTTTTGAGCACCTTATCAAAAGCTCATTGGTGCCCAGGACACCTGATCAACTCATCCTGCAGTGGATTCATACCTAGGGTGGTAGAAGAGTGGATGTACCCAAGTTTAGGGGAACCACTATATTTCCTTGTGTCATCTGGTTTGCTTGTCTTTATTTTTGTTTCTGGCTATGATTGTTCTGTGATTAGCTTATGATTAGTTTAGTTCTGTGATTAGATTTATAATTGCTTCCCTGCTCACTCAGATTACAACAATTGTTGTAAAAAGTTTTCAAGCACCATATACTCTATTCACCCCCCTCTAGAGTATATCAGATCTAGCTGCACTTTCAATTGGTATCAGAGGTAGGTTGGTTAAACAAACCACCCTTGGTGGTTGCATAGGCTAACACCTGAACCCAAAGATTCCTAGTTAGATCTGTTTTCTTTTGAGTTTTCTATTAGGTTTTGTTTTCACAAATCATGGCCCAAAACAAAGATTATGCTAGCACCAGACCTCTAGTGTGCAATCTATCCAAGTTTGCACTTTGGAAAGCAAGGATCAGATTATACATGAATTCTATTGACGAGGATATTTTTAACTCTGTTTTGACAGTTTGTCCAAGACCTCCAGAGAACTCAAGTACAAATGCTGTTCCACCTCCATCAGGAACAGATGATAACATCAAGAAATGGAAGGTAGCTTATGCCAAGGCTATGAACATCTTAGCCCAGACAATGTCTGATGACATCTTTCAAAAGGTGGCTGAATGCAATTCAGCAAAGGAAATTTGGGACAAACTCTCTGAAATAGTCTCAGGCTCAGCTGATGAGAGAAAGGATAGGAGATCCCACCTCATATCTCAATATGAGAATTTCAAGAAGGGAGAAACTAAGTCAGTGGGAGATATGTACAACAGGCTCAGTCTAATAGTCAGTGAACTCAGGACATTGGATAAAGAGATCTCACTAACTTAACTAAATGACAAAATTCTAATGTGCTTCCCTAGCACTTGGGATTCAAGAATCTGGCCAATCAAGGATGCCAGAAGTTTGAATGAGATCACCACTGAAGCTTTATTGGGTAAGCTCAAATCTTATGAGCTACTCATCAAGAATAGAGAAGAAGAACAGAAGGCTGCCTCACCAGCCACAAGAAAAGAGAAAACAATAGCATTCAAGGCAACTGAAGATCAGCCTGAAGACAAAGTCACAGGCAATGATGAACTGCTCAGTCTGTTGGCCAAACGATTTTACAATATGGCCAGAAAGGACTTCAGAAGGAGATCATACAAGGAGCATGATAAGCCAATGTATGATAAGTCAATTAATAATAAGGAAATTGTCTGCTTTGGTTGCAGGAAACCAGGGCATATTGTTCCTGACTGTCCAGAAAACAAAAACAAGGACAGAAGGGACAAGAAAGAAAGAAGAAAGGAGAAAGACTCCAAGAGGAATGGCAATGGCAAACCATCCTCAAGCAAAAACAAACACACAAGAAAGGGGTTTGTTGCTGAATCCTGGAGTGAGACTGAAGAGGAGTCAGAAGCCTCTTCCAGCTCCAGTGATGATGAAGATGATGCAGAAGAGAAAGAGTTCTGGATGATGGCAATCAATGTCTCACAACATAATTCAGATGAAGAAGAGTCAGAGTCAGATTCAGAGACTCAACCTGAAGAAGATTAGGTAATTAGCTCATTTGATTTTAATTCAGAGGACTTTAAGTCTGAGTTTAAAGCTTTATGTTTAGACCTGCTAAAACCTGAGAAATAAATTATCTCTCTCAGAAATCATTTATCTGAACATAATTCCTTAAAGTCAGAAAACCTCAAACTCTCTCAGGAGTTGGAGTGCTGTATGGAGCAGATAGCTTCACTGAAAAGTGAGCTGTCTGAGGCCAAGAAGCTTGAAGAATCCCTTAATGGGAGAAGTATCAAGCTGATGGACATCACAAGCACAGTAAACTCCAGATTTAATAGTACACTGGGCTTGGGTGCTTCATCCAGCCAACCCATAGTTCTAACAACTCCAATCAAATTCATTTCTGATAAAGGAAAAGGGAGTTGTAGAGGTAGCTAGGAAAAATTCTGATCTGCCCAAGAAAACCAAGTCCGAGCAGAAATCGTCGAACGGAGATCGACGATCGCCGAATGCAGATCGACGATCTCAGGCAAAATTGTCGAACTTAGGTCGACGATCTCAAGTTCATGAACTCTACCATAGTCGACCATCGAACGGAGCTCGACGATCTGACCCAAGATCGTCGAACGCAGCTCCACGATCGTCGAACAGAGGTCAGAGCTCTGGAAATTTTTTCAAGAGCAAATCAAAATCCAATCCTAAGGGTCCTTCATCCCAAATCTTTAACCCTTATACTGAATGGATTATACCTCCAAGGAGATATCATCCTGAAGGATATAAGAGTCAACCTGGGATGTCTTTTATTTCAGAATTTAAAGGTTATCAACCTAGGCCCAAGGTAAACTGGGTCAAAAACAAATGAATTATTTTATGTGCAGGTGAAGACCTATCCAACATCTAACCAGCAATGGTACTTTGATAGTGGGTGCTCCAAGCACATGACAGGTAACAAGGACAACCTCACATCCTTTAGAGCCAAGCTTGGACCCAAAGTTATCTTTGGTGATTCAAACTTTGGACAGACTAAAGGCTATGGTGCAGTCCAGATTGGATCAGTAACATTCAAGAAGGTAGCTTATGTGGAAGGACTGAAGCACAACTTAATAAGCATCAGTCAGCTGTGTGATGAAGGCTACCAGGTGACCTTCAGCAAAGCTTTATGCAAAATCAAGTCAGAGGACAACACAACTGTGTTGACAGGTAAAAGGAAAGGTAACATCTATCTTGTAGATTTTCTTTCAACAAATGTAGATATCTGTCTGTTCAATTCTGTTTGTAGACCAAATATTTTATGGCATAAGAGACTAGGACACCTAAATCTTAGAACTATTGCTAGACTATCCAAGGACAACCTTGTTAGAGGACTACCTTCTGGCCCCTACAAGAAGGAAGGACTCTGCAGGGCTTGTCAACTATGCAAGCAAACTAAAAATAGCTTGAAGTCACTTAATAAGAGTGATTCACCTAGGATATTGTATCTATTACACATGGATCTTTTTGGACCCATCACAGTATAAAGCCTAGGAGGGAAATCTTACACTTTAGTAGTTGTAGATGACTTCTCTAGATTCACTTGGGTGTTCTTTCTAAGGAAGAAGTCTGATAACTTTAAGTGTCTGACAGAGTTTCTCAAATGTATACAGATTGAGTTCAATACTTATATTGCCCTGATCAGAAGTGATCATGGGACAGAGTTTGATTCTCTTCTTATGCAAGAGTTCTGTCAGAGTGAAGGGATCAGGCATACTTTCTCAGCTCCTAGAACTCCTCAACAAAATGGGGTAGCTGAAAGGAAAAATAGAACCCTTATTGAATCTGCCACTACATTGTTGTCAGATGCTCACCTTCCTCTATCCTTTTGGGCAGAGGCAGTGAACACCTCCAACTATGTGCTGAATAGAAGTTTGATACATAAACTAAAGGGAAAGACTCCCTATGAATTACTCAAAGGGAAGAAACCTAAAGTTGATTATTTTAGAGTTTTTGGTTGTATTTGCTACATACATAATAATGACAAGAAATATTTAGCAAAATTTCAAGCTAAAGGTGATGAAGGAGTGTTTCTGGGATACTCCATGATTAGCAAGGCTTATAGGGTCTATAATAAATCATCTCTAAAAATTGAGGAATCTGTTCATATATCATTTGATGAATCTAACATGTCTTTCAAGGAGAAGATCCCTTCTACCATAGAACCTTTGCAGGAACATTCTCTTGTTGAAGACTTGAACAAGTTACAGGTTACTCAAAGGGATGAAAGCAGTGAAGATGAAGAAAGTGTTCAACATATTGAAGAACAACTTGAAGAGCCAGTTGTTGTACCACAAGAGGAGACAACAACACAGGTTGGTGAACACTCAACACCCCCTGTTGATTTAGTAACATCAAGAGACCATCCAATTTCCCAAATAATTGGAGACATCTCAGCTTGTGTGCAAACCAGAAATCTGGTCAACCAAAACCTGTTGCACACCTGCTTCCTATCTCAAATTGAACCTCAGTCCATTCAAGATGCAGAGCAAGATCCACACTGGATCATTGCAATGCAAGAAGAGCTGCATCAATTTGAAAGGAACAAAGTATGGGAACTAGTGCCAAAGCCTAAGGATCACTCCATTGTTGGAACAAAGTGGGTGTTCAGAAACAAACTGGATGATCAAGGAGTAATTGTAAGAAACAAGGCAAGGCTAGTTGCTCAGGGATATTCTCAAGAAGAAGGAATAGATTATGACCAGACTTTTGCACCAGTTGCAAGATTGGAAGCCATCAGAATCTTTTTAGCTTATGCAGCACATAAAGGCTTCAAGGTATATCAGATGGATGTCAAAAGTGCATTTCTAAATGGAGACATTAAAGAAGAAGTATATGTCAGACAACCTCTAGGTTTTATCTCTCCAACTTATCCTGATTATGTTTTTAGATTGAACAAAGCATTATATGGTCTCAAGCAAGCTCCTAGAGCATGGTATGAGACTCTAGCATGCTTCCTTTTAGAAAATGGATTTATAAGGGGTAGAATAGACCAAACTCTTTTCATTAGAACTCATAAGTCCCATACCCTACTAGTACAAATCTATGTAGATGATATTATTTTTGGTTCTACTGACTCAAAATTGTGCAGAAGGTTTTCCAACCTAATGCATTCTAAATTTGAAATGAGTAGCATGGGTGAGCTATCCTTCTTCCTAGGGTTGCAAGTCAAACAGCATGCTGAAGGCATCTTTATTTCTCAAACCAAGTATGCAAATGAATTGGTTAAGAAATTTGGCATGTCTGAAGCATCTTGTATGAAAACACTTATGCCTACTAATGCTGTATTGGATGCTGATGAACATGGGAAACCTGTTGATCAGACAACATATAGAGCAATGATTGGCTCTTTACTATTCCTTACAGCTAGTAGACCAGATATAATGTTTGCTACATGTATATGTGCTAGGTTCCAAGTAAGCCCTAGAGAGTCACACCTAACACTAGTAAAGAGGATTCTCAGGTATGTTAAAAGTTGTCCAAATCTAGGTCTCTGGTATCCAAAAGATTCAGCATTTGATTTAACTGGATTTTCTAATGCTGATTATGCTGGATGCAGAATTGACAGGAAAAGCACCAGTGGAACTTGTCAGTTCCTTGGTGACAGACTTGTCTCCTGGTTTTATAAGAAACAAACTTCTGTGTCAACTTCAACTGCTGAAGCTGAATATATGGCTGCAGGCAGTTGTTGTTCACAAATCTTGTGGATTCAAAATCAACTCCTAGACTATGGCTACAACTTAGAGAAGTCTAAAATCTTTTGTGATAACACCAGTGTTATTTCTATAGCTCAAAATCCAGTCCTCCATAGTAGGACAAAACACATAGAGATTAGGCATCATTTCTTAAGGGATAATGTTGAAAAAAATAAAATTGAACTACAATATATCCCAACTGATTTACAAAGGGGAGATATTTTCACCAAGCACTTGGATGAAAAGAAACACACATTCTTCCTAAATCAGTTAGGAATGTTAGATGGAGGAAGTCTTAAATAATATCCAAGATTTTAAAAGTTTAAAAATTGACCAAGACTAGGCAAACATCTTGATTTTTCTTAGTGTCTAGAGTTTTTCTGGTCTCTGAACTGCGCTCGACGATTTTCCCCCAGATCGTTGAACGGAGATCGACGATTTCTGAAATCGACGAACTGGGTTCACCGTTTCTCAGATAGTATGATCTATCTCTTCCGGTCAGCGATCGTCGAACGGCGCTCGACGATTTTGTTCTCTGAACGATCGTCGAACAGAGCTCGACGCTCTCCAACATCGTCGAACGGAGCTCGACGATGTTGAAGACTCTTCAGATTCCTTTAGAAGCCTTGATCGTCGAACTGAGTTCAACGATCTTTCCATTTCTGCGTCGAACCCTAATATAAAATTCATTTTTCGCCGTCGTTCTCCTTTACGCTTTCGATTTCTCTGCAAAAACTTTCTTTCCCTCCAAACATTTCTGCACTTGGTCGTTTTGTTTGTTGAATCTTTGCAGGTAACTATGGCTGTTTCTGTTGTTGTTCTCGCCGCCATGAAATTTGATGCAGGTTTTGACATAGACATGGAATCCTTCATCACGACAGACCAGGTTTTTCAGGATATCTTAGAACTATTCAAAGAGCAAAAACTTGTTGTACTCATGACTGCAAGGATTAAGCTTGCTTCTGATGAAATTAAGGAGTGGGTCTACTCTGCCCACAATCAGGATCAAAATACCATTGTTGGGTCAATTTCTGGCAATTCTGACCCCAGCAATTCTGACAGAGGTTTTCCAGTTAAGAACTGGTGGAGATTCTACTGATTTGTCTGGAGAAGAATATGCTGACTTGCTTGCCAGAATCGGTCATTCTGAGGCTAACCCTAGCAAGCTGTTGAAAAAGAATCTTTCTGTGGAATACAGATTCCTGGCTGATGTAGTTGGGAAAGTTCTATTGGCTAAGCACTCTGCCCATGATATAATTTCCAGGTATCAGCTCTGCCTAATGGGAGCCATAGTAGACAGGAAGAATCTGAATTGGGGAGAGGTCTTCTTTGACCTCATTAAGAAGAAAATTAATAAGAGTTTTGTAAACTTTGGAAGGATTTTAGGAATTTTTCTGCAGAATAGGTGCCCTGCTTTGCTGGTATCCTCTGGGATACACATAAATGCATCCAAGAGACTGTCTTGTGCCCTTTTTGGTAAATGGGACAGGCAGATCATCAAGCCTAGCAGGCCCTCTTCCAGCACTCCTTCAGGCACCAGGACTATCTGAGTCACTTCCCCACGGGTCTCTGCCCCTGCAGCTGACCTGCCTGCTGATGCCTCTCCTCCTCCTCCTCCAATTCCATCTCTTCCAATTCCATCTACCATTCACACTCCATCCACCATCATCATCTCCAGCCCCTCTCCAACATCCATACCATCTCCAATCCCTACTCTACCAACCACAGAAGAACAATTCCATCCTTTATACTCCTACCCTCCAACAGACATTGCCACTTCATCACCCTCCATTCCATCTTTCAACCTCATTGATGATTCCTTCATGGATGACTCACCATCCTCTCCTCCTGAGCTGCCCTCATCATCAACCTCTTACTAAGATCTTCTGCAAGAAATCATTGACCAACCCACCTTCACACCCTCCATCTCCATCCTACTGTCCTCCATAACCACCTTACCCACACCTCAACCATCTCTTCCTTCATACACTAGCTCTCCACTACCCTCATCCACTGTTACACCTCCATCCTCTACCTCTGCTCCAGTCACTACTGAGCAAGTAGATATTCCAGCCCTTGCTGGCAGGCTTTATGAATTGCTAGCCCCCAGGCTATCTCTTCTCTTGGAGACCTCCTTGGCTCCATTACTCCTGTCAGTGGCAGCCCTTTCTGCCAGGCTCTCCTCTTTATTCCCTCAGGCAGCCCCTTCAGCAGTGTGCCTTGATCCAGCCATGTCTGAATCTAGGCTGGGGGAGATGCCCTATGAAGTGAGCCTGCCTGCTGCTGCTCTTGCTGTTTCTTTAGCTCCTGTTGTTGTTGTTGCTGCTGTGTCTCAAGATCCAGTTCCTCCTCCTGCTGTAGTCTTTGAAATAGACCTCAGGTCTTTGCTCTCAGAATTTGATTCTATATATTTCAGATGTCTGCCAGAGAAAGCTTGTCCTCCAGAGATAGTTGCTATCCAGCCCCTAGAGGATTTGTCCAAGGCCCTTGTGCCCTTCTCTTGTTGTGACCCCAGCATCATCACTGCATTTATTAACTCAGTTTATGCTGCTGCTACTCCTGCTGAAAGCAGTGTGGTTGTTTCTGATGTTGCTGCCCCTCCTGCTGCTGAAAGTTTTGATGATACTTCTGTTACTGCTGATGAGCCAATTTCTAAGGAGATCCTTATGACAGAGGCACATGAGTTTGAGCCTTCTGTATTTTCTGATGATATTTCTGCTGCTGATAATGGTGTTTCTGTCAGTGAAACTGCTGCTGTCCCTACTGCTGTCATTACTGCTCCAGAACCTTTAGTATCTGCTGCTGCTACTGCTTCAACTTCTGCTACTACAACCTCTGCTGCCTCATCTGCTTCAATTCAGCTCAAGAAAGATTTGATGAAGAAGATTGATGTCCTTTATGTTGATCAAAGTTCTGAAAGTGATGAGTTCAGAACAGATTCTGATGATTCTTCTGCTACCATTGCCAGAAAGAGAAAGGCAAGGAGCAAAGCCATGAAGAGAGTACCTCCTGCCAAGTTCAAGGATAACAATGATATACCATACTATATTCTTCATGATTGCCCCATAACTGAGCACTGGATGCAGTACTCAAAGAATCAACTCAAAGCAATGAAGAAGAAAAGGAAATATGAAAAGGGCTCTTCTCAATTCCAACATCCTCATCCTCCTCCACCACCTCCTCCTGATGCAGGTGAAGGTGGAAGTTCAGCTGCTCAACCCCCTGCTAGAAGTCAAACCCCCTATCAGCCACATGCTAGATCCTTTCATAGGGGAAGCCAGTCCAGGGGTTCTCAATCCAGAAGAGGAGGATATAGAGGCAATCAAAGAGAATTCCAAGTTTATTCTAAAGGATACTCAAGGCAACATCCCTACTCCAGGGAAGGACAAATTTCATCTGACACCACCTCTGGTCCTTTTCCCTATAAATTGAAGGAAACAGTTTCATCCAGGCCTCCTCAGGACAATCCTTCTAATAGATATGAGCCACCAGTGCCATTTGAAGACCCTGAGAACAATCCAGCTGCTTGGACTGCAAGGATGAAAGAGCTTGCTGCACTAGACCAGATCAAGAAAGCTAAAGAGGAAGGAAGAGACTCCTTCAACATCACTACAATGTCTGATCAGAGAAAGAAAGAGTTGGAAAGATATGGGTCAAGCAAATTTTTTGATTCTGACAGATACATGGAGCTGCATCCTGAAGCTGTAGTTCCCAGGCCCAAACATCAAACCACTTTAGGTGCAGCAGATGATACAAGATCAAAGAAAGAAGATCTCAACCCCAACAGAGAAATCAAACTCATTAAGAGCAAGGAAAATAAATGACAATGTAAGGTGACAATCATCTTAACTTCTGATTATTATCTGGGATGATATATATATCTCTGTGGTTCTGCAATGTCCAGCTTTTTATTTTTCTGTATTGCTACTTGTATATTGTTATTTAATTTTTCCAAACTCTGTAAATAGTAATCCTAACCCAAATAGGGGGAGATTGTTGGAACACCCTATTACTAATTTGGGTCAGGATCACTATGTCTCTAGGAAACCAATGTTTGACCTCCTGTATAGCTCAAAGGTCAATTAGAATTGAGTCTAAGCTTGGAAGCTGCCCTTAAGACCAAGACTTTTGCAGTTTGAGACTAAGTCATATCGTCGAGCTCAGCACGACGATTCGTCGAACTCCGATCGACGATCATCTAGCTCAACTTCGACAGATCATCGAATGCCATTCGACGATCGCTGAGCTCAACTTCATCATATCGTCGAACTCCATTCGACGATCGGTGAGCTCAGTTCGACGATCTTTGACTCATTATTGGATCTCTATCTCTGAGCTCAGATCGACGATCTTTGAGCTAAGATCGACGATATTTTGTTGTAGTATAAGTCCATATCGCTGAGCTCAGTTCGACGATAGCAGAGCTAAGTTCGACGTTTTCTGATGACTTCAAGGATTTTCAAGATTCAAATTCAGATCAGTTAAGGAGTTATTATGCAATTAATTCAGAAGATTTTCTAGCCGTTTTCATTTATTTCTGGACCAAGTTTCAAGGGATTTTCAAGGAATGTTTCTTTGGACTTTCCTCCAGAAGACATTTTGCAATTAAGGATGCACTTAATGCAGACCAACGGCTATTCTTGACAGAGGATGTTTTTCTATTCAGTACTAGAGAATAAAAGACAAGAATTTTTGAATCTCTTTGAGATATCAACAATCCTCAGAACAAAAGACAAGAAGAACAAGAAAAATATATTCTCTGTCTCAACGAATTTTCTGAAGAACACACAACCAAGGAGATCAAACTTTCTAAAATCTTCTGATCTCTCTTGTCTCAAGTATTCAAGGCCAACATCTTTTAAGACTCCAGACACCTAACATTTCAGTTGTTGCTGAAATCATCTTTTGCTGGATATCAATCTCTGAAGGCCTATCACCCTACAGCAAAGCTTCTTTTCCTGATCATCTCAAGGACTCAGGGGGAGCTTTGACACCATCAAATCCACATAGTTTTCTCAGCTATTTGAGAAAGACAAGACTTCCATCACTCTATCACCCCCATCTCTATAAAGGGTTTCTCAAACTCCCTTCAAAAGTTTGAGCTTGGTTTTTGAGCACCTTGTCAAAAGCTCATTGGTGGCAAGACACCTGATCAAAAAATCTGGTTTGGTTTTTGAGCACCTTATCAAAAGCTCATTGGTGCCCAGGACACCTGATCAACTCATCCTGCAGTGGATTCCTACCTAGGGTGGTAGAAGAGTGGATGTACCCAAGTTTAGGGGAACCACTATATTTCCTTGTGTCATCTGGTTTGCTTGTCTTTATTTTTGTTTCTAGCTGTGATTGTTCTGTGATTAGCTTATGATTAGTTTAGTTCTGTGATTAGATTTATAATTGCTTCCTTGCTCACTCAGATTACAACAATTATTGTAAAAAGTTTTCAAGCACCATATACTCTATTCACCCCCCTCTAGAGTATATCAGATCTAGCTGCACTTTCAGAACAAGGTATCACCTTGGCAAACAATCAGATAGAACTGGACAAGAGGACTGAAGCCAACAAGATGAAGATATGTGAAGAAGTTGGCATTTTCAAAGATGACACCATAGAGACAGTATCTGTTGAAATCAGAAAGGGGGAGGGTTTGATATAAGAACTCAAAGCCCGGGTAGAAAAATCTACTGCTCAGAAGACAGTTGAATGAGAAGCTCATGTGAAGACCATTCATGATGATGTGCTTGCCCAGATACAGAGTGTCAAATTTCACACCTATGACACTGCTGTCTGGAGGCACAATCAGATCTTGCCAGAACTTGCAGTTGACCCAAACATCATTCTCCATCATCTCAATCCTCTAGCCATAGATGTCACTGCCCCAGCTGTTCCTCAACAACCTACCTTCTCCCCCAGGCTTGGAGACTCAGTTGCTCCTCCAGATACTTATGTTCCAGGCTGGGAAGAAGAAGATCCTGCTGATATATTCCTTCAAGCCCCTCCAGAGATCAGAATCCACAAGAAGAAAAGGAAATATGGTGAAGGTCCCTCTGACAGCAGGACAGCTCCTTCTAAGGCCCCTGAACATGCTGAAGCCTGGTCTCCAACTTCAAAGTCTCTCATCTTGGACACACTCAGGCTGGTCATGGATCACAATGAGAACAGAAACATGCACTACAGTTCCCAGGAATGGGAGTTATATGAGAAGTCTATGCTGAAAAGAAAGATCCATGATAGAGAATTTGGGAGAAATAACCCTGCTGCTCCTCCAAGGCCTCCTAAATACTTCCCAAATCCATTCAGCTACCTAAGGAGACAACAAGAGAAGATGGATAAGCAGTAATCCCAAGCCTAAACCTAAAAGATGATGAGAAATTGAAATGACAAATTGTAGACTTGATGTTTTTGGAAACTTACATATATATACAATTCTTCATTACTGTCTAATTATCTTTTTCATTATCCTTGCTTACCTGCTCATATTTTCTTTCTTAGTTTCTTTTATGTCCATAATTCACCTTAGTGTAAAGGGTTCTGACTTAAACAAATAGGAGGAGATTGTTGGGTATTTCATCCACATGAACCCAGATTTGATGAAGTCACCCTGGAACTAAGATGAATTAAGTTGTATTTGATGCTTGGTTTGAGATATATGTTTGCAGGAGTTTCACTGGGAAGTGTAGGCCAATGTCAACCCACAGTGGGTCACCAAACACAGGAACGGTGCAATGTAATCCCTCATTGCAAATTCCAAGGTGTTGACTCATGTGTGGTCTCTCTATTGGGATACACTTCATATTCAAGCTATTGGACTATGGGAAATGCATTGGAAGTTGGCTACTCTAGAAGAATCAGTGTTTCTAACATCAGAAAATTTCTAAGTGTTTTACTCGAGTAGAGCTTTCACCTACTCGAGTAGTTTGGGTACAATTTACTCGAGTAAAGGAACCTTGTACTCGAGTAGGCATAGTCACATACTTGAGTAGCTAAGTCACCTACTCGAGTAGACCAAGTCATATACTCGAGTAGCATGCTTATATACTCGAGTAGATTACTCTTTATACCCGAGTACTAAAGGGTTTCCTCATCTAAATTTCTCTAAGCCATATACTCGAGTAAGTATACTCATATACTCGAGTAAGTATACTCACTTACTCGAGTAGATAGAAATATACTCGAGTAGTTCTTTATACCTACTCGAGTAGATCCTGTGTTACTCGTGTACCTTTATATTTCCCTACTCCAGAATTTTTCTAAGTCTTTTACTCGAGTAGAACCTTCACCTACTCGAGTAGATTACTTCCTCTCGAGTAGTTTAGTTCAACTACTCGAGTAGTTGCCAGCAGACCACTTCAGAATTTTTCTAAGTATTCCACTCGAGTAGTACTTCATGTACTCGAGTAGTTCATGTAATATACTCGAGTAGCTTTTCCAGTACTCGAGTAGATCCTTTATGTACTCGAGTAGGTCTCTTCATATACTCGAGTAGTTCTATCTGCTTACTCGAGTAGTTGATCTCTATATACTCGAGTAGTCTTCATATACATACCTGAGTATGTTTCTCATCATATACTCGAGTAGTTATTCAACTACTCGAGTAGTCATTGACTTACTCGTGTAGTTGGCTAAATCTTTCCGACATTTTGCTAAGTCATTTTTCTGACGAGATTTTTCAAATCACGCGACATGATTGGTCCACGTGTACATCATTATGACCGATTATGACCGTTAGTCTCTCCTATATAAGGTCTTATCAGAAAATGACAAACCCTAAGTATTCTCAAAGCTTTCTTGTAATTTCTTTTTCGAGAAATATTCTTCAGCCGCCTCCTCTCTGACTTTCACAAAACGGAAGCCGCCGCCGCCGCCTTCTTCTCCGGCCAAAGCTTCTACTTTCAGAGGATTATTCTGAAGAAAAGTTACAGATCGAGATCGACTTCACTGATCATATTCTCTCTCGATTTCTGTAAAAGCAAATAGATCCAGATCGAGGCCGAGAACTTCTTCACTGATTTCTGAAAGTGCTACAAAGTTGAAAAGAAGAAGATCCTGGCCATTTCCTTCAGATCTGAGTGATTTACTGTTTGTATTCTTGTAAACACTTTATTAATCTTGTAGGAGAAATCTTCTCCGAGTGTAGGAGTTTTTCTTTACTCCGAGTTTGTAGGAAGTGTTATCTTCCGAGGTGTAGATCCCTTTGTTTGGATCGAGTTTGTAGGAACTTTGTTCCGAGGGTAGGATCGATTTTTGATCCGAGATAGTGGAGTAGCCGAGTCTAGTTGATTGCTAGATCGGTGAGGGAAAGTGGATTTACCCAAGGTTGGGGAACCACTATACATCTTGTGTCGTCTGTGATATTGGTAGATATTTCTGTGTCGTGCTCTAATTATTTTTTATTCCGCAAAAGATGCACAAACCACCTATTCACCCCCCTCTAGGTGATTTAGGTCGACAACAGTTTTCTTTCAGGCATGTCAAATACGAGTACTCAAGTAGTTGGTTTTCTCTCGAGTAATTCCTCTCGAGTAGGTCTCGAGTGAGGTACATGCCCTATGTCACGGGCGTGTCCTGGCCGTCACGGGCATGTGTCATGGGCGTGACCTAAGGCATTTGCTAAGGCGGTTGGTGCACCGCTTAGTGTGACACGGCCTGTGACAGGGGCGGGTCACAGGGCGTGTCGGACACGAAACATGATTTTGTGGGTTTTTCATGGCCGTCCATTCTTCTTCATCTGGGATCTAACAGCTGAGAGCCTTCCCTATTTCCTTAAGGCCGAAAAGTGAGAAGGAAGACTCATTTTTATGTTAGCCTTCATCTTTCTAAACTTCTAGAGAGAGAAAGGGAAAGGAAGAAGGAGGAAGAAGAAGAGGGGTTGATCTCTGGTGGAGCTTGAGAGTGTCAAGCTGAGATTCGAGGCCATCGTTGCGTTGGAAAAGCTTTTGCGATTCTTTCGAGCCAGCTAGGAGTTCATGGCACCGAAACGGTCTTCAAGCGTAACGACCTTTCTTCTTAGCCATGTGAAAGCTTCCTTTTTGGCATATGCATGATTCCCCCACCAAAGGGTGGCTGATGTTGGGAGTCTTTTGGGTTGTTTTATGGAATCCCCTTTGTTAGCATATAGATCCGAAAATAGAGTATGGAGTAGACATGTTGTGTGAAGCCCATCTAGACAGGTTGGTTTGGATTGGTGATGTTGCATACGAACCGGAGAAGACTCCGTGATAAACGCGTATTTTAGGAGTCGACGGGTTGGACCTGTGAAAGAAAGTAGCAGGAAGTACTGGAGTGGTAGTCCAGGAAAATACCCATATAATGCTTGTGTTGCTTGTGCTGTTGGGTTTGACCTGTGAAAGGAAGTAGAAGGAAGTACTGGATTGGAATTCCAGGAAATACCCTTTGTAATACTTAATGTTCATGGGGAGTCCACCTGTGAAGAGAGTAACAGAAAGTACTAGCGTGGTTGTAACGCCCCGAAACTCAAAGGAGCAAAGGGGGACGTTTTGGGCCAGTTTGGGTTCTGGCTGCAGGCACACGGCCTGGGACACGGGCGTGTCCCAGGGCATGTCAAGCCTGTGTCAACATTGAGATGGGGTGTCGACACTTTGGTCTCGACATTGTGTCGAGACTGGGCACACGGCCTGCGACACGGGCGTGTCGCAGGGCGTGTCGACCCATGTCGACACTTAGCCGCGAAGTCGACACTCTGCGTTCGACGAAGTGTCGAGACATGGCACACGGCCTGCGACACGGGCGTGTCGCAGGGCGTGTCGACCCGTGTCGACACTCGTCCCGGGAAGTCGAAACTTTGGTCTCGACATTGTGTCGAGACTGGGCACACTGTCTGCGACACGGGCGTGTCGTAGGGCGTGTCGACCCGTGTCGACACTTAGCCGCGAAGTCGACACTTTGGTGTCGACAATGTGTCGAGACAAGGCACACGGCCTAGGACACGGGCGTGTCCAAGGCCGTGTCAATAGGTCGACGATCTTCGCTCGACGAAGTGTCGAGTGTCGAGACCGTGTACACGGCCTGGGGTCCAGGCGTGTCAAGGTGACACGGGTAAGGACACGGGCGTGTCCTAGAACCCGTGCAGTGCTCGGGTTGATTTGGGGGAAAAATCATGGGGTACACGGCCGGTCACACGGCCGTGTCCGGTGGAACACGGGCGTGTCAGCTCGAACACGGGCGTGTTCGATACCCGTGTGAGGTTCCAGGCGATTCGATTTTGACGGCGAAAGCGGCACACGGCCATGGACACGGGCGTGTGCCAAGCCGTGTTCGGTCCAGATTGGGCATTTCAGCCCCGAATCAAAGCCGTTCGTTTCCTTATGTTGAGATCCGACGGCTGGGGGTTGTTCCTGAAGGGATATACCCGGGTTTTGACTTAGAAAACCCTCACTTTTCTTAAGTGTTCTCTTTCTAAAGCCTTAGAGAGAGAGGGGAGCCAAGGGAGGAAGAAGGAGCTAGATCCCGCCATTGGAGGAGCTTCGGAGCTCCGAATCGCGAGCCGACTCCGGATCCACGGAGGCAACGCTAGTGCTGTGGTTTTCATCCGATTACTTTTCAATGGCGCCAAAGAGGAACACAAGGGTAACGATCCTCATCTTGAGCATGAGTAGCTCTCCTTCTTTGCATAGGAAGCCCGCTCTCGCGAGTTTGCGGAGAGTTGGAGGCGTTCCTTCGGGTAGATATGTGAAATCCCCGTTGTTTAGAGTCCGTAAGCGAGAACGAACATAGGCATGATGTATGAAGCCTATCCGGACATGTTGGTCTGGATCGGTGATGTTGCATTGCATAATGCCGGAGAAGACTCCGTGCTATTGGTTGTTTTTCGGGTTTTCTACGCGGTAGATTGCAGCAGGGAGCCTTGGGGACTAACCCAAAGGTGCACCCAGAAAACTGGGCGGATACGAGATCTTGCCAACTTGGTGGCTTGAGAGCCAACTTGAACATAACCGGGTTATGTGACTTGTGATGGAAATGGGACTCGGTGGAAGTTTGACCCACGCAAATGGCTTAAATTGTCGTTGCGATGTGAGCACGGGTTAGATGGAACCGTACCCGTTCTATGGCGTTCGGTTAAAGAGACCTAAAGGCACGTGGCACTTACCGTTGGCATAGAGTAGGGTCTCCGGCGGTCAATGGCTTCAATTATCGTGACCCAGGCCAGGAAGACAAATTGCTCATAGGTTTGGCCGTCCAAGTGACGGTGGTGAATCCGGAATGTTAATGGCTTTAATTGACGTGACATCGACCGGTTCACCGAGAATGTGCCCTGAGAGCATGGGGCGTGTGGCCGTGCGAGCCAACGTCTGTGATGAATTGGCTATTGATATAAATTGCTCGCTTATGCTAATGAAATGCAGGGAAGGAGCATCGCTGCCTCGAGTTGGGGGCGGGATCGTTATAATTTGGTCAGCATTGCTGACCGTTGCCTTGTTTTGCCACCGTGCGGTGGTTTGTTGCTTGCAGGTGCAGCTGGACCAAGCGGTCAATAGCGGGCTAAAGCCCTTTTTACGAAGCCGGCCCTTGAAGGCCTAAGTTGGAAATGTTTACTGTTTTACTCATGTATGACCGGCCTGCGTGCCGTGGTTTGTAAAACATGTAATATTCAAGTGAAACATTTTGTAAGGCCTTAAGGCTATTTTTGGGTATTTTGTAATAACATTCCTAATTTGTGCTAGTGGACATTCGTGCTTTGTTGCTGGGTTCTTGTTTACAACTTTTATAAACTGCTTCCGCTAGAATGCTCTGTGTAGGACGTTGAGATTGGTTGGATGGTTTCCATAAGTAACCACCCGGTCTGTCTGTGGCATACGGCGTCGGGCCCCGGCCGGACCTACTGCTTTATGCTATGTGATGGATAGGGGGTGTTACAATTTGGTATCAGACTACTGGTTTTGGTCGGGCTTAAAGTGAATTCGTGGGCGAATTCTTTTTAAGGGGTGGTGAGCACATTGTGTGCGTCATCGTTATAATGGTAAAAGAACCCATGAATGTCCACTTAGGAATGAAAATACTCGTGTTTGAGGAACCTGCGTGTTCCTATAATTGCTGTTTGTAATTTATTTGGTCGCTTAACGGTGTTTTGTACCACTATAGGTGACCAGAAGCGGTGTTGGGCCATCAGAACGCCGAGTTTCTGAGGCTAGTAGTGCACCGGATGTTGCTCCTGCAACACCTCTGTCGGCTGAGAATATTCGATTGGTGGCTGAAGCGGTGTTGGCCGTGATCAATGCGCAGCCTGGAAGGCAAACGCAGCAGCCCGCTCCTGTGATGGAGCAAGTACCTCTTCAAGAGGCTGAGCCGAGGAGGGTGGAGCAAGTGGTTTTGGAACCGGTAGTGCCAAGGAGGGCAACTGAGAGGCAGCTAAAGCATGTAATGAGCTTTAACCCTCCGTTATTCTCGGGGTTGGGAACCCCATCTCAAGCTGAAGAATGTCTCTCCAGGGTGAAGAGAGTCATGACAGCCACAGAGACGGAGGAGTGGCAAATGACCACCATCGCTACGTTCCTTTTAGACGGTGAAGCGAGGATGTGGTGGAAAGGATTGGAGCTGCACTTACTGAGAGGTAGGCAACTTGGTGATGTCTCGATGGAGGAGTTCTCGAGATTATTTTTGGCTAGATACCTCCCGTCGATGCAGAAGATAGCGTTGGAGAAAGAGTTCCTGAAGTTGGTACAGGGTGAGATGAGCGTGGATGAATATCTCCACGAGTTTACTTGTCTGAGTCGTTATGCTAGCTCCACCATCGTGGATGAGGAGCGCAAGACTAATCGCTTCTATGAAGGCTTGAGGGATGAGTTGAGACTACTACTTTCGGGGCCGATGACGCAGGGTTTCTTAACCTTGGTCAATACTGCCCGGTCCTTGGAGAAGGACATGAAGAACGTACAAGCAAAGAAAAGCTTGGGTGAGAAGAAATCTGAATTTAAAGTGCCGACTACTTCAAAGTCCGGCTATCGGAGGTCTTTCAAGAAGCATAGGACTTCGGGTCCAGCTCCTTCTGGTGCTTCTGGGGCGACTACGAGTCAGACCCGGGGCGCGTGTTTTACATGTGGAAAGACGGGGCACTTTGCCCGTGACTGTTGGAGCGGACGTCCTAAGTCCGAGAGGAAGCCAGGAGCTACTTATGAAGAGAAGGGAAAGGTGGTGGAGTCGACCGCATCCCATTATGCTCTGGCCCAACCAAGGGTCTATAATCTTGGCCAACATGAGGCCATCAAACAAGCTGATGTGGTGACAGGTACGGTTTAATTTATAGCAAGTCAATTTATTTAAATACTTGTTATGCACATGTTACCTTACCACTGCTTGTTTAGGATTTGTATTGATTTGTGAAAATCCGGCACGAGCACTCTTCGATACGGGAGCTTCACACTCCTTCTTGTCCGAAGGATTTATATCACGCATCGGAGTCCCTTCTTCGATGGCAAAGGATAAGTTGGATGTGTTGTTGCCCAACGGGTGTTTGATGCGAGCGGATAGGATCTGCGATGTTAAGGTTCGTATTGGGGAGCAGGAGTTCGACCTGCAGGCGTCTTTACTTCCGTTGGCGGAGTTCGACGTCATTTTTGGCATGGACTGGCTCTCGGAGCAGCAGGCCCATATAGATTGCGGTAACAAGGAAGTCAAGCTGGGAGCAAGTCATGAGACGACTTTTACGGGCTTAAAGGGTCGAGCAGGACGTTGATGTCTGCTCTTCAGGTGGTGAAGGCGGTTCGTGCCGGAGCAGAACTGTTCTTTACACTAGTGGAGGTTGCAAAGCCGAAGCCCGCATTGGATTGTATTTCAGTGGTATCGGAATACCCTGATGTGTTCCCCGCAGATCTTCCTGGAGCCCCGCCTCAGCGGGAGATAGATTTTACGATCGAGCTAGTACCAGGTGCAAAGCCTGTGTCACGATCTCCTTATCGGCTAGCGCCTAAGGAAATGGCGGAGCTGAAAGTTCAACTGCAAGAGTTGTTGGAGCAAGGGTATGTGCGCCCGAGTTCTTCCGCCTTGGAGCGCCCCGGTCCTCTTTGTTAAGAAGAAGGACGGAAGCTTGAGGCTATGTATTGATTATAGGGAGCTCAACAAGCTGACGGAGAAGAACAAGTACCCGATCCCCCGGATTGATGATCTTTTTGATCAGTTAGTTCCACTCGACGGTGTACTCGAGTAGTTCATGTAATATAAGGGCTCGAGTAGCTATTTCCAGTACTGCGAATAAGGGAGAGTAGATATCCCGAAGACAGCGTTTATGTACTCGAGATACGGTCTCTTCATATACTCGAGTAGTTCTACGGTCATGCCGTTTGGGCTGACTAATGCGCCGTCAGTAGTTCATGGATCTCTGATGATACAGGACGTTCAGAGTAGTCTTTATACATACCATTTTGTGATCGTCTTCATCGACGATATTTTGGTGTACTCGCAAAGTGAGTTATTCAACTACTCGAGCATAGTCATTGACTTACTCGTGTAGTTGGAAACGCTAAGGAGAAATCAGTTGTATGCCAAGTTCTCGAAGTGCGAGTTTTTATCCTGTGGTCCACGGTACATATTATGAGATATTGTTGTGGATCCGGCGAAGATTGTTCTCCTATATAAGGTCTTATCTGCAAACTAAGTATTTTTTCTTGCCGGCTAATTTAGGCGCTTTTTCGAGAAATATTCTTCTCGCGGAGCCGCCTCCTCTCTGACTACATTCACGAAAACGGAAGCCGCCGCCGCCGCATAAGTCTTCTGGATGCCGGCGTGCGCAAAGCTTCTACTTTCAGAGGATTATTCTGAAGAAAAGTTACAGATCGAGATCGACTTCACGGCGCCTGATCATATTCTCTCTCGATTTCGCCATGTGGGACCGAAGCTATGAGATATATAGCGATCGAGGCCGAGAACGGTTTGGGTTGCTGCTATTGCACACGGGAGCGTGATAGCTTATGGCTCGAAAGTGCTACAAAGTTGAAAAGAAGAAGATCCTGGCCATTTCCTTCAGATCTGAGTGATTTACGACCGTGATTTGTATTCTTGTAAGCTGTGGAGACACTTTATTAATCTTGTAGGTGTGAGAAATCTTCTCCGAGTCACAAGTAGGAGTTTTTCTTTACTCCGAGTTTGTAGGAAGTGTTATCTGAATATGCGAGGTGTAGATCCCTTTGTTTGGATCGAGTTTGTAGGAACTTTGTTCCGGCAGGGTAGGATCGATTTTTGATCCGAGATAGTGCTGAGTAGCCGAGCCCCAGCTCTAGTTGATTGCTAGATCGGTGAGGGAAAGTGGATGCCCAAGGTTGGGGAACGTATAGATCTTGTGTCGTCTGTGATAATTGGTAGATATTTCTGTGCCGTGCTCTAATTATTTTTTATTCCGCAAAAGATGCTCAAACCAGTTCATCTAGGTAGATTTAGGTCTGACAACAGTTTTCTTTCAGGCATGTGCAAAGACGAGTACTCAAGTAGTTGGTGCGTCTCCAGTAATTCCTGCGAGTAGGTCTCGAGTGAGGTACACCATGCCCTCATGTCACCCGGGCGAGCCGTCACGGGCATGTGTGATGGGCGTGACCTAAGGCATTTGCTAAGGCGGTTGGTGTGGCGCTTAGTGCGAAGTGCCACACTTGGCCTGTGACAGGCGGAGTGTCACAAAGGGGAGGATTTCGTGTCTATTCCGGACACGAAATTTGACATCTCTATGATTTTGTGGTTTTTCATGGCCGTCCATTCTTCTTCATCTGGGATCTAACAGCTGTCCATATTTCCGCATTAAGGATGATCCGAAAAGTGAGAAGGAAGACTCATTTTTATGTGGATAACATAGCGGCTTCATGGTGTGCCCCGCAGCATTTCCGAGATGGGCGGTTCACGTCCAACTTCTAGAGAGAGAAAGGGAAAGGAAATTTAGCACAGCCTTCCATCCGCAAACGGAGGGAAGACCGAGAGGGTTGATCAATAGAACCATGGAAGACATGCTTCGCAGAGTGTCATTTTGGAAAGCTGAGATTCGAGGCCTTTATCGTTGCGTTGGAGTTCGCAAAACAACAGCTTTTGCGATTCTGACGCCTTCGAGCCAGCTATATGGAGAAGATGTCGCACGACGTTGTCTTGGTTAAAACGGTGAGTCAAGATTGTACAAGCGATCGGAAGTGGAGGGTGCGACCTTTCTTCTGGTGCAAACCATGTGAGAGCTTCCTTTTTGGCCGGCAATGCAAAGTGACTATCCCCCAATGCCAAGCAGGGTGGCTGATGTTGGGAGTCTCGCTGTGGGCGATTATGTTACTTATGGAATCAAGCCCTTCAAGGGTGTTCGCGGGTGCGGCGATATAGATCCGAAAATAGCCCGAGTACCTGGACCGTTTGAGACATGTTCTGGAGCGAGTGTGAAGTAGCCCATCTAGACAGGTTGAAGTTTCAGTGGATTGGTTTACATGATGTTGCATTTCGGTACTTCGAACGGTGCAAGACTCTACGCAAGTGATAAACGCGTATGATTAGGAGTCGACGGGTTGGACCTGTGGGCTGACGAAGAAAGTAGCCCGTGCGGATTGAAAGTACTGGAGTGGTAGTCCAGGACGCAATAAAGAGATCAATGCTCAAGGTGTGGGACAATTGCTTGTGAGGAGCTCTCTTGGGTTTGACCTGTGAAAGGAAGTAGACTAGCTTGACGAGTACTGGAGTTGGAATTCCGCTCAGGAAATACCCTTTGTAATACTTAATGTTCATGGGGAGTCTTTCACCTTTATGTGAATTTCGAGAGTAACAGAAAGTACTTTTAGCGTGGGAGAGTTGTAACGCCCCGAAACTCAAAGGAGCAAAGGGGGACGTTTTGGGCCAGTTTGGGTTCTGGCTGCAGGCACACGGCCTGGGACACGGGCGTGTCCCAGGGCGTGTCAAGCCTGTGTCGACATTGAGACGGGGTGTCGACACTTTGGTCTCGACATTGTGTCGAGACTGGGCACACGGCCTGCGACACGGGCGTGTCGCAGGGCGTGTCGACCCGTGTCGACACTTAGCCGCGAAGTCGACACTCTGCGTTCGACGAAGTGTCGAGACATGGCACACGGCCTGCGACACGGGCGTGTCGCAGGGCGTGTCGACCCGTGTCGACACTCGTCCCGGGAAGTCGACACTTTGGTCTTGACATTGTGTCGAGACTGGGCACACGGCCTGCGACACGGGCGTGTCGTAGGGCGTGTCGACCCGTGTCGACACTTAGCCGCGAAGTCGACACTTTGGTGTCGACAATGTGTCGAGACAAGGCACACGGCCTAGGACACGGGGGTGTCCAAGGCCGTGTCAATAGGTCAACGATCTTCGCTCGACGAAGTGTCGAGTGTCGAGACCGTGTACATGGCCTGGGGTCCAGGCGTGTCAAGGTGACACGGGTAAGGACACGGGCGTGTCCTAGATCCCGTGTAGTGCTCGGGTTGATTTTGTGGAAAAATCATGGGGTACACGGCCGATCACACGGCCGTGTCCGGTGGAACACGGGCGTGTCAGCTCGAACACGGGCATGTTCGATACCCGTGTGAGGTTCCAGGCGATTCGATTTTGACGGCGAAAGCGGCACACGGCCATGGACACGGGCGTGTGCTAAGCCGTGTTCGGTCCAGATTGGGCATTTCAGCCCCGAATCAAATCCGTTCGTTTCCTTATGTTGAGATCCGACGGTTGGGGTTGTTCCTGAAGGGATATACCCGGGTTTTGACTTAGAAAACCCTCACTTTTCTTAAGTGTTCTCTTTCTAAAGCCTTAGAGAGAGAGGGGAGCCAAGGGAGGAAGAAGGAGCTAGATCCCGCCATTGGAGGAGCTTCGGAGCTCCGAATCGCGAGCCGACTCCGGATCCACGGAGGCAACGCTAGTGCGGTGGTTTTCATCCGATTACTTTTCAATGGCGCCAAAGAGGAACGCAAGGGTAACGATCCTCATCTTGAGCATGAGTAGCTCTCCTTCTTTGCATAGGAAGCCCGCTCTCGCGAGTTTGCAGAGAGTTGGAGGCGTTCCTTCGGGTAGATATGTGAAGTCCCCGTTGTTTAGAGTCCGTAAGCGAGAACGGACATAGGCATGATGTGTGAAGCCTATCCGGACATGTTGGTCTGGATCGGTGATGTTGCATTGCATAATGCCGGAGAAGACTCCGTGCTATTGGTTGTTTTTCGGGTTTTCTACGCGGTAGATTGCAGCAGGGAGCCTTGGGGACTAACCCAAAGGTGCACCCGGAAAACTGGGCGGATACGAGATCTTGCCAACTTGGTGGCTTGAGAGCCAACTTGAACATAACCGGGTTATGTGACTTGTGATGGAAATGGGACTCGGTGGAAGTTTGACCCGCGCAAATGGCTTAAATTGTCGTTGCGATGTTAGCACGGGTTAGATGGAACCGTACCCGTTCTATGTCGTTCGGTTAAAGAGACCTAAAGGCACGTGGCACTTACCGTTGGCATAGAGTAGGGTCTCCGGCGGTCAATGGCTTAAATTGTCGTGACCCAGGCCAGGAAGGTACAAATTGCTCATAGGTTTGGCCGTCCAAGTGGCGGTGGTGAATCCGGAATGTTAATGGCTTTAATTGACGTGACATCGACCGGTTCACCGAGAATGTGCCCTGAGAGCACGGGGCGTGTGGCCGTGCGAGCCAACGTCTGTGATGAATTGGCTATTGATATAAATTGCTCGCTTATGCTAATGAAATGCAGGGAAGGAGCATCGCCGCCCCGAGTTGGGGGCGGGATCGTTATAATTTGGTCAGCATTGCTGACCGTTGCCTTGTTTTACCACCGTGCGGTGGTTTGTTGCTTGCAGGTGCAGCTGGACCAAGTGGTCAATAGCGGGCTAAAGCCCTTTTTGCGAAGCCGGCCCTTGAAGGCCTAAGTTGGAAATGTTTACTGTTTTACTCATGTATGACCGGCCTGCGTGCCGTGGTTTGTAAAACATGTAATATTCAAGTGAAACATTTTGTAAGGCCTTAAGGCTATTTTTGGGTATTTTGTAATAACATTCCTAATTTGTGCTAGTGGACATTCGTGCTTCGTTGCTGGGTTCTTGTTTACAACTTTTATAAACTGCTTCCGCTAGAATGCTCTGTGTAGGACGTTGAGATTGGTTGGATGGTTTCCATAAGTAACCACCCGGTCTGTCTGTGGCATACGGCGTCGGGCCCCGGCCGGACCTACTGCTTTATGCTATGTGACGGATAGGGGGTGTTACAATTTGGTATCAGACTACTGGTTTTGGTCGGGCTTAAAGTGAATTCGTGGGCGAATTCTTTTTAAGGGGTGGTGAGCACATTGTGTGCGTCATCGTTATAATGGTAAAAGAACCCATGAATGTCCACTTAGGAATGAAAATACTCGTGTTTGAGGAACCTGCGTGTTCCTATAATTGCTGTTTGTAATTTATTTGGTCGCTTAACGGTGTTTTGTACCACTATAGGTGACCAGAAGCGGTGTTGGGCCATCAGAACGCCGAGTTTCTGAGGCTAGTAGTGCACCGGATGTTGCTCCTGCAACACCTCTGTCGGCTGAGAATATTCGATTGGTGGCTGAAGCGGTGTTGGCCGTGATCAATGCGCAGCCTGGAAGGCAAACGCAGCAGCCCGCTCCTGTGATGGAGCAAGTACCTCTTCAAGAGGCTGAGCCGAGGAGGGTGGAGCAAGTGGTTTTGGAACCGGTAGTGCCAAGGAGGGCAACTGAGAGGCAGCTAAAGCATGTAATGAGCTTTAACCCTCCGTTATTCTCGGGGTTGGGAACCCCATCTCAGGCTGAAGACTGGCTCTCCAGGGTGAAGAGAGTCATGACAGCCACAGAGACGGAGGAGTGGCAAATGACCACCATCGCTACGTTCCTTTTGGACGGTGAAGCGAGGATGTGGTGGGAAGGATTGGAGCTGCACTTACTGAGAGGTAGGCAACTTGGTGATGTCTCGATGGAGGAGTTCTCGAGATTATTTTTGGCTAAATACCTCTCGTCGATGTAGAAGATAGCGTTGGAGAAAGAGTTCCTGAAGTTGGTACAGGGTGAGAGGAGCGTGGATGAATATCTCCACGAGTTTACTCGTCTGAGTCGTTATGCTAGCTCCACCATCGTGGATGAGGAGCGCAAGACTAATCGCTTCTATGAAGGCTTGAGGGATGAGTTGAGACTACTACTTTCGGGGCCGATGACGCAGGGTTTCTTAACCTTGGTCAATACTGCCCGGTCCTTGGAGAAGGACATGAAGAACGTACAAGCAAAGAAAAGCTTGGGTGAGAAGAAATCTGAATTTAAAGTGCCGACTACTTCAAAGTCCGGCTATCGGAGGTCTTTCAAGAAGCATAGGACTTCGGGTCCAGCTCCTTCTGGTGCTTCTGGGGCGACTACGAGTCGGACCCCGGGCGCGTGTTTTACATGTGGAAAGACGGGGCACTTTGCCCGTGACTGTTGGAGCGGACGTCCTAAGTCCGAGAGGAAGCCGGGAGCTACTTATGAAGAGAAGGCAAAGGCGGTGGAGTCGACCGCATCCCATTATGCTCCGGCCCAACCAAGGGTCTATAATCTTGGCCAATAGGAGGCCATCAACAAGCTGATGTGGTGACAGGTACGGTTTAATTTATAGCAAGTCAATTTATTTAAATACTTGTTATGCACATGTTACCTTACCACTGCTTGTTTAGGATTTGTATTGATTTGTGAAAATCCGGCACGAGCACTCTTCGATACAGGGAGCTTCACACTCCTTCTTGTCCGAAGGATTTATATCACGCATCGGAGTCCCTTCTTCGATGGCAAAGGATAAGTTGGATGTGTTGTTGCCCAACGGGTGTTTGATGCGAGCGGATAGGAACTGCGATGTTAAGGTTCGTGTTGGGGAGCAGGAGTTCGACCTGCAGGCGTCTTTACTTCCACTGGCGGAGTTCGACGTCATTTTTGGCATGGACTGGCTCTCGGAGCAGCAGGCCCATATAGATTGCGGTAACAAGGAAGTCAAGCTGGGAGCAAGTCGTGCGACGACTTTTACGGGCTTAAAGGGGTCGAGCAGGACGTTGATGTCTGCTCTTCAGGTGGTGAAGGCGGTTCGTGCCGGAGCAGAACTGTTCTTTACACTAGTGGAGGTTGCAAAGCCGAAGCCCGCATTGGATTGTATTTCAGTGGTATCGGAATACCCTGATGTGTTCCCCGCAGATCTTCCTGGAGCCCCGCCTCAGCGGGAGATAGATTTTACGATCGAGCTAGTACCAGGTGCAAAGCCTGTGTCACGATCTCCTTATCGGCTAGCGCCTAAGGAAATGGCGGAGCTGAAAGTTCAACTGCAAGAGTTGTTGGAGCAAGGGTATGTGCGCCCGAGTTCTTCGCCTTGGAGCGCCCCGGTCCTCTTTGTTAAGAAGAAGGACGGAAGCTTGAGGCTATGTATTGATTATAGGGAGCTCAACAAGCTGACGGAGAAGAACAAGTACCCGATCCCCCGGATTGATGATCTTTTTGATCAGTTAGTCGGGTCGACGGTGTACTCGAAGTTGGATCTAAGGGCTGGGTACTATCAGCTGCGAATAAGGGAGAGTGATATCCCGAAGACAGCGTTTAGTACGAGATACGGGCATTATGAGTTTACGGTCATGCCGTTTGGGCTGACTAATGCGCCGTCAGTATTCATGGATTTGATGAACAGGACGTTCAGGGAGTACTTTGACCATTTTGTGATCGTCTTCATCGACGATATTTTGGTGTACTCGCAAAGTGAGGAAGATCACTTCAAGCATATTCATTTGGTGTTGGAAACGCTAAGGAGAAATCAGTTGTATGCCAAGTTCTCGAAGTGCGAGTTTGCTGGGAGAGCTATCCTCAGTGGCGTTCCTCGGGCATATAGTAAGTGGAGAGGGTATTGTTGTGGATCCGGCGAAGATTGTTGCGATACGGGAGTGGCCTGATCTTGCTACTGTAGCGGAAGTCCGCCTAGCCGAGTTTTTGTCCGCACAGCCCGCGGACTTCCAGTTCGCCGCTCCTGTGCAGATATCCGCCCCAGCTTCTCCAAGGCCGGACTCCAATATCCAGTCCGCCTTGCCGCCAGAGACCAAGCCAGGACCACCACAGCCGGACTCCACAAAAGCCGTGTCCGCCATTCTGCGGACAAGGCATCAGCCCGCAAAACTCGAGCCCGCAGCCTCGCCATCAAGACGCCTGCCGGACTCAGCGGACACCCGGCTTCCGTCCGCATATCCCAAGTCCATTGCCTAATCACCAAGGCATTGCCGGACTCAGCGGACACGCCGATCCAGTCTGCGTACACAGCGAACTCCAGTCCGCTTCCCTGAGTCCATAACCTCATCACAAGGCTCAACCGGACTCAGCGGACTCTGGCTCCAGTCCGCACGCTCCTGCACAAGCAATTCTCCAGTCCGCATATCCCCAAGCTAGCACACAAGGCAACAGCACTTCTACTAAGCTTGGCGGACTGAGAAATCAGCCCGCGCTCCACTGCGCGATCTTCCCCGGACTGAGCCATCCTGGACTTGGTTCAATTCCCACCAAGTCCAGTCCGCTGGCCGCAAGGGCCAGTCCGCACTTAGAGGCGGACACTGGATCTAGCCCGCCATACCGGGCGACCTCCAGTTTCTGTCCGCGCTGACCGGCGGTCTCCACGGCTTCCACTTGCCGCTTCACTAGAGCAAGACCAAGGCATCTGCCAAACCGGTCTGCCGAGCTCCAGTTCTTCAGTCCGCTTCAAGCTGGACTCCGCGGATAACATTCCTATCCGCCCGGTTACTTCCTGGGAGTAAACCGCCTGCTGAGCATACACTGGCCTGTCAGACCGCCGCTGCTGTCCGCGCAGTCCGCGCGAACAGACCGCCCAGGCCGCCACAGAGCAAACCGCCTGCAACATCCCTGCCGACCTAGCAGTCCGCCAACCCAGTCCGCGTAGTCCGCGCGGATAGGTTTCCCAAGCCTTCCATTCACCCACTTTCACTTCACAGAATTCAACAGAAACGCTAAGGAGAAATCAGTTGTATGCCAAGTTCTCAAAGTGCGAGTTTTGGCTATCCTCAGTGGCGTTCCTCGGGCATATAGTAAGTGGAGAGGGTATTGCTGTGGATCCGGCGAAGATTGTTGCGATACGGGAGTGGCCTGAGCTTGCTACTGTAGCGGAAGTCCGGAGTTTTCTGGGGCTTGCCGGCTATTATAGGCGCTTCGTAGAGAACTTCTCGCGGATAGCGTTACCTCTCACTACATTGACGAGGAAGGAGCATAAGTTCGTTTGGATGCCGGCGTGCGCACGAGCTTTTGAGGAGTTGAAGGGTCGGTTCACCACGGCGCCTGTGCTGAGTTCGCCATGTGGGACCGAAGGCTATGAGATATATAGCGATGCTTCAGGCAGCGGTTTGGGTTGCGTGCTATTGCAGCACGGGAGCGTGATAGCTTATGGCTCGAGACAGCTAAAAGTGCATGAGAGGAATTATCCGGTCCATGACTTGGAGTTAGCGGCCGTGATTTTTGCCTTGAAGCTGTGGAGACACTATTTGTACTGTGTGAAGATTGATATCTATACCGATCACAAGAGCCTGAAGTATCTTATTGATCAGAAAGATCTGAATATACGGCAGCGTAGGTGGATGGAGTTCCTGGGGGACTATACATTCAAGATCCACTACGTGTCTGGCAAAGGGAATGCGGTTGCGGATGCGCTGAGTCGCCGAGCCCCAGCTCAAGCCAATTGGCTATCGGTGCATGATGAGCGGTTGGTGCGAGAGTTGGAGGCGTTGGAGATTGTTTGTGTGGACAGGAAATCAAGTGCTGAAGCAGTTCTGAATTGGACTGAAGTCCAATATGACCTGGCTGATCGTATTCGGCAGGCTTTGGATATGGATGCTCATATGAAGCAGTTCATGGTAGAGGCTCTGGATGGGTCAAATTCCCAATTCGTCGTGGAGGACGGGTTACTTTGGAAAGACGGTCGTTTGTGCGTCCCAAGTGTGGGCAATTTGCGGGTGGAGTTGTTGTACGAGGCACACCATACCAAGTACTCGATTCACCCGGGGAGCACGAAGATGTACCGTGATGTGAAGAAACTGTTTTGGTGGCCGGGTTTGAAAAAGGATGTGGCGCTCTATGTAGCGAAGTGCCAAACTTGCGCCTTGGTGAAGGCGGAGTGCCAAAAGCCGGGAGGATTTCTTAAGTCCTTGCCTATTCCGGAGTGGAAATTTGACGACATCTCTATGGACTTTGTACACGGTTTGCCAAGGTCGCAAAAGGGGAACGACGTCATTTGGGTGGTTGTTGATCGATTAACGAAGGTGTCGCATTTTATTCCACATAGGAAGGATGATCCGGTGGAGAAGCTGGCAAAGCTTTATGTGGATAACATAGTACGGCTTCATGGTGTGCCCCGCAGCATCGTGAGTGACCGAGATGGGCGGTTCACGTCCAACGATTGGAGGCTTGTGCAGCAAATGTTGGGAACAAAGCTGAAATTTAGCACAGCCTTCCATCCGCAAACGGATGGGCAGACCGAGAGGGTCAATAGAACCATGGAAGACATGCTTCGCATGTGTGTCTTGGATTTTGGAAAGCAATGGGAAGACCACCTTTATTTGGTGGAGTTCGCATACAACAACAGCTTCCAAGCGAGTATTCAAATGACGCCTTTCGAGGCCCTATATGGTAGAAGATGTCGCACGACGTTGTCTTGGTTAGAAACGGGTGAGTCAAGATTGTACAAGCGATCGGAAGTGGAGGGTGCCACTTCTTTGGTGCAAACCATTCGGGAGAGGTTGCTTATCGCTCAGGACCGGCAAGCAAAGTACTATAATGCCAAGCACAGGAATGTGGAGTTCGCTGTGGGCGATTATGTATACTTAAAAATCAAGTCGTTCAAGGGTGTCTCGCGGGTGCGGCGATTGAAAAAGCTAAGCCCGAGGTACCTTGGACCGTTTGAGATTCTGGAGCGAGTTGGTGAAGCAGCCTATCGGTTGAAGATTTCAGTGGAGCTTAGTGGTTTACATGATGTATTCCACATTTCGGTACTTCGGAAGGCGGTGCAAGAGCCTACGCAAGTGATCGCGGTTGATCAAGTGTCGGTGGATAGTGGGCTGACGACAAAGGTCAAGCCCGTGCGGATTGAGGACTCGGAGGTCAAGCGGCTACGCAATAAAGAGATCAGGATGGTCAAGGTCCGGTGGGACAATTGCGGTCGTGAGGAGCTCTCTTGGGAGCGAGAGCAGACTATGCTTGACGAGTATCCGGAGTTGTTCCGCTCAGGTACAAATTTTGGTTTTTGTACATGTCTTTCCTTTATGTAATTTCGAGGACGAAATTCTTTTAAGAGGGGGAGAGTTGTAACGCCCCGAAACTCAAAGGAGCAAAGGGGGACGTTTTGGGCCAGTTTGGGTTCTGGCTGCATGCACACGGCCTGGGACACGGGCGTGTCCCAGGGCGTGTCAAGCCTGTGTCGACATTGAGACGGGGTGTCGACACTTTGGTCTTGACATTGTGTCGAGACTGGGCACACGGCCTGCGACATGGGCGTGTCGCAGGGCGTGTCGACCCGTGTCGACACTTAGCCGCGAAGTCGACACTCTGCGTTCGACGAAGTGTCGAGACATGGCACACGGCCTGCGATACGGGCGTGTCGCAGGGCGTGTCGACCCGTGTCGACACTCGTCCCGGGAAGTCGACACTTTGGTCTTGACATTGTGTCGAGACTGGGCACACGGCCTGCGACACGGCGTGTCGTAGGGCGTGTCGACCCGTGTCGACACTTAGCCGCGAAGTCGACACTTTGGTGTCGACAATGTGTCGAGACAAGGCACACGGCCTAGGACACGGGGGTTTTCAAGGCCGTGTCAATAGGTCGACGATCTTCGCTCGACGAAGTGTCGAGTGTCGAGACCGTGTACACGGCCTGGGGTTCAGGCATGTCAAGGTGACACGGGTAAGGACACGGGCGTGTCCTAGATCCCGTGCAGTGCTCGGGTTGATTTTGTGGAAAAATCATGGGGTACACGGCCGATCACACGGCCGTGTCCGGTGGAACACGGGCGTGTCAGCTCGAACACGGGCGTGTTCGATACCCGTGTGAGGTTCCAGGCGATTCGATTTTGGCGGCGAAAGCGGCACACGGCCATGGACACGGGCGTGTGCCAAGCCGTGTTCGGTCCAGATTGGGCATTTCAGCTCCGAATCAAATCCGTTCATTTCCTTATGTTGAGATCCGACGGTTGGGGGTTGTTCCTGAAGGGATATACCCGGGTTTTGACTTAGAAAACCCTCACTTTTCTTAAGTGTTCTCTTTCTAAAGCCTTAGAGAGAGGGGAGCCAAGGGAGGAAGAAGGAGCTAGATCCCGCCATTGGAGGAGCTTCGGAGCTCCGAATCGCGAGCCGACTCCGGATCCACGGAGGCAACGCTAGTGCGGTGGTTTTCATCCGATTACTTTTCAATGGTGCCAAAGAGGAACGCAAGGGTAACGATCCTCATCTTGAGCATGAGTAGCTCTCCTTCTTTGCATAGGAAGCCCGCTCTCGCGAGTTTGCGGAGAGTTGGAGGCGTTCCTTCGGGTAGATATGTGAAGTCCCCGTTGTTTAGAGTCCGTAAGCGAGAACGGACATAGGCATGATGTGTGAAGCCTATCCGGACATGTTGGTCTGGATCGGTGATGTTGCATTGCATAATGCCGGAGAAGACTCCGTGCTATTGGTTGTTTTTCGGGTTTTCTACGCGGTAGATTGCAGCAGGGAGCCTTGGGGACTAACCCAAAGGTGCACCCGAAAAACTGGGCGGATACGAGATCTTGCCAACTTGGTGGCTTGAGAGCCAACTTGAACATAACCGGGTTATGTGACTTGTGATGGAAATGGGACTCGGTGGAAGTTTGACCCGCGCAAATGGCTTAAATTGTCGTTGCGATGTGAGCACGGGTTAGATGGAACCGTACCCATTCTATGTCGTTCGGTTAAAGAGACCTAAAGGCACGTGGCACTTACCGTTGGCATAGAGTAGGGTCTCCGGCGGTCAATGGCTTAAATTGTCGTGACCCAGGCCAGGAAGACAAATTGCTCATAGGTTTGGCCGTCCAAGTGGCGGTGGTGAATCCGGAATGTTAATGGCTTTAATTGACGTGACATCGACCGGTTCACTGAGAATGTGCCCTGAGAGCACGGGGCGTGTGGCCGTGCGAGCCACCGTCTGTGATGAATTGGCTATTGATATAAATTGCTCGCTTATGCTAATGAAATGCAGGGAAGGAGCATCGCCGCCCCGAGTTGGGGGCGGGATCGTTATAATTTGGTCAGCATTGCTGACCGTTGCCTTGTTTTGCCACCGTGCGGTGGTTTGTTGCTTGCAGGTGCAGCTGGACCAAGCGGTCAATAGCGGGCTAAAGCCCTTTTTGCGAAGCCGGCCCTTGAAGGCCTAAGTTGGAAATGTTTACTGTTTTACTCATGTATGACCGGCCTGCGTGCCGTGGTTTGTAAAACATGTAATATTCAAGTGAAACATTTTGTAAGGCCTTAAGGCTCTTTTTGGGTATTTTGTAATAACATTCCTAATTTGTGCTAGTGGACATTCGTGCTTCGTTGCTGGGTTCTTGTTTACAACTTTTATAAACTGCTTCCGCTAGAATGCTCTGTGTAGGACGTTGAGATTGGTTGGATGGTTTCTATAAGTAACCACCCGGTCTGTCTGTGGCATACGGCGTCGGGCCCCGGCCGGACCTACTGCTTTATGCTATGTGACGGATAGGGGTGTTACAGTGGTAGCCAGGAAAGACCCTGACATTTGTGCTATTTGCAGTGTCCACCTACGAAGAGAGTAGCAGGAATTACTGGTGTGCCCAGGAAAGACCCGCTAATGTTGTGATATGAATGGGTGTAAGAGAAATACCCAGGCAGGAATTCCAGAACAGGATTGGTGAGACCGAACCGCGACCTTTTATAGCCGCGAGTACGCCGTACTCGATGATGGCAAGACGATTTGAGCAACGGGGGGTGGAGGATCCGACCTGCGTTATGTCCGTCCGACGTGAGACCTGAAAGTGTGGTCTGTTGGAGCGCATAGCAAGAGTCTTAGGGCTGCGCGCCATGACACAATGGGGGGCTACGGGCCATTCCCGGTGTAACAAGACTGAAACTTCGGCTACACGCCATGGAGTAAATGCTCAAGTGATTTACCGTTGGGCTGCGACCCTAATACGGTGGTGGGCAACTGGTTGCCAGTACACCAAGAATATGCCCTGAGTGCACGGACTGTCGGGTCGGGTGGTTGACGGTTCTGATGGCATGTATGCGTGAAAGCACATTATCTGAGATATATATACATGCTTGTGATATGCTATGCCTGCAGGGACGAATAATGCTGCCCCGAGTAATGGGTAGGGTCGTTATAATTTGGTCAGCTGAATGCTGACCGTTGCCTTTGTTTGCCACTGTTGGGTGGATTGTCCCTGTACAGGTGCTGGAGAGTCAAGCGGGACAAAAAAGGGTTGATGTTCATGCTGCTTTTGTTGTTGCTGCTGTTGTTAGCCCTCGAAGGCTAATTTGGTTATAAGTGTTATGTTTTCTTTTGATGTGGCCGACCTGCGTGCCAATGTTTTGGCCACTGTTTGACAGCTTTGTAAGGCCATAAGGCCAACTATTTATGTGTGTTGTAATATATTCCTATGATGTATAAAATGTGCAGTTTTTATATGTTGGACATTCAAGTGAGGAGTTCAAGTGTAGTGTTATAGGCTTTCGCTAGACTACAATGTGTTAGGTGAGCTGCGCTACTCTGGTATCACTCCGTAGCTTCTTCGTCTGTTTTGTGGTATATGCTGTCGGGCCCCGGCCGGACCTTCTAGTATATATTATATGAACGGATGGGGTTATTACATTGCGTCTGAGCAGAGATGGGATTTGTCCTCCTATATGACAGGAGTTGCATTCATGGGCCCTTTGATGGAATGGGACTGAGAAATGTATGGTTATGCTTGGTTGAGTCAATATATGATATTGGGCTCACCAATTTCAGGAAGTCCATTCTAGATCAGGAAACTGGGATTGAACAATTATGAGGGTGACATGGTCTATACCTCTAGTTCTATCCTGATGTAAGGGACGAAGGGGCATGACAACATTGATACATTGGTCACAATGGCTTTCGAGTTTTAAACTCTTATTGCTTGGGGAGCAATGATGCATTGCTATATGCCGCTCATTGTTTGTGAAGCTTTTGTCTGATACTTTCAAGATCAAGTGGGAGACGTTTAGTTATTACCATTGTGATCTGGAAGTGATCAAGTATGTAGTCTCACTGCCAACACAGTATGAGCATATCAGGGTCGCACATAAGAACATTTGGAGAATTTGGAAGATTGGATTATATTGGTTTTGCTCATGTGATGAGTGAAAGGACTTAGCTTAGCCAGGTGTCGAGTGTCTTGAGACCACACAACGCTTTCGTCGAGTCAAGTGTTGACTCGTCGAATGATGACGTCGAGTGCGTTGAGACAACTCAAAGCTTTCATCGAGTTAAGTGTTGATTCGTCGAATGATGGCGTTGAGTGCATTGAGTTAACTCAACGATTCATCGAGTCAAAGTGTTGATTCAACGAGTCTGGCACTTAGGCGTTGAGTGCGTTGAGTTCACTAAACGATTCGTCGAGTCAAGTGTTGATTCAACGAGTCTGGCACTTAGGCGTTGAGAGCATTGAGTCCATTCAACGCTGTCATCGAGTCAATTTTTGATTCGATGAATGTGGCGCTGAGTGCTTTTGAGTTCGTTGAGTCCACTCAATGCTTTGTTGAGTCAAGTGTTGAGTCGTCGAAATTTTGTATTCCAAGTCTTTTGGGTCTGCGAATAGCGACTGGCTCTTCTGTTTATTCCTAAGGGTATAAATAGAAGATGTTTTAGGATTTCATATTACTAATCCCGATTTTGAGTTTGCACACGAGCCGCACTGTGCTAAACCCCAAAACCTAAAGGCTGGCAGAAAGCGTTTCCGCGAGCCCTAATCCCATCGTCGTAGCCGAGCGCGATTCCGACGAGTGTAGTCGCTGCCTCTTTTGGAGAAGACCTAGTAGTCTGTGAAGACATAAAGTGTCTTCTTCCAAACTAGATCTTTTGCAACAAGAGTCTAAGGGTTCTCCCGTTCGTGTGGATCACCTGTAAAGGCGCGGACACTATTTTGCGCTCAGAACTCCAGCCTCTAAGTGATTGGCAAATTTCCTGGAGCATCTTGGTTGAGTATTGACTCAATCCCTCAAAGGTAAATTTTAATTTACAACATGTTTACTTCTTGATCAAAGTTCATCGCAAGATCCGAATTTCTTTGGGCTTTTCTTGTTCCATATCCGATGTGCACAAGTGTTGTAACATGTAGAAAAACCCAACAGTCATATATCATAACAAAGCCCTCTACACAATAGCTCGCCTACCCCCATGCCTTGACTACAATTATCATAAATCTCCGCTCGCAGTCAGGCTCTCGGAAAAAAAGTCCCCGCCCTCTATTCGCTTCGGCTTTGAGTTGTGGGAACTTGGGGGGCAAATGATGGGGTATCCCTAGAGTGGTTAGTCGCACCCCATGCATGGGGTGCGGGTATCCAGTGAAAGTGCAAGTTAGATCTGATATACTATAGAGGGGGGTGAATAGAGTACGGTGCTTGCTAAAAACTTTTTACAACTTTTGTCGTATTTCTAAGTGAACAGGGAAGCAAATAATTTAAAGTAAATCTAAATAAGAACAATCACAGATCAATCACAAAGCAATCACAAACCACAGCCAAAAACAAAAGAAAGATATACAACCAGATGACACAAAGAGCTATAGTGGTTCCCCAACCAATCTTGGTACATCCACTCTTCTACCACCCTAGGTAGGAATCCACTGCAGGATGAGTTGATCAGGTGTCCTGGGCACCAATGAGCTTTTGATAAGGCGCTCAAAAACCAAACCAGATTTTTTGAACAGGTGTCTTGCCACCACTGAGTTTTGATAAGGTCTCAGAAACCAATCACAAACTTTTGAAGGGAGTTTGAAAAACCCTTTATAGCAGAGAGAGAGAGAGAGAGGGATGAGATGATCTTCTCTATCAACAGTCAGAGAGAAGATAGTGGATGTTGTCAAAGCTCCCCCTGAGATCTTGAGTTGTTCAGGAAGTGAAGCTTTGCAGTAGGGTGATAGGCCTTCAGAAAATTTGATCTCCAGCAAAAGATGATTTCAGCAACAGCTGAAATATGAGGTGTCTGGAGTCTTGAATGATGATGGCCTTTGAACACTTGAATCAAGAGAGATCTGAAAATTTCAGTTAGTTGATCTCCTTTTGTGATGTGTGTTCTTGTATGAATTTTGAGACTGAGAATGTCTGCAACTCTCTTTATTTCTCTTGTGTAATTGTTGTTGTAAGAGCTGTAATTCTTGTTGTTGCAGAGAATTATTGTTGCAGAAGTTGTTGCAGAATATGTGTGTCTAACTCTCTGAGAGGAGAATGAAAAACTTAACTTTTATTCCTTTGATCTGAATAAAAATGATCCTCTGTCCAAGATAGTCGTTAGTCTGTCAATAAATGACTTCCTTAACTGCATTTGTCTTCTGGAGGAAAGTCCAATAAAACATTCCTTGAAAATTCCTTGAAACTTGCTCCAGATTAATTAAAAATGGCTACAGGATCTCTGACATAAATGCTGAGAATAATTCCACAACTGTGTGAATTTGAATCTTGAAAATCGTCTAATTCTTCAGAAAAACGTCGAACTGAGCTCCACTATCGTTGAACTGAGCTCAGAGACTGAACTTAGATAGAAACAGAGATCGACGATCTGAGCTCAACTATCGTCGAACTGAGCTCAGAGATAGAGAATCAAACTGTAGTCAAGAACGTCGACCTGAGCTCGAAGATCGTCGAATGGAGTTCGACGACTCGTTGAAGTTGAGCTCAGAGATCGTCGAATGGAGTTCGACGATTCGTCGAAGTGAGCTCAACGATCGTCGAATGGAGTTCGACGATTCGTCGTACTGAGCTCGACGAAATGACTTAGTCTCAAAAACTGGAAAACTCTGGTCTTGAGGGCAGCTTCCAAACCTAACTACTAACCCTTAGACTCAATTCTAATTGACCTTTAGATCTACACAATGAGGTCAAGACAGGTTTCCTAAGAGACATAGTGATCCTTGCCCAAATCAGTAATAGGGTGTTCCAACAATCTCCTCCTATTTGGGTTAGGATTACTATTTACAGATATTGGAAAAATAAAGACATATAAAGCAGAAATACAACAAACAAAACATTGCAGAATCACAGACATTATCTCAGATAGGTTAGAAAAAAAATGTACTGTCACCTTACAGAGTCATTCTTTTTCCTTGTCCTTTATAAGTACTATTTCTCTGTTGGGTTTGAGAGCTTCTTTCTTAAATCTTCTATCATCAGCTGCACCTAGAGATGTTTGTTGCTTTGGCCTAGGCACTACAGCTTCTGGATGCAGCTTCATGTAGCTTTCTGAATCAAAGAATTTACTGGATGAGTATCTTTCAAGTTCCTTCTTTCTTTGATCTGATAATGTAGTGATATTGGATGTGTCTTTTCCTTGTTCTTTGGCTTTCTTGATCTGATCTAAAACACCCAATTCTTTCATCCTAGCTGTCCATGAAGTAGGATTGTTTTTTGGATCCTCAAATGGAACTGGAGGCTCATATCTATTTGAAGGATTGTCAGGAGGAGCTCTGGAAGAGACTAAGTCTTTCAGCTTATAAGGAAAGGGACCAGAAGTAGTATTAGTGGAACCTTGTCCTTCCCTTGAATATGGATGTTGCCTGGAATATCCTTTAGAATAAACTTGGAATTCTCTTTGATTTCCTCTGTAATTTCCTCTTCTTGACTAGTATCCTCTAGATTGACTTCCTCAGTATTGGGATCTTCCTTGAGGTTGATAAGAGGTTTGGCTTCTGGCAGAAGGTTGAGATGCAGAGCTTCCACTTGCACCTGCATCAGGGTGAAGGAGGAGGAGGAGGAGGATTGAACTGGGATGATCCTTTATCATATTTTCTCTTCTTCTTCATAGACTTCAGTTAATTTTTGGAGTATTTTATCCAATGTTCTGTGATAGGAAATTATGCAGTATGTAGTATGGAATGTCATTTGTGTCTTTCACTTTTGCTGGGGGAACTCTCTTCATTGCTTTGCTTCTGGCCTTTCTTTTCCTTGCAATTGTAGCAGAGGAATCATCTGAGTTAGTCCTGAACTGATCACTATCTGAGCTTTGATTATCATATAATGCATCAAACCTTTTGAGGTAATCTTTTTGTTGTTGAGATTGAGCAGGAGAGACAGCAAAAATAGCAATAGTGGCAGCAGCAACAGCAGGAAGAGGGGTGGAAGTAGCACTGGCAGAAGAAGTTATGATAGCAGCAGATTCAGATACAAAGCTTTCAGAAACAACACTATCAGATATAACAGAAGGTACAGCAGCAGTAGTATCAGATGAAACTGGAAAGTCAACTTCAGAAGGAGCATTAGCATCAGTAACAGCAGGCTCAAAATCAAATGCCTCTGTCATATGCATATCTTCAGAAATAGTAGTAACAGAACTAACAGAGATATCATCATTAGCAGTAGGAGAAGCATCAGTAAGAGCAAAAGAATCATAAGGAGCAGCAGTATATAGGGAATTTACAAAAGAATATATTAAATTGGTGTCACAGCTTGAAATAGGCACAATGGCCTTAGAGAGATCTTCAGATTGCTGGACTGCAGTGTGCTGGACTGGAAGACCGTTGAAATAAGCAGAATTAAAAACTGATAATAGTGACCTGAGGTCCACTGTGATAACTGCAACTGGAGGTGTTGGAGCTTGAGCTTGAACTGAAGTAACAGCAGTAGCAGGCAATCTTTCCACTTCATGAGGCATCTTCCCCTACCTAGATTCAGTGGCAACTGGATCAAGGCACCCATAAGAAGGGATTGCCTGAGAAGGAAGAAGAGAGGAGAGCCTGACAGACAGTTCTTGAACTATTTTGATCAGTGGAGCCAAAGAGGCCTCCATCAAGAGTGATAGCCTGGGAGCTATCAGCTCATAGAGCCTGTCTGCAAGAGCTGGAAGATCTACATGCTCAAGATGGACTTGAGTAGAGGTAGGAATTGAAAGTGGGGCAACAGGAGATGTTGGTGGAGAACTTGTGGATGGTGGAAAGGATGGTTGAGAGATGGGAATTGTTGAAATGGAAGATAGTGGGATGGAAACAGATGGTGTGAAGGATGGTTGTGCAATGATATCCTGAAGTAGTTGTTGGTATGAGGTGGATGAAGATGGTGGCTCAGTAGGGGATGAGGGAGAATCATCCATATAGGAATCATCTATAAGGTTAAAAGATGGTATGTGAGAGGATGAGTCAATATCTAGGTGAGGGTATTGATGTAGAGGATGGAAGAGTTCTTCTGTGAGAGGTGGAGTTGGAGAAGGAATGGAAGTTGGATATGGGGTGGAAATAATGATGGTGGAGGTGGCTGTTGTAGATGAAATAAGAAGTGGAGGAGGAGAGGATGAAGCAGGCAAGTCTTCTGCAGGGGCAGAAACTTGAGGGGAAGTGACTGAGAAGTCCTTGTGCCTGAAGTAGAGATGCCAGAGGGCCTGCTGGGCTTCACAATTTGCCTGTCCCATTTTCCAAATAGGGCACAGGTGAGCCTCTTGGAGGCATTGATGTGCATCCTATTTGAAACTAGCAGTGCAGGGCATCTGTTCTGAAGAACAGCCCTAATATCCTTGCAAAATTGACAAAATTCTTGTTAATCTTCTTCTTAATTAGGTCAAAGAAAATTTCTCCCTAGTTCAATTGTTTATTGTCCACAAGGGCACCCATCAAGCAGAGTTGATACCTGGAGATGGTATCATGAGCTGAGTGTTTGGCCAACAATACCTTTCCAACCACATCAGCTAGAAATCTGTACTTAACAGACAGATTTTTTCTTCAGCAATTTGATAGGGTTTGCATTTGAATGTCCCATTATTTCAAGCATATTGGAAAACTCTTCTCTAGAAAGTTCAACAGAATCTTCTTCAGTATTCAATTCAAAAACCTCTGTCAAGGCAGCAGGTGTTAGGGATACCTGGGTTCCTGAGATTGTTCCAACCACTGTATTCTGATCCTGAGTGTGGGCAGTATACACCCATTCCTTGATCTCATCTGCAGCTAATTTGATCTTGGTAGTCATTATGGTAACCAGCTTTTGTTCCTTGAAGAGTTCCAGAATATCTTTGAAAATTTGATCGCTGTTATTGAACGAATCCATGTCGATGTCAAAACCTGCATCAAATTTCATTGCGGCCAGGATTGCAACTGAGAAGGCCATTGATTCCTGCAAAAACTAACAGACAAACGACCAAATGTAGAGAAGTTTGGAGGGAAAGAGAAAATTTGCAGAAAGTATGAAAGTCGCAAAGGGAGAACGACGGCCGAAAAATGAATTTTATATTAGGGTTCGACGCAGAAAAGAAAAGATCGTTGAACTCTGTTCGACGATCTGGGCTTCTAAAGGAAACTGAAAGGTCATCAATAGCGTCGATCTCCGTTCGACGATATTGGAGAGCGTCGAGCTCCGTTCGACGATAGTTCAGAAAACAAAAAAAATCGTCGAGCTCCGCACGACGATCGCTGACCTGAGAAAGATAGTTTAGCACTATCTGAGAAGCGCTGAACTCTGGTCGACGATTTCGGAAAGCGTCGATCTCCGTTCGACGATCTGGGGGAAAATCGTCGAGCGCAGTTCAAAGATCAAAAACACACTATACACTAGAAAAATTAAGATGTTTGTCTGGTCTTGGTCATTTTTATAATTTTAAAATCTTGGATCTTATTTTAGACTTCCTCCATCTAACATTCCTAAATGATTCAGGAAGAATGTATGTTTCTTTTCATCCAAGGGTTTGGTAAAAATATCTCCCCTTTGCAAATCAGTTGGGATATATTGAAGTTCAATTTTATTTTTCTCAACATTATCCCTTAGAAAATGATGCCTAATTTCTATGTGTTTTGTCCTACTATGGAGGACTGGATTTTGGGCTATAGAAATAGCACTGGTATTATCACAAAATATTTTTGACTTCTCTAAGTTGTAGCCATAGTCTAGGAGCTGATTTTGAATACACAAGATTTGTGAACAACAACTACCTGCAGCCATATACTCAGCTTCAGCAGTTGAAGTTGACACAGATGTTTGTTTCTTGCAAAACCAGGAGACAAGTCTGTCACCAAGAAACTGACAAGTTCCACTGGTGCTTTTCCTGTCTATTCTGCATCCAGCATAATCAGCATCAGAAAATCCAGTTAAGTCAAATGCTGAGTCTTTTGGATACCAGAGACCTAGATTTGGACAACTTTTTACATACCTAAGAATTCTTTTTACTAAGGTTAGGTGTGACTCTCTAGGGCTCACTTGGAATCTAGCACATATGCATGTAGCAAACATTATGTCAGGTCTACTAGCTATAAGGTACAATAAAGAGCCAATCATTACTCTATATGTTGTCTGATCAACAGGTTTCCCATGTTCATCAGCATCTAATACAGCATTAGTAGGCATAGGTGTTTTCATATATGATGCTTCAGACATACCAAATTTCTTAACCAATTTTTTTGCATACTTGGTTTGAGAAATAAATATGCCTTCAGCATGTTGTTTGATTTACAATCCTAGAAAGAAGGATAGCTCACTCATGCTACTCATTTCAAATTTAGAATGCATTAGGTTGGAGAACCTTCTGCACAAATTTGAATCAGTAGAACCAAATATAATATCATCTACATAGATTTGTACTAGTAGGGTATGGGACTTATGGCTTCTAATAAAAAGAGTTTGGTCTACTCTACCCCTTATAAACTCATTTTTCAGAAGAAAGCATGCTAGGGTATCATACCATGCTCTAGGAGCTTGCTTTAGACCATATAATGCTTTATGCAATTTGAAAACATAATCAGGATGAGTTGAAGAGATAAAACCTGGGGGTTGTCTGACATAGACTTCTTCTTTGATATCTCCATTGAGAAAAGCACTCTTTACATCCATCTGGTATACTTTGAAATCTTTGTGTGCTGCATATGCCAAGAAGATTCTTATAGCCTCTAACCTTGCAACTGGTGCAAAAGTCTGGTCATAATCTATCCCTTCTTCTTGAGAGTACCCTTGAGCAACTAGCCTTGCCTTGTTCCTTACAATGACTCCTTGATCATCCAATTTGTTTCTGAACACCCACTTTGTTCCAACAATGGAGTGATCCTTAGGCCTTGGTACTAGTTCCCAAACTTTGTTCCTTTCAAATTGATGCAACTCTTCTTGCATTGCAATGATCCAGTGTGGATCTTGCTCTGAATCTTGAATGGATTGAGGTTCAATTTGAGAAAGGAAGCAAGTGTGCATCAGGTTTTGGTTGACCTGATTTTTGGTTTGCACACCAGATGAGATGTCTCCAATCACTTGGGAAATTGGATGGTCTCTTGATGTTACTAAATCAATAGGGGGTGTTGATTGTTCACCAACCTGTGTTGTTGTTTCCTCTTGTGGTACAACAATTGGCTCTTCAAGAAGTTTCTCTTCAAGATGTTGAATGTCTTCTTCATCTTCACTGCTTTCCTCTTTTTGAATGATTTGTAACTTGTTCAAGTCTTCAGCAAGAGAGTGTACCTGCAAAGGTTCTATGGTATAAGTATTCTTCTCCTTGAAAGACATGTTAGATTCATCAAAAGATATATGAACAGATTCTTCAATTTTAAGAGTTGATTTATTATATACCCTATAAGCCTTACTGATCATGGAGTATCCCAGAAACACTCCTTCATCAGCTTTAGCTTGAAATTTTGCTAAATATTTCTTGTCATTATTGTGAATGTAACAGATACAACCAAAAATTCTAAAATAATCTACTTTAGGTTTCTTCCCTTTGAGTAATTCATAGGGAGTCCTGCCCTTCAGTTTATGTATTAAACTTCTATTCAACACATAGTTGGAGGTGTTCACTGCCTCTGCCCAAAGGATAGAGGAAGGTGAGCATCTGACAATAATGTAGTGGCAGATTCAATAAGGGTTCTATTTTTCCTTTCAGCTACCCCATTTTGTTGAGGAGTTCTAGGAGCTGAGAAAGTGTGTCTGATCCCTTCACTCTAACAGAACTCTTGCATAAGAAGAGAATCAAACTCTGTCCCATGATCACTTCTGATCAGGGCAATGTGAGTATTGAACTCAGTCTGTATGCATTTGAGAAACTCTGTCAAACACTTAAAGTTATCAGACTTCTTCCTCAGAAAGAACACCCATGTGAATCTAGAGAAGTCATCTACAACCACTAAAGTGTAAGATTTCCCTCCTAAGCTTTGTACTGTAGTGGTCCAAAAAGATCCATGTGTAACAGATACAAAATCCTAGGTGAATCACTCTTATTAAGTGACTTAAAACTATTTTTGATTTGCTTGCCTAATTGACAAGCCCTGCAGAGTCCTTCCTTCTTGTAGGGGCCAGAAGGTAGTCCTCTAACAAGGTTGTCCTTGGATAGCCTAGCAATGGTTCTAAGGTTTATATGTCCTAATCTCTTATGTCATAACTCATTAGGTCTACAAATAGAATTAAACAGGCAAATATCTACTTCTGTTGAAAGAAAGTCTACTAAATAGATGTTACTTTTTCTTTTACCTGTCAACACAGTTGTGTTGTCCTCTGATTTGATCTTGCATAAGGATTTGCTGAAAGTCACTTGGTAGCCTTCATCACATAGTTGACTGATGCTAATCAAGTTGTGCTTCAGTCCTTCCACGTAGGCTACTTTCTTGAATGTGACTGTGCCAATTTGGACTGCACCATATCCTTTTGTTAGTTCAAAGTTTGAATCACCAAATATGACTTTGGGTCCAAGCTTGACTTTGAAGGATGTGAAGTTGTCCTTGCTTTCTGTCATGTGCTTGGAGCACCCACTATCCAAATATCATTGCTGGTTTGATGTTGGATAGGTCTTCACCTGTACATAAAGCAATTTACTTGTTTTTGACCCAGTTTACCTTGGGCCTAGGTTGATAACCTTTAAATTCAGAAATAAATGACATCCCTGGTTGACTCTTATAACCTTCAGGATGATATCTCCTTGGAGGTATTATCCATTCAGTATAAGTGTTAAATCTTTGGGATGAAGGACCCCTAGGTTTGGATTTTGATTTACCCTTGAATATGTTTTCAAAGCTCTGATCTCTGCTCGACGATCGCTGAGCTGAGTTCGACGATCTTGGGTCAGATCGTCGAGCTCCATTCGACGATCGACTGTGGCAAAGTTCAGGGTTTAGAGATCGTCGACCTGAGTTCGACGATTTTGCCTGAGATCGTTGATCTCCGTTCGGCGATCGTATAGTTCCGTTCGACGATTTCTGTTGAACTCATGTTTTCTTAGGTAAGTCAGAATTTTTCCTAGCTACCTCTACAACTCCCTTACCTTTATCAGAAATAAATTTAATTGGGTTGTTAGAACTATAGGTTGGCTGGATGAAGCACCCAAGCCCAGTGTACTGTTGAATCTTGAGTTCACTGTGCTTGTGATGTCCATTAGCTTGATACTTCTCCCATTAAGGGATTCTTCAAGCTTTTTAGCCTCTGATAGCTCACATTTTAGTGAAGCTATCTGCTCCTTACAGCACTCCAACTTCTCAGAGAGTTTGAGGTTTTCTGATTTTAAGGTACTGTGTTCAAATAGTTGATTTCTGAGAGAAATGATTTCCTTCTCAGATTTTAATAGGTCTAAACATAGTGCTTTAAACTCATACTTAAAGTCCTCAGAATTAAAATCAAAAGAACTTATTACCTGGTCCTCTTCAGATTGAGTCTCTGAGTCTGACTCTAACTCTTCTACATCAGAATTGTGTCGTGAGGCATTGATAGCCATCGTGCAGAATTCCTTTTCATCAGCATCATCTTCATCATCACTTGAGCTGGATGAAGCTTCTGATTCTTCTTCTTTCTCACTGCAAGTTTCAGCAACAAATCTTTTCCTTGTGCGTTTGTTCTTGCTGGAGGAGGGTTTGTCATTGCTATTCTTCTTGAAGTACTTGTCTTTTCTTCTTTCTTTTTTGTCCTTTTTGTCCTTGTTTTTATTTTCTGGACAGTCAGGCACAATGTGCCCTGATTTCCTGCAACCAAAGCAGATAATTTCTTTGTTATTTGATTTATCATACCTTGGCTTGTCATGCTCTTTGTATGATCTCTTCCTGAAGTCCTTTCTGGCCATTTTATAAAATCTTTTGGCCAGTAGACTCAACAATTCCTCATTGCCTGTGACCGTGTCTTCAGGCTGATCTTCAGTGGCTTTGAAAGCTATTGACTTTTCCTTTCTTGTGGCTGGTGAGGCAGCCTTCTGCTTTTCTTCTCTATTCTTAATGAGCAGCTCATAAGACTTGAGCTTGCCCAAGAGAGCTTCAGTGGTGATCTCATTTAGACTTCTGGCATCCTTGATTGGCCAGATCCTTGAGTCCCAAGTGCTTGGGAAGCACAATAGGATTTTATCATTTAACTCAGTCAATGAGATCTCTTTGTCCAAAGTTTTCAGCTCATTGACTATGAGACTGAGTCTGTTATACATGTCTGCTACTGACTCAGCTTCTCCTTTCTTGAAATTCTCATAATGGGTTATGAGGTGAGATCTTCTGTCTTTTCTCTCATCAGCTGATCCTGAGACTATTTCAGATAGCTTGTCCCAGATGTCCTTTGCTGTGTTGCATTCAGCTACCTTTTGGAATATGTCATCAGACATAGTCTGGGCCAGAATGTTCATAGCCTTTGCATCTGCCAATTTCCATTTCTTTATTTCTGCATCTGTTCCTGAAGGAGGTGGAACAACACTTGTACATGTGTTCTCTGGAGGTCTTGGACACACTATCAAAACAGAATTGAAAATGTCCTCATCAATGGAGTTCATGTACAGTCTAATCCTTGCCTTCCAAAGTTCTACCTTACTACAGGATGACACAAGGAGCTATAGTGGTTCCCCAACCAATCTGGGTTCATCCACTTTTCTACCACCCTAGGTAGGAATCCACTGCAGGATGAGTTGATCAGGTGTCCTGGGCACCAATGAGCTTTTGATAAGGTGCTCAAAAACCAAACCAGATTTTTTGATCAGGTGTCTTGCCACCATTGAGTTTTGATAAGGTCTCAGAAAATAATCACAAACTTTTGAATGGAGTTTGAAAAACCCTTTACAGCAGAGAGAGAGAGAGAGTGCAAGTGCAAGTTAGATCTGATATACTCTAGAGGGGTGGTGAATAGAGTATGGTGCTTGCTAAAAACTTTTTACAACAATTGTTGTAATCCTAAGTGAACAGGGAAGCAGATAATATAAAGTAATCTAAACACAGAATAATCACAATATACAAAGGAATCTAATCACAAGCCACAACCAGAAACAAAAGAAAAATATGCAACCAGATGATACAAGGAGCTATAGTGGTTCCCCAATCAACCTGGGTACATCCACTCTTCTACCACCCTAGGTAGGAATCCACTGCAGGATGAGTTGATCAGGTGTCCTGGGCACCAATGAGCTTTTGATAAGGTGCTCAAAAATCAAACCAGATTTTTTGATCAGATGTCTTGCCACCAATGAGCTTTTGATAAGATGCTCAAAAACCAAACACAAACTTTTTAAGGGAGTTTGAAAAACCCTTTACAGCAGAGAGAGAGAGAGAGGGAAAGAGATGATCTTCTCTGTCAACAGTCAGAGAGAAGATAGTGGATGTTGTCAAAGCTCCCCCTGAGATCAGTAGTTGTTCAGGAAGTGAAGCTTTGCAGTAGGGTGATAGGCCTTCAGAAAATTGATCTCTAGCAAATGATGATTTCAGCAACAGCTGAAATGTGAGGTGTCTGGAGTCTTGAATGATGATGGCCTTGAACACTTGAATCAAAAGAGATCTGAAGATTTCAGTTTGTTGATCTCCTTTGGTGATGGTGTTCTTTTATGAATCTTTGAGACTGAGAATGTCTGCAACTCTTTCTCTTTCTCTTGTGTAATTGTTGTTGTGAGAGCTGTTGTTGCAGAGAATATTTTTCTAACTTCTTGTTCTTCTGCTCTAGGAATAATGAAAAATTTTGTCTTTTATTCCTTTTTGTCTGAATAGAAATGATACAATGTCAAGATAGTCGTTGGCCTGTCATAAATGACTTCCTTAATTGCTTTTGTCTTCTGGAGAAAAGTCCAATAAAACATTCCTTGATAATTCCTTGAAACTTGCTCCAGACTAATTAAAAACGGCTATAAGATCTGTGAATTAATTGCTGAGAATAATTCCTTAACTGCCTGAATTTGAATCTTGAAAATCGTTGAACTCTTCAGAAAAACGTCGAACTGAGCTCCACTATCGTTGAACTGAGCTCAAAGATTTGGACTTAGACAAAAACAGAGATCGTCGATCTGAGCTCAACTATCGTCGAACTGAGCTCAGAGATTGAGAACCATACTGAAGTCAAGATCGTCGATATGAGCTCGAAGATCGTCGAATGGACTTCGACGACTTGTTGAAGTTGAGCTCAGAGATCGTCGAATGGAGTTCGACGATTCGTCGTAGTGAGCTCACCGATGGTCGAATGGAGTTCGACGATTCGTCGTAATGAGCTCAACGAAATGACTTGGTCTTCTGAAACTGAAAATCCTGGTCTTGAGGGCAGCTTCCAAACCTAAGTACTAATCCTTAGACACAATTCTAATTGACCTTTAGATCTATACAATGAGGTCAAAACAGGTTTCTTAAGAGACATAGTGATCCTGACCCAAATCAGTAATAGGGTGTTCCAACAGAGAGGGATGAGATTATCTTCTCTGTCAACTGTCAGAGAGAAGATAGTGGATGTTGTCAAAGCTCCCCATGAGATCTTGAGTTGTTCAGGAAGTGAAGCTTTGCAGTAGGGTGATAGGCCTTCATAAAATTTGATCTCCAGCAAAAGATGATTTCAGCAACAGTTGAAATTTGAGGTGTCTGGAGTCTTGAATGATGATGGCCTTTGAACACTTGAATCAAGAGAGATCTGAAAATTTCAGTTAGTTGATCTCCTTTTGTGATGTGTGTTCTTGTATGAATTTTGAGACTGAGAATGTCTGCAACTCTTTTTCTTTCTCTTGTGTAATTGTTGTTGTAAGAGCTGTAATTCTTGTTGTTGTAGAGAATTGTTGTTGCAGAAGTTGTTGCAGAATATGTGTGTCTAACTCTCTGAGAGGAGAATGAAAAACTTAACTTTTATTCCTTTGATCTGAATAGAAATGATCCTCTGTCCAAGATAGTCGTTAGTTTGTCAATAAATGACTTCCTTAACTGCATTTGTCTTCTGGAGGAAAGTCCAATAAAACATTTCTTGAAAATTCCATGAAACTTGCTCCAGATTAATTAAAAACGGCTACAGGATCTCTGACATAAATGCTGAGAATAATTCCACAACTGTCTGAATTTGAATCTTGAAAATCATCTAATTCTTCAGAAAAACGTCGAACTGAGCTCCACTATCGTTGAACTGAGCTCAGAGACTGAACTTAGATAGAAACAGGGATCGTCGATCTGAGCTCAACTATCGTCGAAGTGAGCTCAGAGATAGAGAATCAAACTGTAGTCAAGAACGTCGACCTGAGCTCAAAGATCATCGAATGGAGTTCGATGACTCGTTGAAGTTGAGCTCAGAGATCGTCGAATGGAGTTCGACGATTCGTCGAAGTGAGCTCAACGATCGTCGAATGGAGTTCGACGATTCGTCGTACTGAGCTCGACGAAATGAATTAGTCTCCAAAACTGAAAAAACTCTGGTCTTGAGGGCAGCTTCCAAACCTAACTACTAACCCTTAGACTCAATTCTAATTCACCTTTAGATCTATATAATGTGGTCAAGACAGTTTTCCTAAGAGACATAGTGATCCTTGCCCAAATCAGTAATAGGGTGTTCCAACATCTAGTTTTCCCACTAACGAAATAACCACCCGAGGGTTAAACTCCGCGGCAATCACCTCCATCACCATCATCGCCATCACCGCCATCACCATCGTCGCCACCACCAATGCAGTCATAGCCACTGTTATTAGCGGCATCGCCGCCGCCATCACTGTCATCACCATCGTCACCACCGTCATCGTCGTCGTAGCCGCCATCATTGTTGGCATCACTGTTGTCATTGCCTTCATCACCATCGTCGTCACCGCCATCGTCGTCGTAGCCGCCGTCATTGTCGGCGTCGCCGCAGCCATTGTCGCCATCACCGCCATCACTCTCATCGCGTTCGCCGTAGAATATCGTCAGTCGCAATCATCATCCTTATTGGAATCACTTCGTCTTTCCGGCATCACGATCATATAGGCATCAACTTACTAGAACAAAGCATCATTCACAGAACTCCATAATCGCAAGAAGCACCACCACCATTCAGGAAACTATTCTTCATGACCATTCATGGTCACCATCACTGCACAGAAGTTCAGCATCTCTTTCACATAGTAGTTCGCGGGTGGTTCTCTTCCTTGTCAGAGTCTCTTCCCGCCGGTCGGCAGCCTTGTCCGACGACCGGTCCCACCGGGTTCCCCCTTGCCACAAACGCGCGACGCTTGGCTTCCCGTTTTAGGCCGTCGCCGCTGGAAAGGGGCAGCCACACGGATTGCCGCAAACGGGCGACCACATGGCTGCCCGTTTTCAGCCGCCGTCGCTTCCAGGGGTGGCCTCCATTTGGACAGGAACGGCGCAGCCATTTGGGCACCTGCTCGCCGCTGCCGCCCCCGTAGAGGGGGTGGCCTCCTCTTCTCCAAGGCTGGGTGGCTAAATTGGTCTCCCGACCATGACCGCTTGACCCTCTCTGGGTGTCGGCCTCACCGGTCGCACCTCCCCTCGTGGGAGGAGCAGTTTTTTTCGACAAAGGCGGTTATTTTTCCGGTCGGGGTGGTCTTGTCTTTTGCGTAAATATGACGATCTACGTGCTCTAAACTGAGTGATCCTATTCGTCAGGCCGGTGGTTACGGGGGAAAATTACCGGCTTGCCCCTCTTGAGATCTATAAATAGGTCTCTTTTCCTATTCATTTTCATCTCTTCCTCGGACGGAAAAAACTCCTACGGATTTCCTCTCTCCTCTCCTCCTCCTACAAATTTCTCTCTCTCCTACTCTTCTCTTCTTTGTGCGCTCCTGTGCATGCCTCGTCCTAGCGCGCCTCCGTGCGCTCCGCCGTCAAGATCATCCTAGCGCGCATATGTGCTCTCTGCCATCAGGATCGTCCTAGTGTGCCTTCTTGTGCTCTGTCGTCAAGGTCATCGTAGCGCGCCTTCGTGCACTCCGTTGTCAAGATCATCCTAGCGTGCTTATGTGTGCTCCGCCATCAAGATCGTCCCAAGGCGCCTTCGTGTGCTCTGCCTCCAAGATCGTCCAAACATACATCCACCTTGCGTGCTCCCGCGTGCGCCTCTTCCTTGCGCACTCCCATGCATGCTGCCTCCTAGCGCGCCCCGTGCTGTCTCCTACAACAAGCGCTTTGTGCACTCTCCTCCAACAAGGGCTTTGTGTCCTCTCCACCAACAAGCGCACTGGTGCTCTCCGCCCGCAAGCTCACCGAGAGCTTTTCTCCAGCAAGCACCGTGTGCGCCCAAGAACAAGCGTTCTAATTACCGACATGACAACCGTACCAGGATTCTCCAAAAGGCAAGTCGATACAAATCGCAGAGGATAAGGAGCGCAAACCGCGCTGCACAAGCTTCCAAGACACAAGAGTCGGGACGAGCAAAGCAGGTCGCTCCTGCTTTTGAGGTTCAATGGAAGACTTCAAAGCACAACGAGTTCATCCCTCGCAGCACAAGAAGAAGTTCATAGCTCCGAGAGAGGAGGTCTGTCACCCTGCGAGCCCAGCTCTCTCTCTCTCTCCCAACTTGTGACGAGAGTCAGCTTGTTGCCTTCGAGTTCTTCAAAGCAGCTTTGTACAAAAATCAACAACTAGTGGAAGATTGGTCAGCATAACTCCGACCACGTGGTTTTTCACCCCTTTTCGGGGTTTTCCATGCTTAAAACAATTGTCTTATCAGCTTTTTTGTAACTGTTTGCACGCTTGATCGATCCAGGGCTAAGGCGGTCCAATTTAGCCAGGCCTACTAGGAGCCTTGAGTGCTCCGCAACAAATATAATTCCAGCTTGTAGTCGATAAAGTCATTTAATACTTACTTACACCATGATGCAGTCGACATGTTACTTAGGATAATGTCTTGATGTAGTTAATTATTCATGCAGTCGATCCAGCAGGAATCCTTCTGTCACTGTCCAGACAATGCAATCGACAAACTACTTAGTCTTTAAGTTGATGCAGCCGACAAATTGCTTAGCTTTTCAATCGATGTAGTCGACATTTTCCAGTCATTTACTCGATACAGACGATAAATAACTTGGCTTCCGTCGATATAGTCAACAAATGACTTGCCTTTCAGTTGATGTAGTCGACATTTGACTTAGACTAAATCTTGCTTCTTCGTAACAATTCTTTTATTTTAAGTGATCTTCCTTATGATAATAACATGTCTAATATAAGATTAGGTCATAGATCAACATGAGTTTTGCACTTTGAGTGATTACAAAGGCAAAACCCTGCTTGGATGACCATAAGACTAACAATATTTTAGCCAAGTCATTTTTATTACAACTGTTACATCAAAAACTCACACAAGCATCAAATACAAGATATTTATTGTCATCTTGAGGGCTTATTAAAATCAGAAATCTTATGGACAATATTTAGAAGATTATGTGATCGTAAAATTCCATTAAAACATAAAGATAAGTTTTACTGTACTACAATTAGACCAGCTATGCTCTATGGTTTTGAGTGTTGGGTAGTAAATTGTGTACATGAGCAAAAAATGAAAGTTGCGAAGAAAAACATGCTTAGGTGGATGTGGAAAAGTGAGACTAGATGAAACTAGCAATGAGTGTATCTGGTATAAGATAAGAATGACATCAATTGCAGAGAAGATTTGAGAAGCTCGACTAAGATGATTTGTACACGTACAATGGAAACCATTAGAGGCACCTGTTAGGCAATGTGAGAATTTAGTCATTAGACATGTTAAGCGGGGGAGGGATAGACGAATAAAGTCTTGAAATAAAACTATAAGGAAAGACATGATGCACATAGGCTAGTGAGATTATGACTAATGTAGTGGGATAAATGCTTGAATGTTGTTGTTCATGAATAATAATCTTCTTAAAATGCTGGGAAAATATGATTAAATTGAGTCCACACTGCAAAAATCTCATAAGTGATCTCATTGATTCACAAAGATCTCTTTCTTTGTGGAAGTTTGAAGCTTCCCTAACAACTTTTTTAATGATCTCTCTTAAAGATTCAGGGATTCTAAGATTCTTCTAATCAAATGACTCCGACCTAACAAAGGAAGGAGATTCCAACTGCAGTAGATGATAGGCAAGGAGTACTCATGTTTGGGAGACCTCTATAACCTCTTGTATCCATTCTTTATAGCTTAGATTTATATGTTAGTAAATTTCCTTTTCTGCATTCTTTGATTATTTTCTGGTTGTGCTTAATGATTTAACGTTGATTTTTTTATGGCACTATTTAAATCAGCATGCGGAACCAAATATTTGTGAGCACGCAGGACACTAAAACGTTGTGCAAGTGAGGTGCCATCGACAATGTAAGGTTATATAGCAGACCATAAAGTGGGGGCAAATTTCCATCATATGCTGGTTCGGAGGATATCAAGTGCAGGGACATGGGCGGTAAGTCTTGTTGGCTGCTTGACTAAGCCCTGCAGTGATTTGGATGCATGGCAGTCAACTGAGATGGGTTGGACGGACTTATTAATAGATAAAGGCTATCAAATACCAAACTAGATTAAAGTGGAATATTGAATACATAATGTGAAGACATGTTCGTTATTGTACTTTTAAGCCAAGATCCCTCTAAAAGATTGTCCCAACACAAATACGCCCCCCTACTCTCTTACATAAAGTGACAATGGGCAAACATTGAATATAGTGACGACACTCGATGAGTAAGCAGTGGATGTGAGCCTAGGGAGTTGTGTTCGCATCAGTTTCTCCCAACACAAATACAACATGGAAAATTAGGAGAAGGTCAAGAACAATCTGAGGAGCTAATTAACCTTTTAAGGACCCAAGTACATATAAACCATTCCCAACTATCAACAAGGTAATACAGTGGAGCTTATCCACCTAAAACGGCCCTGAGGAATCCACTACAAAACAGGCTAAACCAAAACTTCAAAAATCTTGAGAGACATTTAAAAATATCATCATTTTGTATACATGTGTTGGGAATTTTATACAGTAACTATCAGAGGTCAAACCAAGACACGAAAACATTCCCAACAACATAAATATATTAGTTCTCCGTATGAATTTTAAACGTGTTCAAAATCAGTAATACAAGTATACAACCATCACCTTTTTAAGAGAAATCACTTATTCCAAAATGAATTTTTTTTTTTTTGCATACCGTGAGAAGCTACATATAGGAAAATGAGAGACCATCTAAGAAGAGGGGAAAAAATGTGGAAGTTGTTCGAACCATTCGGATGGGGATCTAAGTGGAATCCCCTACTCGTTGCCCCTAGGCGGGCATAAATAAGCAAACTCAAGGAGTTTCTACGGGTATCGGATCTACACATGTCCGAACTGACATGTTATGCCTCCGAACCCGTTATTCGTCCAAATATACACTAACAATCTCCTCATATATTTGTGACAAATAACGTATACGTTTCGGAGTGCAGAAAGTGGAGAGTATCAAAAAACAGGTTTCCGACTTTACACATTTTCATAAGAGTTAGCACAATGTAACATAAAACATGAACATAAGTTTTAAACAATAACATAAAACATCACAAAAAAATATAAATGTGATACTGCATAACAAATAAGTCTGGAAAACAAAAAAATGACTACAGATAAACGTGTAATAATTCTACTCAGAGAGTAGATCATCATCATCTATGTCAAAATTCTCTTTCTCTCCTCCATCTTCACCAGTGCCTGTAAGGAATTTCATGAGTCAGACTTTATGAATTCATAAACATATGCAGTGACGTATCAAAGTAAACTAGATCTACCTAAATGAGTTTAGCACTTGTAGCAGTAGTGAAGTAACACTATCAGCATCTTTATCCAGTCTAGCTAGGACCAATCAAGTTTTGATTTTAATAAATCAAATGTTGTTATCTTACTCATTAGTGACCACTATGTATCTTATCATATGACTTGACACACCGTCATTTGCAACATTATCAAATGTGGAATAATGTTTTATGATCACTAATGTTGTATTAACTCGTACAACGACTTTTTATTCCCAGTTGAATAATTCTCAAATCAGATTACAATGAGAAAGATGTTAAGTCATCAAGTGTGGAATGACTAGCATCTGACCATCTTGGGCTTTCATCAAGAAATTATTTGAGATTTTCAGTGTGTTATTAGATGCTTGAATGTTCCGATTATAGGTTCTTGCTATGAAAACATAAACATATGAGGAAGTTTCATATTTCTATGAACTTTAATCTCATCTCCGCGGATGTTTTAATTGTGAGAACTATATTTAAGCTCTTTGTTAAGGCGTCTGCAACATTATCTCTTGATCTCACATCAACGAGGTTCACAATCCCTTGACTCGTAAGGGAGGTCAACTAGGCTTGTTTCATCCTGAGTTGCCTTTTTTGCTATTGAACAAAGTGTTCGTAGCAATCATTTTAGTAGCCTGATTGTCGCAATAAAATACAACATAACTCAACTTCAGGCTCGACAGTGAAATGTTCATCACCAAATCTCTTATTCACTCTGCTTCTTCTCCTGCTGAAGCTAGAGCGTAGAGTTCGGATTCCATAGAAGACAGTGCAATACATGATTGCCTCTTGAACTTCCAGGCTACAGCTGCTCCTCCTAGTGTGAATATAAATCCACTACTGGACTTGCCGTCGTTTAATTCTGAGCACCATGATGCATCAGAATATCCTTCCAAAACTGAAGTATGACCATGGTAACATAAATCATACTTTTGGGTGTGCTTTATGTATCGCATCAGCTTATCGAGGGGATGTCAATGTTCTTGAGTAGGATTACTAGTGAATCTGCTTAACATGGCGACCGTAAAGACTATGTCAGGTCTTGTGCAGACCATAACATACATGAGACTACCAATCAGTTTAGCATAATCTAACTATCTAATCGCAGCTCCATCATTGGACTTCAAGCGATTATTATAATCGTAAGGTGTATTCACTGCTCTACGTTCATTGTTTCCCCACATATCCAACATGGACTTTATATAGTGGCTTTGACTTAGGAAAATCTCATTTTTCTCAAAGCTCACTTGCATGTCTAGTATAGTCTCAGTTATACCTAGGTCTTTAATGATAAACTACTTCATTAGTTCTGACTTAACGTCATCTACAACGGATTGATCAGAACCAACAATCAGCAAATCATCAACATATAAGCATATTATAACGACTTTTTTCGAACTATGACGTATGTAAAGACATTTATCCGAGAGACTCGACATGAATCTCATGTTCCTTACACTATAGTCAAACTTCTCATGTCATAATTTGGTGCTTGTTTGAGTCTGTATAGCGACTTGATCAACTTACATATCTTACTTTCGTGACCGTGTACTGTGAAACCTTTAGGTTGGCTCATGTATATTTCTTAGGTCAGATCTTCGTTCAAAAACGCAGTCTTAACATCCATTTGATGAATAATAAAGTTCTCAATAGACGCAATAGCAAGGAGTATCCTAATGGTTGCTAAGTGACACACTAGTGAATATATATCAAATTAATTCACCTCACGCACTTGTGTGAAACTTTTAGCTACCAGACGCGCTAAATACTTAGCTATGCTACCATCAGGATTTAGCTTTTTTTTTCAGAACCCACTTACACTCTATATTTTAGCTCCTTTTGGCTTATCAACCAGCGTTCGGGTGTTGTTCTGAAGCAAATAGTTCATCTCTTCATCAATGACTTCTTTCCACAATAGGAAAGCTCTTGATCTCACCGCGTGCTTATAGGTGGATGGATCAGCCCTAACGTGATAAGTGACAAAATCACTACCGAAGATTCTGGGAGTTCTCTCTCTCACCGAAGTCAGTCTAGGATATTATTGTCTAACGGTAATGAATAGGAGGTGCTCGGTACTAATTCAGTTTCTTCCTCAGTAATAGTTGATTGCATATCTGAGATTGTCAGGTTCTTATCCTTAAGGAACATATCCTAAAAGAATACATCATCCCTAGATTCAATAATTATACTATTAGACAGGTCTAAGAATCAATCTGCAGCACTATCGTCAGCACAACCTAAGTAGACACACGTGTTGGTCATAGGTCCAAGTTTAGACCATCTAGGGTCAGAGACCTTGACATAGGCTATGCAGCCTCAGGTCTTAAGTTTAGTTAACGTCGGGGGTCTCTTAAACCAAAGCTCGTAGGGTGTGACGTCTAACTTAGCATGATGGACTTTGTTTAGAATGTTGTTTGCAGTTAAAACTGCTTCTCCCCAATAGGCAGTAGGCATGCCAGCAGTGAGCAACATAGAATTCAACAACTCTGTTAACGTTCTATTTTTTTGCTCGGCTATACCATTCGATTGGGGTAAGGAGCAGTAGTTTCTGCTATGATCCCTTGAGAGGCAAGGAAACCCCGGAACTCACTGGACATGTATTCTCGTCCTCTATCACTTCTAAACCTCTTTATTCTCATGTCTAGTTGGTTTTTTACCCTGTTTTGAAAAGACAACTTTTCAAATGCTTCATCTTTAGTTTTAAAAAGATAGATGTGACAGAACCTAGAGCAGTCATCTATAAATGTGATCATATAATTTCTTCCTCCTCTGGTGACAACTTTTAAAGTCACATATATCGGAATGTATAAGCTCTAAGGGTGTCGTGCTCCTAGTAACCGCACTAAAAGGTTTCCTAGTGATCTTCGTCTGAGCACACACGTCACATTTCTCAGGTTATGACTTAGTGTCTAATGTGATCTGCTGAGTTATAGCTATTTGGAACATTTTCCTATAATTCACGTGTCCTAGTCTCTCATGTAGAGTCTTAGGGCTAACTAAGTTTGTTTGAACTTGTTGAACTAATTCATTTGCTAGACTTGGTCGGTACATCCTATTTTGGACGTATGCACATCCAAAATAGTGTGAGTTAACTGACATTGTTACTCTACCGCTACAAAAAGTAAATGGCATACCAGCATCACATAATAGACTAATAGACACTAAGTTAGCAGCTAATGAAGGAATAAATTTCACGTTCTTTAAAATTAAAGACTTACATGAGGATAGCAATAAGTTTGCGTTCCCCACATTCAGCACGTCAGTTGTCTCGCCATTGGCCACCGTCACAGACTCTTTCACAGTACTAAGCCCTGTCATAAGAGCAGAATTGTTGCAAACGTGGCACGTCGCCCTCGAATCTAAATACCACTCTGTGCTGGCCTTAGCATTTCCGACCATTGCAACAAAGTCAGAAGACTCAAGTTGGTTAACCATATTGGCATGGTTGCCATCCTGTGGTGCTTTGGTTTTTTCCCTTTTAGGGAGCCTGCAATCAGATACGATGTGTCCCCACTTGTTGCAGTTAAAATACTTGCCCTTAACTTTTTTTGTGTTTGTTAGGGCCTACAACTTGTGAGCTAACATGGGATGGCCTGGTCCTCTTAGGATTCGGCACGCGTATAGAACTAAGGAGCATGTTAGCCGCAACTTTCTGCTTGCTAACAGTTTCTAAAGCGTCTCGAGTCCTATTTTCATCCTCAATGCGAATAAATCGCTTGAGGTCATTAAGACCGACATGCATCTTCTTGCGGTACATTTCAGTTTTAAAGTTTTACCACATAGAGGACAGTTTAAAAATAACTGTGTCAGCAACAAAGCTGTCTGACAGAAAAATATTCTCACTATGTAAAGAATCTATTAATGCTTCAAAATCTGATACCTGAGGGAGAATAGTCTTCTCCTCGTCGAACATGGAGTGGAAATGGTCCACCAAGTGCGTCTTGGACAAATCCTCCTCTTGCCTGAAGTGCTCCTCCAGTTCCTCCCAGATTTCTTTGGCGGTCTTCATTTTGATGTACGTCTTCGCCGGGCTGGAGGACAAGCAGTTCAACAGGTAGTCGTGGTAGAATTCCTCGTCAGCAATCCACTGTGCTTCATCGTCAGTCCTCATAACGTCAACACGATCAGACTGAACTGTGTAGAACACGTTCAGATACTTCATGCCAAACTGGGTATTCAGCTTCCAGTCATTGAACTCTGTGGCCGTAAAGTTTTCCAATTTGATCATTGTCACCGGAGAGGAGAATTTGTTCCCTTTCATCATCGTTCTTCACTATCTCTGATCTTCCTTCAAAGAGCCAAACCACACTTGCAAGATGCCAAGGAACCACTGAACCACCGTGAAGACTGGAAGGGGTCGGAACTGGACTTTATAAGGGGCTTAATCAATTGAAGAACAGCTCAGGCTCTGGAATCGGTAGGGCAAGGCAGATCTGAGAATTTTGGAGGTCGTAGATCTGAAGATCGAAGGAATCGCAACGATTGCGAAGCTTCGATGGCCGTCTGGAAGAGATGATCGAGCGCTGTAAAAAATGTTTCTGGAGGTATCGAAAAAGCTTCAAGTCTCGAATCGGCGGGGTCCGACACTCGGCGGAGAGCAGATGGACCTCGGTCGTCGTCGATTTTCCACGTCCCCAATGCGAAACAACCCTGGATGCTCTGTGACGGGAGGCGTCTGGGATGGATTCTCGCCTGGAACTTGGTATCTAGAAGCAGCGGGGAAGAAGACGGGGGCGGTCTCGTTTTTCTTCCTTTCGATCGAAAGCAGTGACGTCTTCTCCTTCACGATCAAAAACAACGGCGAAGTTTTTTTCTTTTTCGATCAAACCCAGCTACGGCGGACTGAAATCGCAAAAAGGTGTTGAAATTTGTGAAATGGAAGTGGTTGACGGGACATACCGGGCAGCCTGGGCGGACAGCGTTGGCGGACTAGGCGGACTGGGTGGACTGCTGTGTGCGGCCTGGTGGAAAGTTTAGTGGAAGCCGGCTGTTCTTCTGAGCGGGTTATATGCAGGTAGTCCGCGGACTGTGCGGCTGGTATCTGTGGATAAGACATTGGCTGATTGGTTTAGCCAAGGAGCGGCCTGAGCGGATAGGGGCTTGCGGACTGATGCATTGCTCTGTGTTCGCGTTGCAAGCTTGTGCATTGGCGGTTTGGCTCATGTCCGCGGGAAGCTTGCGGACTGGCGTGTCCGCGGTATGGGCTGTTGAGGACTGGGCTTAGAGCTTGGCTGAGGCCCTGTCGAGCTCTGGTGATACAGCAGGTGTTTGTTGTGGAGGACGTTGGCGGACTAGTGTGTGGAGTCCGGGAGATGGCTGCTGCGTTGGGCAGGTGTGCGAGTAGCTTGCGGACTGCTGGAGGTCTGTGTGCTAGGGTGTTTGGCGGACGGGAGTTTATGTCCGCCATGCTCGCATTGGCCCTTGATGGTTTTGGACTTGGTCACACTCTGTGTCAAGACCATGGTGTCCGCTGTATCAGTCAAGTCCGCTGTTGACCGGGCGGACTGTTGCTATCTGCTTTTGGTCGTGGACTTGTGGCGGATTGAGGCTTGAGTCTTGCGGACTGCCTCGGGTTTGTGCGGACAGTCATTGAAGGGGGTTGCTGTCCTGTAGTGGTTTTAGGCTTTGCTGGCTGATGTCTTGTCCGCATAGCTTAGGCGGACTGAAGAGTGTTCGTCAATGTTTCCTTGCTCCTGGCGGTTTTCCTTGGTATTCGGCTAAGTCCTTACGGACTCGGCGGACGGTGTTTTGCTATCGTGCGGGATAGGGTGGTGTTGCTATCTCTAGGGCGGTGACCACACTCCTCACCTCGCCTATAAATACGACCCCCCTGGCAGGTCTACAGTAACTGAGTGAACAGTAAGTTGGGTTCGGCGAAGTGCTGCGTTCTCAGTTTTTCTGTCCGCGCGGAATGATTCAGAGTTAAATGTGTGTTGTGTGCAGGTCGCGCGGGTAGCTTCAAGGAGCCAGGAGTTTGGCTGTGACTTCGGTCAAGTACTTGGAAGTTGTGCGGTCCTTGAGGATTCAGCAGGAGGTCGCTCTGCGGCTTGTCAGCTCTGTTTCATCTTTGCCAGCTTCAATAACCTGTTCGCCAGTCTCAGGCGGGTAGGCGGTGTGTTCCTCAGTTCCTCAGCAGGAGGCGAATAACGGCGTGTCCGCGCGGCCTCGCGGCTTCGGCGGACTCCGTGGCTATTCGGCGGATTGCAGCTTAAATTTGGGCGCTCTCAGCGGACTCGGTGACCTCGGCGACCTCGGCGGTCTCGGCGGACTCCGGTGTTGTCCGTCCGGCTTGGTTTTTGGTGCTTTCTGTTTACAGCTGTTTATACTAGCGAAATCATGTCTCGCTATGAATATCTCGTTTTGTAAAGAAGTTAAATGAATATAAGATCTGCTTGTTCTTCTATGTGCTTTGTGTGTTGAGCCTGCTTCCTGAATTTTCCGCTGGTTCAAGGTGTGAACTGGGTAGTTCTGAAGATATTAATTTGGTGTTTGGGCTATCTTGCTGACCACCTTGAGAAAATTTAACATGGTATCAGAGGGAGGTTTAGAGTGATCAACCAGTGTTGTGCTCTGTGTTTGAGTGGTGATCAACCTGTGTTGGTGCTCTGTGCTTTTGAAGGCTTATCCAAGCAGGTGTTGCAATGGAAGGGAGCTTTGCAAGTTGTCTGGGCATTGAACTCTTAACGCCGACTAACTTCAAGAAGTGGAAGTCGTGCATGAAGAGTTATCTTCTTGGCGAGGAGCTGTGGGAAGTCGTCGGTGGTGACGACAGACAGGAAGTGACTGTTGCGTTCGGTACTGCTGAGCAGGTTAGGCTCTGGAGGAAAACAAATGCTAAGGCGGAGTTTATCCTCAAGTGGGTCGTGTCTCCGGAACTGTTTGATCATGTTGGAACACCATATTACTAATTTGGGTCAGGATCACTATGTCTCTAGGAAACCAATGTTTGACCTCCTGTATAGCTCAAAAGGTCAATTAGAATTGAGTCTAAGGGTTAGAAGTTTAAGTTTGGAAGCTGCCCTCAAGACCAAGACTTTTTCAGTTTGAGACAAAGTCATATCGTCGAGCTCAGCACGACGATTCGTCGAACTCCGATCGACGATCGTCAAGCTCAACTTCGACAGATCGTCGAACTCCATTCGACGATCGCTGAGCTCAACTTCATCATATCGTCGAACTCCATTCGACGATCGGTGAGCTCAGTTCGACGATCTTTGACTCAACTTTGGATCTCTATCTCTGAGCTCAGTTCGACGATCTTTGAGCTCAGATCGATGATATTTTGTTGCAGTATAAGTCCATATCGCTGAGCTCAGTTCAACGATAGCAGAGCTCAGTTCGACGTTTTCTGATAACTTCAAGGATTTTCTAGATTCAAATTCAAATCAGTTAAGGAGTTATTCTGTAATTAATTCAGAAGATTTTCTAGCCGTTTTCATTTATTTCTGGATCAAGTTTCAAGGGATTTTCAAGGAATATTTCTATGGACTTTCCTCCAGAAGACATTTTGCAATTAAGGATGCAATTAATGCAGGCCAACGGCTATTCTTGACAGAGGATGTTTTTCTATTTAGTATCAGAGAATAAAAGACAAGAATTTTTGAATCTCTCTATCACATAGACAGACAGACAGAAAGACAGACATCAGTAATCTTCAGAACAAGAACAAAAATATTATGTCTCAAAGAATTCTCAAGAACACACATCCAAGGAGATCAAATTTTCTGAAATCTTCAGATCTCCCTTATCGCAAGTGTTCCAGGCCAACATATTTCAAGACTCCAGACACCTAACATTTCAGCTGCTGCTGAAATCATCTTTTGCTGGAGCTCAACTTCTGAAGGCCTATCACCCTACAGCAAAGCTTCTTTTCCTGAAGATCTCAAGGACTCAGGGGGAGCTTTGACACCATCAATCCACATAGTCTTCTCAGCTGTTTGAGAAAGAGAAGACTTCCATCACTCTCTCACCCCCATCTCTGTAAAGGGTTTCTCAAACTCCCTTCAAAAGTTTGAGTTTGGTTTTTGAGCACCTTGTCAAAAGCTCATTGGTGGCAAGACACCTGATCAAAAAATCTGGTTTGGTTTTTGAGCACCTTATCAAAAGCTCATTGGTGCCCAGGACACCTGATCAACTCATCCTGCAGTGGATTCCTACCTAGGGTGGTAGAAGAGTGGATGTACCCAAGTTTAGGGGAACCACTATATTTCCTTGTGTCTTCTGGTTTTGCTTGTCTTTATTTTTGTTTCTGGCCTTGATTGTTCTGTGATTAGCTTATGATTAGTTTAGCTCTGTGATTAGATTTATTTACTGCTTCCCTGCTTACTCACATTACAACAATTGTTGTAAAAACTTTTCAAGCACCATATACTCTATTCACCCCCCTCTAGAGTATATCAGATCTAGCTGCACTTTCAATTGGTATCAGAGGGAGGTTGGTTAAACATATCACACCTTGGTGGTTGCACAGGGTAACACCTGAACCCAAAGATTCCTAGTTAGATCTGCTTTCTTTTGAATTTAGTATTAGATTTTGTTTTCACAAATCATGGTCCAAAACATAGATTATGCTAGCACCAGACCTCCAGTGTGCAATCTATCCAAGTTTGCACTTTGGAAAGCAAGGATCAGATTATACATGAATTCTATTGACGAGGATATTTTTAACTCTGTTTTGACAGTGTGTCCAAGACCTCCAGAGAACTCAAATACAAATGCTGTTCCACCTCCATCGGGAACAGATGCTGACATCAAGAAATGAAAGGTAGCTGATGCCAAGGATATGAACATCTTAGCCCAGACAATGTCTGATGACATATTTCAAAAGGTGGCTAAATGCAATTCAGCAAAGGAAATTTGGGACAAACTCTCTGAAATAGTCTCAGGCTCAGCTGATGAGAGAAAGGATATGAGATCCCACATCATATCTTAATATGAGAATTTCAAGAAGGGAGAAACTGAGTCAGTGTGAGATATGTACAACAGGCTCAGTCTAATAGTCAGTGAACTCAGGACATTGGACAAAGAGATCTCACTAACTGAACTCAATGACAAAATTCTAATGTGCTTCCCTAGCACTTGAGATTCAAGAATCTGGTCAATCAAGGATGCCAAAAGTTTGAATGAGATCACCACAGAAGCTCTATTGGGTAAGCTCAAATCTTATGAGTTACTTATCAAAAATAGAGAAGAAGAACAGAAGGCTGCCTCACCAGCCACAAGAAAAGAGAAAACAATAGCCTTCAAGGCAACTGAAGATCAGCCTGAAGACAAAGTCACAGACAATGATGAACTGCTCAGTCTCTTGGCCAAAAGATTTTACAAGATGGCCAGAAAGGACTTCAAAAGGAGATCATACAAGAAGCATGACAAGCCAAGGTATGACAAGTCAATTAATAATAAAGAAATTGTTTGTTTTGGTTGCAGGAAACCAGGGCACATAGTTCCTGACTGTCCAGAAAACAAAAACAAGTACAGAAGGGACAAGAAAGAAAGAAGAAAGGAGAAAGACTCCAAGAGGAATGACAATGGCAAACCCTCATCAAGCAAAAACAAACATACAAGAAAGGGGTTTGTTGCTGAATCCTGGAGTGAGACTGAATAGGAGTCAGAAGCCTCATCCAGCTCCAGTGATGATGAAGATGATGCAGAAGAAAAAGAGTTCTGCATGATGCCAATCAATGCCTCACAACATAATTCAGAAGAAGAAGAGTCAGAGTCAGACTCAGAGACTCAGCCTGAAGAAGATCAGGTAATTAGTTCATTTGATTTTAACTCAGAGGACTTTAAATCTGAATTTAAAGCTTTATGTTTAGACTTGCTAAAGTCTGAGAAAGAAATTATCTCTCTCAGAAATCATTTATCTGAACATAATACTTTAAAGTCAGAAAACCTCAAACTCTCTCAGTAGTTGGAGTGCTGTAGGGAGCAGATAGCTTCACTGAAAAGTGAGCTATCTGAGGCCAAGAAGGTTGAAGAATCCCTTAATGGGAGAAGCATCAAGTTGATGGACATCACAAGCACAGTGAACTCCAGATTTAATAGTACACTGGGCTTGGGTGCTTCATCCAGCCAACCCATAGTTCTAACAACCCCAATCAAATTCATTTCTGACAAAGGAAAGGGAGTTGTAGAGGTAGCTAGGAAAAATTCTAATCTGCCCCAGAAAACTAAGTCCCAGCAGAAATCGTCGAACGGAGATCGACGATCGCCGAATGCAGATCGACGACCGCCGAACGCAGATCGACGATCTCAGGCAAAATCGTCGAACTCAGGTCGACGATCTCAAGTTCCTGAACTCTGCTATAGTCGACCGTCGAACGGAGCTCGATGATCTGACCCAAGATCATCGAACGCAGCTCCAAGATCGTCGAACAGAGGTCAGAGCTCTGGAAATATTTTCAAGGGCAAATCAAAATTCAATCCTAAGGGTCCTTCATCCCAAATCTTTAACCCTTATACTAAATGGATTATACCTCCAAGGAGATATCATCCTGAAGGATATAAGAGTCAACCTGGGATGTCTTTTATTTCAGAGTTTAAAGGTTATCAACCTAGGCCCAAGGTAAACTGGGTCAAAAACAAATGAATTATTTTATGTGCAGGTGAAGACCTATCCAACATCTAACCAGCAATGGTACTTGGATAGTGGGTGCTATAAGCACATGACAGGGAACAAGGACAACCTCACATCCTTTAGAGCAAATCTTGGACCCAAAGTTATCTTTGGTGATTCACACTTTGGACAGACTAAAGGATATGGTGCAGTCCAGATTGGATCAGTAACATTCAAGAAGGTAGCTTATGTGGAAGGACTGAAGCACAACTTAATAAGCATCAGTCAGCTGTGTGATGAAGGCTACCAGGTGACCTTCAGCAAAGCCTTATGCAAAATCAAGTCAGAGGACAACACAACTGTGTTGACAGGTAAAAGGAAAGGTAACATCTATCTTGTAGATTTTCATTCAACAGATATAGATATTTGCCTGTTCAATTCTGTTTGTAGACCAAATATTTTATGGCATAAGAGACTAGGACACCTAAATCTTAGAACAATTGCTAGGCTATCCAAGGACAACCTTGTTAGAGGACTACCTTCTTTCCCCTACAAGAAGGAAGGACTCTGCAGGGTTTGTCAATTAGGCAAGCAAACTAAAAACAGCTTTAAGTCACTTAATAAGAGTGATTCACCTAGGATATTGTATCTGTTACACATGTATCTTTTTGGACCCATTACAGTACAAAACCTAGGAGGGAAATCTTACACTTTAGTAGTTGTAGATGACTTCTCTAGATTCACTTGGTGTTCTTTCTAAGGAAGAAGTCTGATAACTTTAAGTGACTGACATAGTTTCTCAAATGTACACAGATTGAGTTCAATACTCACATTGCCCTGATCAGAAGTGATCATGGGAAAGAGTTTGATTCTCTTCTTATGCAAGAGTTCTGTCAGAGTGAAGGGATCAGACATACTTTCTCAGCTCCTAGAACTTCTCAACAAAATGGGGTAGCTGAAAGGAAAAATCGAACCCTTATTGAATCTGCCACTACATTGTTGTCAGATGCTCATCTTCCTCTATCCTTTTGGGCAGAGGCAGTGAACACCTCCAACTATGTGCTGAATAGAAGTCTGATACATAAACTAAAGGGAAAGACTCCCTATGAATTACTCAAAGAAAAGAAACCTAAAGTTGATTATTTTAGAGTTTTTGGTTGTATTTGCTACATACATAACAATGACAAGAAATACTTAGCAAAATTTCAAGCTAAAGGTGATGAAGGAGTGTTTTTGGGATACTCCATCATCAGCAAGGCTTATAGGGTTTATAATAAATCATCTCTAAAAATTGAGAAATCTGTTCATATATCATTTGATGAATCTAACATGTCTTTCAAGGAGAAGATCCCTTCTACCATAGAACCTTTGCAGGAACATTCTCTTGTTGAAGACTTGAACAAGTTACAGGTTACTCAAAGGGATGAAAGCAGTGAAGATGAAGAAAGTGTTCAACATATTGAAGAACAACTTGAAGAGCCAGTTGTTGTACCACAAGAGGAAACAACAACACAGGTTGGTAAACAATCAACACCCCCTGTTGATTTAGTAACATCAAGAGATCATCCAATTTCCCAAATAATTGGAGACATCTCAGCTGGTGTGCAAATCAGAAATCAGGTCAACCAAAACATGTTGCACACCTGCTTCCCATCTCAAATTGAACCTCAGTCCATTCAAGATGCAGAGCAAGATCCACACTGGATCATTGCAATGCAAGAGGAGTTGCATCAATTTGAAAGGAACAAAGTATGGGAACTAGTGCCAAAGCCTAAGGATCACTCCATTGTTGGAACAAAGTGGGTGTTCAGAAACAAACTGGATGATCAAGGAGTAATTGTAAGGAACAAGGCAAGGCTAGTTGCTCAGGGATATTCTCAAGAAGAAGGAATAGACTATGACCAGACTTTTGCACCAGTTGCAAGATTGGAAGCCATCAGAATATTTTTAGCTTATGCAGCACATAAAGCCTTCAAGGTATATCAGATGGATGTCAAAAGTGCATTTCTAAATGGATACATCAAAGAGGAAGTATATGTCAGACAACCTCCAGTTTTTATCTCTCCAACTTATCCTGATTATGTTTTTAAATTGAACAAAGCATTATATGGTCTCAAGCAAGCTCCTAGAGCATGGTATGAGACTCTAGCATGCTTTCTTTTGGAAAATGGATTTATAAGGGGTAGAGTAGACCAAACTCTTTTCATTAGAATCCATAAGTCTCATACCCTACTAGTACAGATTTATGTAGACGATATTATTTTTGGTTCTACTGACTCCAAATTGTGCAGAAGGTTTTCCAACCTAATGCATTCTAAATTTGAAATGAGTAGCATGGGTGAGCTATCCTTCTTCCTAGGATTGCAAGTCAAACAGCATGCTGAAGGCATCTTCATTTCTCAAATCAAGTATGCAAATGAATTGGTTAAGAAATTTGGCATGTCTGAAGCATCTTCTATGAAAACACCTATGCCTACTAATGCTGTATTGCATGCTGATGAACATGGGAAACCTGTTGATCAGACAACATATAAAGCAATGATTGGCTCTTTACTGTACCTTACAGCTAGTAGACTAGATATAATGATTGATACATGTATATGTGCTAGGTTCCAAGTTAGCCCTAGAGAGTCACACCTAACATTAGTAAAGAGAATTCTCAGGTATGTTAAAAGTTGTCCAAATCTAGGTCTATGGTATCCAAAAGATTCAGCATTTGATATAACTGGATTCTCTGATGCTGATTATGCTGGATGCAGAATTGACAGGAAAAGCACCAGTGGAACTTGCCAGTTCCTTGGTGACAGACTTGTCTCCTGGTTTTGTAAGAAACAAACTTCTGTGTCAACTTCAACTGCTGAAGCTGAATATATGGCTGCAGACAGTTGTTGTTCACAAATCTTGTGGATTCAAAACCAACTCCTACACTATGGCTACAACTTAGAGAAGTCTAAAATCTTTTGTGATAACACCAGTGCTATTTCTATAGCTCAAAATCCAGTCCTCCATAGTAGGACAAAACACATAGAGATTAGGCATCATTTCTTAAGGGATAATGTTGAAAAGAATAAAATTGAAATACAATATATCCCAACTGATTTACAAAGGGGAGATATTTTCACCAAGCCATTGGATAAAAAGAAACACACCTTCTTCCTAAATCAGTTAAGAATGTTAGATGGAGGAAGTCTTAAATAATATCCAAGATTTTGAAAGCTTAAAAATTGACCAAGACTAGGCAAACATCTTGATTTTTCTTAGTGTCTAGAGTTTTTCTGATCTCTGAACTGCGCTCGACGATTTTCCCCCAGACCGTCGAACGGAGATCGACGATTTCAGAAATCGTCGACCTGCATTCAGCGTTTCTCAGATAGTATGAACTATCTCTTCCGTTCAACGATCGTTGAACGGCGCTCGACGATTTTGTTCTCTGAACGATCGTTGAACGGTGCTCGACGATTTTGTTCTCTGAACGATCGTCGAACAGAGCTCGACGCTCTCCAATATCGTCGAACGGAGATCGACGATGTTGAAGACTCTTCATATTCCTTTAGAAGCCTCGATCGTCAAACTGAGTTCAACGATCTTTCCTTTTCTGCGTCGAACCCTAATATAAAATTCATTTTTCGTCGTCGTTCTCCTTTGCGCTTTTAATTTCTCTGCAAGAACTTTCTTTCCCACCAAACATTTCTGCACTTGGTCATTTTGTTTGTTGAATCTTTGCAGGTAACTATGGCTGTGTCTGTTGTTGTTCTCGCCTCCATGAAGTTTGATGCTGGCTTCGACATCGACATGGAATCCTTCAGCACAACAGACCAGGTTTTTCAGGACATCATAGAGTTATTCAAAGAGCAGAAACTTACTGCAATCATGACTACAAGGATTAAACTTGCTTCTGATGAGATTAAGGAATGGGTTTACACTGCACATAATCAGGACAACAACACCATTGTTGGATCAATTTCTGGCACACAGGTACCTCTGACCCCAGCAATTTTAACAGAGGTTTTTGAGTTGAGAACTGGTGGAGATACTGCTGATTTGTCTGGAGAAGAATTTGCTGACTTGCTTGCCAGAATGGGTCATTCTGAGGCTAACCCTAGCAAGCTATTGAAAAAGAATCTTTTTGTGGAATACAGATTCCTGGCTGATGTAGCTGGGAAAGTCCTACTAGCTAAGCACTATGCTCATGATACAATATCCAGGTATCAGCTCTGCCTAATGGGAGCCCTAGTAGACATGAAGAACCTAAATTGGGGAGAGGTATTCTTTGACCTCATTAAGAAGAAGATCAACAAAAGTTTTGTAAACTTTGGAAGAATTCTAGGGGTGTTTCTGCATAATAGGTGCCCTGCATTGCTGGTCTCCTCTGGAATCCACATTAATGCATCCAAGAGACTGTCCTGTGCCCTTTTTGGTTAATGGGACAGACAGATCATCAAGTCCAGCAGGCCCTCCTCCAGCACTCCTTCAGGCACCAGGACTCTCAGAGTCACTCCCCCACAGGTCTCTGCCCCTGCAGATGACCTGCCTGCTGATGCCTCTCCTCCTCCTCCAATTCCATCTCTTCTCATTCCATCTACCATTCCAACTCCATCCACCATCATCATCTCCAGCCCCTCTCCAACATTTACACCATCTCCAATCCCTACTCTTCCTACCACAGAAGACCAATTCCATCCCTTATTCACCTACCCTCCAACAGACATTGCCACTTCATCACCCTCCATTCCCTCCTTCAACCTCATTGATGATTCCTTCATGGATGATTCACCATCCTCTCCTCCTGAGCTACCGTCATCCTCCACATCCTACCAAGATCTTCTGCAAGAAATAATTAATCAACCCACCTTCACCCCATCTATCTCCATCCCACTGTCCTCCATATCCACCTCACCCACACCTCAACCATTTCTTCCACCATTCAGCAGCCCTCCACTACCATCACCAACAGCTACACCTTCATCCTCTACCTCTGCTCCAGTCACCACTGAGCAAGTAGACATTCCAGCCCTTGCTGACAGGCTGTATGAATTGCTAGCCCCCAGGCTATCTCTTCTTTTGGAGGCCTCCTTGGCTCAATTACTCCTGTCAGTGGCAGCCCTTTCTGCCAGGCTCTCCTCTCTTTTCCCTCAGGCAGCCCCTTCAGCAGTGTGCCTTGATCCAGCCATGTCTGAATCTAGGCAGGGGGAGATGCCCTATGAAGTGAGTCTGCCTGCTGCTGCTCTTGCTGTTTCAGTGAGCCTGCCTGCTGCTGCTTCTTTAGTTCTTGTATCTGCTGCTGCTGATGTGCTTCAAGCTTCAGTTCAACCTCCTGCTGCAGTCTTTGCAATAGACCTCAGGTCTTTGCTCTCAGAATTTGACTCTATATATTTCAGATGTCTGCCAGAGACAATTGCTATCCAGCCCCCAGAGGATCTGTCCAAGACCCTTGTGCCATTCTCTTGCTGTGACCCCAGCATCATCACCTCTTTTGTCCACTCAGTATATGCTGCTGCTACATCTGCTGAAAGCATTGCTGTTGTTTCTGATGTTGCTGCCCCTCCTGCTGCTGAAAGTTTTGATACTGCTGCTGATACTTCTGTTACTGCTGATGAGCCAATCTCTAAGGAGATCCTTATGACAGAGGCATATGAGTTTGAGCCTTCTGAATTTTCTGCTGATATTTCTACTGCTGATATTGCTGTTAGTGAAACTGTTGCTGCTGCTGTTGTTACTTCTCTAGAACCTGTAGTATCTGTTGTTGTTGTTACTGTTTCTATTTCAACTGCCACACCTTCACTATCTGCTGCAATAACTTTTGTATCTGCTGCTGTCACTACTGTTACTGCTTCAACTTCTGTTGCTACACCCTCTGCTGTCTCATCTGCTTTTTTACAGCTCAAGAAAGATTTGATGAAGAAGATTGATGCCTTGTATGATGATCATAGTTCTGAAAGTGATGAGTTCAGAACAGACTCTGATGATAATTCTGCTACCATTGCCAGGAAAAGAAAGGCTAGGAGCAAAGCCATGAAGAGAGTACCTCCTGCCAAGGTCAAGGATAACAATGATATACCATACTATATTCTTCATGATTGCCCCATCACTGAGCACTGGATGAAGTACTGTAAGAATCAACTCAAAGCAATGAAAAAGAAAAGGAAATATGAAAAGGGCTCTTCTCAATTCCAACATCCTCATCCTCCTCCACCACCTCCTCCTGATGCAGGTGCAGGTGGAAGTTCTACTGCTCAACCCCCTGCTAGAAGTCAAGCTCCCTATCAGCCACATGCTAGATCCTACCATAGGGGAAGCCAATCCAGGGGTTCTCAATCCAGGAGAGGAGGATACAGAGGCAATCAAAGAGAAGTCCAGGTTTACTCCAAAGGATACTCAAGGCAACATCCATACTCCAGGGGAGGACAAATCTCATCTGACACCACATCTGGTCCTTTTCCCTATAGACTGAAGGAAACTGTTTCATCCATGTCTCCTCAAGACAATCCTTCTAATAGATATGAGCCTCCAGTACCTTTTGAAGACCCTAAGAACAATCCAGCTGCTTGGACTGCAAGGATGAAAGAACTTCCTGCACTGGATCAGATCAAGAAAGCTAAAGAGCAAGGAAGGGATTCCTCCAACATCTCTACAATGTCTGAACAAAGAAAGAAAGAGTTGGAAAGATATGGGTCAAGTAAATTTTTTGATTCAGATAGATACATGGAACTGCATCCTGAAGCTGTAGTTCTCAGGCCCAAACAGCAAACCACTTTAGGTGCAGCAGATGATACTAGATCAAAGAAGGAAGCCCTCAATCCCAATAGAGAAATCAAACTTGTTAAGGGCAAGGAAAAGAAATGATTATGTAAGGTGACAATCTCTCTGACTTCTGGTTATTATCTGGGATGATATATATATATATATATATATCTGTGATTCTGCTATGTCCAGTCTTTTTGTTTTTTTTGTATTGCTGCTTGTATGTTATTTAAATTTTCCAAACTCTGTAAATAGTAATCCTAACCCAAATAGGGGAAGATTGTTGGAACACCCTATTACTAATTTGGGTCAGGATCACTATGTCTCTAGGAAACTAATGTTTGACCTCCTGTATAGCTCAAAAGGTCAATTAGCATTGAGTCTAAGGGTTAGAAGTTTAATTTTGGAAGCTGCCCTCAAGACCAAGACTTTTTCAGTTTGAGACCAAGTCATATCGTCGAGCTCAGCACGACGATTCGTCGAACTCCGATCGACGATCGTCTAGCTCAACTTCGACAGATCGTCGAACTCCATTCGACGATCGCTGAGCTCAACTTCATCATATCGTCGAACTCCATTCGACGATCGGTGAGCTCAGTTCGACGATCTTTGACTCAGCTTTGGATCTCTATCTCTGAGCTCAGTTCGACGATCTTTGAGCTCAGATCGATGATATTTTGTTGCAGTATAAGTCCATATCGCTGAGCTCAGTTCAACGATAGCAGAGCTCAGTTCGACGTTTTCTGATAACTTCAAGGATTTTCAAGATTCAAATTCAAATCAGTTAAGGAGTTATTCTGCAATTAATTCAGAAGATTTTCTAGCCGTTTTCATTTATTTCTGGACCAAGTTTCAAGGGATTTTCAAGGAATATTTCTATGGACTTTCCTCCAGAAGACATTTTGCAATTAATGATGCAATTAATGCAGGCCAACGACTATTCTTGACAGAGGATGTTTTTCTATTCAGTATCAGAGAATAAAAGACAAAAAATTTTGAATCTCTCTATCACATAGACAGACAAACAGAAAGACAGACATCAGTAATCTTCAGAACAAGAACAAAAATATTCTGTCTCAAAGAATTCTCAAGAACACACATCCAAGGAGATCAAATTTTCTGAAATCTTCAGATCTCCCTTGTCTCAAGTGTTCCAGGCCAACATATTTCAAGACTCCAGACACCTAACATTTCAGCTGCTGCTGAAATCAACTTTTGCTGGAGCTCAACTTCTGAAGGTCTATCACCCTACAGCAAAGCTTCTTTTCCTGAAGATCTCAAGGACTCAGGGGGAGCTTTGACACCATCAATCCACATAGTCTTCTCAGCTGTTTGAGAAAGAGAAGACTTCCATCACTCTCTCACCCCCATCTCTGTCAAGGATTTCTCAAACTCCCTACAAAAGTTTGAGTTTGATTTTTGAGCAACTTGTCAAAAGCTCATTGGTGGCAAGACACCTGATCAAAAAATCTGGTTTGGTTTTTGAGCACCTTATCAAAATCTCATTGGTGCCCAGGACACCTGATCAACTCATCCTGCAGTGGATTCCTACCTAGGGTGGTAGAAGAGTGGATGTACCCAAGTTTAGGGGAACCACTATATTTACTTGTGTCTTCTGATTTTGCTTGTCTTTATTTTTGTTTCTGGCCTTGATTGTTCTGTGATTAGCTTATGATTAGTTTAGCTCTGTGATTAGATTTATTTACTGCTTCCCTGCTTACTCACATTACAATAATTGTTGTAAAAAGTTTTCAAGCACCATATACTCTATTCACCCCCCTCTAGAGTATATCACATCTAGCTGCACTTTCAGATCACATCTTTGGATGTGAGTCGGCTGCTGATATTTGGACAACCATTGATGAGTTGTTCAATAGGAAGAATGTGGCGCGGCTTCAGTTTCTGGAGAATGAGTTGGCCAGGGCAACTCAGGGAGAACTTTCCATCTCTAAGTACTTCTTAAAGATGAAGAGCTTGTGTGCTGAGCTGTCGGCACAGGAACCTGATGAGCCTATCTCTGAGGCGAAGATGAAAAGACACATTATCCGCGGCTTGCGGAAGGAGTATGTGGCCTTTGTGACATCTGTTCAAGGGTGTGCTACTCAGCCGTCTTTGATGGAGCTGGAGAATCTGCTTGCATCGCAGGAGAGCTTGGCAAGGCAGACGGCTGGAGTTAATCTTAATCAGGAAGTCAGCGAAGCTCTCTTCTCAGGCAAGAAGAAAGGATGGGAAGGGAAGAAGAAGAAGAAGGTGCAGGTCGCTGGTGAGAAGGAGACTTCAATTTCATATCAGCCGGCGAGGAGCAATGCTCCGAAGGACTGGAAGAAGAATTTGAAGTGCTACCGGTGTCATCAGCGAGGGCACTTCAAGCGGGACTGCAAGGTCAAACTGCAGCCTGGGCATGCTGCAGGAAAGGAGGAAGCTTGCTCGAGAAGTGAAGAAGCAGAATGGGGCGGAGCTTTCATGACGGGCACTTGTGTCCATGCCTTGTCTGCTGAGGACTTCAACGGCGAGTGGATCGTGGACTCCGGGTGTGGTCATCACCTCACCAGAGACAAGTCGAAGTTCACCTCCATGGAAGCATATTCAGGTAATGAATCTATTATCACTGCTGATAATATTGTTTATGCAGTAGAGAAAGAGGGGGTCGTGTCTTTGGGTAGTGATCAGGGGCCACTCACGTTAAGGAGTGTGTATCACGTGTCAGGCATGAAGAAAAACCTCCTCTCGGTGACCAATACGGTGGACGCTGGTTATCACGTTCTATTTGGGCCAACAGACGTGAGCTTCCTTCGCAACGTATCAGCAATGAAGGCTGATGTTGCTCATGTAGGGAGGAGGGTGAAGAACTTGTTTGTTCTTGCCACCAATTCTTATGTTGATCGTATGAGGGTCAATGATAGCGCTGCTATCTGGCATGAGAGGCTGGGGCATGTTGGCATGGACAAGCTGAAGGCGATGGCTAGTAGAAGTTTGGTGAAGGGGTTGCCTAAGTTGTCCTCCTTTGGTGACGGGCATGTTTGCGCGGGCTGTCAATACGGTAAGGCACATCGCCTTCCGTTTGATAAATCACAAACAATGAGCAAGAAACCATTGGAGTGCATTCATGGTAACTTGATGGGACCGACGGTTACTGCCAGCCTTGGTGGAAGCAGATACATGCTTGTCTAGGTTGATGACTACTCAAGGTATACTTGGGTGTACTTCTTAAAGGAGAAGTCGGAAGCCTTCCGTTTGTTTGTGGAGTTTAAGGAGTTGGTAGAAGGCCGGTTTGGCTTGCGGATTAAGAAGCTTAGAACTGATAACGGGGGTGAGTTTATTTCCTCCGAGTTTTCTAACTTCTGCAGGAAGCACGGGATCCAACGAGAGCTTACTTGTGTTCACACTCGACAACAAAATGGGGTAGCGGAGCGGAAGATCCGTCATCTGACGGAGACCTGCAAATGCTGGCTTCTTGCGAAAGATATCCCAAGATCCTTTTGGGCGGAGGGGATGTCTTGTGCTGCTTATGTCATCAACAGGATGTCACTGAGCCCTATCAACATGAAGACTCCTTTTGAGCTGTTACTGAAGGAGAAGCCGAGTGTGGGACATCTTCGGGTGTTCGATTCAACTTGCTACGTGCATGTCTCGGATGCTTCACGAACTAAGTTGGATGCGAAGTCAAGGAAACTTATCTTTGTTAGCTACGATGAGCGGAATAAGGGATGGAAATGCATGGATCCTGCGACGAAGAAGTTCGTGGTGTCAAGAGACGTTGTCTTTGACGAGCTGACGTCATATGGAGGTGGCTCGGTTGAGCTAACCGGAAGTAGCAAGGTTGATGAAGCACCGGTGGTGGCTGCTGAAGGCTTGGAAGAGGAGCTTGTTGTTTCACCAGCAGCTCCTGTTGCTTCTAACTCCGAGGCTGAGCCTTCTGGCTTAGGAGGCAGGGGGAGCACTGTTCAATGCTTGCCCCAAGTAGGAGTTGAGCCCGAAGAAGCAACGGAAGCAGTGAGCAAGGAGCCGACCCTTCGGAGATCGAAGAGGGTTGTTAAGCCACCGGCTTGGTACTGTGATGGGAATGCAGTGAGCTTTGTCTCCTACTTCTTTGCAGGTCCTCTAGATGAGCCTGCAACCTTCAACGAGGCCACTGGAGTGACGGAGTGGGAAGGTGCCATGAAAGAAGAGATTGATGCTCTGAAGAAGAATGAAACCCGGGACCTTGTGCCCAAGGTTGATGGCATTACTCCGATTACTTGCAAGTGAGTGTATAAGTTGAAGAAGAAGGCTGATGGGAGCATTGATAGGTTCAAAGCTCGCCTGGTCGCTAGAGAATTCTCACAACAGTATGGAGAAGACTATGAGGAGACATTCAGTCCAGTTGCGAAGATGACTTCCGTTAGAGTGGTGATCGCCTTGGCTGCTAGCAAGAGATGGAGGTTGTGGCAACTCGATGTGAAGAATGTCTTTCTTTACGGAGAGATTGACAAGGACATCTTCATGGATCAGCCGCTTGGTTTTGTCTCTGAAAAGCATCTGTACTATGTCTGCAAACTCAGGAAAGCTCTCTATGGGTTGAAGCAAGCTCCTAGAGCTTGGTATGGGAAGATTGCAGAGTACTTGTAATTCTGTGGATACCTTGCTTCCAACTCGGATTCAAACTTGTTCGTCAAGAAGAAGGGGGAGCTACAAGTCTTGGTCCTGCTGTATGTGGATGACATGATCATCACAGGAAATTCGGAGGGGGAAGTAGCAAGGCTCAGGGCTGAGCTTGCTATACGCTTCGAGATGAAAGATTTGAGAGAGCTGCATCACTTTCTCGGTCTTGAAGTGGAGAGGAAGGAGTGCAGGATTCTCATTTGCCAGAAAGGGTATGCAGATTGCATTGTGAAGCGGTTCGGCATGGGCGAAGGGAAGAAGTGCTCTACTCCACTGGAACCTGGGCTGAAACTTTGACGAGATGAGGGAAGGGTTCTTCATGATCCCTTGGTGTTCAGGGCTCTTGTTGGGAGCTTGATTTACCTGACAATTACAAGGCCGGACATTGCTTATGTTGTTGGCCGAGTAAGTCAGTTTATGGCTGAACCAAGGAAATTTCATCTAGTGGAGGCAAAGGGTATTCTGAAGTATGTCAAGGTGACTTCTGACATAGGACTCCTCTATGGAAGGGACTCGGAGTTTGCATTGCTTGGGTACACGGATGCTGACTATGGCGGTGATTCGGATGATCGGAGGTCTACTTCAGGTTATGTGTTCACTTGCGGTTCAGCTAGCATCTCGTGGTGTAGCAAGAAGCAAGACTCGGTGTCCGTCTCAACTACGGAGGCAGAGTATAAGGCTTAGACCTTGACTGCTCGGGAAGCCATCTGGTTGAGGAGGATTATAGAGGATGTTCTTGAAGAAGTGCAAGGGCCTACTTTACTCCGGGGTGACAATGAGAGTTCTCTCAAGCTGGTAAACAATCCAGTGTGTCACGCCAGGACCAAGCATATAGAGATTGATCACCACTTCATCAGGGAGAAGGTGTTGGAGGGATCTCTGTTGGTCGGGCATGTACGGAGTGAAGATAATCTTGCTGACATCTTCACGAAGCCACTATCGAAGGGGCCCTTTGAGCTCTTGCGCAGCTTGCTGGGCTTGGTCACCATTTCCCACTTCAAGGGGGAGTGTTGAAATTTGTGAAGTGAAAGTGGTTGACGGAACAGGCCGGGCGGCCTGGGCGGACAGCGTTGGCGGACTAGGCGGACTGCTGTGTGCGGCCTGGTGGAAAGTCTAGTGGAAGCCGGCTGTTCTTCTGAGCGGGTTATATGCAAGTAGTCCGCGGACTGTGCGGCTGGTATCTGCGGATAAGGCATTGGCTGATTGGTTTAGCCAAGGAGCGGTCTGAGCGGATAGGGGCTTGCGGACTGATGCATTGCTCTGTGGTCGCGTTGCAAGCTTGTGCATTGGCGTTTTGGCTCATGTCCGCGGGAAGCTTGCGGATTGGCTGTCCGCGGTATGGGCTGTTGCGGACTGGGCTTAGAGCTTGGCTGAGGCCCTGTCGAGCTCTGATGATACAGCAGGTGTTTGCTGTGGAGGACGTTAGCGGACTGGTGTGTGGAGTCCGGGAGATGGCTGCTGCGTTGGGCAGGTGTGCGAGTAGCTTGCGGACTGCTGGAGGTCTGTGTGCTAGGGTGTTTGGCGGACGGGAGTTTATGTCCGCCATGCTCGCGTTGGCCCTTGATGGTTTTGGACTTGGTCACACTCTGTGCCAAGACCATGGTGTCCGCTGTATCCGCCAAGTCCGTTGTTGACCGGGCAGACTGTTGCTATCTGCTTTTGGTCGTGGACTTGTGGCGGATTGAGGCTTGAGTCTTGCGGACTGCCTCGGGTTTGTGCGGACAGCCATTGAAGGTGGTTGTTGTCCTGCAGTGGTTGTAGGCTTTGCGGGCTGATGCCTTGTCTGCATAGCTTAGGCGGACTGAAGAGGGTTCGCCAAGGTTGCCTTGCTCCTGGCGGTTTTCCTTAGTATCCGGCTAAGTCCTTGCGGACTCGGCGGACGGTGTTTTGCTATCGCGCGAGCTAGGGCGGTGTCAGTAACTGAGTGAACAGTAAGTTGGGTTCGGCGAAGTGCTGCGGTCTCAGTTTTTCTGTTCGCGCGGATTGATTCAGAGTTAACTGTGTGTTGTGTGCAGGTCGCGCGGGTAGCTTCAAGGAGCCAGGAGTTTGGCTGTGACTTCGGTCAAGTACTTGAAAGTTGTGCGGTCCTTGCGAATTCAGCAGGAGGTCGCTCTGCGGCTTGTCAGCTCTGTTTCATCTTTGCCAGCTTCAATAACCTATCCGCCGGTCTCAGGCGGGTAGGCGGTGTGTTCCTCAGTTCCTCAGCAGGAGGCGAATAACGGCGTGTCCGCGCGGCCTCGCGGCTTCGGTGGACTCCGTGGCTATTCGGCGGATTGCAGCTTAAGTTTGGGCGCTCTCAGTGGATTCGGCGATCTCGGCGACCTCGGCGGTCTCGGCGGACTCCGGTGCTGTCCGCCCGGCTTGGTTTTTGGTGCTTTCTGTTTACAACTGTTTATACTAGCGAAATCATGTCGCGCTATGTATAACTCGTTTTGTAAAGAAGTTAAATGAATATAAGATCTGCTTGTTCTTCCATGTGCTTGGTGTGTTAAGCCTGCTTCCCGAATTTTCCGCTGGTTCAAGGTGTGAACAGGGTAGTTCCGAAGATATTAATTTGGCGTTTGGGCTATATTGCTGACCACCTTGAGAAAATTTAACAAAAGGCAACAACCTGCTCTGCTCTGCTTCACGTCAATAGCGGTTACGGAGAGAAGTCCTGCACAGGAACGGGCGTGAGCGGTTTTTCTTCCTTCCCGATCCGAACAGTTTTCCTCTTCCTCTGATTCCGGCGGCGACTGGAACAACAAAAAACCGACGGTGTGCCGGAAGATCGCGAGCGTTTTCCTGCTCCCTTCGTCCCGACCGTCAATAAGTACAGGACGGGAGCAGTTACGATGGCGGAAAAAACTCTGATCTCCAGAAAGCGAGAACGAGCGGTTACAAGAGTTCGAGCAACTGGGGCGTATGTTTCGAGAATGTGGAAGTTGCTCGAACCATCCGGATGGGGATCTAAGTGGAATCCCCTACCCGTTGCCCTTAAGCGGGAATAAATAAGCAAACCCGAGGAGTTTCTACGGGTATCGGATCTACACGAGTCCGAACTGACTCGTTATGCCTCTGAACACGTTATTCGTCCAAATATACACAAAAAAAAAGTACATGTGCTGGTGATCTTTGGCGGACTGAGTATACATGATCCTGCATTTACCACAATCACCAACTGAACTGGAAAATGGAAATTCGTAGATAATAGCACTGATCAGCATAAATGAGTACGGGTTGAAAATTTCATTCCTCATTGAAACAGCAGCATTTGCGAAAGTTTAACGCAAAAGCTACATTTTCCATCATAAAACACATTCAAATACCACCTAAAGCACGAGATACATCTAAATGTGCACTGAATTGATTAGTAACAGCTTCATATGTTTTTCTAAGCTGGAGCAACTTTTGAAGATTTTTCGTCAACCGGCATGGCCTTCTAATAAAGATCCACAGCGTGGTGCAAAGGATAATCTACCACAATAACTGGAACAGGGCGAGAAATCGCGTTTCTCGCAGACACCGCAATGAGTGCAATCAAGACACCACAAACAAGACCAAACAACCATGTCATAAGACTTGACCATCTGTAACTACTACCCTGAAAAACGCTGGATCTATCTTGAGAACTCACCAGGTATGAACGAGGATCCAGGGGCTCAGAATGCAACAGGCAAGGATCTCCATGCTTAACTAGAAAGCTCCATGTGTAAATACTGGTACGTTGAGTGGAATTTTTTCCAGTAGACCTAGAATAATCACTTGAAGAGCTTATACCCACATGCAGTGCCTCCTCCTGCAGCACTCCGGAGTTATCAATTGGGCAGGAGATGAATGGTCTGGATGGTCTCAAAGCTCTAGATTTGCTCAACCTCACTTCAATTTTTTTAGAAACCCCGTCATAGTCGACCCAAGAATGTTGCTTCGTACCATTGCTCATCAGAATATTAATATCAGAAACGTTACAGCTATCATCAATAAAATTACGACCGAGCCTGACCCCAATGCGGCTACCGCTGTCATTATTTAAAAACCTCACGAGAAGCACGTTCTTTGAGAGGGGAAACAGACGCCAATCAGCAGAATCGAGAAAGAAAGCTAGGTTATTCGACCCAGACGGTAAAATGGAAAATGAGAAGTAGGTGGAGAATCCATTGTTTCCCCGGAGGAATTGAACGGGCTTCCTGTAAAGGATCTTTCCAGCGCGGGTCATTCGGACGGCGGAGTCTTCCACAAGGGCATCGCCTAGCAGAGCTATAGCGGAAGTGCCATTTTTTCGGAACTGCTCGAAGGTGAAGGAAAGTGGAGCTTCTGATCCTTGGGTTTCGGGGGAAAGGTCGGCGAGGGAGAGGAAAAGGGCGAGGAGAGCTACGGAGATAGACATTGCCGCGGCTCGGGCTCTCCGCCTCTGAATCAGATTCCTCCTGCGTTAGCTTCGCCTTTACGACTAATTCACATTTCCCTTTCTACTTCCAATGGATTAGATCTAGGGCGTGACGCAAGTAAGTGATATTCTGCAGATGGGGCCTCCACACAAACACTGTTCGGCTACTTTGTAAGGGGAGATTATTAGGACCGGGCTCCGTCCCTAAGTGATATTCTGCAGATGGGGCCTCCACACAAACACTGTTCGGCTACTTTGTAAGGGGAGATTATTAGGACCGGGCTCCGTCCGGATCAGAGGATGTGTTGCCGAGTGGAGGTATCAACAGGCGCAATTTAGAGAGAGAGGAAAGACAAGCAAAGCAAAGGCGCGCAAGCAGATTCTTAGTAGTCGCGCTCGAGCAAAATACTCGCCCCGGAGCTTGGACGTAATAATTTCCCTAGTCACAAAGATCAAAGGAACCGTGATGCGGCCCTAGTCACTGGCTAGATATGTTAGAGGTCTGATTGGTCGTTCCGATCACAAAAATTGGAATTCCTCCAATTGTAAATGTTCTGAATTCTAATGTAATTGTTCGGCTGTAAGATGGATTTTTGTAATTGAAATTGCTTTAGAATTTTTTTTCATTACGACTGCAGCATTATGTGACAACGATAATTTGAAGTTGAAATCTTGTGTAACTTAGGACAAAGTTATTGCAACAAAATCATGTAATGTGGAGAATTATTTTGTTACGATTCCTCAGAAAATGTAAAAGTTGGCAAAAATAGGACACAATATCAGAAAAATCAACTTCAGGTAGAGTAGCAACAATTAATTATGATCGGAAAATGAAAACGAGATCGGACGGCAATGACGAGATTGGGAGACGGCAACGAGATCGTTCGACAATGACGAGATCGTGTGACGACGATGAGATCGGATGCGTGATCTAGCGTCGAGATAGGGAGGTAGCGGCGATATAGGGCAGCGGCGGCGACGAGGTCGGGCGACGGAGGCGAGGTAGGGCGGCGACGGCGTGGTCGGGCGCCGGAGGCGTTGTTGGGCGGCGGCGGCAAGGTCGTGCGGCGGTGGCGAGATCGGGCGATGACGGCGAGATCGGGCGACAACGGTCATAGTAAAAATCTGAATTACATGAAATATCTGTCATTATCCCGAAGAATTGGTAATAATACAAAATTGAATTTCAAGCAATTAGATCAATTCCAACTTTAAGAGAATTCCTGACACCCAAACACCGAAATTAAAATTTTGTTTCCACAATTTCAATTCCATATTTCTGAACAAACCCTAAAGGAGTCTCTGTGATTTTAGGGATATTTGAAATGCCTAGAGTCGCAAAAATTCAAATTTTTTCTAAATAAATTTTTTGATCATTGCACAAAATAATATGATGAGTTAAAAGTGTTTTGTTTTTTCGTTCATAACCCTAATCCTACCTGAATGCTAACTAGGATTGTTGCGGACTAACTCAACATCCTGATTGGGCCGAAATTCTTGGATCGGCTTAACTCTCGTAACGGTCGAGCGTGCACACAGTCAAAAAAGTAGGTTGATTGTACACAAGCAGTTTTAACGTGGAAAAACCCCTCTATTGGGTAAAAAATCACGTGATCGAATATGTGCCGGTCAAAATCCAATATTTTCTGAAGGTTTCTGCTGGTTTGTGAAGTCGATGGTGACAGGCCACCTCTCGTTACAATTATGGGGTGAAAGAACACTTTGCACGCGGAGGACGACAGACTGTCGCGCCGGGAGTTTGTTACAAATTGTGCTTCGCACCGGTGGTCTTTGGAAAGCGATTTGCTGATTCTGTATAGGAGACTGAACACTTGGTCTTACAGTTGCAGGAGCTGCCAGGAACTTGGACGATTTGGCTTCGTCCAGTGGCTTTGACTTGACCTGCTTGTGGCTCCTGTGTATCTCGAGTGCGGCTCAGAGGTGGCTCAGAGGTGGCTCGTAGGAGGAAATAGGCAGAGCTTCGACCTGAGAAAGAACAAGACTCCGAGGTGAAAGATCAGAAAAAGATGAGAAATGTGGATGCATGGCGCTCCTTTTACAGGTTCCGGGAGGCGATTAAGGAGGTTATTGTAACGCCCCCACCTGTCACATGACATATAACGGTGGGTCCGGCCGGGCCCCACGCCATATATCACAGACAAGCGAAGGAATCACGTGTGGAAATCAAAAATCTATGCGACTCCTTAACTCATTCCATTCTAGCGCAGCATATTTTATGTTAGCATGAACTCAAACCAGAATGTCCACCCATATATAAAAGATCACATTTATATATAACAACACCAGAAATGTATACAACCCACACACACTGGCCTTATGGCCTTACAAGTTCCTCTTTTACACAACAATCATTTCGTACATCGGCACGCAGGCCGGCCACACATGAAATCCAAACACCACTCTTCGCATGGCCTTCAAAGGCCAACAGCAGCAAGCTAGCCATTCCACTTATTCATTTCAAGCCGCGACACCTGCAATGAGACATCCACCAAAAAGCGGCAAAACAAAGTAACGGTCAGCATTTTGCTGACCCATTATAACGACCATACCCCCTACCCGGGGTAGTGGTTCCTTCCCTGTATACAGTGCTCATCAAGTATCCTCAAGCATCATCCAACAGTATATAGATATCAGTTCCTTTATCCCGCTAACAAACACACGACGTCACAAATGCTGGAATCCACCAGACGTTCCGTGCACTCAGGGCACCTTCTTGGCGTACCGGAATCCACCAGTCATACACCGCTGATCCGAGGGTTTAACTTGTTGGTTGACCGGCCCTAGTCCACCAATCTCGCAAGCTGGCGACATCCCGCCCAAACCACACAGAGGTACAACCTCACAGCAACAACCAGAGTAGGTCGACCCACAACATGTGGTGTAGCACGCCGGGTTTATCCAAGCTCCCCAGGCAATGTCTACCCATCGACCCCCCTCCTAATCCGATCGACCCACACTATGTGGTGCAGCAACCCGGGTTTAACTCGGCTCCCCAAGCATTGCCACCCATCGATCCCTCTAACTAACTAGATCAACCCACCCTAGTGGTGTAACAGGCCGGGTTTATCACGAGCTCCTCAGCGTGCTACCAATTGATCATATCACAACCAGGAGCTTTGCCAAAACCTCCTCACATTCAGCATCACATCCATACAATCAGCACAAGAGAAAACCATTTCCATCTCATCAAATCCACGGAGTCTCCTCCGGTTTACCCATGAACATCACCAATCCAGACTACCGGTCCAGATGGGCTTCACACAGCATGCCTATGCCGTACTCCATAATTCCGGCTGTAGATGCAGACTCACCAAAGGAATCACTTCACGGATATCCACCTCTTGGTGGAGCATTCCAAGCACATGCATAAAGGAAGGACTTCGATGTCCAAGAAGGAGATCGTTACCCTTGAAGACCGCTTCGGCGCCATGAAGTAGCCGGATGGAATTCACCGCCTCGTCTTTGCCTTCACGAATCCGCTCTCGGATCTTCGCTCCGCACTCCGCAGCTCCTACAGCAGCTGGAAGACTCCTCCCTTCTCTCTTGCCTTAGCCTTTCTTCCTCCCTTGCTTAAAAGAAATGAAGAAGAAGAAGAAGAAAAGAGGAGTTAAAACCCCTTTTTCCTCGGCCTTCACCACACCTGGACAGAGCCCAACCATTGGATCCAGGAAGAGGGAAACAAACGGCTCAGATTCGGCCAGAAAAACTAAAACACGGCCTGACACGCCCTGTGACACGCCCGTGTCACAGGCCGTGTCCCCCTAAGCGGCAGTCAACCGACTCAAAACCAACAGTACACGGCCATGGGACACGCCCGTGTTCCACGCCGTGTCCCCGACACGCCCTCAGACACGCCCGTGTCTGAGGCTGTGTGCCTCAACGAAAATAATCCCAAAACAACCCGAGACTTCACACGGCCTGGCACACGCCCGTGTTCCTGGTCGTGTGCATCTGGGCACACCCGCGTCCCGCAAACACGCCCTAGCTCGAAACGTCAAGTTGAGTTCGACAATCACTGACACGCCCTGTGACACGCCCGTGTCACAGGCCGTGTCCTCACTCGACACTCGACACTCGACGATCGTCGAGCAACATTCGTCGACATCAACGCCGATCGTCGACACGGCCCCGACACGCCCTGCGACACGCCCGTGTCGCAGGCCGTGTCCCCTGTGTCGACTCCAAATTTCGTCGACTCCACGACTCGACACTACCCAGTCCTGACACGCCCTGGGACACGCCCGTGTCCCAGGCCGTGTCACCCATGCCGGAACCCGATTTTGCTCAAATTGATCCGCTTGACTTCGGGGTGTTACAATCCTCCCCCCTTCACATAATTTCGTCCTCGAAATTGACTCCAATCAGCCACAACATCATCAAAGCTTACACCCCAAGCCTCCGCACAAACTAACAAACATACAACACAAACAAACATCCCTAACTTCCACTTGTGCACATTCAGCCACAGAAGACCTCAAAACAAAACAACATAATTGATTTATCGCCTCACAATCACAAGTGCACCAAGTTTTAATAGATAGGTCCACCATCTTTTATTCATCACAATTATATATATATAAACATAGTTTACATACACCACCATGGACAATTCAGCAAGGTACGATCCAGTCATAGCATCCACAGGAGCTACTTCATGAGTCATCTCCGCTCAGCCTCCCGATTTTGAAATTCGCGATTAAGAGACAACTGAAACACCCGAGGCTGAATTTCACCAACTGAGCTTTGCAGCTCTTGCACGTCCATAGCATGCAATCGTGGTTGCGTCCGGGGTGCAGATGACTCGGCCACTACTTTTCCCTTTTCTTCATATGACGAACCTATCTTTTTCTCACTCCCTGGAGGGGCAGTCCGACAAAATTTTGCTATATGTCCTTGCTGCCCGCATTTATAGCATATACGTGTATCCACACGTCCTGACCCATAAGTCGCCCCCGAAGAAACAGTTGACGGAGCTGATTCCGCCGGCCTAAATCTTTTCTTCTCTTGTCGTCGAAACTCCGATTGATCCAACTGCGACACTTTCAACTCTGACTTTTCCACTGCCAGTCGCTTATTCGCTTGTACTTGCTTCAGATCTTTTTCCAAGGCACGAGCTGTATCGACCAATGCTTGAAAGCCTTGGCTCACTGAACTCGAAAGTGCAGACCTCAATTCATCCCGCAATCCTTCATAAAACCGATTTGTCTTTCGTGCTTCCTCCGTAAAGGTAGATCCCGCATATCTCCCCAATCTTGTAAACTCATGCAGGTAGGTATCAATATCTTGCTCACCCTGCACCAAACGGAGAAACTCATTTTCCATCGCAATCCTCTACGACACCGGCACATACTTGGCTAAAAAGATTTGGGAGAATTCCTCCATGGAAACCTCCGTTAAACCTCGACCTGCCAAGTGATGCACTTCCATTTCATCCCACCATAATCTCGCATCGCCTTCCAATAGAAAAGTGGCCAATATCACTTCTGTTCCTCGACCGTCCTGATTGCAGTGAGAATCCTTTTGACCCTTGCAAACCAATCTTTCGCCTGCGTTGGGGAAAGCGCTCCACCAAACGTCGGTGGATGAAAGTGCATAAACCGTGTCAATGAGTCGTCACGTGCTTGCTCTTCCACCACCACGGCAGCATGCTCTTGCCTTACACCAGGTCTTGCCTGTCCAATAGGTTGTGCTTGTAACACTGCAAGCACTGTCTCCGTCACCACCCGTATGGCTTCTGCCGAGGGAGGCATAGGCGCTTCCACAGGTGCTGCACTCTCATCCGACCGCTGGGGCTCAGACGGCCCAGCTCCATCCCTTGCCACCTATCAATGTACAGAACACCATTAATACTTCCAATCATAACGGTATTGCTACATTGACTACACACTCACGCACATCATGTGCATGACATACATTCCTAGTGGACATTCATGAGTTCATTTCTGTTCTCTCCTCCCAAACAATCTAAACCTGGCTTTGATACCACTTTGTAACGCCCCCACCTGTCACATGACATATAACGGTGGGTCCGGCCGGGGCCCCACGCCATATATCACAGACAAGCGAAGGAATCACGTGTGGAAATCAAAAATCTAAGCGACTCCTTAACTCATTCCATTCTAGCGCAGCATATTTTATGTTAGCATGAACTCAAACCAGAATGTCCACCCATATATAAAAGATCACATTTATATATAACAACACCAGGAATGTATACAACCCACACACACTGGCCTTATGGCCTTACAAGTTCCTCTTTTACCCAACAATCATTTCGTACATTGGCACGCAGGCCGGCCACACATGAAATCCAAACACCACTCTTCGCATGGCCTTCAAAGGCCAACAGCAGCAAGCTAGCCATTCCACTTATTCATTTCAAGCCGCGGCACCTGCAATGAGACATCCACCAAAAAGCGGCAAAACAAAGTAACGGTCAGCATTTTGCTGACCCATTATAACGACCCTACCCCCTACCCGGGGTAGTGGTTCCTTCCCTGTATACAGTGCTCATCAAGTATCCTCAAGCATCATCCAACAGTATATAGATATCAGTTCCTTTATCCCGCTAGCAAACACACGACGTCACAAACGCTGGAATCCACCAGACGTTCCGTGCACTCAGGGCACCTTCTTGGCGTACCGGAATCCACCAGTCATACACCCTGATCCGAGGGTTTAACTTGTTGGTTGACCGGCCCTAGTCCACCAATCTCGCAAGCTGGCGACATCCCGCCCAAACCATACAGAGGTACAACCTCACAGCAACAACCAGAGTAGGTCGACCCACAACATGTGGTGTAGCACGCCGGGTTTATCCAAGCTCCCCAGGCAATGTCTACCCATCGACCCCCCTCCTAATCCGATCGACCCACACTATGTGGTGCAGCAACCCGGGTTTAACTCGGCTCCCCAAGCATTGCCACCCATCGATCCCTCTAACTAACTAGATCAACCCACCCTAGTGGTGTAACAGGCTGGGTTTATCACGAGCTCCCCAGCATGCTACCAATTGATCATATCACAACCAGGAGCTTTGCCAAAACCTCCTCACATTCAGCATCACATCCATATAATCAGCACAAGAGAAAACCATTTCCATCTCATCAAATCCATGGAGTCTCCTCTGGTTTACCCATGAACATCACCAATCCAGACTACCGGTCCAGATGGGCTTCACACAGCATGTCTATGCCGTACTCCATAATTCCGGCTCTAGATGCAGACTCACCAAAGGAATCACTTCACGGATATCCACCTCTTGGTGGAGGATTCCAAGCACATGCATAAAGGAAGGACTTCGATGTCCAAGAAGGAGATCGTTACCCTTGAAGACCGCTTCGGCGCCATGAAGTAGCCGGATGGAATTCACCGCCTCGTCTTTGCCTTCACGAATCTGCTCTCGGATCTTCGCTCCGCACTCCGCAGCTCCTACAGCAGCTAGAAGACTCCTCCCTTCTCTCTTGCCTTAGCCTTTCTTCCTCCCTTGCTTAAAAGAAATGAAGAAGAAGAAGAAGAAGAAGAAGAAAAGAGGAGTTAAAACCCCTTTTTCCTCGGCCTTCACCACACCTGGACAGAGCCCAACCATTGGATCCAGGAAGAGGGAAACAAACGGCTCAGATTCGGCCAGAAAAACTAAAACACGGCCTGACACGCCCTGTGACACGCCCGTGTCACAGGCCGTGTCCCCCTAAGCGGCAGTCAACCAACTCAAAACCAACAGTACACGGCCATGGGACACGCCCGTGTTCCACGCCGTGTCCCCGACACGCCCTCAGACACTCTCGTGTCTGAGGCTGTGTGCCTCAACGAAAATAATCCCAAAACAACCCGAGACTTCACACGGCCTGGCACACGCCCGTGTTCCTGGTCGTGTGCACCTGGACACACCCGCGTCCCGCAAACACGCCCTAGCTCGAAACGTCGAGTTGAGTTCGACGATCACTGACACGCCCTGTGACACGCCCGTGTCACAAGCCGTGTCCTCACTCGATACTGGACACTCGACGATCGTCGAGCAATATTCGTCGACATCAACGCTGATCGTCGACACGGCCCCGACACGCCCTGCGACACGCCCGTGTCGCAGGCCGTGTCTGCTGTGTCGACTCCAAATTTCGTCGACTCCACAACTCGACACTACCCAGGACTGACACGCCCTGGGACACGCCCGTGTCCCAGGCCGTGTCACCCATGCCTGAACCCGATTTTGCTCAAATTGAGCCGCTTGACTTCGGGGTGTTACAGTTATGCTGTTATCCGCACACCGTAACTACCTTCATAAATGTATTTACTATAGTTTTAATGCGCGTATCCCGCTATCTGGAGACCGTCATAAATAAAATAATAAATATTAATTAAATTCCTCGCACTAACACGGTGGTTAGCGGGTGGTTACGCAAGAATCGAACGGCCGAGGACGCTCCCCTTCAATTGGACAGCGGGTGTAACGACCTAGGGAGGACCCCTAGCGCCGCCCGGCCCACAAGAAGCCCATGGAGGACCCATGGCACCACCGTGGTACAGCCAGAATCTACAAGGCCTACAGGTCATACACCCCAACCAAATCTCTGCACCTGTTTCTCAGCAGCGGTAGGTTGTTGGCACGGGGCTTCGAACCCGCAACCCTTGATAAGCAACCTTCAACAGTTCTCATCACCAACTAAGTTGCATGTAGATTTCGTTCCTTTTTATAACAAACTAGGGAGGACCCCTAGCGCCGCCCGGCCCACCAGCTGCCCGTGGAGGACCCATGACACCACGGTGGTACAACCAAAATCTACAAGGCCCGCAGGTCGTGCACCCCAACCAAATCTCCGCGCATGTTTCTCAACAACGGAAGGTTGTTGGCACGGGGATTCGAACCCTTAACCCTTGATAAGCAACCTACAACAGTTCTCAGCTCAGTTGGTGATGAGAACTGTTGAAGGTTGCTTATCAAGGGTTGCGGGTTCGAATCCCCGTGCCAACAACCTTCCACTGTTGAGAAACAGGCACGGAGATTTGGTTGGGGTGCACGACATGCAGACCTTGTAGATTTTGGTTGTACCATCATGTTTCCATGGGTGCTCCATGGGCTGCTGGTGGGCCGGGCGGCACTAGGGGTCCTCCCTAGGTCGTTACAAAAAGCTAGTATCAGAGAGAGGTTATGCGAGAGGGTGGGTTGGTTTGGCAAGACATTCAGACAACTTTCCCTTAAGAAAAACTCTAATTGTATCATTTCATTGCATACACACACCGATATGTCATCAGTAGAGCTTGATGGAAGCAAGAGCACTACACTCATATCATGATAAGAAGTATATGGGGCATATTATGTAGTATGAGATGCATAATATGTGTTTGTATATGGATCCACTATAGGTGACAACATGTAACGGTTATGTAATATGAGATGCATAACCATCATCACATGGATGCTCATTAGCACATTTACTTTTCTTCGTTACATTCAATATTATGTAGTATGAGATGCATAACATTGTATGCATATGCCGCTCATAATATGCACTAAGGCCTTTTTAGAATGCATAGCACTGCATACATAACATATCATCTCATAAGAACATGTGCCAAGTTAAAGATCTGCATGATGACATATATGCACCCATGATTTGAAACGAAAATTTAAGCATTCATGCATTCATATTATTGACACAAGTTAGAAGCATAACATCATTTTATGATTTCTCAGAGCAAGTATATGTTCTTCTCAGAGCAAGTTAGAAGCATAACATCATTTTATGATTTCTCATTAGTATCGGTGTCTTAAGCTAGGTGTTTGAAAAGTCGCATGCTCGTATCTGTAGAATAATGACTCAGAAATAGTTTTGTTAAGTGAATATTCTCCCAGTTTGAGATGTCTTAGGCAAGGTTTGACTAAATATCCGTTTGTTCTGTAGAAATGACGCCTAAATGCATTGCGATGAGGTTGACTCCCCACTCACAAAGCGAGTCTTCTAGTGCCCAGAGTGAGGCAGTGATCGAAGGACTGCGACAGAGTAATGAGGCCTTGACAAGGCAGATGGTGGACATGCAATCTCAGATACAATCGTTGTTGGCTTTCATTGTTGGGCAGCAAACTAGAGCATTGGACCCTGCTGTGGGCCAAGCTGTCCCTACTCCTCCTGCTGCTCTAGTTCCCCAAGTTGCACTACCACTATAGATGAATTTCATTCCTCACTTCCAGTGACTATGACCTCCTACGTATAATGGTAGAGCAGACTTCGTGACATTGGATGACTGGATCATTGCCATGGAAGAAATGTTTTCTTATTCAGGCATTTCCACCGATCAGAAGGTGATGATTGCGGCGTATCGGCTCAAGGGACTTGCGAATAGTTGGTGGATCATAGAAAAAGAGAATCTTTTTGATGGGTGCTCGTGGGAATCATTAAAGAGTATGTTACTGAATAAGTTTTTGCCATCGGTCGAGCAAGACTGTCTAATGAAAAACTTTTTACACCTGTGAAATAGTTCAGTTGTCTAACTAAATCACCTAGAGGGGGGTGAATAGGTGAGTTTTGCGTCTTTTTGCAGAATAAAAATTTAGTGATCTATGCACAAAAAATAATCAAGAAATCACAGAGGACACAGAGATTTATATTGGTTCCCCAACCTTGGGTACATCCACTTTCCACTCACCGATCTAGCAAAGCACTAGACTCGGCTACCCTACTATTTCGGATTGAAACCAATCCTACGCCTCAGAACAAAGTTCCTACAACTCGATCCATAACACAAATCTACACTCGGAAGATGAAAACTTACTATAACTTGGAGAACAAAGCTCTTACACTCGGAGAGTAATCTCCTACAAGAATAAATTGAGAATATGAAATACAAACAGTAATTTTTTCAGATTTGGAGATTTTGGCCAAGGTCTTCTTCTTGAACTTTGCGGCTTTATCAGAAATTATTGAAGAAGGTACTCGGCTAGATCCTGATCTAAAAATCTTTGAGTCACACGATCCAAGAGTTTATGTAGAGTTGAAGAGCAATCTCGATCTGCAAGTCGACCGATCTGAATCGTATTGAACGAAAGTGCTACGTGATTTGCACGATGAAGATCGGCGGCGGCTTCCATTTAGGAAAGAGAAAAACTGGATTCAGAATTCTTAAGGTATTTCTTTTCAGCGCTTGTTAGGGTTAGTCGAAATGACAAGACCTTATATAAGATCTCCCTAACAGTCATAATTAGCATTAATGACGTCCACGTGGACCAATCACGTCGAGTCATTTGAAAATCCCGTAAGTTTAGGACTTAGCGAATTTTTCTAAAAAATTGAGTGGATTACTCGAGTAAAATAAGAGCTACTCTAGTACAATGATGAGTACTCAAGAGGACAATGTTAGACTACTCGAGAAGTTCTTCAGAAAAATCAGAATAAAATTCATTTTCACTCGAGTGTAAAATGGTTACTCGAGTACTCGAAGAATTACTCGAGAGGTGGAGATGAACTACTCGAGAAAAAGACTTAGATAAAATTCTGGGAGTTCAAAACTGATTACTCGAGTACTGGAACTGGACTACTCGAGAAGTATGCAGACTACTCGAGTACATCAACTTTACTACTCGAGTGAGTTGGATTCAACACAAGAATAGTACTTTGGTGACTCGAGACAAAGGGCTCATATACTCGAGTTGTTAACTTGACTACTCGAGTAAAGTACTTAGAATATTTCTGAGATAGAAAATCAGTTAACTCGAGAATAAGAGGGTGTCTACCCGAGTAATGAAACTGGTCACTCGAGAGCTATGTTCAGACTTCTCGTGAGCCATTACCTAACTCGAAAGTCAGACTTAACTTACTCGAGTACTAACAGGAAATCTACTCGAGTACTTAAGTTCTACTCGAGTAAAATACTTAGAATAAAATTGTTTCCTGAAAATTTTCCTTTCTTCTATGGAATCAGCAACATGCCTTTCACCAACAATCCTAGTGCTTGAAAGATGAATTGTATCCCAATAGAGAGGCTACATATGAGTCAACATCATGGATCACACAATGTGGGATTACATTATATGGTCCTGTGTTTGGTGACCCATTATAGACTGACATTAGACTACACTTGGCAATTAAGTCCTGCAAACACATAACTCAAACAATATATCAAATACAACTTAATTCATCTTAATTCAAGGGCGACTTCACCAAATCTAGGTTATTGTGGATACAATACCCAACAATCTCCCCCTATTTGTAGAAGTCAGAACTCTCCACAATAAGGTGAATTATATAGACAAAAAAAGAACTAGATATGCTAGAGAGAAAACAGAGTAATAAGCACAAAGATTATAACCAAAGAATAGAGTAACAAAATTAAGGATGTATATAATTAGAATTGTCGAAAATCATTTCTACACAATTCCCATCTGCACCCTTATAACTTTATTCATCCTTAGGCTTGATGATACTGTTGTTATTTTTGTTTATCCTTCTTCTCTTGTTGCCTCCTGTGATAATTGAAAGGCTTTGGATAGTACTTGGGAGGTTTTGGAGGTGCAGCAGGGTTGTTCCTTTCATGCTCTATATTATAGAGTCTTCTCTGGGTCATAGATTTCTCATACAAGTCCCATTCTTGGGAGTTGTAATCATCATGTCTATTCTCATTGAAATCCAAGACTAATTTGAGAGTATCAAGTATAATGGACTTTGATGTAGGGGACCAAATCTCTGCAAATTCAGGAGCTTTCCTTTTCTCTGATTCTGGAACTGGAATGGATCTGTTGGCAGATGCTCCATCACCATACTTCCTTTTCTTTGTGATGTGAATTTCAGGAGGAGCTTGAAAGAATATATCTGCTGGATCTGATTCCCAAACCTGAGAATAAGATTTTGGAGGAGGGGCTTCAGGGCCTTCAGGTCTTGGAGAGAAGATAGGCTGAGGAACTGGAGCTGGAACTGGAGCAGGAGGAGCTAGGGGATTCAAATGATGAGGAATAATGTTTGGATGAGCTTGAAAATAAGGGAATATTTAATTGTGCATCCACACAGCTGTACCATAAGTATGGAATTTTACACTATGGATTTGATTCTGCACATCATCATGAATTTCCTTTAACTTTGCTTCCCAGAGGGTTTGCTTGGCAACATCTGAAGCTTCTAGATATCCTTTTACCAATGTCTCCCCCTTTCTGACTTTTATAGAGAGTTCATCTATAGCAGGTTCTTTGAAAGTACCAACTTCGTCATATATCTTGAAGGTGTGATCTTGGGCTAGCTTTTCTAACTGAATCTGATCATTAGTAAGAATAATAGATTGCTCCATCACTTTGCCAACACCGGTGATGGTGTGATCCAAAGCTTTGCCACCTATCTGGAATAGCTGTCTGAGCTCATCTGTATTGTGCTGAATTTCAGCAAATTCTCCGTTCATCTCTTTCTCAAGAGCAGTAACTTTATTTTGAACAACTTTGAGAGAGTCATCAAAATATTTTCTCTGGTCGAGCAACATCTATTCAATCTTACCTATTATATCATTTGTAGTAGGAGGTGGAGTTGCAGTCTGAGGAGCTGGAGGAGGAGGAGCAGACCATGGAATACCTTCTTTAATAATGACAGAGCTCTTAGCTTTGGTGGTGCAAATCAAAACATCTCCTTCTTCATCAATGAAGGTAGGGATAGAGAAATCCAAGCTCTTCAAAGGAGCTTCAACAGGTTCTAGGTTTGTTCTTTCTCATCAGAAAACGATATTGTCTCAACTTGTTCTTTCTCAGCAGTAGGGGATTTGGGAACAGGGGATTCTGGAGATGGAACAGGAGAGGGTGAAGGTATTGGTGTTGGTTGCTTGGTTGGCTCAGTAGGTTGTTCTTTTTGGAGGGGAGGTAGAGGCTCTTCAGAACTGAGTTCTTTAATCATCTAGTTTATAGCTTCTTCTGCAGATAGAATTGTGTCTTGTACCTGAGCATCTGATGGAGTATCTTCTGGAGTGGATGGAGGGAGAGAGACAACAACAGGTGTGGTAGAGATCCTTTCTTCTTGTATAGAAGGAGCAGGATCCCCCTCAATAGCTGCACCAGATGTGCTGGCTGTAACGCCCCGAAACTCAAAAGAGCGACGGGGGACGTTTTGGGCCAGTTTTGGGTTCTGGCAGGAGGCACACGGCCTGGGACACGGGCGTGTCCCCGGGCGTGTCAGGCTTGTGTCGACACTCAGCCAGCGAAGTCGACATTTTGCTCTCGATATTGTGTCGAGACTGGGCACACGGACTGCGACACGGGCGTGTCGCACGGCGTGTCGACCTGTGTCGACACTCAGCCAGCGAAGTCGACACTCTGCGCTCGACAGAGTGTCGAGACATGGAACACGGTCTGCGACACGGGCATGTCGCAGGGCGTGTCGACCCGTGTCGACACTCGTCCCGGGGAGTCGACGAACTTTGCTCGATGATGTGTCGAGACAAGGCACACAGCCTAGAACACGGGCATGTCCAAGGCCGTGTCGTCAGGTCGACGATCTTCGCTCGACGAAGTGTAGAGTGTTGAGACTGTGTACACGGCCTGGAGCCCAGGCGTGTTGAGGCAGACACGGGCAAGGACACGGGCGTGTCCTAGAACCCGTGCAGTGCTCGGGTTGTTTTCGGGGAAAATCGATAGGGGTACACGACCGGTCACACGGCCGTGTCAGGTGGAACACGGGCATGTCAGGTCGAACACGGGCGTGTTCGATGCCCGTGTGTTGTTCCAGGCGAGTCGATTTTGACGGCGAATGAGGCACAAGGCCCTGGACACGGGCGTGTGCCAGGCCGTGTGCGGTCGTGATTGGGCATTTCAGTCCCGAATCAAAGCCATTCGTTTCTTTAATTGATGATCCAACGGCTGGGGGTTGTTCCTGAAGAGATATACCCGGGATTGGGCCTTAGAAACCCTCACTTTTCATGAGTGGTTATCTTTCTAAAGCTTAGAGAGAGAGAGGAGAGCCAAGGAAGGAAGAAGGAGCTAGATCCGCCATTGGAGGAGCTTCGAAGCTCCAAATCGCGAGCCGACTCCGGATCCACGGAGGCAAAGCTAGTGCGGTGCTTTTCATCCGCTTACTTTTCCATGGCGCCAAAGAAGAACGCAAGGGTAACGATTCTCATCTTGAGCATGCGTAGCTCTCCTTATTTGCATAGGAAGCCCACTCTCGCGAGTTTGCAGTGAGTTGGAGGCGTTCCTTCGGGTAGATATGTGAAGTCCCCGTTGTTTAGAGTCCGCAAGCGAGAACGGACATAGGCATGATGTGTGAAGCCTATACGGACATGTTGGTCTGGAACGGTGATGTTGCATTGCATAATGCCGGAAAAGACTCCGTGCTATTGGTTGTTTTTCGGGTTTTCTACACGGTAGATTGCAACAGGGAGCCTTGGGGATTAACCCAAAGGTGCACCCGGAAAACTGGGCGGATGCGTGATCTTGCCAACTTGGTGGCCTTAGAGCCAACTTGAACATAACCGGGTTATGTGAATTGTGATGGAAATGGGACTCGAGAGAAGTTTGACCCGCGCAAATGGCTTAAATTGTCGTTGCGATGTGAGCACGGGTTAGATGGAACCGTACCCGTTCTATGTCGTTCGGTTAAAGAGACCTAAGGGTACGTGGCACTTGCCATTGGCATAGATTAGGGTCTTCGGCGGTCTATGGCTTAAACTGTCGTGACCCAGGCCAAGAAGACAAAATGCTCATAGGTTTGGCCGTCAAGGTGGCGGTGGTGAGTCCGGAATGTCTATGGCTTTAATTGACGTGATATCGACCGGTTCACCGAGAATGTGCCCTGAGAGCACGGGGAGTGTGGCCATGCGAACCAACGTCTGTGATGAAATGAATATATCTATATTGCTCGCTTATGCTAATGAAATGCAGGGAAGGAGCATCGCCGCCCCGAGTTGGGGGCGGGATCGTTATAATTTGGTCAGCATTGCTGACCGTGGCCTTGTTTTGCCACCGTGCGGTGGTTTGTTGCTTGCAGGTGCTGCTGGACCAAGCGGTCAATAGCGGGCTAAAGCCTAATTTGCGAAGCCGACCCTCGAAGGCCTAATTGGAGTGTTTACTGTTTTTATTCATGTATGACCGGCCTGCGTGCCATGGTTTGTAAAACATGTAATATCAAGTGAACCATGTTGTAAGGCCTTAAGGCTTGTACTGGTGTATGTATAACATTCCTATTTGGTATTAGTGGACATTCATGCTTTAGTGCTCGGTTCTTTGTTGCAACTTATTAATCTGCTTCCGCTAGAATGCTCTGTGTAGGACGCTATGATTGGTTGGATGGTTTCCATGAGTAACCACCCGGTCTGTCTGTAGTATATGGCGTCAGGCCCCGGCCGGACCTACTGCTATATGCTAAGCGATGGATAGGGGGTGTTACAATTTGGTATCAGACCACTGGTTTTGGTCGGGCTTAAATTGAATTCGTGGGCGAATTCTTTTTAAGGGGTGGTGAGCACATTGTGTGCATCATCGTTATAACAGTAAAAGAACCCATGAATGTCCACTTAGGAATGAAAATACACGTGTTTGAGGAACCTGAGTGTTCCTGTAATTGCTGTTTGCAATTTTATTTGGTCACTTAACGGTGTTTTGTACCACTATAGGTGACCAGAAGTGGTGTTGGGCCGTCAGAACGTCGAGTTTCTGAGGCTAGCAGTGCACCAGATGTTGCTCCTGCAACACCTCTATCGACTGAGAACATACAATTGGTGGCCGAAGCAGTGTTGGCCGTGATTAATGAGCAGCCTGCAAGGCAAAAGCAGTAGCCCGCTCCTGCGATGGAGCAGGTACCGCTGCAAGAGGCTGAGCCGAGGAGAGTGGAACAAGTGGTAGTGGAACCGTTGGTGCCAAGGAGGGAAACCGAGAGGCAGCTTAAGCATATAATGAGTTTTAACCCTCTGGTATTCTCGGGGTTGGGAACCCCATCTCAGGTTGAAGACTGGCTCTCCAGGGTGAAGAGAGTCATGACGGCAACAGAGACGGAGGAGTGGTAAATGACCACGATCGCTACGTTCTTTCTGGACGGTGAAGCGAGAATGTGGTGGGAAGGTTTGGAGCTGCACTTATTGAGAGGTAGGCAACTTGTTGATGTCTCAATGGAAGAGTTCTCGAGATTGTTCTTGGCTAGATACCTCCCATCGACGCAGAAGATAACGTTGGAGAATGAGTTTCTGAAGTTTGTTCAGGGTGATAGGAGCGTGGATGAATATCTCCACGAGTTTACTCGTCTGAGTCGTTATGCTATCTCCACTATTGTGGATGAGGAGCGCAAGACTAATCGCTTCTATGAAGGGTTGAGAGATGAGTTGAGGTTACTACTCCTGGGGCCGATGACGCAGGGTTTCTTAACCTTGGTCAACACTGCCCGGTCCTTGGAGAAGGACATGAAGAATGTACAAGCAAAGAAAAGCTTGGGTGATAGGATCTGCGATGTTAAGATTCGTATTGGGAATCAGGAGTTCGATCTGCAGGAGTCTTTACTTCCGTTGGTGGAGTTCGACGTCATATTTGGCATGGACTGGCTCTCGGAGCAGCAGGCCCATATAGATTGCTGTCGCAAGGAATTCAAGCGGGGAGCAAGTCGTGAAACGACTTTTACGGGCTTAAAGGGGTCGAGCAAGACATTGATGTCCGCTCTTCAGGTGGTGAAGGCGGTTCGTGCCAGTGCATTACTATTCTTTACACTAATGGAGGTTGCAAAGTCGAAGCCCGCATTGGATTGTTTTTCAGTGGTATCGGAATACCCTGATGTGTTCCCCGCAGATCTTCCTGGAGCCCCGCCTCAGCGGGAGATATATTTTACGATTGAGCTAGTGCTAGGTGCAAAGCCTGTGTCACGATCTCCTTATCGGCTAGCGCCTAAGGAAATGGCGGAGCTGAAAGTTCAACTGCAAGAGTTGTTGGAGCAAGGGTATGTGCGCCCGAGTTCTTTGCCTTGGAGCCCGCCGGTCCTCTTTGTTAAGAAGAAGGACGGAAGCTTGAGGCTATGTATTGATTATCGGGAGCTCAACAAGTTGACGGAGAAGAACAAGTACCTGATCCCCCGGATTGATGATCTTTTTGATCAGTTAGTCGGGTCGACGGTGTACTCGAAGTTGGATCTCAAAGCTGGGTAATATCAGCTGCGAATAAGGGAGAGTGATATCCCGAAGACAGCGTTTAGTACGAGATACGGGCATTATGTGTTTACGGTCATGCCGTTTGGGCTGACTAATGCGCCGTCAGTGTTCATGGATTTGATGAACATGACTTTTAGGGAGTACTTGGACCATTTTGTGATCGTCGTCATCGACGATATTTTGGTGTACTCGCAAAGTGAGGAAGATCACTTCAAGCATCTTCATTTGGTTTTGGAGACGCTAAGGAGAAATCAACTGTATGCCAAGTTCTCGAAGTGCGAGTTTTGGTTGTCCTCAGTGGCGTTCCTCGGTCATATAGTGAGTGGAGAGGGTATTGCTGTCGATCCGGCGAAGATTGTTGCGATACGGGAGTGGCCTGAGCTTGCTACGGTAGCGGAAGTCCGGAGCTTTCTGGGGCTTGCCGGCTATTATAGGCGCTTCATAGAGAACTTCTCGCGGATAGCGTTACCTCTCACTACTTTGACGAGGAAGGAGCATAAGTTCGTTTGGACGCCGGAGTGCGCGCGAGCTTTTGAGGAGTTGAAGTGTCGGTTGACCACGACGCATATGCTGAGTTAGCCATGTAGGACCGAAGGCTATGAGATTTATAGTGATGCTTCGGGCAGCGGTTTGGGTTGCGTGCTACTGCAACACGGAAGTGTAATAGCTTATGGCTCGAGATAGCTAAAAGTGCATGAAAGGAACTATCCGGTCCATGACTTGGAGTTAGCGGCCGTGATTTTTGCCTTGAAGCTGTGGAGACACTATTTATACGGTGTGAAGATTGATATCTACACCGATCATAAGAGCCTGAAGTATCTGATTGATCAAAAGGATCTGAATATGCGGCAGCGTAGATGGATGGAGTTCCTGGGGGACTATACATTCAAGATCGACTACGTGCCTGGTAAAGGGAATGCGGTTGCGGACACGTTGAGTAGCCGAGCCCTAGCTCAAGCCAATTAGCTATCGGTGCATGATGAGCGGTTGGTGCTGGAGTTGGAGGCGTTGGAGATTGTTTGTGTGGACAGGCAATCAAGTGCTGAAGCAGTTCTGAATTGGACTGAAGTCCAATATGACCTGGCTGATCGGATTCGGCAGGCTTTGGATATGGATGTTCATATGAAGCAGTTCATGGTAGAGGCTCTGGATGGGTCAAATTCCCAATTCGTTGTGGAGGACGGATTGCTTTGGAAAGACGGTCGTCTATGCGTCCCATGTGTGGGTAATTTGCGGGTGGAATTGTTGTACGAGGCACACCATACTAAGTACTCAATTCACCCTGGGAGCACGAAGATGTACCGCGATGTGAAGAAACTGTTTTGGTGGCCGGGTTTGAAGAAGGATGTGGCGCTCTACGTAGCGAAGTGCCAAACTTGCGCCTTGGTGAAGGAGGAGTGCCAAAAGTCGGGAGGATTTATTAAGTCCTTGCCTATTCCAGAGTGGAAATTAGACGACATCTCTATGGACTTTGTGCACGGTTTGCCAAGGTCGCAAAAGGGGAACGACGCCATTTGGGTGGTTGTTGATCGGTTAACGAAGGTGTCGCATTTTATTCCGCATAGGAAGGATGATCTGGTGGAGAAGTTGGCAAAACGTTATGTGGATAACATAGTACGACTTAATGGTGTGCCCCGCAGCATTGTGAGTGACTGAGATGGGCGGTTCACGTCCAATGATTGGAGGCTAGTGCAACAAATGTTGGGGACAAAGTTGAAATTCAGCACAGCCTTCCATCCGCAAACGGATGGGCAGACCGAGAGGGTCAATAGAACCATGGAAGACATGCTCCGCATGTGTGTCATGGATTTTGGAAAGCATTGGGAAGACCACCTTTATTTGGTGGAGTTCGCATACAACAATAACTACCAAGCGAGTATTCAGATGACGCCTTTCGAGGCCCTATATGGTAGAAAATGTCGCACACCATTGTCTTGGTTAGAAAGGGTGAGTCAAAGTTGTATAAGCGATTGGAAGTGGAGGATGCTACTTCTTTGGTGAGAACCATTCGGGAGAGGTTGCTTATCGCTCAGGACCGGCAAGCAAAGTACTATAATGCCAAGCACAGGAACGTGAAGTTCGTTGTGGGCGACTATGTGTACTTAAAGATCAAGCCGTTCAAGGGTGTCTCGCGGGTGCGGCGATTGAAAAAGCTAAGCCCGAGGTACTTTGGGCCGTTTGAGGTTCTGAAGCGAGTTGGTGAAGCGGCCTATCGGTTGAAGCTTTCAGTGGAGCTTGGTGGATTACATGATGTATTCCATATTTCGGTGCTTCGGAAGGCGGTGCAAGAGCCTTCGCAAGTGATCGCGGTTGATCAAGTGCCGGTGGATAGTGGCCTGACGACAAAAGTCAAGCCCGTGCGGATTGAGGACTCGGAGGTCAAGTGGCTACGCAATAAAGATATCAGGATGGTCAAGGTCCGGTGGGACAATTGCGGTCGTGAGGAGCTCTCTTGGGAGCGAGAGCAGACTATGCTTGACGAGTATCCGGAGTTGTTCCGTTCAGGTACAAATTTTGGTTTTGTACATGTCTTTCCTTTATATAATTTCGTGGACGAAATTCTTTTAAGAGGGGGAGAGTTATAACGCCCCGAAACTCAGAAGAGCGACGGGGGACGTTTTGGGCCAGTTTTGGGTTCTGGCAGGAGGCACACGGCCTGGGACACGGGCGTGTCCCAAGGCGTGTCAGGCTTGTGTCGACACTCAGCCGGCGAAGTCGACATTTTGCTCTAGATATTGTGTCGAGACTGGGCACACGGCCTGCGACACGGGCGTGTCGCAGGGCATGTCGACCCGTGTCGACACTCAGCCTGCGAAGTCTACACTCTGCGCTCGACGGAGTGTCGAGAAATGGCACACGGTCTGCGACACGGGCGTGTCACAGGGCGTGTCAACCCGTGTCGACACTCGTCCCGGGGAGTCGATGAACTTTGCTCGACGATGTGTCGAGACAAGGCACACAGCCTAGGACACGGGCGTGTCCAAGGCCGTGTCGTCAGGTCGACAATCTTCACTCGACGAAGTGTCGAGTGTCGAGACCGTGTACACGGCCTGGACCCCAGGCGTGTTGAGGTAGACACGGGCAAGGACACGGGCGTGTCCTAGAACCCGTGCAGTGCTCGGGTTTGTTTTCGGGGAAAATCGATGGGGGTACACGGCCGGTCACACGGCCGTGTCAGGTGGAACATGGGCGTGTCAGGTCGAACACGGGCGTGTTTGATGCCCGTGTGTTATTCTAGGCGAGTCGATTTTGACGGCGAATGAGGCACACGGCCCTGGACACGGGCGTGTGCCAGGCCGTGTGCGGTCCAGATTGGGCATTTCAGTCCCGAATCAAAGCCGTTCGTTTCTTTAATTGATGATCCAACGGCTGGGGGTTGTTCCTGAAGGGATATACCCGGGATTGGGCCTTAGAAACCCTCACTTTTCATGAGTGGTTATCTTTCTAAAGCTTAGAGAGAGAGGAGAGCCAAGCAAGGAAGAAGGAGCTAGATCCGGCCATTGGAGGAGCTTCGAAGCTCCAAATCGCGAGCCGACTCCAGATCCACGGAGGCAAAGCTAGTGCGGTGCTTTTCATCCGCTTACGTTTCCATGGCGCCAAAGAAGAACGCAAGGGTAACGATTCTCATCTTGAGCATGTGTAGCTCTCCTTCTTTACATAGGAAGCCCGCTCTCGCGAGTTTGCGGTGAGTTGGAGGCGTTCCTTCGGGTAGATATGTGAAGTCCCCGTTATTTAGAGTCCGCAAGCGAGAACGGACATAGACATGATGTGTGAAGCCTATCCGGACATGTTGGTCTGGATCAGTGATGTTGCATTGCATAATGCCGGAAAAGACTCCGTGCTATTGGTTGTTTTTCGGGTTTTCTACACGGTAGATTGCAACAGGGAGCCTTGGGGATTAACCCAAAGGTGCACCCGGAAAACTGGGCGGATGCGTGATCTTACCAACTTGGTGGCCTTAGAGCCAACTTGAACATAACCGAGTTATGTGAATTGTGATGGAAATGGGACTCGGGAGAAGTTTGACCCGCGCAAATGGCTTAAATTGTCGTTGCGATGTGAGCACGGGTTAGATGGAACCGTAACCGTTTTATGTCGTTCGGTTAAAGAGACCTAAGGGTACGTGGCACTTGCTGTTGGCATAGATTAGGGTCTTCGGCGGTCTATGGCTTAAATTGTCGTGACCCAGGCCAAGAAGACAAAATGCTCATAGGTTTGGCCGTCAAGGTGGCGGTGGTGAGTCCGGAATGTCTATGGCTTTAATTGACGTGACATCGACCGGTTCACCGAGAATGTGCCCTGAGAGCATGGGAGGTGTGGCCGTGCGAGCCAACGTCTGTGATGAAATGAATATATTTATATTGCTCGCTTATGCTAATGAAATGCAGGGAAGGAGCATCGCCGCCCCGAGTTGGGGGCGGGATCGTTATAATTTGGTCAGCATTGCTGACCGTTGCCATATTTTTCCACCGTGTGGTGGTTTGTTGCTTGCAGGTGCTGCTGGACCAAGCGGTCAATAGCGGGCTAAAGCCCAATTTGCGAAGCCGGCCCTCAAAGGCCTAATTAGAGCGTTTACTGTTTTTATTCATGTATGACCGGCCTGCGTGCCGTGGTTTGTAAAACATATAATATCAAGTGAACAATGTTGTAAGGCCTTAAGGCTTGTACTGGTGTATGTATAACATTCCTATTTGGTATTAGTGGACATTCATGCTTTAGTGCTGGGTTCTTTGTTGCAACTTATTAATTGGAGTGTTTACTGTTTTCCAGTAGACGAAAACATCACTAGCTTACGCTCTGACCCGAGTAGCATGGGGCACGTGGAATCCCGTGTGAATCGGCAAGGACCACCTTGCAAGGCTAAATACTCCTGGGTGACCGATAGCGAAGTAGTACCGTGAGGGAAAGGTGAAAAGAACCTCCATCGGGGAGTGAAATAGAACATGAAACCGTGAGCTCCCAAGCAGTGGGAGGAGAATGTGATCTCTGACCGCGTGCCTGTTGAAGAATGAGCCGGCGACTCATAGGTAGTGGCTTGGTTAAGGGAATCCACCGTAGCCGTAGCGAAAGCGAGTCTTCATAGGGCGATTGTCACTGCTTGTGGACCCGAACCTGGGTGATCTATCCATGACCAGGATGAAGCTTGGGTGAAACTAAGTAGAGGTCCGAACCGATTGATGTTGAAAAATCAGCGGATGATCTATCTATGATTGGTTGGATGGTTTCCATGAGTAACCACCCGGTCTGTCTGTAGTATATGGCGTCGGGCCCCGGCCGGACCTACTACTATATGTTATGCGACGGATAGGGGTGTTACACTGGCAATATGAGGTGGAGAGGGAGATGGAGTCCTATCCTCTACAGCTGGATGTCCATGAGCTCTAGCAGACTGGGCAGGATTCAGTAACTTCAATTCCTATCTCTGAATGGAAGAGATGGATACTTTCTTCATGTGGTGAAGGGTTGTGCCTTTAGAGAAATCAAAAACATCAGGATTGATCTCATGCAACATCAAAGAGATATTCCTGGCATAGCTAGGAGCCTTGATGCTCTCCCTGATCTTATCAAGAATCAACATAACAAACTAAAATCTCTTTATACAAATGATGGCTGTCATTATATCAAACATATTTAATGAGATGTCTCTGATAGAACTGGTCTTGCACAGGAGAATTGTTGGAACCCTAGCTCTGATTTGGGCAAGGAACACTATTAGGAATATTAGATTGACCCAACATGTATAGTCATGGGTCATAGGACTATTTCCATGAATGGTCTTTCAGAAGAACTCCAGAATTGCTGAAAGAAATACAGTTAAAACAAAGTCAGAGAATCAGCTTGACGATCGTCGAACGTAGTTCGACGAACGGCAATCTCAGGTTGACGATCCCAAAGACTCAAGCAAGGCTGTGCCGACACCGTCACAACAACTGTGTCGACACTTCAGAAAGGCTATGTCGACACACAAAGGATTTGAGTAGACACACAGCAACATCTGTCGACACAGAAGATAAATCAGTCGACATAGAATATCAGTCGACACACAGGATGTATGTCGACACCCAACAGTTCTCTCAGCTCGACGATATAAGAAACTGAGCTCGACAAACGCAGATCTTAAACAAGATATTCAGCTCGATGAATCTAGCTGAGTTCGACGAATGTCAAACTCAGGTCGACAATCGATGAACTCGACGAAAGTTCAGTCGACGATTTCTGTGCAATCGGTAACAGTTGGCAGAATTTATTGAGGATTAATTACAGTCAACATTCCCAGTGAAAATAGCTGTTCAAACGGACAGTTACAGAAGAATCAAGCGAGGATCAATTTCCAAAGCATCTTCACTCTCGGGAATATTGTTTCCATCATCAAGTCAACGTAATTCAAATAAAAGGAAAGAAGATAGAAAAAATATAATACACAGAGAGAGGAGATGAATCACTGTAGAGAATAATAACAAACAGTCAGACGATCAAAGAAAAACCGTCTGCATCATACATTCTCTTGGCCCTCTCTCCGAATTTGGACACACAGTAGAATCCAGAGGAAAGAAGCAGATTAGATATAAGAAGAAGAATAACAATCAAACTATATTAAGAGTCTTCTTCTTCATTATCTCTGCAGGACAGCTTCAAGGACAACAAACAACATATCAGTCAGAAGCTCCTGAAGATTCCTCTGGTCAAGGCTCAAAGTCTGAAGGCCTATCACCATGTGCAAAGCTTCCCAGCCTGAACATCTTTCAATCTCAGGGGGAGCTTTGACAACATCATTGAATCCACATAGTCTTCTCAGTTGTAAATTGAGAAAGAGAAGACTTCCATCACTCTCTTCCCCCTCCTGTATAAAGGGTTGTCATCTCCCTTCAAAAGTGATTCCTGGTTTTTGAGCACCTAATCAAAAGCTCATTGGTGATAGGGCACCTGATCAAAAACCTATTAGTTTTTAGGTACCTGATCAAAAGACTAAAGGGTCTCTAGATCTACCTGAAGCAGATCTTGTGGTGACAGGGCACCTGATCAAAAACCTGAGTGGATTCCTACCAGGGTGGTAGAAGAGTGGACTAACCAGATTTGGGGAACCACTATAATATTCTTGTGTCGTCTGGTTGCCCCTTTTCTTTTGTTCTTGCTGTGTTTGTGACTTTAGGACTGCTGTGGTTTATTACTTAATCTGTTTGTGCACCAGTACAGCAAAAGCTGTCATAAGCACATATACTCTACTCACCCCCCTCTAGAGTATTGTAGATCTAACCCTAACTTTCCAATGATGTCCACCAGGAACTTGGTTTCTGGGTTGAGGTCTGATCGACGAATGGTAAGAACATCTGGTGATAGACCACAGAATATACAGGCTTTGTCTGAATATACAGGTTTTGGTGAGTTTTATTTTGATTCCCTTCACTGTAGACTTGAGGACCTTGCCATTTCTCCTTACTTTGATGTTCTGGAAAAATTCTTCAACTTCTGGAAATAGGATTTTACACGGTTGCTGGAGAATGAATGTCAAGCCGGCGGTGTCGAGCAGAATTAAAAGGTTTTTGAAATCGTCGGAGAGTTCAGCAATACCGCTAGTGACAAGCTCTGAACCAATCCCAATCTTTGAAGGCAGTGCCATGATCCAAAGAGTTGAGAGAAATTTGTTGTGGGGAAGAAGATGACGGTGCGCTCTGCGATAGTCGGCGGAAGGCGAAAAGGCTTTTGAGTTACTTGAGAGAGAGGGATTTGGAATCGTGTAGAAAATGAAATCCGTATTTTTCTATTTATATAACCCTAATTATTCGATGATTAAGAAAGAAAATTAATCTAACATACCTTTGAAAGTGGCGGAATAAGCTTCGGGTTGCGAATAAAGAAATTTGAATAGAAGTTGAGAAAAAGTCTTCCTGATACTCTAGTGGACCGGCTGTACTCGAGTGAGATAATGAAGGTACTCGAGTGATGTCTTCATACTTCTCGAGTGGGAACTCAGTACTCGAGTAGTGTTACTCGAGTGGCTTGCAGAGTTCTTGAGTAGTATTACTCGAGTGACTTGCGGAGTACTCGAGTAATTTAAAGAAGTACTCGAGTGACTTTCTTCTTACTCAAGACATTAAGTCAGAACTTGAGAAATTTTGATTTCTGACAATTTTCTTAATCTCTGAGCTCTGTTGTGAGTCCTCCTTCTCTAATCTTCTTTGTTGAGAATTTCAAGTTCTGTTTTGAAGAACGAGAACTTAGTCTCGTCCAGCGGCTTCGTGAATTTGTCTGCAATCTGCCTGTCAGTCAGGACATATTGTAGATCGATGTCCCCATGCTCAACATGCTCTCGGATGAAGTGGTACCGCAGCTCGATGTGCTTTGTCCGGCTGTGAGAGACTGGGTTGTTGGCTATTGCAATCGCACTAGAGGAGTCGCAAAACAAGGGGATGTTTTGGACTTTGAGATTGTAATCTTCCAGCTGATTCTTTATCCATAGTAACTGTGCACAACGACTGCCTGTAGAGATATACTCTGACTCGGCTGTTGAGATTACGACACAGTTCTACTTCTTACTACTCCAGGAAATGAGTCTTCTTTCAAGGAATTGGAAAGTCCCGGAAGTGCTTTTCCTGTCATCTTTGCTACCTGCAAAATCTGCATCTGAGAAACCAATTAGTTCACTATCATTACTTCTTGGGCACCATATGCCAAGATTTGGTGTACCTTTAAGGTATCTCAAAATCCGCTTTGCAGCAGCGTAGTGAGATTCCTTAGAGTTCACTTGAAATCTAGCACATACACATGTTGAGAACATTATGTCTGGTCTACTAGCAGTAAGGTAGAGCAAGGATCCAATTATGCTTCTGTACTTGGTTTCATCACAAGGCTTCCATTTCTCATCTTTGTCCAGAGACATTGTTGAACCCATTGGAGTCCTCATAGAGGTTGCATTCTCCATTCCAAATTTCTTGATTAGCTCTTTGGTGAACTTCATCTGCGAGATGAAAATTCCATCTTCAGATTGTTTCACCTGAAGCCATAAGAAATACTTCAGCTCTCCCATACTTCTCATTTCAAACTTCCCTTGTATAGGTTTTGAAAACTTTTTGCAGAGGTTGTCGTCAGTAGAGCCAAAAATAATGTCATCGACATAGATTTGCACTAGCAAAATCTTGTGTTTTATTTCCCTAAGAAATAATGTCTTATCTATCTTTCCCCTTGTGAACTTGTTCTCAAGAAGAAAGCTCGACAGCGTCTCATACCAAGCTCGACGAGCTTGTTTCAAACCATATAAAGCTCTAGATAATAGATAAACATAATCAGAAAAGTTGGAGTCAACGAAACCTGGAGGTTGTTCTACATACACCTCTTTCTTTATGTCACCATTAAGGAAGGAAGACTTCACGTCCATCTGATAGATAGTGAAGCCCTTAAGAACGACATATGCTAGGAATAACTCGATTGCCTCCAGTCTTGCCACTGGAGCATACGTCTAGTCAAAGTCGATTCCTTCTTCTTGGTGATATCCTTTGGCGACGAGTCTGACCTTGTTCTTTATGATCGTTCCATCATTGTCCATCTTGTTCCTGTAGACCCACTTTGTCCCGATGACATTCTTACCTTTGGGTCTTGGAACAAGTTTCCAGACTTCACAACACTTGAACTGATTTAGTTCTTCTTCCATTACCATTATCCCTGATGCGTCTGAGTTTGCTTCCTCAAACTTATTCGGTTCAACCTGTGAGAGAAAACTCAAATATAAATTCTCGTTAGTTGTACCTCTACGGGTTCTGACACCATCCCGGAGATCTCCTATGATTTGGTCCATTGGATGATCCTTCAAGTGTCTTAGCTCTAAGTTCCTTGCATCTGGAGCTTCTTCTTCCACAGGAGTGACTTCATCAACTTGGACGTTTTATTCATCTGGATCATCAACCTCTCTAATCAGGGTTGGAGTGGTGATCTTGATGAACGTTTCACCATTTTCTTTAGTCGGCTCACCCAAGTTAAGTTCTTTCAACTTTGTACCTACATCTTCAATGAACACACTTGAAGAGTTGCTTTGCAGCAAGCTCGTCTCATCAAATAAACATGAATGGATTCTTCTACAACCAGAGTTTTTTTTATTAAATATCTTATATGTCTTACTATGGCTACTATACCCTACAAAAATACCTTCAAAACTCTTTTAGCAAAATTTGGTAGTATGATACTTGCCATTATTAAGGACGAAGCAATTACAGCCAAAGATTCTAAAATATGAAACAGTCGGTTTCTTTCCCTTTAGAAGTTCGTAAGGTTTCTTATTGTGGTTGTTGCTTATGAGTGCTCGATTTTGCATGTGGCATGCAGTGTTGACGGCTTCAGCCCAAAAGTATTCTAGTAGTGAGGCATCACTCAACATGGTCCTGCAGGCCTCTATGAGTGTTCTATTCCTTCTCTCAGCCACTCCGTTCTATTGAGGAGTACGAGGAGAGGAAAACTCATGAAAGATAGCCAAGCTTTCGCAGAATTCGGTCATGGCCCCAGACTTGAATACTGTTCCATTGTCACTTCTGATTTTGACTACAGGACAGTTGTATTCATTCTGGACCTGCATAACAAAATTAGTAAAGATGTCAAAGGTATCTGACTTGTGTTTTATAAAGAACACCCACGCAAAGCGCGAGTAATCATCGACAATAACAATTGTATAATCCTTACCTCCCAAACTTCTAACTTGTAGTGGACCGAACAAGTCCATATGAAGTAGATGTAAACATCGATTAGAATCTTTGCCAATAACGCTTTTAAAGGTAGCCCTTGTTTGCTTTCTTTTTACACATGCATGACAAGTTCTATCTTTAACATACTTGACATTTGGGGCATCACGTCCTAAATTCAGAGAAAATAATTTATTAATTGTTTTGAAATTAATATATGATAGTCTCTTGTGACATTGGTCACCAAGGGACACACTGTCTTTAGCAATAAAGCACACTGGTGTAGAAGAGCCTATACAGATGAAATTCAAACAAAATATATTTCTGTTTCGAGTGCCCGATAGAATCGTTTCCATATTGTCAACCGATTTCATCAAGCACTTATCAGCATGAAATTCCATCAGCACTTATCAGCACATCTGAGAAGGACACACTATCATTAGAGATCATACCATAGCTTTTAGTACTTCCTCGGTCTGAACCTCCAAAGATGACCTTTGGCCCGTTCAAGACTGTAGAATAGTTCTGAAGAAGGCTTCTTGTCCCGGTCATGTGTCGAGAGCATCCACTTGTCCAAGTACCAGATAGGAGTTTTGTTGGCCTTTGGACATACCTGCAATTACAAATCAATTTGCCCTATGAACCCAAACATGTTTGGGTCCTTGGTCTCTTGTTAGAATACTCCCCTACGAGTATTAGCAATATGAGTGGTCTTTCTCATATTGCTAACTTGAGGAGTTGGAAAATTCCTGGAATTAATCCAGCAGTCAATGACAAAGTGACCAATTTTGCCACAGCACCAACAGTCAAACCTGTTGTATCTTTGCCTCAAAGTCTCCTGCTTGACCTTTTGAAATGGTGGTCTAGCAGGGGCAGCATTCTTGGAGAAAGAAACTTCATGGTGATGTCAATCACATGATTTCTTCTCCTTCAGTGACTTTTCCACAATAGGTCTTACCTGTGGTGCTTTCTTAATGTTATGACCATGATTATAAGGGCCATAGCTCTGAAGATTAATTTCTTTATAAGGTGCCTTAAATACACTCTCACCAAAGTTTCGGGGATGATTCCATCCTTGGTAACGAGACTTCAGCTCTACATAAGTAGGCCTAGCGAAGTGACCATAGGACGAGTCAAGATCAAACTCGTTTGATGGAAATATGACCTTCTTGAAAGATGTCTTATCTTGAGTGGCTTTCCCCTTCTCTTTGGCCAAAGACTTCTTAGACGACTTATTCTTTCTCTGAGCCATATTCCTCATAGAAGATTTACTAGGAGCTTCAACATGGCCTAGCCCAGCACCCTTGGCCTTAGTTGAGAATTCAGCAATGAAAGGAACGACAGTCTTGGGCTTTGAGAAACTTTCAACAAGTTTCTTTTCAGCTTCAAGTTGTGTTTCTAGTTCTTTTATGATCTTCTCCTTAAGGTCTAGGTGCTCGAGAGCCTTATTATATTCTTTAATGGAAGCATTGAAGTTCTCTTTGAGTGAGTCGGTCTTAGCGACTTCCTCTCTCAAAGTGGTCTCCTCAGTCTTCAGAGACTATATCTCTTTGGCTTGAGTTTTCACGACTTTTCTACATTTGTCGTAAGGCTTGATCAACTCCTTATATTGGGCCATAAGTTCAGACTCATTGTAAGAAGAGCTGTCCTCTTGATCATGTTCAGAAACATCAGATTCAGAAAGAGGAGTGTGAGAATTTACCTTCCTAGTGAACTGGGGTTCTTGTTCATCATCAGTCTGAGCCATTAGCCCAAAGTAGACTTCCTCTTCTTCACTCGACTCAGATGAGTCAGAGTCGCTAAGAGTCCTGCCCTTCTTGGCTATTAAGCACTTTTTTGTCCTCTTCTTGTTATATGAGGATTTCTTTTCCTCTCTTTTTCCACCCTCCTTCTTATGAGGGCAATTTGCGATGACATGGTCTGGCTTATTGCAACAATAACAAACAATGTTAGTGGAAATATGTTTGTTCTACTTAGTAGTACACCTGTCATGACTGCTTGTGCCTTTTTTGTGTTGATCGCCATCATGGCGTGATCTTCTGTAAGAGGCATCCTTTCCTTTCCATTGCTTCTTTTTGTTCAAGAATTTCTTGAACAGTCTTGAGAGTAGTGAGAACTCTCCTTCAGATAGTTTTGAGACTGAAGTACTGGGCTCCGAGGTTTCTTCTTCACTTACTTCTTGTGCTGGGGCAGGAGAGGCAGCCTTCGACTTCCTTGAGATGTCTGCCTTGAGAGCTACAGACTTCTCCTTGGATGAAGACCTGCTCTTCTCTTCTTCAGCTTTTCTTGAATTAATTTATAGCTCATACGATATATGCTTTCTGAAGAGATTTTGCAGGTCAGTCTCAGCTAGCTTTCCAAATTCCCGAATGTCTCAAATCTTGTTATCCCAATCCTTAGGGATCTCAAGAACTTGTCATTCAGTTCTCCGTTGGTGAATACTCGGCCGTAGACTCTTAGGACGTTGACTATCTTGAAGAAATTTTCAAAAGTGTCTGCAATGGTATCCTTGGGTCATTGTCAGAAGGCTTCATATTTCAGATTAAAAAGGGATCTTCTATCATCCCTAACTTCTTCTATGCCTTCCATCAAAGTGACGAGGGACTGCCATATTTCCTTGGCGGATTGGCAGTGGATCAAGTTCTGCAGCATCGAGTCAACAACTGCACTTGTTATAATTTTTTTGGACTTCTTGTCTAAAGAGATAAGTGCAATCTCATCTTTTTCGAGATCCATCAATTTCTTAGGAACTTTCTTTATTGGATCTATAGTGGAGATGGTCATATGAATGTAAGGAGCTTCTTCAACAATCATGAAGATCCTTGGATCCACAGCTTCCATGAAAAATTTGATCCTCTCTTTCCACATGGGAAAGTGGTTCTTTGTACACAAGGGAAGCTTGGCAAAATCATTGGCCTTGTCCATGCTTGAATAACTCAGAAGACAACTTAGGTCAGATCTGATCAATGTGTTAACCTTTTAATGATCAACCTCCCTCTGATACCAATTGAAAAAGTTCAGTTGTCTACCTAAATCATCTAGAGGGGGTGAATAAGTGAGTTGTGCGTCTTTTAACGGAATAAAAATTTAGTGATCCATGCACAAAAATAATCAAGCAATCATAGAGGACACATAGATTTATAGTGGTTCCCCAACCTTGGGTACATCCACTTTCCACTCACCGATCTAGCAAAGCGCTAGATTCGGCTACTCCACTATCTTGGATTGAAACCAATCCTACGCCTCAGAACAAAGTTCCTACAATTTGATCCACTACACGGATCTACACTCGGAAGATGAAAACTTCCTACAACTCAGAGAACAAAACTCCTACACTCGGAGAGTAATCTCCTACAAGAATAAATTGAGAATATGAAATACAAACAGTAATTTTCTCAGATCTGGAGATTTCGGCCAAAGTCTTCTTCTTGAACTTTGCGGCTTTATTAGAAATTATTGAAGAAGGTACTCGGCTAGATCTTGATCTGAAAATCCTTGGCTCACATGATCCGAGAGATGATGTAGAGTTGAAGAGTAATCTTGATCTGCAAGTCAACTGATCTGAATCGTCTTTAACAAAAGCGCTAAGCGATTTGCACGATGAAGATCGGCGACGACTTTCCTTTAGGAAAGAGAAAAACTGGATTCAGAATTCTTAAGGTATTTCTTTTCAGTGCTTGTTAGGGTTTGTCGAAATGACAAGATCTTATATAAGATCTCCCTAATGATCATAATTAGCATTAATGACATTCACATGGACCAATCACGTCGAGGCATTTGAAAATCACGTCGAGTCGTTTGAAAATCCCGTCAGTTTAGGACTTAGCGAATTTTTCTAAAAAATTGACTGGATTACTCGAGTAAAATAAGAGCTACTCGAGTACAATGATGAGTACTCGAGAGGACAATGATAGACTACTCGAGAAGAAGTCCGTCAGAAAATTCAGAACAAAATTCATCATCACTCGAGTGGAAAAGGTTTACTCGAGTGCTAAAATAATTACTCGAGAGGTCGAGATGAACTACTCGAGAAAAAGACTTAGAGAAAATTCTGGGAGTTCAAAACTGATTACTCGAGAAGTAAGCAGACTACTCGATTACATGAACTTTACTACTCGAGTGAGGTAGATTCAACACGAGAACAGTCCTTCTGTGACTCGAGACAAAGGGCTCATCTACTCGAGTTGTTAACTTGACTACTCGAGTATAGCACTTTGAATATTTCTGAGATAGAAAATCTGTTAACTCGAGAATAAGAGGGGGTCTACTCGAGTAATGAAACTGGCCACTCGAGAGCTATGTTCAGACTTCTCGTGATCCATTCCCTTCCTCGAAAGTTAGACTTAACTTACTCGAGTACTAACAGGAAATATACTCGTGTAAAATACTTAGAATAAAATTGTTTCCTGAAAATTTTCCTTTCTTCTATGGAATCAGCAACACGTCTTTCACAAACAGTCCTAGTGCTTGAAAGATGAAGTGTATCCCAATAGAGAGGCTACACATGAGTCAACACCATAGATCACACAATAAGGGATTACATTATATGGTCCTGTGTTTGGTGACCTATTGTAGACTGACATTGGTCTACACTTGGCAATTAAGTCCTGCAAACACATAACTCAAACAATACATCAAATACAACTTAATTCATCTTAGTTCAAGGGTGACTTCACCAAATATAGGTTATTATGGATACAATACACAACAAACTTAAGCAGAGTCAACTCACTGTTAGTGATTACGAGGTCGAGTTTAGCAAGCTCAGTCGTTTCGCCCCAGATCTGGTAATATACGAAGAAGGCAAAGTAAAGCGTTTCCTGGGTGGTCTGAGGTATGACATCGAGCAGTTGGCTAGCGCATACAAGTTTGAGACCTTTACAGAAGTAGTCGAAGCTGCCTTGAAGGTTGAGGCAATAGAAAATCCGAAGAATCGGGGTTTGCATGCGAAGAAGGACAAGAGGAAATCTGACGATGGAGGAAGTGCTAGGCCATCTGGCCCTACAGCGAAGAAGGATAGAAGGGAAGCGTGTAGCTTTTGTGGTAAGCCAGGACACCCTTTTGAGAACTGCATTAATAGATGGATGTGCAGAAGTTATCTCAGGTTCACGTGATCCAGGATGCTCCAAAGGGAGGCCCTGTCTGTACTTAATGCTAGAGGAGTTGGCACGAAGTGGCATGTTATCGCTAGAAGGATGGAGCTTGTTTTCTCTGCGGCCAGAAAGGGCACAGGAAGGCTAATTGCCCGTAGAGCTAGCCCGCGCTGCAAGCTATTCCATTGCAGACTCTACCGCCGTGCCCGCCTCTCGTGGACAAGGGAAAAGGAAAGTTGAATGTACTGACCAAGGAGGAAGCCCAATCTTCGACTCAAGTGATCTTAGGTTAGTCTCTGACTCAGCTATAAATCTCTTTTAGTAGATTTAGAGTTTCCGCATTTTAGTTGCGCGTACTATGTGTTTAGGTGAATTTAAGGTGAAGAATAAGTCGGTGCGCGTTTTGTTCGATTCGGGTGCTACTCACTCCTTATTGCGAGAAGTTTTGTAGACTGACATCGCTGGGCTCTCGACTAGTTAGACACCTCCCTAAACGTCAAATTCCCTTCGGGAGAGTTGGGATGTCAAGTCAGGGTATCCAAAAATGCCCCATCTTCATAGGTGGTTTTCTAGCCTTTGCGGATCTGGAGGTGTTAGATTTGGTAGACTTCAACGTTATTTTGGGCATGGGCTGGCTGTCCAGCTATGATGTCGTCATTCAGTGCAAGAACAAGTGCTTGGGTTTTAAAGGTGACAATGGCCAACCCATGAGTGTGCATGAGTTTCCGGATGACTTTCCTATTAGTCTTCCTGGACTTCCTCCTAAGAGAGAGGTGGAGTTTATTATCGACCTTGAGCCAGACACTCGCCCTATTATAAAGGCACCATACCGCATGGCGCCGTGTGAGTTAGACGAGCTGTGTACTAAACCAGATGAGTTATTGCAGTATGGTTTTATTAGATCCAGTTCTTACCCCTTGGGTTCACCAGTGCTCTTCGTGAAGAAAAAGGATGGAACGATGAGGCTATGTATAGACTATCGAGAGCTAAACAAGGTTACCATTAAGAACAGATATCTGTTGCATAGGATCGATGACTTGTTTGATTAGTTGGGAGGTAGTACTGTGTTCTCAAAGTTTGACCTCCATTTAGGTTACCATCAGTTAAGAATCCGAGAGTCAGACATTTCGCGAACTGCTTTTCGTTCACGATATGGTCACTTTGAATTTCTGGTAATGTCATTTGGATTGACGAACGCACCGTCATCGTTTATGGACATGATGAACATGATGTTCATGGATTTTCTGGATAAGTTCGTGGTTGCATTCATTGACGATGTCCTGGTATATTCCAGAAATGCAGAAGAGCACGCCTTGCACTTGCGCTTGGTCTTGTCTACTCTGAGGGAACACAAGTTGTATGAGAAGCTTAACAAGTGCGAGTTCTGGTTGTCCCTAGGACACATTGTAAGCAAGGCCGATATCTCAGTGGACCCCGCGAAGATAGCTGCAGTCTTGGATTGGAAGCGACCTATTCGCCTAAGGAGATAAGGAGCTTCTTAGGGTTGGCAGGATATTACAGAAGATTTGTGAAAGGATTCTCTGTGATCTCTACACCGTTGACCAGGCTTACGCAAAAGAGCGCAGCTTTTGTTTGGAGTGATGCATGTGAGGAAGCTTTTCAAGTGCTTAAGAGGAGATTGCATTCTGCTCCAATTTTGGCATTGCCAGTGGAAGGAGTAGAGTATGCCGTTTATGTGGATGCCTCGCGAGTTGGACTCAGTTGCGTGTTGATGAAGGACGACAAAATGATTGCTTATGGATCGAGACAATTGAAGGTGCATGAAAAGAATTATCCTACGCACGACCTGGAATTTGCTGCCGTCTTTCATGCCTTGAAGTTGTGGAGATATCTTCTGTATGGAGTGTCGTGCAAAATTTATTCGGACCACAAAAGTTTGAAATATGTCTTCACTCAAAAGGAGTTGAATTTACGCTAGCGTAGATGGCTAGAATATGTTGCGGACTACGAAGTCGATATCCTTTATCATCCAGGCAAGGCTAATGTAGTAGTGGATGAGTTGAGCCGGAAGCTCGCACATATCTTTAACCTCTATGTGCAATCCCTTATTGAAGAGTTTCTGCTCATGGACATAACCGTAGGGGATAGTGCTTCGCCGAGTAGCTTCGAGGTGGAATAGCCTTCGTGGATTGCCCTCACTAGGATACATCAGAAAGACGATCCTGATTTGCAGCACCTCCATAGTAGGACCGAGAAAAGGGAATTACCTGACTTTCCAATTAATTATGTTGGTACCCTAAATTACCATGGCAGATATTATATTCCCGCTGTTGGGGACATCCGAGGAGGAATATGCAGTGAAGCGCATGGTTCAAGTGTTGCTTATCATCCTAGCTCCCCAAAAATGTACAGAGATTTGAAGCAGATTGTTTGGTGGTCAGGTATGAAGAGCGACATTGCAAGATTTGTTTCAGAATTTTATACTTGCCAGCGTTGTTGATGCGTGAAAATGGCACCGCCTAGTTAACACGGAGGGAGTGTATGATCTCACAGGATAGAAGAGGAAGAGGATGAAGGTTGCAGGGAAAGAGGAATCTTCTGAGTGCTTGAGAGTGGAGCAAACGCTTGTTCGAGGGTTGCATGGATAGAGGAGAGGGTTGTTGAGAGCAGGCGGGAAGGCTGATGAGCAAGAGAGGAGGTTGATGATCAGTGGAGGTTGATCAGGAGCTGTCGAGCAGATGGGTACTTGGACAGTTGTGCTTGCAAGTTGGATGCCGAGGGAGCTAAGCTGAGCTGAGAAGAAGAGAGAGAGCGGGGCCGCTAGAAGTGGCAATAGCAGACTTTGCCCGCCGCGGCTTAAATGTCACACTTGCGACGAGCTTTCCTTTAATTAATATCGAGTTATACGGCTTGTGAATCCACCTTTACAAGAAAGTAATAAAGGTGACAGGGAGGAAGCTGGCGGCTAAGAAAAGAGTGTTAGAAGAGGCCCCGCGGACTGAGGACCCAGGTCGGCAGGCCGCGCGTGGCTAAGAGAAGAGAAGGGGCAGACTGGGAGAAGGAGTCTGCATAGGTTGCTGGCTTGCTGCTTGCTGACTTCGAGCATGAGCACCTTGGCGATGTTCAGTCCTCCGTCAAGTGCAAGGCATGGGGGTCTATTTTTAGGCCCGAGGAGGTAACGACTTGCGGTGACGTTACCCCCGGTGAGACGGTAACCTGAGCGAGAAGAGGAAGGAGTCTGTCGAGTCCGCAACAGGCCGAGCGGACTAGCGTATGCTTCTAGAGGTGACGCTACTGATGGAGAACTGGGAGACCAAGTGGCAGACTGCGAGGAGAATCTGCGGAGTCCGCCGCTGCTGAGCTGAGGGGTGCGAGTTGAGGATTACCCGCTGAGTCCGCCGAGTCCGCACGAGGCCGTGCGGTCTAGGAAAGCCTTGAGAAGGTTCTGCTGCCTAGCGGATTGGGAGGAATCCGCCACTATTGGTCGAGCCCACGCCAAACTATGCGGGCTAAGGAGGTTGTCCGCCTGCTGGAGAGAAGCGGGTGCTGGAGGCTGAGGAATGACGGGCTGCATAGCGAGTCCGCCGAGTCAGCCTCTGCTGACAAGTTGAGTCCACCTATGCTGTTGAACGAAGAGGCTTGCTGCTGAGGAGCTGGGGTTCGTCAACGTAGGCAGACTGGAAGGCGTGACTGTGCTCCGAGTCCGCCCAGCTCGCGAGGAACTGGGTATGGCTACTGTTCTTCGCGGGTAGCCGGAGAGCGAGTGTCCGCACTCCTTAGGAAGACTGATGAAGCCGGCTGCCCATGGTGCTGGATGACAAGGAATGGCCGACCTGCCAGACTGACGAGGAACGTCGCGCGTGTTGGCGAGGTGGAAACAGAGGTAGTTGGCTGGCGGCCTGGGGGCAGGTTGCTACTGTTGTTTGGCAGTTTGAGCGGTCTGATCTTCTTAAAGAGAGACCTACAGGAGCGGGCTACGAGAGCAATTCCTGCAAGGGACGCGACCTATTGTCGGCTTGGGCGGACAAGGAACTGAGTCCGAAAAAGAGAGGCCTGCGGAGACAAGCTTGCGGTAAAGCTAAAAAGGAGCGCGGCCTGCAGGGGTGGACTGTAGGAGCAGTCCGCGGCACTTGCCGAAGAAGGGAAGGTGCGCGTCCTGGGCAGTCAGACTGCTGAGACCACCCAAGCCGTGCTTCCCGAGCGGATAGAGAATTCTGTCCGCCCGCCCTAGGGCGTCGTGACCTCCAGGAGGAACCCGGGGCAGGTCACGACAAGCGAGCTGGCTGTCTTGGGAAGGATCGCCGATTTCAGGGTTAACATAATCCCCGCACTTTTTTAAGTTCAGAAGAGAATTTCGAAAAAGTTGGAGACCCGCGAAAATCATGATCCACCCCAAAGGAAAGGAAGGGGGTAAGGAGAGATAGAACATGATGTCTCCCCTTAGGAGTTTGGTGCTGCTTGTCTTTTTCCTGCAAGAGGAAAGTTAGTGTAGGCATGAATGGGAGGTACACCTTGTGTGTACCTGGGTTTGCCTTTGCAAAACGAGGAAGATGTGCCTTCTGCTGAGTTCTGCAAAATGAAGGTGAGAGGAAAATATAGGAGCATAAAACCTCGCAAGTACTTGATGGATGCTTGCAGGCGTTTGCTGCTATACTCTGCAAAGGGAAGAGTCAGGAGTATGCAAGAAAGAAAAATGAGTTGCAAGTACCTAAAAGGAACTTGAAAGTATTTGTTGGTTTCTGCAAAAGTGAAGTTAGAAACAAATTCGGGAGTAAAAAGCCGCAAATACCCGAAGGCAACTTGCACGTATCTGCTAGTCTCTACAAAAGAAGAGTTAGAAGTATGCACAATATATGAAAGTAACTTGCAAGTACATGTGAAGAAACTTGCGAGTATCGGCTGATCTTTGCAAAATGAGAGTTAGGAACAGAAATGATATATGAGAGTAGCTTGCAAGTAGCTGTGAAGAAACTTGCAAGTGTCTGCTGATCTTTGCAAGAAATGAGTTAGGAGCAGGCAAAATATGTGAAAATAGCTTGCAACTACCTGTGAAGAGACTTGCAAGTGTCTGCTGATCTCTGCAAGATGAGAGTTAGAAGCAAATATGGTATATAAAGACTAGGCTGCAAGTACCTGGATATGACTTGCAGGTGCCTGCTAACCACTGCAAATAGAAGAGTGAGCAGCAAACATAAAATAATGAGATAAGCTGCAAGTACCTGAGATGAGGCTTGCAGATACTAACTGTTGATGAGATAAGATCAATATGATCAAATAGCAGAGGAAATGCCTGATGAACTCTGCTGATAATTGAATGAAGATCAAACCAGAAAAAAACGATTTTCTTGCTATATTAGAGATGTATTCAACATGAAGTCCAGATTAACAAGTCGAGCGTTAACTATTGATATGATAGGATGGATAGGATCAGATTAGCAGAGAATAAGCTTGATGCACTCTGTCAATCTGGACTAGATCCTAATAGTATTACTTGATGATCAAAGAGAGTTAGGTTTCTTAATTAATGTTTGATGCCATTAGCATTTGATAAGAGTAATGAATAGCTCTGTGAATCTTCATCTGATAAAACTTAAGTAAGTAGTGAATAAAAGATGAGGGTAATGAAGCTTATACAAGTAGAGAACTTGTAAGTCATCAACTGATGGAGCTTAAGCAAGCAATGCATATAAGATGAGCATAAGCAAAGTGAATGTTGCAAATCATTTTGGTAGGTCAGATTAACCTGTTCACTTGTGAAAGAGGCAGTTGATAACAAAGAGGACTAGCTACACTCCCTTGATAGAGCACAAAAGGGAGACATGCGCAAAAATCCTAAGAAGGAAGTGACAGATGCACTGTTCTCTTGCCTCAGGTACAATCATCACTGATCCATGAGACTAATTGCGCCAAGTGGCCTAAAGCATTGATTGTCTGTGGAAAGATCAGTGGAATTGTGGGATCCCGCGAAGGCATGGATCGAGAGTACCATAGAGTGTTCGGCCATCACAATTGTAAGATGAACGAAGAGGCAAGTATACATTTGATCGTCATTGCTTGCCAAGCAAAGATCATTGTAATTGTGACGTATCCTTTGCGAAGCACAACAGAGCTAACACATGGGGCTCCCCTAGCACATACTATGTGTCAGATGCCGGCTAGGATCCGAAGTCTGAAGCCCAACATCGTAGATTGAATGGCTCCCACTGCACATACGTGTACTCCCCACTGTATATGGTCGTACCGGTCGTGCCAGAGAACAATCTACGGAGGGAGCATTCCAGACTTGGCGATATCTCATTGGTGTAGTGATCTCTTTGGCAAAGAGAAAAGTAAAGGAGGAAGCATTACAAGAAGGGAACTATTTCAATATAGGATCTCTGAAGAAAAACTTTATTGAAAAGTAAGAAAGTGCACTTAGAAGTGCTTTGTAAAGGAAATGTTTGAAAACATAAGGAGTAGATTAAGGGTAGAGATGTAAGACCCCCCCCCTCCCCCTTACCAAGGAGGGCTACCGGGTCTTATGCCCAGAACCGCCGTCTTACGGTGGCACTAACTCACGGGTTAGTCGACACCGCAACACGCCGATTCTGCCGGCTAGTACGATCATAAACCTGTAGGCCAATATGAGAAGAAAGAAGTAAAACTATATATGTAAAAATACCAGTCCACAAGCCACAGTACAATCATGAAAAAGAGATGAATAGTACAACATAATAGTCCACAATATAGTACCAATGAAAGAGTAAAAAGGGCTTATGCCCAGTACATCAAATCTCTCTCTCACAAAATCATGAATGCGGAAGCTACACTAGAACATCAAGACTCGTCCCACCTGAGGACGCACAGTAATGATAGTAGCCTGCTGAAGCGGTATCTGCTCCACATGTCCTGCCTCCTCGACGTGCTGGTGCTCCATCTCCACGGGCTCCTAAAAATAGTTGGTCACCGACCATTAGTCAAAAAGACTAAGTCGTTTCCTCCGCACCTCGCCCCGCAGCTCCTAGGCACCGAGCGGGAGGACGAAGCGGAGGACAACAAGGGGTAGCAAAATGGAAGCAGGTGACAATATCTAATTAGAGCTGTAATAAGTAATGTAATCCTATTCTAGCAGTACTAAGTATGGTACGAGTAACAAGTAAGAGCAGGGCAGTAAAGAAAAGTAAAGAAGCAGTAGTATGAACAAGTAAATAAGCTAAGCTACCACTAAGCTATCATCACAAACGTACCCTAACTTATATAAATGCCCATACAAATATATAAGTTAGGGTTTCCAGGAAATTTAACTTATCATATAAAAGAGCCCATACTAATTTATATGATAAGGATCTATGAAGCGTATGACCTAATATGAATGAATGATATGATGCAATTTTATGCGCAGGCAAGTGCAACTCACACACAACGACTCTGTGATCACAGCCCTTTAGTTCCCACTTTTTGAGAGCTAGCGTCACTCTCGGGTACCACCGCTGTGGCTACGGCAGCAGCGGAGCGGGCGTCTCCGCTTCTAGACCGGTATGCACACTACCAAGCCTTAGACCCCTCTCATACGCCTCTGTACACGTCCAAGGTGCACTCTAGAGTCTCGCGTACGTACTTTGCTGACAAACCCGTCAGTCTTGTTGGGTCGGATGCGTGTTATCGGGGGTCGTCCTTCAGACCGCAGTGCAAAACAACCCACTGGCCCGTCTAACTCCCACAACCGCCTGGTGCACCGTACTGCCATCGGTGTGACGAACGGCCAGTACCGCATGCCCCGCCACGATATTTATGCACATGCAAGTAATTCATACCGAGCCTTCCGCTCGCAGGACCAAAACCCGTCCTGAATCCCTCAAACCCAAACCCGGGTGAGAACGCACATTAGTGCCTTTATACCAACTCCCTCAAACCCCAAACGGGTGAGCATATAACATGAATCTCTCCAACCCCACACTGGCGAGAAGGTATGACAATGTCCTAACCTATTATACTACTCTTGTCTACAGTTTATTATACTTAGAGATTTAAGGTTAATCCCAGGACTGCCCCCGGTATTCCCTGTGAAGGGCTCTCAAGGGGCACTAGGAACTGTGTTGGGATTACGCCCAGCATTCCCTTTCGCAAGGATATTTATTTTAGTTGATGGCTACCCATGTATCCCCCAGCTCTCCTTATTGCTTTAGTACAACCCTAGTGACTCAAGGTATTACCGGGAAAACCGACGGTCTTCCGCCGATCCCCACTCCAGTTGCTAGCTAAGACTTGCACTTTAATCCCTCACTAAGACAACTCTACCCACCAGGGTTACATATATTGAACTCTCTCTTATTTCTGCCGATAATCAATCCCCTGGTAATCAACTAAGGCAAGACCTATTTGTGTTATATGCAGACCATGACCTATGATTACCCTAAAAATGGGATCTTCCAAACCTTAAGGCATCTTGCCTCTAAATATTTATCTTAAGGTGTTATGGACTAAGGGAACTACCCTAAGAATTCTCATAATTTTCCTTGGCCAAATAGTCTTTTAATTAATTCTTTTAATTTAAATGCTAGGTCACTTTACACATGAAGTAGTTTGATTATGTATCCACTGACCTAGGGAATTTTCCCTGAGATGTATAGTGACAAAATATTGCTGTGTACAGAATTTCATAATTTTCCTTCAATTATTTATTATCATTTTCAATTTAATATCAATTCCACAAAATTCCATTTTTCCAAATGATGTATAGGCATTATTTACACAAAAATTCCAGAAATATTACAGAGCTTTTATGACACTAATATATGACTATTGGCAGAGAATCATCAACATTTAATGTAAGATGGCCTATAGGATTCCATTATAAGATATTTACCAAAATGCCATTATACTAATTTTAACACAAATAATGCATCCATTAAATTCTGAGAAATTTGTGCAAGACTAATAATAACATTTTATGACAGTAGAAAAATTTCCAAATTTTTCAGAGGTATAAATCCATCATTTCAAGAATTTACAAAATAAGGGTAAAATGGGGAATTTAGGGTATCTATTCCAAAAATTCTTCAAAACAGAGGAATCATATTTTTCCTAAGTCAAATGTGATGTTATCTATGCCTTGGCAAGGTTGTTTGGATTTGTACTTGAATAAATCCTATTTTGCAATTTTATCTCCAAAATAGCTATATTCAAAATAAATTCCAATAAATGGAATTTTGATTCCAAAAATTCCATCATTAGTTTGAGGGATGACATTTACCCTAATGAACCACTGTAAATAATTTCATGACTCTTGCATGTCACCATTGGGCTAAATACACCAATTTGCATTTTTGCTATTTGCACACCAAGGCTAAACATAGGTTAGTACATGCAAGTGGATTTCCCCAACATGCAGTGAACCCAAGGTGCTGAAAATTTTATCATGCACCAAGGATGACCCCACTGACCCACCACCAAAATAGGGGGCCATGGGGAGGAGTAGAACTCCATATATGTCATTTATTTATATTTTGATATTTTACCAAAAACTATAGGAAAATATTCTCTAAAAATTCCTAAATTTTGGCAGGAGCTAGGTATGTCCTAATCATGCATGTGCCCAAACTTTGGGACCATGGTGACTAATATTGAGACCAGGGCATCCAATATAATTTCTGCCCTAGTCTAGGACCAGTCCTAGGCGAAATGTCCTACAGGACTGTACACTACACTAAAATGTATGTTTAGGGTGGAATTTTAAAGGTAAGACCCTAGGCTACATTTTTTATTAAGGGGCTAAGTTCTGGAAATGCCTCTAAGAGGCCTAAATTTAACATGCAAAGAGACTGAAAAGGTGTGATAGAATCATACACTATTCATCAAATATTAAATTAAAACATTTAAATCCTCTGCACGAATCTTAAAGTAAAACCGACGGGATCTGGTCATCGTCCCCGATGATTTAACGGCCACGATTGATTCTTCCTGGACGATGTTGGCTGGCCTTTTCCGGCCAGCTGAGCCGCCACCACCGCCGGCGGATATCGCCACCACCTTCGTTAAGGTGGGGGCTAGCGTTTCCCGGCGGTGGGGCCGCCGGAGTTGGCTCCTGCAGCGAACCCGAGCAAGAAAAGAAAAGCTCGATTTTCTCCATTTCCTCTCATGGCATCGGGCTCGATTGAGCCCGATATCTCCCTAGATCGATCTAGAAAGTTAGTACGGGAAGAGGTGAGGTGAAACGCACCTGAATCGGGGCTTGGCTGCGGGTCATGCGGCGGTTTGCCGTGGTGGTGGTGCGCCGGCGAGCTCCACCCCGAAAGTTCAATTCTCCACCGTTCTCCATGATTAAGCAGTCGAATTCCACTCCTCTCGGCCTTCTGAAGCTAATGGTGAGCTCTGTTTGGACTGAGGTGGGCTATAAGTGGAGTTAACTCCAATGTTAGCTCGGTTTTGAGCTTTGGAGGTTTCACCCAGCTGCCATGTGGCTCTCAGCTCTGGTATTCTGCTGGAAATGAAGAGGGGAGGCCGGCCACCTGGTTTTGGGCAGCCTAAGTCAGCTGATGGGGTGGCCATGTGGCCACCATTTCCTTCATTCCTCTTTCTCTCTCCTCTTCTCCTAAAAATTCCAATTTTACCCCCTTGCATGTATTCTCTCTCCTGATTTAGAGGGGTAGGACTGGTCTTGTTCACTTGGGCTGACTATGGGCCAATTTTGGTGGGGTTGGTTCAAGGGGAAATGACTTGGCCTTCATTTCATTCCTTAGGTCAAATTGTTGACCAATTTGACTTTTGGGTTGACTGGTCAACCATGGTGGGTGGACTGACCCCACTTGGTGGAAATAGGACTAGTGGCACCACCCAACTTGGTTTGGGTCAAGGGGGTTCCCCACTTAGGTTAATTAGGCCTATGGGTGTGGGTTTGACCAAATTAAGCCCAAGGTTGACTTTGGTCGATTGGGGTCAAAATGTTGACCCAGTGACATACCCTAGGGTCCACTTAGATTGTCTTTAGGGTTAGGGCAATGTGGTGGGGTCATGGTGTGGTTAGGGTCCCCACTTAGGCTAGTTTGACCTAGTTTGACTAAGGTCTTATAGTGGGCCCCACATGGCTACCACCCACTACCTAGGGTCAAACCTAGTTGATCTCCTCCAATCTCACCCCATGCCTAACCCAATCTAAGTTGAGGGGTCCAGAAGTAACATGGGATGTTACAAATTCCAATAAACAAGAAAATAATTTCGTCCCCGAAATTTAAGTTCGGGTCTACGGGGTTCTAATTGCAAGAATCATCAAGAATTTTAAAGACATAACTTAAATGTACCTGATGCGAATAGCTCCGGGTGTTGCTCCAGCATCAGATCTCTCGGCTCCCAAGTGTGCTCCTCCCGTCCATGGTTGGACCACAGCACCTTCACAAGAGGGACCTTCTTCTTCCACAACACTCGGATGGCTGTATCGTCAATCCGGATCGGCTCCAATCTCACTGATCTGTCAGGCTCTACCGGTCCGGCTGTAGTAGTGATGTGCTGCTCCGGCCGAAGGAGAGCTCTTCGCAAGGAAGAGACATGGAAGACGTCATGTAATGCACCCAACTCCGGTGGCAGCTGCAGTCGGTAAGCCAAGGGGCCGATCCGCTCCAGGATCAGGTATGGCCCCATGTATCGTGGACTGAGCTTCTTGTGCCTCCGCACCCGAGAAACACCGTGTACTGGACGTATCTTCAAGAATACCCTGTCTCCAACCTGGAACTCCACCTTCCGGTGCCGAGCATCATAATACTTTACCTGCCTGCTCTGGGCCTCCAGTAGCCGATCCCTGATCAATCGAATCTGAGCCTCAGTGTCCTCTATATAATCAGATCCCAGAGCCCCGGTATCCATATCCTGAACCCATGACAGCGGTGTCCGGCATCTCCTCCCATAAAGCGCCTCGTACGGAGCCATCCTGATGCTAGCCTGGTGGCTGTTATTATACGAGAACTCAATCAATGGTAGCAGCCTCTCCCAAGGCCTCCCCGTATCCAATATGCATAATCTGAGCAGGTCCTCCATGGTCCGGATGGTCCGCTCGGTCTGTCCGTCGGTCTGCGGGTGGAAGGCGGTACTAAAGGTAAGTCGAGATCCCAAATAAGCATGCACGGCCCTCCACTCGCTCGAAGTGAACCGACCATCACGGTCCGAAACAATAGTCCTGGGGATACCATGATATCTGATGTACTGCTCCACAAATAGTCTCACCAGGACTGCAACTGGGGCATCCTTCCGAACTGGAATAAACCGCGCTACCTTGGTCAATCTGTCCACTATAACCCATATAGAATCATGCCCAGAGTGGGAGCGAGGCAATCCGTGTACAAAGTCCATAGCAACATCCTCGAACTTCCACTCTGGAACTGGCAGTGGCTGTAGTAAACCTCCCGGGCTCTTGCATTCCGCCTTCACACGCTGGCAGGTCTCGCAATGGGTCACAAAATCCGTGATCTCCCTCTTCATCCCGGGCCAATACATAGATCTCCGCAAATCCGCCCACATCTTGGTGATGCCGGGGTGCACTGAATATCTCGAGCAATGTGCCTCTCGGAGTATGTCCTCCCGGATAATGCCTCCTGCTGGTATGTAGATGCGTCCCCGGAACCTAATAAGATCATCCTGTAGCATGTAGTCCTCGACCTTGCCCCTCTCTAGGGCACTGAAAATCGGCTGTAACGCAACATCCAGCCTCTGATGTGCTCGGATGCGCTCCTGTATATCATCTCCGCTGATCACTGAGCTCAAATACTCTCTATATACGACTGGCTCGGTCTCGGACACCATGGTGATGTGCATGTCCTCCATCATCTGTAGCAGCTCTAAAGACATCAATCGGGGCTCCGGTCCAGAAGTGCCGGCCCTCCTGCTCAAAGCATCCGCAACCGTGTTCGCTTTCCCCGGGTGATAGTGGATCTTGTAGTCATAATCACAGAGGAACTCCAGCCACCTCCTCTGTCTCAGGTTTAGGTCCTTCTGCGTATCGATATACTTGAGATTCTTGTGATCTGAAAAGATGTCACAATGAATCCCATATAAGTAATGCCTCCATATCTTTAGGGCGAAAACCACAGCCCCGAGCTCTAGATCATGTACTGGATAGTTATGCTCATGCTTCTTCAACTGTCTCGAAGCATAAGCAATAACGTGTCCATGCTGCATCAGGACCGCACCCATCCCCTGGTAAGAGGCGTCCGTGTAGATCTGGAATCCTTCGCTCCCGGATGGAAGCGCAAGGATGGGGGATGAGATGAGTCGGTCCTTCAGCTCCTGAAAAGCAGTCTCACACCGTTCTGACCAAACAAAATCTGTGTCCTTCTTCGTCAAGGACGTGAGGGGGAGTGCTATCCTCGAGAACCACTCCACGAACTTGCGGTAATACCCTGCTAGTCCCAAGAAACTACGGATGTCAGAAGCGGTCTTCGGCCGTGGCCAATCCCTCACTGTCTCTATCTTGGCCAGGTCCACAGCTAACCCAGCCCCACTGATCGTGTACCCCAGGAATGCCACCTCCTGCAACCAGAACTGACACTTTGAAAATTTTGCGTACATCTGGGTCTCCCTCAGCCTCTGCAAGACCTGTGCTAAGTGCTCCGTATGCTCCTCCTGAGTCCGAGAATAAATAAGGATGTCGTCGATGAATACAATCACGAAGCGGTCTAAGAAAGGCTCAAAAACACGGTTCATTAGACTCATGAATGCAGCAGGAGCATTCGTGAGCCCAAAAGGCATCACCGTGAATTCGTATAATCCATAGCGCGAGCTGAAAGCCGTCTTCGGTATGTCCTCTTCCCTGATACAGAGCTGATAGTAGCCGGATCGCAAATCTAACTTGGAGAACCAGAATGCTCCCTGTAGCTGGTCAAATAACTCATCTGTCCGAGGCAGAGGATAGGTGTTGCGGACCGTCAACCGGTTCAGCTCCCGGTAATCTATACATAATCGCAGTGATCCGTCCTTTTTCTTCACAAATAGAACTGGCGCTCCCCATGGCGATGAACTAGGCCGCACAAATCCTGACTCGACTAGCTCCTGTAGTTGAGTCCTGAACTCTGCTAACTCCCTAGGAGCCATCCTGTAGGGTGCCCGGGATACCGGCTTCGCTCCCGGTACTAGCTGAATCCTGAAATCCAAATCTCTAGCAGGTGGTAGCCCGGGCAATTTCTCCGGGAATACGTCGGCGAAATCCCGAACCACCGGAATATCTGAGATAGTCGCCTCTGTTCCCACCATCTCGAAGCAGACAATATAGACTTCTTCACCCTGCTCATGGGCCTTCACAGCCTGTATAGAAGATAATAGTAGGTGGCAGATAGGCTGGATACCTTCAACGATAACATGAGAGTCGCCATGTCTTAGCGTGATCCTCCTGGACGGGCAATCTATCTGGGCATGGTTCCGATGCAACCAGGCCATGACCAAGATCAAATCAAAGTCCTGCAGCTTCAGAATGGTCGCCGGCGCCTCAAATGCCTTGCCGCCAATCTCGGCCTCCATGTCGCAATGTGCAGTGGTCCGCAGCTCCGACCCATCGTGTAGACGTACCCTCATCTCTAGTCCAGGGAACCTCTCCACGCCTTCGAGTCCGTCGATGAAGGCCTCGGATACGAACGAGTGTGAAGCACCCGTGTCGAAAAGAGTATGAGCGGGCTTGCCGCTGATCATAACTATGCCTGAGGTTTGTTTACGTGAAAGTTAATTGTTATTCTATAGTTCCAGGTACTAAATATATATCATTGGAAATTCAAGAAAATTCATAATTGACTCCAAGTACCTGTGATAACCTCCTCTGGATTCCTCGGCTCTGTGAGGTCCAAGGCGTATATCTGCTCCTGCTCGCGCCTCCTGCCGTGATATCCCCGACCTCGGCCTCGTCCTCGGCCTCGTCCTCAGCCTTGCTGTACAGGGGCCACTGGAGGTGGAGGAGGAGAAGGGGGATGGAATCGGTGCGGGCACTCCGATCTGATGTGCCCAGGCTAGCGGCATCCGTAACAAACCACTTGTCGGTGGCCTCGGTCATCCTGTCTCCTCGGATCATGTATCTGTAGAGGTGGGGAAGCCAATGCTGGAGGAGGCCCCTGCTCCTGCCTGAAGTTGGGACGACGACGTCCCCCACCCCTCCTGTATCCAATGGTCCTGCCTCTCTGAGAGCCCCTACTGCTCTCACCTGATGTCGATCCGTCAAATGGTCTCTTCCCTCCGGCTCGCACCATCAGCTGGTCAGCCTCCAGCTTTTTTGCCATCTCGATGATCTGCCTGGATGTGCCATGAGAAATGAATAACAGAGCCTGCCTCAGATCATCCCTGAGGCCCCGGTAGAGCCTCTTCGCATACCTCCTATCGTCGGTGTCCTGAATCCCCGCGAACCTGGCCAAGTGGGAGAACTCTCTCTGGTACTCTATCACTGATCTGGTCCCCTGCTTGAGGTTCAAAAACCTCTCCTCCAAAGAATCTCTGTCCGTAGCAGAGACGAAGTGCTCCAGAAACACATCACCAAACTCTTCCCAAGATATCTCTGACAGCTCAAAGTCCGCATAAGTAGACTCCCGGACTGACTTCCACCATCTCTTCGCGTGGGCCTCTAGCACAGAGGTGGCTAGAGGTACTGCATGGCCGACTGGGCAGCTGATGCCCGCTAAGATCTCGTGTATGGCCTCCAGCCATTCTTCTGTCTTCACTGCATCCTCTGTCCCGCGGTACGTCGGTGGGGACAGGCTCTTGAATGCGCTCAGCCAGCTCGACCCCGGATTTAGCTGTGGAGCCGGGACTTGCTGGGCTCTAAAGGCATCCAAAATCGCCGTCAGGGTCTGCCCCATCTCCGTATGTAGGAATGTAGTGGCAGCTGGAGGGGGAGGAGCCACATTTTGCGGCGCTGCGACCTGTGGAGGTTGCATAAAGGTAAGGTTAAAGCAGAATTGGCCTAACAAATTGTACTTTGTGGACCATTTATGTGACTTTACACGTGGGCACACCACTGCTTCCGCTGCATAGTTTGTCCGCAAACTAATGCTCGGGCAGGGGTGGTCCCATGTTGTGGACTTCTTTCTCATATGATCGTTGTTCAAGTGATACCAGTTTGTAAGACCCCCCCCCTCCCCCTTACCAAGGAGGGCTACCGGGTCTTATGCCCAGAACCGCCGTCTTACGGTGGCACTAACTCACGGGTTAGTCGACACCGCAACACGCCGATTCTACCGGCTAGTACGATCATAAACCTGTAGGCCAATATGAGAAGAAAGAAGTAAAACTGTATATGTAAAAATACCAGTTCACAAGCCACAGTACAATCATGAAAAAGAGATGAATAGTACAACATAATAGTCCACAATATAGTACCAATGAAAGAGTAAAAAGGGCTTATGCCCAGTACATCAAATCTCTCTCTCACAAAATCATGAATGCGGAAGCTACACTAGAACATCAAGACTCGTCCCACCTGAGGACGCACAGTAGTGGTAGTAGCCTGCTGAAGCGGTATCTGCTCCTCATGTCCTGCCTCCTCGACGTGCTGGTGCTCCATCTCCACGGGCTCCTAAAAATAGTTGGTCACCGACCATTAGTCAAAAAGACTAAGTCGTTTCCTCCGCACCTTGCCCCGCAGCTCCTAGGCACCGAGCGGGAGGACGAAGCGGAGGATAACAAGGGGTAGCAAAATGGAAGCAGGTGACAATATCTAATTAGAGCTGTAATAAGTAATGTAATCCTATTCTAGCAGTACTAAGTATGGTACGAGTAACAAGTAAGAGCAGGGCAGTAAAGAAAAGTAAAGAAGCAGTAGTATGAACAAGTAAATAAGCTAAGCTACCACTAAGCTATCATCACAAACGTACCCTAACTTATATAAATGCCCATACAAATATATAAGTTAGGATTTCCAGGAAATTTAACTTATCATATAAAAGAGCCCATACTAATTTATATGATAAGGATCTATGAAGAGTATGACCTAATATGAATGAATGATATGATGCAATTTTATGCGCAGGCAAGTGCAACTCACACACAACGACTCTGTGATCACAGACCTTTAGTTCCCACTTTTTGAGAGCTAGCATCACTCTCGGGTACCACCGCTGTGGCTACGGCAGCAGCGGAGCGGGCGTCTCCGCTTCTAGACCGGTATGCACACTACCAAGCCTTAGACCCCTCTCATACGCCTCTGTACACGTCCAAGGTGCACTCTAGAGTCTCGCGTACGTACTTTGCTGACAAACCCGTCAGTCTTGTTAGGTCGGATGTGTGTTATCGGGGGTCGTCCTCCAGACCGCAGTGTAAAACAACCCACTGGCCCCTCTAACTCCCACAACCGCCTGGTGCACCGTACTGCCATCGGTGTGACAAACGGCCAGTACCGCATGCCCCGCCACGATATTTATGCACATGCAAGTAATTCATACCGAGCCTTCCGCTCGCAGGACCAAAACCCGTCCTGAATCCCTCAAACCCAAACCCGGGTGAGAACGCACATTAGTGCCTTTATACCAACTCCCTCAAACCCCAAACGGGTGAGCATATAACATGAATCTCTCCAACCCCACACGGGCGAGAAGGTACGACAATGTCCTAACCTATTATACTACTCTTGTCTACAGTTTATTATACTTAGAGATTTAAGGTTAATCCCAGGACTGCCCCCGGTATTCCCTGTGAAGGGCTCTCAAGGGGCACTAGGAACTGTGTTGGGATTACGCCCAGCGTTCCCTTTCGCAAGGATATTTATTTTAGTTGATGGCTACCCATGTATCCCCCAGCTCTCCTTATTGCTTTAGTACAACCCTAGTGACTTAAGGTATTACCGGGAAAACAGACGGTCTTCCGCCGATCCCCACTCCAGTTGCTAGCTAAGACTTGCACTTTAATCACTCACTAAGACAACTCTACCCACCAGGGTTACATATGTTGAACTCTCTCTTATTTCTGCTGATAATCAATCCCCTGGTAATCACCTAAGGCAAGACCTATTTGTGTTATATGCAGATCATGACCTATGATTACCCTAAAAATGGGATCTTCCAAACCTTAAGGCATCTTGCCTCTAAATATTTATCTTAAGGTGTTATGGACTAAGGGAACTACCCTAAGAATTCTCATAATTTTCCTTGGCCAAATAGTCCTTTAATTAATTCTTTTAATTTAAATGCTAGGTCACTTTACACATGAAGTAGTTTGATTATGTATCCACTGACCTAGGGAATTTTTCTTGAGATGTATAGTGACAAAATATTGCTGCCTACAGAATTTCATAATTTTCCTTAAATTAGTTATTATCATTTTCAATTTAATATCAATTCCACAAAATTCCATTTTTCCAAATGATGTATAGGCATTATTTACACAAAAATTCCAGAAAAATTACAGAGCTTTTAGGACACTAAGTTATGACTATTGGCAGAGAATCATCAACATTTAATGTAAGATGGCCTATAGGATTCCATTATAAGATATTTACCAAAATGCCATTATACTAATTTTAACACAAATAATGCATCCATTAAATTCTGAGAAATTTGTGCAAGACTAATAATAATATTTTATGACAGTAGAAAAATTTCCAAATTTTTCAGAGATATAAATCCATCATTTCAAGAATTTACAAAATAAGGGTAAAATGGGGAATTTAGGGTATCTATTCCAAAAATTCTTCAAAACAGAGGAATCATATTTTTCTTAAGTCAAATGTGATGTTATCTATGCCTTGGCAAGGTTGTTTGGATTTGTACTTGAATAAATCCTATTTTCCAATTTTATCTCCAAAATAGCTATATTCAAAATAAATTCCAATAAATGGAATTTTGATTCCAAAAATTCCATCATTAGTTTGAGGGATGAACTTTACCCTAATGAACCACTGTAAATAATTTCATGACTCTTGCATGTCACCATTGGGCTAAATACACTAATTTGCATTTTTGCTATTTGCACACCAAGGCTAAACATAGGTTAGTACATGCAAGTGGATTTCCCCAACATGCAGTGAACCCAAGGTGCTTAAAAATTTATCATGCACCAAGGATGACCCCACTGACCCACCACCAAAATAGGGGGCCATGGGGAGGAGTAGAACTCCATATATGTCATTTATTTATATTTTGATATTTTACCAAAAACTATAGGAAAATATTCTCTAAAAATTCCTAAATTTTGGCAGGAGCTAGGTATGTCCTAATCATGCATGTGCCCAAAATTTGGGACCATGGTGACTAATATTGAGACCAGGGCATCCAATATAATTTCTGCCGTAGTCTAGGACCAGTCCTAGGAGAAATGTCCTACAGGACTGTACACAACACTAAAATGTATGTTTATGGTGGCATTTTAAAGGTAAGACCCTAGGCTACATTTTTCATTAAGGGGCTAAGTTCTGGAAATGCATCTAAGAGGCCTAAATTTAACATGCAAAGAGACTGAAAAGGTGTGATAGAATCATACACTATTCATCAAATATTAAATTAAAACATTTAAATCCTCTGCACGAATCTTAAAGTAAAACCGACGGGATCTGGTCATCGTCCCCGATGATTTAACGGCCACGATTGATTCTTCCTGGACGATGTTGGCTGGCCTTTTCCGGCCAGCTGAGCCACCACCACCGCCGGCGGATATCGCCACCACCTTCGTTAAGGTGGGGGCTAGCGTTTCCCGGCGGTGGGGCCGCCGGAGTTGGCTCCTCCGGCGAACCCGAGCAAGAAAAGAAAAGCTCGATTTTCTCCATTTCCTCTCATGGCATCGGGCTCGATTGAGCCCGATATCTCCCTAGATCGATCTAGAAATTTAGTACGGGAAGAGGTGAGGTGAAACGCACCTGAATCGGGGCTTGGCTGCGGGTCAGGCGGCGGTTTGCCGTGGTGGTGGTGCGCCGGCGAGCTCCACCCCGAAAGTTCAATTCTCCACCGTTCTCCATGATTAAGCAGTCGAATTCCACTCCTCTCGGCCTTCTGAAGCTAATGGTGAGCTCTGTTTGGACTGAGATGGGCTATAAGTGGAGTTAACTCCAATGTTAGCTCGGTTTTGAGCTTTGGAGGTTTCACCCAGCTGCCATGTGGCTCTCAGCTCTGGTATTCTGCTGGAAATGAAGAGGGGAGGCCGGCCACCTGGTTTTGGGCAGCCTAAGTCAGCTGATGGGGTGGCCATGTGGCCACCATTTCCTTCATTCCTCTTTCTCTCTCCTCTTCTCCTAAAAATTCCAATTTTACCCCCTTGCATGTATTCTCTCTCCTGATTTAGAGGGGTAGGACTGGTCTTGTTCACTTGGGCTGACTATGGGCCAATTTTGGTGGGGTTGGTCCAAGGGGAAATGACTTGGCCTTCATTTCATTCCTTAGGTCAAATTGTCGACCAATTTGACTTTTGGGTTGACTGGTCAACCATGGTGGGTGGACTGACCCCACTTGGTGGAAATAGGACTAGTGGCACCACCCAACTTGGTTTGGGTCAAGGGGGTGCCCCACTTAGGTTAATTAGGCCTATGGGTGTGGGTTTGACCAAATTAAGCCCAAGGTTGAATTTGGTCGATTGGGGTCAAAATGTTGACCCAGTGACATACCCTAGGGTCCACTTAGATTGTCTTTAGGGTTAGGGCAATGTGGTGGGGTCATGGTGTGGTTAGGGTCCCCACTTAGGCTAGTTTGACCTAGTTTGACTAAGGTCTTATAGTGGACCCCACATGGCTACCACCCACTACCTAGGGTCAAACCTAGTTGATCTCCTCCAATCTTACCCCATGCCTAACCCAATCTAAGTTGAGGGGTCCAGAAGTAACATGGGATGTTACAAGAGATAACCCATCACGGTTGTGAAAAAATTTGAAGAACTATGAAGTCCTTTGCTGGCTTAGAATAATATTCCAAGCATGCCCTCATCATTGACATCGAAGGTTTCAATGGCTTTGCGAACAACGAGGAGAGGGGGCTCTTAGACTAAGCTCACCCCTCTTGAGCTACAAGGAATGTCTGCAATTTCATTGCCCTTTGAGGTTGCTGGATCGGGGCGATCTTCTTTAGGAAGCAGATCACGCATCTTACCCTGCTGGAGCATCCTTTGCACTAGTCGGCGGAGTGCTTGGCAGTTCTCGGTCAATTGGCCTGACTCTTTGTGGAACTCACAGTATCGTTCTGAGTCTCTTGCTCTTTGATCAGCTGGTCGGTAAGGCTTTTTACAGTTAGCCCTATCCTTCATTACTTGGCTTACTTGCAGCATGACTTCACCCAGTTCAGACTTATGCAAGTTATTGCCTTTCTGTTGATAAACTGTAGCTGTTTGAGAAGATGGAGCTGGTGGCAATAGCAGCTGATCTTGAGAACGATCTGACATGGGTAACTGTCGCTGTTCAACGTCCGTTCGGATCTGAAGGTCGCGTGTTAACTGTTTATGCGCGAAAACGACACCGCCTAGTTAACACGGAGGGAGTGTTCGATCTCACAGGCTAGGAGAGGAAGATGATGAAGGTTGCGGGGAAAGAGGAAGCTTCTGAGTGCTAGAGAATTTAGTAAATGCTTGTTCGAGGGTTGCGGGGATAGAGGAGAGGGTTGCTGAGAGCAGCCGGGAAGGCTGATGAGCAAGAGAGGAGGTTGATGATCAGCAGAGGAGGTTGATCAGGAGCTGTCGAGCAGATGGGTAGTTGGACGGTTGTGCTTGCAGGTTATATGCCGAGGGAGCTAAGCTGAGCTGAGAAGAAGGGAGAGAGGGGCCGCTAGCAGTGGCAACATCAGATTTAGCCCGCCGTGGCTTAAATGCCACTCTTGCGACGGGATTTCCTTTGATTAATATAGAGTTATAGAGATTGCGAATGCACCTTTACAAGAAAGCAATAAAGGGGTACAAGGAGGAAGCTGGCAGCTAAGAAAAGAGTGCCAGAAGAGGCCGTGCAGACTGAGGAGCCAAGTCGGCAGGCCGCGCACGACTAAGAGAAGAGAAGGGGCGGACTGGGAGAAGGAGTCCGCCGGGGTTGCTGACTTGCAACTTGCTGACTTCGAGCGTGAGCACCTTGGCGATGTTCAGTCCTCCATCAAGTGAGAGGCATGGGGGTCTATTTATAGGCCCGAGGAGGTAACGTCTTGCGGTGACGTTACCCCCGGTGAGACGGTAACCTGAGCGATAAGAGGAAGGAGTCTGCCGAGTCCGTAACAGGCCGGACGGATTGGGGCTTGCTTCTGGAGGTGGCACTGCTGATGGTGAACTGGGAGACTATGTGGCGGACTGCGAGGAGAATCCGCCGCTGCTGAGCTGAGGGGTGTGAGCTGAGGAGTACCCGCTGAGTCCGCTGAGTCCGCCGAGTCCGGATGAGGCCGTGCGGTCTGGGACTGCCTGGCAGATTGGGAGGAATCTGCCACTATTGGTCGAGCCCGTGCCAAACTATGCAGGTTGAGGTTGTCCGCCTGCTGGAGAGAAGAGGGTGCTGGAGGCTGAGGAATGGCGGGCTACATAGCGAGTCCGCCTCTGCTAACAAGTTGAGTCCGCCTATGCTGTTGAACGAAGAGGCTTGCTGCTGAGGAGCTGAGGTTCGCAAACGTAGGTGGACTCGAAGGCTTGACTGCACTTTGAGTCCGCCCAGCTCGCGAGGAACTAGGTATGGCTGCTGATCTTCACGGGTAGCCGGAGAGCGAGTCTCCGCGCTCCTTATGCGGAATGATGAAGCCGGTTGCCCATGCTGCTGGAGGATAAGGAATGGGTGACCTGCCAGACTGACGAGGTAGGCCGTGCGTGTTGGCGAGGTGGAAACTGAGGTCATTGACTGACAGCGTGGGTGCAGGTTGCCACTGTTGTTTTGCGGTTTGAGCGGTCTGATCTTCTTATAGAGCGACCTGCAAGAGCGGGTTAAGGGAGCAATTCCTGAAAGGGACAAGACCTATTGTAGGCCTGGGTAGTCAGGGTACCGAGTCCGACATAGAGAGGCCTGCAGAGACAAGCTTGTGGTTAAGCTGAAAAGGAGCGCGGCCCGCAGGAGCTGACTGCAGGAGCATTCCACGGCCCCTGCCGACCAAGGGAAGGCGTGTGGCCTTGGCGGTCAGACCGCTGAGACCGCCCAAGCCGTGCGGCCTGAGCGGACCGAGAATTCTGTCCGCCCACCCTACGGCGTCGCGACCTCCAGGAGGAACCCATGGCAGGCCGCGACAAGCGAGCTGGCTGCCTTGGGAAGGATCGTCGATTTCGGGGTTAACAAGCATGTCAAAGCTGATCATTGAAGGCCAGGTGGTAAGTTAACGCCTTTAGACATATCGAGTTGGAAATGGGGGAGTTTATCCATGGATTTCATAACTAGTTTGCCGAGATTTCCCTTAGGGCATGATGCAGTGTTGGTTATCGTGGACAAACTAACCAAGTGTGCCCACTTTGTGCCTTTCAAGATTGATTATTCTATGGAAAAGATAGCTGAGCTTTATCTGGATGAAGTTATCAGACTGCATGGTGTGCCTACGAGTATTGTGTCAGACCTAGACTCCCGGTTCATATCTCGTTTCTGGCAAAACTTGCAAGGAGATCTAGGTACTGACCTTAGGTATTCTACTGCCTATCATCCTCATACAAATGGTCTGATAGAGAGAGTGAAATCAGATCTTGGAGGATATGATTAGACGCTATATTCTCGACCATGGTGGGGCTTGGGATAAATGCCTCGGACTGATGGAGTTCGCGTACAACAACAGCTATCCGGAGAATTTGCAGATGGCGCCCTTTGAAGTTTTATATGGAAGGCGTTGTCGAACTCCCCTGTTTTGGGCAGAAGTTGGTGAGAAGCCTTTGCTCGGTCCGAAAGTGCTGGAGAATATGAGCATTTCAGTGATACATATTCATGAAAAGCCGAGGTTGGCTCAGGAGCGATACGAGAAGTATGCAAATCAGCGCAGAGTTGATCTGGAATTCGCATTTGGGGATATGGTGTTTCTGAAGGTCTCTCTCATACCAGGTGTTAAGAGATTTGGAAGGAACCATAAGCTATATTCTAAGTATGTGGGACCGTTTCAGATTCTGGAGCGCATCAGAGTTTCTGCCTATAGACAGGAATTGCCTGATTCTTTCCCTAGTGTTCACGACATGTTTCACGTGAGCCAGTTGTGAAAGTGTGTTCGTAGTGATTGACATATCCTTGACTCAGTGCCTCAGTTGCAGCCTAATCTCACGTATGTCGAAGAGCTTGTCCGTATTCCGGAGACGCAAGATCATGTGCTAAGAAATAAGACAATTCCGATGGTTAAGGTTCTCTAGCGCAATCAGGATCCTAGAGGTGCAACTTGGGAATTGGAATCCGCAATGAGAGAATCTCATCCTCAGCTGTTCTCCTAGCCATCCCTAGTTAGTATTATCGTTTAATGAATTCTTCTTTCATGTCTCTCCCTCTTTCCTCTTGTTTCATTTCGTGTTCTATGTTTCAGGACGAAAGTTCCTTTTTGGAGGGGTGATTGTAACGCCCCTGATTTTTCGATAATTATTTAATCCTCTTGTTGACGTCATAATGACGTAAGGGGCATTACGTTAACGTGGAGTTGACGACACGTCGCCGTTAGTGCATTTTCATGTCGTTCGGTCGAGTCGGCCAAATTCGTGAATCCTTGTCGAAAACGGAAAATTTCACGTTAGGAAATTAAATTAATTAATTTTTGACACACTCGTCAAGTTTCGTCGCGATCCGAGCGATATTTGAGCCTCGACGAATTTCCGATGTTTTGTAAAATTTATGTTCGTCGTAGACTTGAAAAATTAATATCTCGAGAATGGCATGTCGGATTTTGGTTCCGTCTTCTCCGTTGGATTCGTAGCGTTAGCATTCGCCTACGGTGCGAATTTTGTTTAATTAGGTGCGCGTTTGGGCCTCTATAATAAGTAGTAATGATCGGGACTCACTGTCCCTACTGCCTGAACTCATGTGCTAGACTGTACCGTCTCCAAGCGCACCAGCCTCTGGGGCTGCATCTCCAGGTTTGGCTCCACGATCCTCTAAAATGATTTGGTCAACGACCATTAGTCAAAATTACTAAGTCCTATCATCCTCCACCCCTCCCCCAATGGCCCCTAGGCACCGAGCAGGGAGAAGGAAAGGGAAGTTAATGATGGTGGGGAGTACAAAGAAAGCAGGTGACGACGGAACAAGTCTATCGTGAGTATAAAACCACAACATGTACAAGTAAGCAAATAGTATGGAAGCAATATGAGTATACACATGAACAAGGTGATCAAGTAAAGTACAAGAAGGTAAACTAAGTATGTAATGTCTCCATCCGTTCATGTAGAATATAATAGAAGGTCCGGCCGGGGCCCCACACCATATGCAACCAAATAGGCGGGGAAGTTACAGGTTAATACCACGGCACAATCGCATCCTAACTCAGAGCATGCTAGTGGAAGATTTTAACAATAATTCAGAACTCCAAACATGAATGTCCACTATATATATAAAGCCACATTTATATATAAACGCTCGAGAAATGTACAACAAATACATCATCATTTGGCCTTATAGCCTTACAGTTACTTTTTACAACGTGGATTATAAACATCGGCGCGCAGGCCGGCCACTCATGAGCAGAACACAGTATTTTCAGCATAGCCTTCAAGGGCTAGTAGCAGCAGCAACAGAAAGGACTTCAGCCCTTATATGTCTCGCTCGACTCTCCAGCACCTGCACAGGGACAGCCCACCAAACGGTGGCAAATCAAGTAACAGTCAGCATTCAGCTGACCAATTTATAACGACCCTACCCCTTTCTCGGGGCAGTGGTATTCCTTCCCTGTAGGCATAACAATTCATAGGCAGATATATATATATAGATATCACACATTGTGCCCTCATGCACAAACAATCCATCACAACCGTCAACCACGTCGGACGGACATAACGCAGGTCCGGATCAGCCACCCCCCGTTGCTCAAGCCGCCTTGCCATCACCGAATACCAACATACTCGCGGCTAAATATAAGGCGCAGGTCGGTTTCACCTTACATGTTTGGCATGAAGCCTTTTTAAGAACTTTCCAAGCTCACACATAGCCATACCGTCCCCAAGGGATTGGCTCCACATTCATAGGTTTGCTAGGAGCCATGCCCAGCGTTAGCGACATAATTCACTTTCCGTCCCTAGCTCTAACCTTATCGTTCATAGCATTACAACACAAGCATTTAGTGGGGGTTTTTCCTAGACTTTCACTCCAGTACTTCTTGCTCCTATCCTTCACAGGCATAACCCATTAAAATCGCAAGCATCACAAGGGTCTTTCCTGGACTACCATTCCAGTACTTCCTGCTACTGCCCTTCACAAGTACAACTCATCAAGCATCACAAGCATCATAAGGGTATTTTCCTAGACTACCACTCCAGTACTTCCTGCTACTGCCCTTCACAGGTACAACCCGTCGATTCCATAAACTACATGTTTAACTACAGAGTCTTCTCCGGTGTGCAAATGCAACATTACCAATCCAGACCAACTTGTCCAAATGAGCTTCACACAACTTGCATATTCCGTACTCCACTTCCGGATCTATATACAAAACTATTGGGGATTTCAAGAATCAACCCAAGGGAAATCCCTTTACAGTCCACCCTCTGGTGGAGGGTAAATCCATGCACATGCCAAAAGGAAGGACTTCACATGTCCAAGAAGGAAGATCGTTACCCTTGACGACCTCTTTGGAGCCATGGACTTCTAGTAGGATGGAAAGCACCGCGGCGGCCTTGCCTCCACAATGCTGGCCTCGAATCTCGAATCGGCACCTTGCAGCTCCACCCGTGGCCAGCTCCCCTTTCTCTTCATCCTCCTTGCTCTTCCTTCTCTCTAGCTTGTAGGAAGAGAAGGGCCAAGTCAAAATGGGGATTCTCTTATCCATCCTCGGCCTTAAAGTAGCAGGGGGAAGCCTGGGCCATCAGATCCCAGGTGAAGGAAATGGACGGCCACAATTCGGCTACAATATCTCTAATTTTTGGCTGACACGGCCTGTGACACACCCGTATCACAGGCCGTGTACCTTAAGAGGCACACAACCGACTCATCCAGAAGAGTACACGGCCATGTGACATGCCCGTGTCACAGGACGTGTAACCTGACATGCCTTTAGACACACTCGTATCTGCGACCGTATATCTCAAGTGGTACACAACCATCTCAACCCGAGCAAGATACGGCCATGTGACACGCCCGTGTCACAGACCGTGTACATAGAGACACACCTGTGTCCTGCCCGTGCTCACCAAGCTTCACTGCACAAGCCAAATCCAGAAAAGGACACGACCATGTGACATTGACGTGTCACAGGCCGTGTGCCCTTACATGGCTGCAGACACACCTCCAACATACGCTTCGTCGACCGAAGTTCGTCGACCAGAGGGGGACACGCCCTCTCATACGCTCGTGTCCCTGGCCGTGTTCCCTCTCAAGAACTCGTCGAGTGCAGTTTGTCAAGCACTCGACAGGTTGCTCAGCTATACAGAGCAGCACACGCCCTGGGACACGCCCGTGTCCCAGGTCGTGGCACAAAACTTGAACCCAACTTAGGATTTGGGGTGTTACAACACTCCCCTCCTTTAATAAATTTCGTCCCGAATTTTGTACACAGTATGGAAACACCACAAGATGTTATAATTCATCAAAGTGTAATACATCTTGACATGTCACTACACAACAGTTTATACAAACAGCTCGGGAAATTCAGCTCGCATGGTCTGGTCTCGCTCACATGTTAGCTTCTCACGGCCACAATTGTCCCACCAGACCTTAACCTTCCCGATTGTATTGTTCCGCAGCTATTTATCGGTGCGATCCTCGATCCAAATGGGTCTAACATTCATCGTTAGCCCATACTCCACCGGCACACGATCATTCTCGATCACTTGAGTTGGATCTTTGAGGGCTTTCCGAAACACAGAGATGTGAAACACATCATGTAATCCACCCAAGTCCGCCGAAAGAGATAGCCGATAGGCAGCTTCCCCAATTCGCTCCACCACTTCAAACAGACCAAGATATCTCAGACTTAGCTTTTTTAGACGCCGAATCCTGGACACGCCTTTGAAGGGTTCAATCTTCAAATATACCCAATCACATACTGCAAACTCCACGTTCCGGTGCTTGGCATTGTAGTACTTCTCTTGACGATCCTGGGCTATCAGTAGCCTTTCCCGAATAGAGTGTATCGTTGAGTGAGATTCTTTGACTTCTTTACGCTTATAGAGTTTGGATTCGCCTGCTTCTGCCCAAGCTAACGGTGTACGACATTTATGACCATATAAGGCTTCAAACGGTGCCATACCGATGCTCGCTTGGTAGTTATTATTGTAGGCAAACTCCACCATATAGAGATGATCTTCCCATCTCTTACCAAAATTCAGGGCGCACATGCGGAGCATATCCTCCATTATTCTGTTGGTCCTTTGAAAGAGAGGGTTAGACCTGATTAGCTCTAGAGGCGGGGGGGGGGGGGGGGGGGGGGTGGGGTGGGGGTGAATAGAGTAATTAAAAATCTTTTTGCTGTTTAAGTAATAATTAGAGTAGTGAAAAACAATAGATACCAAGATTAATAGTAAGCAAGAAAAAGAAATCAATCAAAGTTAATATAATTTAACACAGCACATATAATCTAATCTATCACACCCACAACAAGAACAAAAAGAAAAGAGCAATCAAACAACACAAGAACTTTATAGTGGTTCCCCAACCTGTATACATCCACTCTTCTACCACCCTGGTAGGAATCCACTTGCAGGTTTTGATCAGGTGACTGCCACCAATGAGCTTTTAATCAGGTGCTCAAAAACCAATACAAATAACTTTTGAAGGGAGTTAATGAACCCCTTATACAGGGGGGGGGAGATTGATGGATTCTTCTCTTTCTCTTTTCAACAGATAAGACTAGTGGATATTGCTGTTGTCAAGAACTCATCTTAATAACACTTGGAGTCTTGCACAGGGTGTAGGTCTTCAGTCTTTTGCCTTGACTTGAAAAAGATCCAGGAACTTCTGACTGATAGAAGTTTTGTGTCCTTGAAGAATCCTGGAGTGAAGGTTGAAGAAGACTCTAGATTTGTTATGATTGTTCTTCTTCTTCTTCAGCAATGTTAAGGAGAAAACAATTTGTTTTCTGTACAGAGAAGGTTCAGAAAATTGTTGATGTTGATCTCTTTTCTGTGTGTCTCTTTCTCTATTCTGTAAGTTCTCTCTCTTTTATGTTGTGGACTTCTGCTTGCAGAAAAGAGAAAAATCTCTTTTATATTATCAGTCGAATTACTCCTTTGAATTTTGAATTCCTTTGCATTAATTATTGATGGCCTGGAGAATGGAATTCGGCTGGAGAGAATATCTGCATTAATGAATTTCCCCAACTGTCCTATTAAAAATGACAAGTAATATTCCCGATGAAGACAATAATCAATGCTGCCACTAACGACTAGATTCAGAGAATGTAAGAATTGATTATTCAGGAATTACTGCATGAGAATAAGGACAAAAGGGGGAAAATTTCAAGTCTGGAACTGCACAAAATTTGCCGAGCAGAGCACAAATTTCGTCGACTTGAGTCCAAAGTTCATCGACCAGAGAAATCGTGTTCATCGACCTAGGAAATCTTGTTCGTCGACCTGAGAACCAAGTTCGTCGACCTGAGTTCAGCTAACTGCTTTCTGTGAAGAACTTCCCAATTCTGTGTTCCAAGATCGTCGAGTTGATAATATAACTTCGTCGACCTACAATCAGAGAAAAGATTTTGTACTTAATGTGTTGAAGTTGATCTCCCAAAATTCGTTGACCTGAGCTCGAATATCGTCGAGCTCAACTCAGAGAATTTACTATGAGTTCGTCGAGCGGAGCACGACTTTCGTCGAGCTGAGTTCGATGAACGTCGAACTCAATTTACTGACCTGATTTTCCTCTAAGTATTTGAGTCTTCTACAGTCTTCTATTGGCTGGTCCATGTGTGGTTGTTTCTAAGGACTTAGCCTAAACTCTAGGACACAGACATGACCCTGGCTATACATGTTGGGTCAATAATCCTGGTTAGTGAACCTAGCCCAAATCAAACTAGGGATCCAACAATCTCCCCCTATTTGGGTGAGGTCACTAATACAAATGAAAACAAAAACATTCACAAAGCAGCTGATATTTAAAATGTAGCTTTGTGTTAATAAATAAAGAGTTTAAGACACACATAAACTAAATTGCATATTCTCATTTCTTTTTCTTCATTTTCTATTTTTACTTATCCTCCTTTTCTTTGTCAGCAGGCTGAGTAAATTTGACTCTCTATTGGGATTAGCAGCTTGACTCTTGGTCATAGTCATATCAGCAGCTCTAATGATATTGAGAGATGTGGCTCTAGGTTCAATAGCCTCTGGGTGTAGATTCATATATGCATCTACATTAAAGAATTTTTAGCTTTTGCATACCTGTTCAAATCTTCTTTCCTGTATTTAGACATAGTATAGTACTGAGATGGATCCTTTCCTTTAGCTTTGGCTTTGTTTATCATTGATAATCTAACCAGTTCCTGGAACCTAGCCAGTCTAGTAGTAGTCTCTGTCTCTGGATCCACAATTGAATGGGAGGAGACTCTGGCCTTTTTGGACTGTCAGCTTTAACTGGTTCATGAACTTGCTGTTGTTGTTGCTGTTGTTGATGTTGTTGCTGATGTTGTTGCTGATATTGATGTTGTTGTTGATGTTGTTACTGATGTTGATGCCTTCTTGAAGGGTACCTCTGCTAGCTGCTTCCTTGAGAAGATGAGGATCTACCATTTTGTCTTTGGTATGTTTGAGTATATGAGGTAGTCCTCTGAGTTGAGCTGCCTGAAGCAACGGTAGCAGGTGGAGGAGGAGGAGGTCCTTTCTTGTGTCTCTGAGGAGGAGGTGAATATCTTTTGCTTTTCTTTCTTGCCTTTTGTTCAATTTTAGACTGCCACATCCAGGATGGCCTCCCAGGGTAAGGAGTAATGTTTTGTAAGATATATTAAGGAGTGTCATGAGTTGGATTTGGCTTAGGAGCAACCACTGGAGGAGCCATCCTTTTCTTAGATACTTTCTTCTTTGTAGAAGGGCTATCATGAGAGTCATCATTTTCATCTTCATCATCCTCAGAGGTGCCTTGAGGATCATCATATAAGGCATTAATAGCCTTCAGAATATCTTTGTTAATTTTCAGATCTTTGTCAACTTTCTTTTCAGCCTGAGGTTGTGCATGAGATACTGGAGTTGGAGCTGGAGCTGGAGCTAGAGCAACTGCTTGAGGTTCTGAAGTAACTGTGTCAGTAGTGCTTTTAGCAACTATTTTATTTTGCTCTTCAATATCTGCCATAATTATTTCATCCATATGTGGTATTGGACTATCATCCATTTTGTAGGTGGGAGGTGAAATGGCTTTAGGGGAAGCAATACTCTTGGGAGCTGATAATATAAGAGGCTCAGCAACTGCAAGACTAGCCTTAAGTTGCTTGGCAACTATGGGAATGATTGGTGCAGTGTATGATACAATGGCCAAAGAATGTTGATAAGAATAGCTGGGTATATTATTTCTATAAATAGGATTGAATAAATCCAATAAATAATTCAAAGTAACTGTGGGATTTAGCATATAATCACCAACAGTTTCAATGTCAGCCATAACAGGCTCATCCATATTTATATCTGAATCAATTAAATCTATTATATCGGATAGAGTGGCTGCTTCTTCTGAAGAGTCTCAAATTAAAGAATCTGTATCTGCTTCTATTGTTGTTGTTGCTGCTGCTACAGCTGGAGCTTCTTCATCATGGAGCATCTCCCCCTGACTGGCTGCAGAGGGTCCTGGAGCCAGTCTCCTAGAAGAAGGGACAGGGGATAGAGCGCAACTTTGGCAGAGAGAGTATGGATGGAGGTAGTGAGGGGAGCTAGAGCATCATCTAGGAGTTTCTGTAGAGTGGGAGAGATGAAGGCTAGCAGATCCTTAGCAATATCAGAGAAGTTAAGATAGAGGGATTCTAGAGCAGTAGAGCAGGGGTTGTGATGACCATAATTTGAACAAACAAAAAATGCACTGTACATATATGTGTGTGTAGTCAGGTACAGTGGATGGAAGGTCAGTTTGGATGAGTAGAGGGAAGGGGACAGAGGGAGTTGTAGTGGTAGAAAAGGGAACTATTGTTATGTGGAAGGAAATGGGTTCCTGATGTGGAGATGGTGGAGGAAATAAGAGATTGAAAGTGTGGGAGGAGATAAATGTATTAGGATTTGTGGCAGTTAAATGAGGTGGAATTGGAGATTGAGGTGGAGAGTGTAAAGGAGATTGATGTGGGGATGGTTCTGGTGATTTATGTGGTGATGACAGGAGGTTGAATGAGGGTTCCTGAATGGAGGAGGATGGGATGTCAGAGATATGTACTTGGGGAGAAGATGGAGGTGGAGATGGTGGTGGTGGAGAATGTGCAGGGGATGGATCTGGAGTGGGAATGTGAACTTGTTGTTGTTGGTGGTGTTGTGGTTGAGATTATGGAGAAGAAGGAATGGTAGAGGTGGAAGGAACTTCTTCTGGGGGTGGAGGAGCGGCTATGACTGCCCTTTTGCTCTCAGAAGATCTTGTAGAAGAAGAAGCCTTGGTTGGCTTGGTTATCTTCCTCTCCCATTTGCCAAAGAGGGTAGAGGTAAGCCTCTTGGAGGCATTGATGAACACTTGTGGGGAAACTAGATGCTCAGGAGCCTTCTCCTGCATAAAAATCCCCAAAATCCGGCCAAAGCAGACTTCTTTCTTATTATTTTTCTTTTTGATTAAATCGAACAGTAGCTTGCCCCAATTTGCTGCTTTACTCTCTACCAGAGCACTCATCACAATGAATTGGTGCCTGGTTATGTAGTCGTGTGCTGTGTGTTTTCCCAGCAGCACCTTCCCGACTACGCCAGCCAAGAACTTGTACTCAGGAGATAAGTTCTTCTTTAGCAGTTTGTTAGGGTTGTCGCCGGAATGACCCATCTTGGTCAGCATATTATCATACTCCTCAGAGTCCATTTCTATTTAATCAGTACCATTTGATAGACTGAATATTTCGGTTAGTATATCAGGAGAGAGACATACTTGATTACCAGAGATTGTGCCTGTCATGTTATCTTCTATTGTGGAGGAAGTAAAAACCCATTCTTTGATTTCAGCCATGGTAATCTTTATTTTGTGGGTCATGAATCTTGTCAGATTTTGTTCTTCAAATAAATTTAGAATGTCCACGAAGATGGGGTCAAAATGCTGGAAAGATTCAAAATCAATATCAAAACCCATGCCGAATTTCATGGTGGACAGAGCATTCGCCAGAATCACCATGGATGCACGAGAAGAGAGAAACAAAGTTCAAGTGCAAAGGAACTGAAAGCGCGGGATGGAGGTCGAAGAAAACCTAGATATAAGATTTTTAGAATATGAATTAGCAGACTCAGTTCGACGAAAAATAGAAATTCTTCGATCTGAGGTCGACGAAATATTTTATAGTCAAAAGAATTTGTGGATCTCTATCAGAAGATGTGAAAGAATTTCGTCGAGCTCCATTCGACAAAAGTTTTCTGAAGCAAATTCGTCGATCTCCGGTCGATGAAAATAACTTCACTCACAGAGAATTCGTCGATCTCCATTCGATGAATTTCTCTCGAACTTTTCTCTGTTCGTCGATCTCCGTTCGACGAACTTTGAAAAATTCGTCGACCATAGACAGAAATTAACTTAAAGCTTCTCCATTTATCATACCAAGCTGATTGATGAAGAACATATGGTTTCTGTCATCCAAAGGCTTGGTTAAGATATCTGCTCTTTGTAAATTAGTGTAGGTATAGACAAGATTAATTTTATTTTTGTCTACACACTTTTTAATGAAATGATGCATAATGTCTATATGCTTAGTCCTACTGTGATGGACTGGATTTTGTGCTATGGATATAACACTTGTGTTGTCACATAGTAAAGTTGAATTATTTAAGTAGGACCCATAGTCTAGTAGTTAGTTCTGAATCTACAGCATCTGGGAACAGCAAATACCAGCTGTTATATATTCTGGTTCAGCAGTTGAAGTGTAACACCCCCTATCCGTCACATAGCATATAGCAGTAGGTCCGGCCGGGGCCCGACGCCATATACCACGAACAGACCGTGTGGTTACTCAATGGAAACCATCCAACAAATCCTAACGTCTTACACAGAGCATTATAGCAGAAGCAGTTTATAAGTTGCGATTAAAGAACCCAGCACAAAGAGTACGAATGTCCACTAATACAACAAATAGGAATGTAGTACATACAAAAGTACTGGCCTTAAGGCCTTACAATCGGTTTACTTCAAATTACATGTTTTACAAACCACGGCACGCAGGCCGGTCATACATGAACAAAAGCAAGTAAACACTCCAATTAGGCCTTCGAGGGCCGGCTTCGCAATTTGGGATTTAGCCCGCTATTGGCCGCTTGGTCCAGCAGCACCTGCAAGCACAATCCACCGCACGGTGGCAAACAAACATAACAGTCAGCAATGCTGACCAAATTATAACGATCCCGCCACAAGTCGGGGCGGCGATGCTCCTTCCCTGCATTTTATTAGCACAACCAAGCAGTAAATAAATACATTACAACACAGGCGTTGGCATGCACAGCCACTCGCCCCGTGCTATCAGGGCACATTTTCGATGATCACAGTCTAAGTCTGCCGACTCACCACCGTCCCCGGGATGGTAATCTCTCGTGAGCATTTGGTCTTTCTGGCCACTGCCTAAGACCCTCATCTATGCCAACGGTAAGTGCCACGTAGCTTTAGGTCTCTTTAACCGAACAACATAGAGCGGGTACGGTTTCGCCTGACCCGTTGCTCAGACCGCAACGTTAATTTAAAAACATATGCGTGGGTCAAACTTCCCCGAGTACCAAATCGTTTACACACAACACATAACCCAGTAATGTTCGAGTTAGCTCCCAGGCCCACAAATTTGGCAGAATCCCGCATCTGCCCAGTTTTCCGGGTGCACCTCTGAGTTAATCCCCAAGGCTCCATATTACCATCTAGCATATAGAAAAACCCGAAAACAAACATTCGCACGGAGTCTTCTCCGACCATTTATGCAATGCAACATCACCGATCCAGACCAACATGTCCGGGTAGGCTTCACACATCATGCCTATGTCCGTTCTCGCTTACGGACTCTACACAATGGGGACTATTCATGTCTACCCGTAGGAATGCCTCAAACTCACCGCAAACTCGCGAGAGCGGGCTTCCTATGCAAAAGAAGTAGAGCTTCACATGCTCAAGTAGAGAATCGTTACCCTAGAATTCTTCCTTGGTGCCATGGAAAAGTAAGCGGATGAAAAGCACCGCACTCTCTTTACCTCCGTAGATCCGAAGTCGGCTCGCGATTTGGAGCTTCGAAGCTCCTTCAATGGCCGAATCTAGCTTCTTCTTCCTCCTTTGGCTCTCCTCTCTCTCTTTACTTTAGAAAGATAACCTCTCAAGATAATGAGGGTTTCAAGGGCCCAATCCCGTGTATATCCCATCAGGAACAACCCCCAGCCATTGGATCCTGAATTAAAGAAACGAACGGCCACGATCCAGATTAAAAATGCAGAATCTGGACCGAACACGGCCTAGCGCACTCCTGTGTCCAGGGTCTTGTCCCTCATTCTCCATCAAAATCAACGCGTCTTGAAAGACACACGGGCATCCGACACGCCCGTGTTCGAGCCGACATGCCCGTGTTCCACCTGACACGGTCATGTGCTCGGCCGTGTGCCCCCATCGACACAGCCCAAAAACCACCCGAGACTCACACGGGTATGGGACACGCCCGTGTCCTAACCCGTGTCTACTCGAACACGCCTGGGCGCCAAGCCGTGTTCACGGTCTTGACACTTCGTCGAGTAAAGTTCGTCGAACACCCGACACGGCCTTGGACACGCCCGTGTCCTAGGCCGTGTGCCATGTCTCGACACTTCGTCGAGCGAAAATGTCGATACCCCGGGCCGGTTGTTGACACGGGCTCGACACGCCCTGAGACACGCTCGTGTCTCAGGCCGTGTGCCTTGTCTCGACACTTCGTCGAGCGAAAATCATCGACACCCCGTGCCGATCGTCGACACGGGCTCGACACGCCCTGAGATACACCCGTGTCTCAGGCCGTGTGCCCTGTCTCGACACAGTGTCGACCGAAATTCGTCGAGTTCGCGGCCAATTCGACGACTCCAGCCTGACACGCCCTGGGACACGCCCATGCCCCAGGCCATGTGCCTACTGCCAGATTCCAAATCTGGCCCAAAACGTCCCCCGTCGCTCTTTTGAGTTTCGGGGCATTACAACTCTCCCCCTCTTAAAAGAATTTCATCCACGAAATAATATATAGGAAAGACAAGTACCAAAATTAAATTGTACTTGAGTGGAACAATTCCATCAGACCTTAACCATCCTGATCTCGCTCCCAAGAGAGCTCCTCACGACCGCAATTGTCCCATCGGATCTTGACCATCCTGATCTCTTTATTGCGTAGCCGCTTGACTTCCGAGTCTTCAATCCGCACAGGCTTGAATTTTGTCATCAACCCACTATCAATCGCCACTTGATCGACCGCGATCACTTGCGTAGTCTCTTGCACCGTCTTGCATAGCACTGATATATGGAATACCCCGGGCTTAGCTTTTTCAATTGCCGCACCCGCGAGACACCCTTGAACGGCTTGATCTTTAAGTACTCATAGTCACCCACAGCGAACTCCACATTCCTGTGCTTAGCATTATAGTACTTTGCTTGCTGGTCCTGAGCAATAAGCAACCTCTCCCGAATGGTACGCACCAACGAAGTAGCATCCTCCACTTCTAAATGCTTATACAACTTTGACCCACCCGTTTCTAGCCAAGACAACGACGTGCGACATTTTCTACCATATAGGGCCTCGAAGGGCGCCATTTGAATACACGTCTGGTAGCTATTGTTATACGCAAAATCCACCAAAAAAGATGGTCTTCCCATTGCTTTCCAAAGTCCAAGACACACATGCGAAGCATGTCTTCCATAGTTCTATGGACCCTCTCGGTCTGCCCATCTGTTTGTAGATGGAAGGCTGCGCTGAATTTCAACTTTGTTCCTCACATTTGCTGCACTAGCCTCCAATCATTGGACGTGAACCGCCCATCTCGGTCACTCACGATGCTGCGGGGCACACCGTGAAGTCGTACTATATTATCCACATATAGTTTTGCTAACTTTTCCACCGGATCATCCTTCCTATGCGGAATAAAATGCGACAACTTCGTTAGCCGATCTACGACTACTCAGATGGCGTCATTCCCCTTTTGCGACCTTGGCAAACCGTGCACAAAGTCCATAGAGATGTCGTCGAATTTCCACTCTGGAATAGGCAAGGACTTCAGAAATCCTCGCGACTTTTGGCACTCCGCCTTCACCAAGGCGCAAGTTTGGCACTTCGCTACGTAGAGCGCCACATCCTTCTTCAAACCAGGCCACCAAAATAGTTTCTTGACATCGCGGTACATCTTCGTGCTCCCCGGGTGAATTGAGTACTTAGTATGGCGTGCCTCGTACAACAATTCCACCCGCAAATCGCCCACACTTGGGACGCACAGACGACCGTCTTTCCAAAGCAATCCGTCCTCCACAATGAATTGGGAATTTGACCAATCCAGAGCCTCTACCATGACCTGCTTCAGCACTTGATTGCTTATCCACACAAACAATCTCCAACGCCTCCAACTCCCGAACCAACCGCTCATCATGCACCGATAGCCAATTGGCTTGAGCTGGGGCCCGGCGACTCAACGTGTCCGCAACTGCATTACCTTTACAAGGCACGTAGTGGATCTTGAAAGTATATTCCCCCAGGTACTCCATCCATCTACGCTGCCGCACATTCAGGTCTTTCTGATCAATCAAATACTTCAGGCTCTTGTGATCGGTGTAGATATCAATCTTCACACTGTACACATAGTGCCTCCACAACTTCAAGGCAAAAATCACGACCGCTAACTCCCAGTCATGGACCGGATAATTACCCTCGTGCACTTTTAGCTGTCTCGAGCAATAAGCTATCACCCTTCCGTATTGCAGTAGCGCGCAACCCAAACCACTGCCCGAAGCATCACTATAAATCTCATAACCTTCGGTCACACTCGGCGAACTCAGCACAGGCGCCGTGGTCAACCGACATTTCATCTCCTCAAAAGCTCGCGCGCACTCCGGCGTCCAAACGAACTTATGCTCATTCCTCGTCAAAATAGTGAGAGGTAACGCTATCCGCGAGAAGTTCTCTACGAAGCGCCTATAATAGCCGGCAAGCCCCAGAAAGCTCCGAACTTCCGTTATCGTAGAAAGCTCAGGCCACTCCCGTATCACAATAATTTTCGCTTGATCTATCGCAACACCTTCCCACACACTATATGACCGAGGAACGCCACTGAGGATAACCAGACCTCGCACTTTGAGAACTTGGCGTACAATTGATTCCTCCTTAGCGTCTCCAAAACCAAATGAAGATGCTTGAAGTGATCTTCCTCACTCTGCGAGTACACCAAAATATCGTCGGTGAAGACGATCACAAAATGGTACAAGTACTCCCTGAAGGTCCTGTTCATCAGATTCATGAACACTGACGACGCATTAGTTAGCCCAAACGACATGATCGTAAACTCGTGATGCCCGTTTCTCGTACTGAACATTATCTTAGGGATATCACTCTCCCTTATTCGCAGCTGAGAGTACCCGCACTTGAGATCCAACTTCGAGTACACCGTCGACCCGACCAACTGATCCAAAAAGATCATCGATCCGGGGGAGATCAAGTACTTGTTCTTTTCCGTCTACTTGTTGAGCTCCCGATAACCAATACAAAGCCTCAAGCTTCCGTCCTTCTTCTTAATAAAGAGGACTGGTGCGCTCCAAGGCGAAGAACGTGAACACACATACCCTTGCTCCAACAGCTTTTTGAAGTTGTACCTTCAGCTCCGCCATTTCCTTAGGCGCTAGCCGGTATGGAGAGCATGACACAGGCTTTGCACCTGGTACTAGCTCAATCATGAAATCTATCTCCCGTTGAGGCGGGGCTCCAGGGAGATCTCTAGGGAACACATCAGGGTACTCTGATACCACTGATATACTATCCAAAACGGGCTTCGGCTTTGCAACCTCCACTAGCGTAAAGAACAGTTCTGGACCAGCACAAACCGCCTTCACCTCTTGAAGAGCAGACATCAATGTCTTGCTCGACCCCTTTAAGCCCGTAAAAGTCATTTCACGACTTGCTCCCAACTTGACTTCCTTCCAACCGCAATCAATATAGGCTCGCTACTCCGAGAGCCAGTCCATGCCAAATGTTATGTCGAACTCTTCCAGCAGTGATAGAGACGTTAGCAAATGGAACTCCTGACTCCCAATCCAAACCTAAGCGTACAAAATTCTACCCGCGCACACTGAGCACCATTGGACCATAACGCATCCAATATATTTCTTCCCATCGAAGGAGGTACTTCGACGCGCAATATAGTTCCTAAATAAAGGAATGCGAAGCTTTGTTTACCCGAACAGTGCTCTCGCTGGATAAATGAAAATCAGAACAAAGCTTAGCACAAGTAGTTCTAATTTAACACGCACAAGGGCGACAAGTATTTAAGGCTAAGCTGCTATAACTTTAAACCATACCTGTCTTCATGGCAGCGTGCATTCTCCCGGGCTTTAGGCACCCACGGGCATAGTGCCCCGACTCCCCACAGTTATAACATGCGCCCAGGGTTTGGCCTGTAGATGCCCTCGAAGCACCGAAAGAAGGGACTAGACCCAAAGTCCTAGGCTTCTTATACCACCTACGATAACCAGACTTTGAGGTGTTCGGCGTTTTGAATGTCGTTTCCTTTGCACTAAAGTCCTCAACTGCTCCTGACATAACTTTCTTAGTCTTTTGAGCACCTTTCCAACACCTTCGGGCAAAGTGCCCTTTCTTTCCACAAGTATAACAAGTGGAAGTAACTTTGCTAGTCGATGTCATAGCCCCCTTCTCCAGCATTCTGCCGGATGCAGCTCCTATGGGGCTTGCATAGTTCGATACCATGGTCGCTAGCATTGGGAGAGTCTTTCTCAAATCTGCCTCCAAAGATCTAGCTGATTCCACCAAGGCTCGGAATCCCAATAACCTTGGTCCTAGCAATAGAACTCGTAACTCGGCGCGCAGGCCATTATAAAATCTATCGACTGTAGCTTGCTTATTATCCAACTCGAAGCATGGGTAGTGGCTTATCATAAGAAATGCTTGCAAATATACTTCAAATGTGTGCGCTCCCTGCACTAAATGCATATTTAGCTGCTGCCCCGATGATCTAACAAAAGTCATCTGCTCCATCACGCCAACCGGCGTTGAAGCCACAACAGGGGTGTAGGGTTGTACATTTCTTCCATGCTGTGCACCCGTCACAGCAAACACCGCTTCAACGATCCTTCTAACGGTTTCATACGAAGGAGGGGTCTCAAACACCTCACCGGGTGCACTATGCTCCTCAGAAACCGGACATTCTGGCGGCCCAGCACCGCTTCTGGTCACCTATAGTGGTACAAAACACCGTTAAGCGACCAAATAAAATTGCAAACAACAATTATAGGAACACACAGGTTCCCCAAACACGTGTATGTTCATTCCTAAGTGGACATTCATGGGTTCTTTTACTGTTATAACGATGACGCACACACATGTGCTCACCACCCCTTAAAAAGAATTCGGCCACGAATTCATTTTAAGTGTGACCGAAACCAGTAGTCTGATACCAAATTGTAATACCCCCTATCCGTCACATAGCATATAGCAGTAGGTCCGGCTGGGGCCCGACGCCATATACCACAGACAGACCGGGTGGTTACTCAATGGAAACCATCCAACCAATCCTAACGTCCTACACAGAGCATTCTAGCGGAAGCGGTTTATAAGTTGCGATTAAAGAACCCAGTACAAAGAGCATGAATGTCCACTAATACAACAAATAGGAATGTAGTACATACACAAGTACTGGCCTTAAGGCCTTACAATCGGTTTACTTCAAATTACATGTTTTACAAACCACGACACGCAGGCCGGTCATACATGAACAAAAGAAAGTAAACACTCCAATTAGGCCTTCGAGGGCCGGCTTCACAATTTGGGATTTAGCCCGCTATTGACCGCTTGGTCCAGCAGCACCTGCAAGCACAGTCCACCGCACGGTGGCAAACAAACGTAGCGGTCAGCAATGCTGACCAAATTATAATGATCCCGCCCCCTACTCGGGGCGACTATGCTCCTTCACTGCATTATATTTGCACAACCAAGCAGTAAGTAAATACATTACAGCACAGGCGTTGGCACGCACAGCCACTCGCCCCGTGCTCTCAGGGCACATTCTCGGTGATCACAGTCTAAGTCTGCCGACTCACCACCGTCCCCGGGACGACAATCTCTCGTGAGCATTTGGTCTTTCTGGCCACTGCCTAAGACCCTCATCTATGCCAATGGTAAGTGTCACGTAGCTTTAGGTCTCTTTAACCAAACGACATAGAGAGGGTACGGTTCCGCCTGACCCGTTGCTCACACCACAATGTTAATTTAAAAACATATGCGCGGGTCAAACTTCCCCGAGTCCCAAATCGTTTACACACAACACATAACCCAGTTATGTTCGAGTTGTCTCCCAGGCACACAAATTTGGCAGAATCACGCATCTGCCCAGTTTTCCGGGTGCACCTCTGAGTTAATCCCCAAGGCTCCCTGTTACCATCTACCACGTAGAAAAACCCGAAAACAAACATTCTCACGGAGTCTTCTCCGGCCATTTATGCAATGCAACATCACTGATCCAGACCAACATGTCCGGGTAGGCTTCACACAACATGCCTATGTCCGTTCTCGCTTACAGGCTCTACACAACGGGGACTATTCATGTCTACCCGTAGGAATGCCTCAAACTCACCGCAAACTCGCGAGAGTGGGCTTCCTATGCAAAAGAAGTAGAACTTCACATGCTCAAGTAGAGAATCGTTACCCTAGAATTCTTCCTTGGTGCCATGGAAAAGTAAGCGGATGAAAAGCACCGCACTCTCTTTACCTCCGTAGATCCGAAGTCGGCTCGCGATTTGGAGCTTCGAAGCTCCTTCAATGGCCGAATCTAGCTTCTTCTTCCTCCTTTGGCTCTCCTCTCTCTCTTTACTTTAGAAAGATAACCTCTCAAGATAATGAGGGTTTCAAGGGCCCAATCCCGTGTATATCCCATCAGGAACAACCCCCAGCCATTGGATCCCGAATTAAAGAAACGAACGGCCACGATCCAGATCAAAAATACAGAATCTGGACCGAACACGACCTGGCACACGCCCGTGTCCAGGGCCATGTCCCTCATTCACCGTCAAAATCAACGTGTCTTGAAAGACACACGGGCATCCGAGACGCCCGTGTTCGAGCCGACACGCCCGTGTTCCACCTGACACGGCTGTGTGCTCGGCTGTGTGCCCCAATCGACACAGCCCAAAAACCACCCGAGACTCACACGGGTATGGGACACGCCCGTGTCCTAACCCGTGTCTACTCGAACATGCCTGGGTGCCACGCCATGTTCACGGTCTCGACACTTCGTCGAGTGAAGTTCGTCGACCACCCGACACGACCTTGTACACGCTCGTATCCTAGGCTGTGTGCCTTGTCTTGACACTTCGTCGAGCGAAAATGTCGACACCCCGGGCCGGTTGTCGACACGGCCTCGACACGCCCTGAGACACGCCCGTATCTTAGGACGTGTGCCTCGTCTCGACACTTCGTCGAGCGAAAATCGTCGACACCCCGGGCCGATCGTCGACACGGGCTCCACACGCCCTGAGATACGCCCGTATCTCAGGCTGTGTGCCCTGTCTCGACACAGTGTCGACCAAAATTCGTCGAGTTCGCGGCCAAGTCATCGACTCCAGCCTGACACGCCCTGGGACACGTCCGTGCCCCAGGCCGTGTTCCTACTGCCAGATTCCAAATCTGGTCCAAAAAGTCCCCCGTCGTTCTTTTGATTTTCGGGGCGTTACATAAAGTGCACACATATGACTGCTTTTTGCTAAACCAAGAGACTAATCTCATACCAAGGAACTAGCATGTTCCTGAGTTAATTTTTCTATCTACTCTGCATCCAGCAAAGTCAGCATCTGAATATCTAGTTAACTCAAATTCTGACTCAGTGGGATACCAAAGTCCTAAACTAGGAAAACTCTTTATATATCTTAAAATCGTTTTTTAGAAAATTAGGTGAGATTCTTTAGGGTTCAACTGGAACCTAACACAAAGACATGTAGCAAATATTACGTCAGGTCTGCTTGCTGTAAGGTATAGTAAGGACCCAACAATGCCCCTATATAATTTCTGATCAACAGGTTTCCCATGCTCATCAGGATCCATTACAGTATTAGTGGCGATGGGTGTTTTCTTTGCAGAGACATCAGCCATCCCATACTTTTTGAGAAGCTCCTTAGCATACTTAGCCTGGGATATGAAGATGCCATCAAGTAGCTGCTTCACTTGGAGACCAAGGAAGTAGGAGAGCTCACCCATGCTACTCATATCAAACTTTGAATGCATGAGATCAGAAAAACTCTTGCATAGTTTGGAATCAGTAGACCCAAATATAATATCATCTACATAAATTTGTACTAACAATATTTGATCCTTATGGTACCTAGTGAATAATGCCCTATCTACAATGCCTCTAAAAAATTTATGCTCTATCACGAAGCTAGCTAGGGTCTCATACCAAGCTCTTGGAGCTTGCTTTAAACCATGGAGAGCTTTATACAATCTAAATACATATGATGGATGAGTTGGAGAGATGAAATCTAGAGGTTGTTCAGCATAAACCTCTTCTTTGAGTTCTCCATTCAGAAAGGCACTTTTGACATCCATTTAAAAAACTTTAAATGTCTTGTAGGCATCATAAGAAAGAAAAATCTTGATTGCTTCCAGCCTTGCAACAAGTGCAAAAGTCTGGTCATAATCAATCCCTTCCTCTTGCCTATAACCTTAAGCAACCAGCCTTGCTTTATTCCTTATGATGACTCCTTGCGCATCCATCTTGTTTCTATATACCCACTTAGTTCCAATGACTGGATAGTCTTTGGGTCTTGGAACTAAGTCCCAAACTCTGCATCTCTCAAATTAATTGAGCTCCTTTTGCATTGCAATAATCCAGTCTGGATCTTGCTCTACATCTTTGATGGATTGGGGCTCAATTTGAGATATGAAGCAGGCATGCATCAAATCTTGGTTGAGTTGATGCATTTTCTGCACACCAACTGATATGTCTCCAATAACTTGAGATATGGGGTGATCTCTAAGTGTGACAAAGTCGGTGGGTGGAGTTGGTTGTTCAACAGCCTGGGGAATAAATTCCTCTTGTGGAATTAAGTTAGCTGTTGTTAGTTCATCACTGATTACAGTGTCTTCTTCTTCACTTTCTTCAGCACCTTGTGGAGAAGGATGACAAACTGCCTCATTGTTGAGGGTCAGTTCATCAAGCTTCTCACACAAATTAAGTTCCTGCAAAGATTCATTTGTAGAAGAAGTCTTCTCCTTAAAAAACATGTTAGTCTCATCAAATGAAACATAGATAAATTCTTCAAATTTTAAGGTAGATTTGTTATACACCCTATAAGCCTTGCTTACTTGGGAATATCCAAGAAATAAAATCCCATTTCAGCCTTGGCATCAAACTTTCTAATGTTTTTTTTATTGATGTTGTGTATGTAACATAAACATCCAAAAATTTTAAAATACTCTACTTTAGATTTCTTCCCTTTTAGTAGCTCATAAGGAGTCTTATTCTTAAGCCTGTGTATAAGACTTCTATTCAGTACATAATTTACTGTGCTTACAGCTTCTGCCCAAAAGGATAGGGGCAAATAAGCATCTACAAGTAATGTGCCTGCTGATTCAATTAGTGTTCTATTCTTACTTTCAGCAACCCCATTTTGTTGAGGTGTTCTAGGAGCTGAGAAGCAATGTCTGATGTCTTCCATCTTACAGAACTCTTGCATAAGAAGAGACTCAAACTCAGTACCATGATCACTTCTGATCAATGCAATTGGAGTAGAGTACAATGTTTTACCTAGATAATTTGGCAATGTTTTTCAAGTTAATATGACCTAATGTTCTATGTCAAAGGTCATTGTTGTTACTAGTTGAATTAAATAGGCAAATTTTAGATTTTTCTGACTGGAAGTTTACTAAATTAATGTTTCCTACTCTAGTGCCAGTCAATACTACATGATTTTCTAAAGAAGTAATAATACAAGAGGTTTTAGTAAATAATACCTGATACCTTTCATCACATAATTGACTTATGAAGATACGGTTATGCTTCAGTCAACTTACATATGCTGTAAGACCCCATTTTTTTTTCTTTCTCGCCACCGGGGTCTTATGCCCAGAACCGCCGCTTTGCGGTGACCCTTCACGCCTTGAAGCGACATCACCACAAAACGCCGTTTCTGCCGGCCAATTCGATCGCAGCATAGTAACAAAATTAGAGTAACATCATGCGCAACACAACTCTAAGTAAAAGTCCACAGAAATATCACATCAAGTAAAAATATCTCCACGATGGGAGAGTCCACAAAACCAAGCACTGTAAATAAGGGCTTATGCCCGATACATCAATTCCTCACTACAAGATCTCTCATGAGGAAATAAAGTAAAAACTACTAGAGTAAGGGCCTCACGGTCCCAGCTGTCTGAACTCCTGTGCTAGACTGCCCTATCTCCAAGCGTGTCAACCTCTGGGGCTGCTCCTCCAGTCTGGGCTCAGCGATCCCCTAAATGATGTGGTTCGAAAACCGTTAGTCTAAAAGACTAAGTCCTATCATCCCCCACCCCTTCCCCCGTGGCTCCTAGACACCGAGCGGAGAGGAAGAAAGGGAGGACTTGAAAGTGGAGAGTATATCAAATGCAGGTGACGGTGGACTTAAATCTAGCAATTTATATAGTAACTAATCATATATGTAAACAAGTAAAGTAAAGTGACCTTAACTTATATGGGTACATATAAGCAAGGGGTCTTTTGCAAGGCTCCCATCGTATAAAGAGTCCCATACCAATTTATACGTTGGGGTGTCGGTTATTAACAGCAATATATATATATGTAAAGAAAATTAACCTTAATTTATAAACTTGCCCACACAAGCTTATAGACCAAGGGGTCGTTTTGCAGGGCCTAATGTATAAGTGTCCCATACCACTTATATTTTAGGTGTCGAAGGTTAAATGAATCGCTTATGCTATGACATGCAAGTGGGTATGATGGATCAAGCAAGTGCAACACACACACCCGACTCTGTGCACACAGACCTTTAGTTCCCCCTTTCTGGAGCCTCACCTCCCAGGATACCTCCGTAGTGGCAGACGGAAGCGGTGGGTTGGGCCTCGCCCACCTCTAAACCAGTATAGCACTACTGGTCAGACCTATCGTACGCCTCAACGCTGGTGCACAAGCGGACTCCTGCGTACTCTTGCCGGCTGGCGCACCGGACTTCTGTTGGCGAAGTGCTATCACAACACTTGCCGAGTCAACGGATTGGTGTCTGTGCTAAGATCCTCCAATACCGGAGACCCACCACCTTAATATCATTCCTTTTATGCACATGCAAGTTTAGCGTAATCAAAACCCGAGCCGAATCTCCCCGGACCAACACGTCCGTCACAAACAATCGAGCCGAAGCTCCCCGGACCAACATCCCGTGCCATCAGTGTCTGTGAAATGTGCAACCCTAATTACTAAGTTACTCTTTTCAGCTTGTTAAACAATTTACGTTAACCCAGGACTGCCCCCGGTATTCCCTGTGAAGGGCTCTCAAGGGGCACTAGGAACTGTGTTGGGATTACGCCCAGCGTTCCCTTTCGCAAGGTACTTATTTTATTATTGGTTGATTCCCTTACCCATTATTTTCTCATGTTTCGATATGCTAATCCTAGGGTGATTTGACTCCAACTCTCCTTGGGTAGGACGATCTTTCGTCGGACCCGAACGCCTTTAAACCCTAGACAAAACCACTCCCTACTCACTCATCTTCCAAAGATGCAGCCCATTCCACTTGTTCTTGCAGCAAACCATCAAGACCCATCATACGTGCCCTAATCCACATCCAAATGAAATCCTGCAGTTTTGCTATATGCAGACCACTTAAGCTACATGATGTACTCAATAGGTGATACTCTAAATTCTCCTCCAATAACTCTACAAATTTTACCAGAGGTCTATTATGATAAATATAGTCTAAATTCAGAAAATTATATTTTTCCTAATTAATCTACTATTTATTGAATTTTCCTCAACAGCTAGGCCATAGTCAATTTGAACATGAACCATAAGATTTTCTCTGGTAATGGCCTCCTAAAATTTGTATTCACTAAATAACAGAGAAATATCATTGGTTGCCAATTTTCATAATTTTCCAGATAATTCTTGACCTCTAAAGGATTTATTAAAATAATTCCTAAAATCAAATATAATGAAGGAAGTGCCACATATATGTCTCCAATAATTATGTAAAAATTACTAGGGCTTCATAAGGAACTAAAAACATCATGATCAAGAAATTAGAATTTTTCAGACAATCTAAAAGTCATTATTAAATTTCCCAAGGTTCCATGGAATTAAATAATTAAAGAAGCAACTACTAAATATCATTCTTCAAAAATTTCATAAATATTTACAGAGATGGGTATCATGATTATAAGCCCCTTTGCTAAGTTTTATCAAGTTTAAACAAGTATAGTTCTCTGCACAAATTCTTAAGTGGAAATTATAAAATATAACTTTGTGAATAAAGTACCAAAAACATTCATCCAAAATTTATTATAAAATTTCCAGAGACATGTATGCCCTAAGCAACTACCTATTCAAAATCTCAGCCCTTTTCAGATAGTTTTGGTATTAGTTCTTATGGTTTCAAAGCTAGTGCCCTAAACTAGGGTTATGGATTTAAGGGGTCTTAAGTCTTCCAAATGCCCTAAAATTTTAACCACAGGACCATAGTAACCCAATGGACATCATTCCCAAGTTTCAAGTCCATACAAGATCTTTTGACCCCAATTTCTTCAAACCCTAGAAATTTACCCTAAAGGGCCTACCCTAAAATTCTAGGGCTACCCTAGTCCAAACCACTCCAAACTTCATAAGTGAGTGTAACAAGTCAAAGTATATCAGTGGCCAAAATTTCAGCCTCTGATGAGGGAATTTGGCCACTCAACCATCAAATAGTGGTTTTTGACCAAAATACCCTTATAGGGTCATATATAGGGTGGGTAGATTACCTATCCTAAACATCTCCAAATGAGCTAAAGTTTTAACCCTATACCTATCATGACATCTAAGGCCACCCACCAAAATTTGGGGGAGTTTTAAATTAATTAGGTCACATAATTAAAATAATCATGATTTATTAAATTTTTCTAAAAACTATAGAAAAATGTTCTCCAAAAATTCTAAATTTTGGACAGGTTCTAGATATGCCTAAGACCTTCTCACTGCCCAAATTTCAACTTGTTTGGACAAGGAATGAAGTGTGGGCACCAAAATTAATTTCTGTTTAGGTCTAGGTATAGGTCCTACCAAAAAGGGTACCCTGGTCTAACCAGTGGCCAAAAAGGGTCCAAACAATTTTTGCTACAAACTAGACACCCTAAGCTACAATTTTCATGTTGGGCAGATTTCCATTCAGGGTCCCTAAGTATTTTTAAAAATTAAATACATTAAATACAATCAGTGTGACAGAAATGAAATGTTTCTTATTTAATTCCTATAGTATCTAATCTGATGCCGCACGAATCTTGGCGCAGATCGACGGCATCTGGTCATCGTCCCCGATGAGCCAACGGCCAGGATTGCTCCTTCCTGCGCCGACTTCAAACGTCTGCCGCCGGCCACCCAGTCCCTTCCCCGGCCGGCCACCGCCACCATCACCTCCGTTGAGGTGGTGGCTACCGCCAGACGGCGGCACAGCCGCCGGAGGGGCGGATTCCGGCGATCCAACCAAGAATTTTCTCGGCCGAAAGCCATGAATTTCCTGAATTGGATCGGGCTCAATTGAGCCCGAACCTCAGCCCTAATGGAACCTAAGATCTACCCATGAGAAAAGAGGAGGAGGAGGACCTTGTTGGCGGCCTGGAGACGAGCGGATCTGCGGGTTGACATGGTGGTGGCGCCGCCGATCGGATTTCTGCAACCTCCCAGTAAACTCGCCGGATTTCTTCAGTTAAGGATTGGGAAATCCTCCCCCAAGCTCACTGGTGGTGTTTAAATCATCAGAGGGGGAGAAGAATGGGAGAAAACTGCCATGGCCATCATGGCCATTAAAGGCTTGTCTCGGCCATGATGGTGGAGGCTGTAACTGCCCCTTGACAGCCAGGAAAACGGCTGGAAACTCCTCCCCTTCACTGGAGGAGATGAATGCTGCCATCAATGGGGACCATTGGCCTTTCCTTGGCCAATCTCCTCCTTCAACTCTCTTCCCCCTTTTCTCTCTCCTCCATTAGTGTGGGATGAAGCTTTCTCTCTCTTTCCTAGTCACCAAAACTGACCATGCTGACTCCCCAGCCTATTGGCAGCCCTTTCCACCCATAATATTTCATTATGTTGTGGTTAACTCAAAAGGAAAAGGGGTTGAGCTTGGGTTGACTCATTTAGGCTAATTTGACCTAACTCTAGCATAGGGTTGACCTTGGTCAACATGACCATTTGAGTTGACCCCAATGGGTCCTTGGTGACCTATTGGACTCCCTTAAGGTCTAGGAAGACTTGGGTAAGGTTGGTTGGGCATCTTGGGGGTCACATGCCCCTTGGTAAGGGCACTTTGATCATTTTAGGGCCAGAGTTGACTTGGGTCAACAAAACCATTTGGGTTGACCCTATTGGGTCCTTGGTGACCCATTGGCCTCCCCTAAGGTCTAGGAAGGGTTATGTAGGGTTACCCTGCACTTTGGAGGTCACATACCCTTGGTAAGGGTACTTTGACCAGATTAGGAGTTTGAGTTGACTTGGGTCAACCTGGCCTCTAGGGCTGACCCCAATGTGTCCTTAGAGACCCATTGACCTCACTTTAGGGTTAGGAGGGCATAGGTGGGGTCCTCTAGGTTAGGAGTAGGTCAATTGGCCCTATGTAGGCTAGTTTGACCCATTTAGGGCTAGGGTTGACCTTGGTCAATTGAGCCTCTTTGTTTGACCCCAATGGGTCCTTATGGCTCTAATGGGCCTCCAGAGGCATTAGGGGTGTTGTGGTTGGGTTTTGGGGTCAAGGTGTAGCCCATGGTCATCCTACACCATGGTTCAGAGTTCCACTATTTGCAGACCATGGTGATCCCCCACCTTCCTGTCCCCTATCTCTTGACCCATTACTGGCTTCCTAGGGTTTGTCATGACCTAGTCATGGCCAAAACCATTCTTAGGGGTCTAGTTGGAAATGGGATGTTACAAATCCCAATAAACAAAACAAAGATTTCGTCCCCGAAATCAAAGTTGAGTCTACGGGACTTACTACCGAAGAAAAGAACCTTGTAACATCCCAGCATGGCGGCTTGTTTGCTAAAATTGGTTTAAAGGGAAACCTAGATCTATGTCCATTTCGCCCAGTCGGCAGACCAAGATCCCAATAAACAAGGATAAGCCCCCAATAAACAAAAGTTAAGCCTCTATCTGCCTAGAGCAGCCCTTAGTAAATTAAAGCAGGAGAATAAATTAACATCTTGAGGGGTCTGAGAGGTATACCTGACTGAATAGCTCTGGATATTTCTGTTGCATCAGATCCTGCGGCTCCCAAGTATGCTCCTCTTGGCCATGGTTCCTCCACAGAACCTTGACTAAGGGAATCTTTTTGCGTCGCAGGATCCGTACCCCTTTATCATCGATCCGCATCGGCTCCAAGTGAACAGATCGGTCCGAAGCTACCGGCCCTTCGGTGGTCGTAATCCGCTGCTCCGGGCGTAGTAGAGCCCTTCTCAGCGAGGATATGTGGAAAACATCATGCAGAGCTGCCAGCTCTGGTGGCAACTCCAGCCTGTAAGCCAGGACCCCTACCCGCTCCAGGATCCTGTAAGGGCCCATGTACCTGGGGCTGAGCTTCTTCCTTCGGCCACGCATCCGAGAAACTCCATGCATAGGCCGGATCTTCAAAAACACTCGGTCCCCGACCTGAAATTCCACCTGACGATGGCGGGCGTCATAATACTTGGCCTGCCTGCTCTGTGCCTCTAACATCCTGTCCCTGATCAACCTCACCTGAGCCTCGGTGTCTTCAACAAAATCCGATCCCAAAGCCTTCGGGTCCTCGTCCTGAATCCAAGAGAGTGGGGTTCTACATTTCCGTCCATATAGAGCCTCGTAGGGGGCCATGCCTATGCTGGCCTGATGACTGTTGTTGTACGAGAATTCCACCATCGGTAACATCTTTTCCCAAGGCTCTCCTCGGTCTAGGATGCATAGACGTAGCAGGTCTTCCAGTGTCCGGTTTGTGCGCTCTGTCTGCCCATCCGTCTGAGGGTGGAAGGCGGTGCTAAAAGTCAGTCGAGTGCCCAAGTATGCCTGAACCGACCGCCATTCCCTGGATGTAAACCGACCGTCCCGATCTGACACGATCGTCCTGGGTACTCCATGATAGCGGATGTACTGCTCCACAAACTTCCGAACCAGAACCCCCACTGAATCGTCCTTCCTGACTGGTATAAATCTAGCCACCTTCGTCAATCGATCTACGATGACCCATATCGAATCATTTCCCGCTCGTGATCGGGGGAGACCATGAATAAAATCCATCGCAATATCCTCAAGCTTCCATTCTGGCACTGGAAGAGGTTGCAACAATCCCGCGGGGTTTCTGCATTCCGCCTTCACCAACTGGCAGGCTTCGCAATGGGTCACGAAGTGCGTAATATCCCTCTTCATTCCTGGCCAGAACATCATCCTCTTCAGATCGGCCATCATCTTGGTGATTCCCGGGTGTATCGAATACCTACTGCAATGTGCTTCCGCCATGATATCCTCCCGGATCTGACCTCCTGCGGGTATATAAATCCTTCCTCTGAAGTACAATAGCCCATCCTTCAGAGTATAATCCCCTGTCGAACCCTCCTCCAAGGTTCGAAATATCGGTTCCGTCCGTGGGTCTGTCTTCTGCCCTTCCCTGATGCGGTCCCGGATATCATCAATAGCGATCATCGACGCCAGATACTCCATGTATAATTCTGGATCGTCCTCGGATACTAGGGATATCTGCATGTCCCTGAAAGACCGGACCAGCTCCATAGACATAAGCTGAGGTCCCTTCCCTGAAGCATTTCCTCTCCGGCTCAACGCATCTGCCACCACGTTCGCCTTCCCGGGGTGGTAGTGCATAGTATACTCATAATCTGTCAGGAACTCCACCCAACGCCTTTGTCTGATGTTGAGGTCTTTTTGCGTGTCCACGTATCTCAGGTTCTGGTGGTCGGAGAAGATGTCGCAATGAACCCCGTACAGATAGTGCCGCCAAATCTTCAAGGCGAAGATTACTGCGCCCATCTCCAGATCGTGGACCGGGTAATTTTTCTCGTGGATCTTCAACTGTCGAGAGGCATAAGCTATCACATGCCCGTTCTGCATCAGAACGGCACCCATCCCTTGGTAGGAGGCGTCGGTATACACCTGGAATCCCTCCCTTCCTGACGGAATAGCGAGGATGGGAGCCGAAGTGAGCCGACTCTTCAGCTCCACGAAGGCTGCCTCGCACTGTGGTGTCCAAACAAAAGGGGATTCCTTCTTCGTCAGAGTCGTAAGAGGGAGCGCGATCCGGGAGAATCCCTCTACAAACTTCCGGTAGTACCCGGCAAGTCCCAAGAAGCTCCGTACATCTGTCGCCGTCTTCAATGGTGGCCAATCCTGAACGGCCCGAATCTTGGCCGGGTCTACCGCCAATCCAGCCCCACTGACGATATGGCCCAAGAAGGCCACCTCCTTTAGCCAAAACTGGCATTTGCTGAATTTTGCGTACAGCTGATGTTCCCGTAACCTCTCCAATGTCAAGGTCAGGTGTCGTGCGTGCTCCCCTTCCGTCTTTGAGTAGACAAGGATGTCGTCAATAAAGATGATGACGAATACGTCCAAATATTCCTTGAACACCCTGTTCATAAGGCTCGTAAATGCTGATGGTGCATTCGTGAGCCCGAACGGCATCACTGTGAACTCGAACAGTCCGTATCGGCTACTGAAAGCGGTCTTCGGAATGTCCTCTTCTCGGATCCGCAGCTGATAATAGCCTGACCTTAAGTCAAGTTTCGAGAAGAAATGTGCTCCCTCCAGCTGATCGAACAACTCATCGATTCGTGGGAGTGGGTAGGTATTCCGAACCGTGAGTCTATTCAGCGCTCGATAGTCTATGCATAGGCGGAGACTTCCGTCCTTCTTCTTGACAAACAGAACCGGGGCTCCCCACGGTGAAGAACTTGGCCGGACGAACCCTGCCTCTACAAGTTCCTGCAGCTGACTCCGGAACTCCGCCAACTCCTTCGGGGCCATCCGGTAAGGGGCCCTAGACGCCGGCCTGGCTCCGGGCACTAACTCTATCTGAAAATCCTGCTCTCGACACGGAGGTAGTCCTGGCAATTTCTCTGGGAAGACGTCGACGAAGTCCCGCACCACTGGGATGTCTGTCATGGCCCCCTTGGCCTCCTCTATCTCAAACAGAATCTGGTAAACCTCCTCCCCCTGTAGGTGGGCCTTAACGGCCTGTACTGAAGATAAAAGCACACAAGAGGTGGATCTTATACCTTCGATGACAATAAACGAGTCTCCATGCCTCACTGTGATCTTCTTCGCTTGGCAATCAATCTGGGCATGGTTCCAGTGCAACCATGTCATGCCCAGGATCAACTCGAAGATTGGCATTCTAAGAATCGTTGCCGCCACTTCGAATGGCTTCCCGCCAATCTCCGCCTCCATGTTGCAGTGGGCAGAGGTGAATAGTTCCGATCCATCAGGTAAGCGCACCCTCCTCGTCAGGCCTGTGAACCGTTCTACGCCTTCTAGCCCTTCCACGAAAGCCTCTGATACGAACGAGTGCGAAGCACCCGTGTCGAACAATGTGTAGGCGGGTTTGCCGCTGACGAAGACTATACCTGGATCGGTTAAACGTCTTAGGATTCTGTAACTAGTTTCTTCCTATTTAATCATTTTTTTTTGAAAAGTTCTAGAAATTTACAGCAGAGATAATGGAATTTTTTTTTTATTTAAATGATTTTTTTTAAAAAAAACTCTTGTCGTACCTGTTATGACTTGCTCCGGGTTTCGAGGCTGTGCCAGATCCAAGGCATACGCCTGCTCCCTTTCCGGTCTACGATCGCCACCTGGGTATCCACGTCCTCGGCCACGACCCCGGCCTCCGAAGTATGGCGCTGGTGGGGCAGTCTGTGGTGCTGGTGGGGGTGCCCTCCCCATGGGACAGTTCCTCCTAATGTGCCCCACCTGGTGACAATCGAAGCACACTGGCGGTTGATACGCCATTCCCCCGGGTCTCTGTTCGTCCCGCCTCTGAACTGGTGGTGGAGCCATCAACACTGGTCTTCCTATCTCCTGTCTCGCCTCCTGATGAGGCTGGTCTTCTACCCTTCTTCCATCTGTGATGCGGCCCCGCCGCTGATCATTTCGGGCTCCCCGGCTCTGGTCTTCATTTGGCCGCTTCCGGCCCCGAGTAGTAAGCCAATCCGCCTCGATTCTTTTTGCCATCTCCAAAATCCGGGAGATGGGCCCGTCAGATACAAATAGTAAGGACTCCCTCAGCTCCTCCCGCAGGCCCTTGTAGAACCTCTTCGTATACCCAGCTTCGTCCAACTGATATGAGTCTGCAAACCGGGCTAAATGATCAAACTCTCGGTGGTACTCCACCACCGTCTTGCTCCCTTGCCTCAACTGCAAAAACCTGTCCTCCAGCTCATCTCTGGCTGATTGCGGAACAAAGTGCTCCAATAGAGCGCCCTTGAATTCCTCCCAAGCTATCTCCGCAGCCGTCCTGTCAGCAAAAATCGTATCTAGGGAAGTCTTCCACCACCTCTTAGCATGAGATTCCAAGCAAGACACGACCAAGGGCACCCTTTCCTCCCACGGGCACTTGATTCCAGTCAACATCTCGTACATGATATCTAGCCACTCCTCTGTCCGGACGGCAGACTCAGTCCCACAGTAGGATGGGGGAGCGAGTCCTCGAAAGATACTCAGCCAGTTGACGCTCGGGTTTGGCTGCGGAGCCAGAACCGGTTGAGCCCTGAAAGCATCCAAAATGGCTGTCAACGTCTGTCCCACCTCCGACTGTAGGAAAGGAGTAGGGACCGGGGGAGGTGGTGCAACGTCCGGAGTCCGCTGGGCCCCGCCTTGTGGTGTGGGCTGAGCTGGAGGCTGCGAAACAAACTATATTAGTGGGTAATCAGCTCAATTATATGCAAAGTGGACTATTTTACCAGTGATTCCTCCTTAGGGTCTCACCACTGCTTCCGCTGCTAGTTTGTCCGCAAACTAAGCTCGCGCGGGGGTGGACCAGGGGTTGTGGACTGTTACTTGTCGATCGAGGTTTCCTCTGATACCACTTGTAAGACCCCATTTTTTTTTCTTTCTCGCCACCGGGGTCTTATGCCCAGAACCGCCGCTTTGCGGTGACCCTTCACGCCTTGAAGCGACATCACCACAAAACGCCGTTTCTGCCGGCCAATTCGATCGCAGCATAGTAACAAAATTAGAGTAACATCATGCGCAGCACAACTCTAAGTAAAAGTCCACAGAAATATCACATCAAGTAAAAATATCTCCACGATGGGAGAGTCCACAAAACCAAGCACTGTAAATAAGGGCTTATGCCCGATACATCAATTCCTCACTACAAGATCTCTCATGAGGAAATAAAGTAAAAACTACTAGAGTAAGGGCCTCACGGTCCCAGCTGTCTGAACTCCTGTGCTAGACTGCCCTATCTCCAAGCGTGTCAACCTCTGGGGCTGCTCCTCCAGTCTGGGCTCCGCGATCCCCTAAATGATGTGGTTCGAAAACCGTTAGTCTAAAAGACTAAGTCCTATCATCCCCCACCCCTTCCCCCGTGGCTCCTAGACACCGAGCGGAGAGGAAGAAAGGGAGGACTTGAAAGTGGAGAGTATATCAAATGCAGGTGACGGTGGACTTAAATCTAGCAATTTATATAGTAACTAATCATATATGTAAACAAGTAAAGTAAAGTGACCTTAACTTATATGGGTACATATAAGCAAGGGGTCTTTTGCAAGGCTCCCATCGTATAAAGAGTCCCATACCAATTTATACGTTGGGGTGTCGGTTATTAACAGCAATATATATATATGTAAAGAAAATTAACCTTAATTTATAAACTTGCCCACACAAGCTTATAGACCAAGGGGTCGTTTTGCAGGGCCTAATGTATAAGTGTCCCATACCACTTATATTTTAGGTGTCGAAGGTTAAATGAATCGCTTATGCTATGACATGCAAGTGGGTATGATGGATCAAGCAAGTGCAACACACACACCCGACTCTGTGCACACAGACCTTTAGTTCCCCCTTTCTGGAGCCTCACCTCCCAGGATACCTCCGTAGTGGCAGACGGAAGCGGTGGGTTGGGCCTCGCCCACCTCTAAACCAGTATAGCACTACTGGTCAGACCTATCGTACGCCTCAACGCTGGTGCACAAGCGGACTCCTGCGTACTCTTGCCGGCTGGCGCACCGGACTTCTGTTGGCGAAGTGCTATCACAACACTTGCCGAGTCAACGGATTGGTGTCTGTGCTAAGATCCTCCAATACCGGAGACCCACCACCTTAATATCATTCCTTTTATGCACATGCAAGTTTAGCGTAATCAAAACCCGAGCCGAATCTCCCCGGACCAACACGTCCGTCACAAACAATCGAGCCGAAGCTCCCCGGACCAACATCCCGTGCCATCAGTGTCTGTGAAATGTGCAACCCTAATTACTAAGTTACTCTTTTCAGCTTGTTAAACAATTTACGTTAACCCAGGACTGCCCCCGGTATTCCCTGTGAAGGGCTCTCAAGGGGCACTAGGAACTGTGTTGGGATTACGCCCAGCGTTCCCTTTCGCAAGGTACTTATTTTATTATTGGTTGATTCCCTTACCCATTATTTTCTCATGTTTCGATATGCTAATCCTAGGGTGATTTGACTCCAACTCTCCTTGGGTAGGACGATCTTTCGTCGGACCCGAACGCCTTTAAACCCTAGACAAAACCACTCCCTACTCACTCATCTTCCAAAGATGCAGCCCATTCCACTTGTTCTTGCAGCAAACCATCAAGACCCATCATACGTGCCCTAATCCACATCCAAATGAAATCCTGCAGTTTTGCTATATGCAGACCACTTAAGCTACATGATGTACTCAATAGGTGATACTCTAAATTCTCCTCCAATAACTCTACAAATTTTACCAGAGGTCTATTATGATAAATATAGTCTAAATTCAGAAAATTATATTTTTCCTAATTAATCTACTATTTATTGAATTTTCCTCAACAGCTAGGCCATAGTCAATTTGAACATGAACCATAAGATTTTCTCAGGTAATGGCCTCCTAAAATTTGTATTCACTAAATAACAGAGAAATATCATTGGTTGCCAATTTTCATAATTTTCCAGATAATTCTTGACCTCTAAAGGATTTATTAAAATAATTCCTAAAATCGAATATAATGAAGGAAGTGCCACATATATGTCTCCAATAATTATGTAAAAATTACTAGGGCTTCATAAGGAACTAAAAACATCATGATCAAGAAATTAGAATTTTTCAGACAATCTAAAAGTCATTATTAAATTTCCCAAGGTTCCATGGAATTAAATAATTAAAGAAGCAACTACTAAATATCATTCTTCAAAAATTTCATAAAATTTACAGAGATGGGTATCATGATTATAAGCCCCTTTGCTAAGTTTTATCAAGTTTAAACAAGTATAGTTCTCTGCAAAAATTCTTAAGTGGAAATTATAAAATATAACTTTGTGAATAAAGTACCAAAAACATTCATCCAAAATTTATTATAAAATTTCCAGAGACATGTATGCCCTAAGCAACTACCTATTCAAAATCTCAGCCCTTTTCAGATAGTTTTGGTATTAGTTCTTATGGTTTCAAAGCTAGTGCCCTAAACTAGGGTTATGGATTTAAGGGGTCTTAAGTCTTCCAAATGCCCTAAAATTTTAACCACAGGACCATAGTAACCCTATGGACATCATTCCCAAGTTTCAAGTCCATACAAGATCTTTTGACCCCAATTTCTTCAAACCCTAGAAATTTACCCTAAAGGGCCTACCCTAAAATTCTAGGGCTACCCTAGTCCAAACCACTCCAAACTTCATAAGTGAGTGTAACAAGTCAAAGTATATCAGTGGCCAAAATTTCAGCCTCTGATGAGGGAATTTGGCCACTCAACCATCAAATAGTGGTTTTTGACCAAAATACCCTTATAGGGTCATATATAGGGTGGGTAGATTACCTATCCTAAACATCTCCAAATGAGCTAAAGTTTTAACCCTATACCTATCATGACATCTAAGGCCACCCACCAAAATTTGGGGGAGTTTTAAATTAATTAGGTCACATAATTAAAATAATCATGATTTATTAAATTTTTCTAAAAACTATAGAAAAATGTTCTCCAAAAATTCTAAATTTTGGACAGGTTCTAGATATGCCTAAGACCTTCTCACTGCCCAAATTTCAACTTGTTTGGACAAGGAATGAAGTGTGGGCACCAAAATTAATTTCTGTTTAGGTCTAGGTATAGGTCCTACCAAAAAGGGTACCCTGGTCTAACCAGTGGCCAAAAAGGGTCCAAACAATTTTTGCTACAAACTAGACACCCTAAGCTACAATTTTCATGTTGGGCAGATTTCCATTCAGGGTCCCTAAGTATTTTTAAAAAATTAAATACATTAAATACAATCAGTGTGACAGAAATGAAATGTTTCTTATTTAATTCCTATAGTATCTAATCTGATGCCGCACGAATCTTGGCGCAGATCGACGGCATCTGGTCATCGTCCCCGATGAGCCAACGGCCAGGATTGCTCCTTCCTGCGCCGACTTCAAACGTCTGCCGCCGGCCACCCAGTCCCTTCCCCGGCCGGCCACCGCCACCATCACCTCCGTTGAGGTGGTGGCTACCGCCAGACGGCGGCACAGCCGCCGGAGGGGCGGATTCCGGCGATCCAACCAAGAATTTTCTCGGCCGAAAGCCATGAATTTCCTGAATTGGATCGGGCTCAATTGAGCCCGAACCTCAGCCCTAATGGAACCTAAGATCTACCCATGAGAAAAGAGGAGGAGGAGGACCTTGTTGGCGGCCTGGAGACGAGCGGATCTGCGGGTTGACATGGTGGTGGCGCCGCCGATCGGATTTCTGCAACCTCCCAGTAAACTCGCCGGATTTCTTCAGTTAAGGATTGGGAAATCCTCCCCCAAGCTCACTGGTGGTGTTTAAATCATCAGAGGGGGAGAAGAATGGGAGAAAACTGCCATGGCCATCATGGCCATTAAAGGCTTGTCTCGGCCATGATGGTGGAGGCTGTAACTGCCCCTTGACAGCCAGGAAAACGGCTGGAAACTCCTCCCCTTCACTGGAGGAGATGAATGCTGCCATCAATGGGGACCATTGGCCTTTCCTTGGCCAATCTCCTCCTTCAACTCTCTTCCCCTTTTCTCTCTCCTCCATTAGTGTGGGATGAAGCTTTCTCTCTCTTTCCTAGTCACCAAAACTGACCATGCTGACTCCCCAGCCTATTGGCAGCCCTTTCCACCCATAATATTTCATTATGTTGTGGTTAACTCAAAAGGAAAAGGGGTTGAGCTTGGGTTGACTCATTTAGGCTAATTTGACCTAACTCTAGCATAGGGTTGACCTTGGTCAACATGACCATTTGAGTTGACCCCAATGGGTCCTTGGTGACCTATTGGACTCCCTTAAGGTCTAGGAAGACTTGGGTAAGGTTGGTTGGGCATCTTGGGGTCACATGCCCCTTGGTAAGGGCACTTTGATCATTTTAGGGCCAGAGTTGACTTGGGTCAACAAAACCATTTGGGTTGACCCTATTGGGTCCTTGGTGACCCATTGGCCTCCCCTAAGGTCTAGGAAGGGTTATGTAGGGTTACCCTGCACTTTGGAGGTCACATACCCTTGGTAAGGGTACTTTGACCAGATTAGGAGTTTGAGTTGACTTGGGTCAACCTGGCCTCTAGGGCTGACCCCAATGTGTCCTTAGAGACCCATTGACCTCACTTTAGGGTTAGGAGGGCATAGGTGGGGTCCTCTAGGTTAGGAGTAGGTCAATTGGCCCTATGTAGGCTAGTTTGACCCATTTAGGGCTAGGGTTGACCTTGGTCAATTGAGCCTCTTTGTTTGACCCCAATGGGTCCTTATGGCTCTAATGGGCCTCCAGAGGCATTAGGGGTGTTGTGGTTGGGTTTTGGGGTCAAGGTGTAGCCCATGGTCATCCTACACCATGGTTCAGAGTTCCACTATTTGCAGACCATGGTGATCCCCCACCTTCCTGTCCCCTATCTCTTGACCCATTACTGGCTTCCTAGGGTTTGTCATGACCTAGTCATGGCCAAAACCATTCTTAGGGGTCTAGTTGGAAATGGGATGTTACATATGCAACATTCCTGAAGGAGACAGCTCCAACTTTGACTTGTCCATAGCCTTCAGTTTGGCCACAATTGGAGTCACCAAATATTACTTTTGGTCCTAGCTTTGCCTTGTAATGTGTTAAGTTGGCCTTATTTCCAGTCATGTGCTTAGAACAGCCACTGTCCAGATACCACTGTTGATGGCGAGGATGCCCCGCCATTTGCTCTTTCCGACATGGATCTCATTGATCGCCGCCGCTACATGTTCGTGGACATTGATGGCCGTTGCCGCAACTGTTGTCCTCATTTGCATTACTAAAATCTGAATTTATATTGCTTTATTTCCGAATTTTTCGCGAAGTTTTTTTTTGCAAGGATAGGTCCCCTTTGACGTTTGCAAGCCGGGGTTGGTTTAGCCTTTGGTTTCGAATGGATCAAGAGGATTTGGTATATCGTCGTTGTATTTTGTTTTGAGGGCAGCATTTGGACTACTTTCCGAATCGAAATTATTTAGTCCGGAGTGCTCTCCATGTGGATGGAAATGTTGTGATGCGATATTAGATGTGTGGCTAGGTTATGAAAATTGTGTATGTGAATGTTCGTGCAGGTTTCGATGGGAATTTTCCCACTCGTGAGATTGCGAAATTATAAACGAAACTCTGCTGAAATTTTGAGTTTTGCTCGCACGCCACGTGTTCGCTAAAATTCCCCTTAGGAGTCCTTTTTTTTCTTTTTCGTGTCTTAGTTACTGTTAGGGAGTGGCCTACATCAATTTGGTATCAGAGACAGGTTTGTCAATTTCTCAACTTGGCAACAATCCGCTCTTTCCACGCTACCCCTCACTTGCACTTAGGCACGTTTTGTTTGTTTTAAATTTTTATTTTTTGTTATATAAAATTTTTTTTTACGTTTCTACTTAGTTTGAGTTTTCCGTTGGTCCGTTATGGCGCACATTCGGAGTCCCCTTCCCTCACTTTCCTCGGTTGGTGCACTTCACAAGGAGTTGAACCACCAATGTGATGACATAAAGGGTTTGATAGCGCAACTTAGAGGTCAGCTACTGACGCCTCATCTTGAGCCCCCCAGGCAACAACTTAGGAACCTTGTTCCTAGTTCGATGGTTAGTCAAGCGATTATGACACCACCACCGCACACCTCAAGGCCTGTTAGAATTCCTGCTCCGACCTATGATGGGTTAGGTGAACCGCGAGTGTTTTTATGTTAGGTGAAGGATATGGAGCGTTATTTTGAGCAATATCGTCTTGTGTACCCCCACATAATTCCCGTTGCGAGACTTCAATTATTTGGTCGAGCTCATACTTTCTGGCTTAATGTGGAGAGACTCTTTGGGGCGCCGCTCGACGACTTACGTATAGGTTGGCATATTATGAAGAAATATTTAATGGATGAGTATTACCCTCCTTACCGCCGCTCTCAGTCTTCCGATTATCTGAGTGAATCGCCGCCTAAGGTTTTGCTTACATCGAACCAGTACGTCCCCCCATACTCCCATACTAGGATGTCTCATGTTCTTATTCCTCGCTGCTAGGGCACTAGACCCGTTTCTGACCATAGGAGTGGCTATAAGCCTCACGCTAGATCCTTACTCCGCCAAGATCTGACTATTTCGAGCACTTGTACACCTACCGTTAATGAGAAGGAAAAGGTTAGGTCCTCTGTCCCGCCACCTGTCGTTGTCTCTACTAGGGATGCTATAAAACCACGGGTTAAGCCTAGGCAAATAGTTAAGAGTTGCAAGGAGAACGCTACATGTTATTCTTGTGGAGTGATTGGCCACTATGCTGTGGAGTGCCCCACAAAGCCTAGGGCTTTGGCTCTTTTAGCTTCGACGTCTGAGCCCGCCACTGTGGGCAATGTCGATTTTTCTGATGACTGTAGTGACGACGAGGAGATTGGATATCCTAGTGACCTGGATGATGATGTCTCCTTTGAGGTATCCATCCCTGGGATTGACCCAACTCCCCTCGACCATATTTCAAGCCCATCTCCTATGATAGTTGATGAACCGTACGATGGCCCAGAGTTAGCTGACGTACCTACTGAGTTGGATGACTTACCTTGCGAGGGAGCCGTACTTTTGGATCAAGTAGCGGACATGTTAGGACACAAATTGATTTTACCTAGTCCGATCCACTTGGTTAAACCGTCGTTATCCGCACCTCCGTTTGATATGACTAGTGGGCTATGTATTAGTGAGAATCCGCCAGCGGGCATGTTTTCATTTGCGACTGCGTATGATTTCACGGCGACTGTGTGTTTTGATTTGCTGTCCTCGTGACATTATTACCCATCAAATCAAATTGCACATATTTTTCATCCATCCTGGTACGATCTGCACGTACACATGTCGTCACCTTATGCCATTGTCTGTGGGTTGCGTCACTTTCACGTCTGTTCACCTCCGAGAGCTTCTGACTATAGAATTATTGATTCTAATTTAGTCTGGTTAGCCCACGAGTGGATACCTTCGGGTTCCGTAACAAAATTATTACGTTGGAGCGCCGATCCTTTCATGATCTTCAACAATTTTGGATTTAACGCAATTTTTTTGGATTTTTATGATGCAATCGGTGTTTCGCTATGTTTCAATTTTTTGGATTTAATTTTGCATATCTGGTTTCCACCTGAGTGATTTTCACCAACGTTTCTCTATTCCACTCTAGATTCTCTTGGGTTGAGAGGTGAGATTCTTTTCATGTCGCTCTTCCATTTGGGTTTCCTGGTTCTCGCATTGGATGGTAAGATCTGCACTGCTTTTTTTTATGCTGACACATCTACGAGGTTTCCTGCTGTTCTTGCTCATGACAGGTCCTGTTCTATTGCGGCTGCTTGCACTGCTTGTCCTGCCCCGTGGATGTCCGCTCTTGCTATGCTACCTGTGGATGCTGCTGTCTCCTGCTATTATCTCCCTGGCCACTCATCGGGGATGAGTGATTTTAAGCGGGGGAGGATTGATGGCGAGGATGCCCTGCCATTTTCTCTTTCCGACATGGATCTCAATGATCGCCGCCGCTATATGTTCGTGGACATTGATGGCCGTTGCCACAACTGTCGTCGTCGCCGCCGCCGCCGTCGCCGCCGCCGCCGACGCCGTTATTATGAATATAATGTTATTTCAATTTTGAAATAATATTATATTCCTAATGCTTTATGAATTTATAAGTCCTAAGATTTATAAATTTCTAAATTATAAAATTTATAATTATGTTATTTTACAAGTGTGTGTTTTATTTCATATTAAACACTAGTGGTTAGGATTGGTTATGCTTTGATGAAGGGTGGATGGAGAGGTGTGTGATAACATATATATGTGTTTGAGGAGTTGGAGATGTGATGTTGAAAGAAAAAAAAAGAAACCCTAATCTACTTTGGCGTGAAGCAGCCCGCTCGGCCAGTCGACCCGATCACGCGCCTCTGGACAAGCCGCGACCAGTTGCTGCATCCTCCCCCTCCTGGTGGCGTTTCCCGCTGCTCCAGCAACCTCCTTCCTCCTCCGGTGTGACTCCGAAGAAGGCGGCTTGGTTCTCTCCATCCGGTGTGACTCCGGTGGACCCGTAGAAGTGTGACTCTTCCATAGTTATCCTTCTTCCTCCTCTTCATTTTCATATTTGGGTAACGATTTCCTCTTCTCAAACTTGGGTAATGATTCATCTTAGATTGTGAGAGTTGTGGAAACTTGATATCATATTCTATCCTAAAGTTTGATCCTCATTTGCATTACTAAAATATGAATTTATATTGGTTTATTTCCGAATTTTTCGCGAAGGTTTTTTTGCAAGGATAGGTCCCCTTGGACGTTTGCAAGCCGGGGTTGGTTTAGCCTTTGGTTTCGAATGGATCAAGAGGATTTGGTATATCCTCGTTGTATTTTGTTTTGAGGGCTGCATTTGGACTACTTTCCGAATTGAAATTATTTAGTACGGAGCGCTCTCCATGTGGATGGAAATGTTATGATGCGATAATAGATGTGTGGCTAGGTTATGAAAATTGTGTATGTGAATGGTCGTGCAGGTTTGGATGGGGATTTTCCGACTCGTGAGATTGCGATATTATAAACGAAACTCTACCGAAATTTTGAGTTTTGCTCGCACGCCACGTGTTCGCTAAAATTCCCCTTAGGAGTCCTTTTTTTTCTTTTTCGTGTCTTAGTTACTGTTAGGGAATGGCCTACATCAACTGTTGCTCTGTGGTAAAACAGTCTTTTAACTGCAATGAAACAGATTAGCCATTCCTGATGCAGATTACCTAGGGTCCTTCTTTCTTTACATAACTGAAACTAGAAATAAATGAACATTCAGGTTGGCTTTTATTTCCTAAGGGGTGATATTTACTAGGTGGAATTATCCATTGATTAAATTGATTATTGAATGTTCTTTGTTGATTATAAGTTTTAAAGAAATTAAAATTTCTGTTAAACTGATCCGCGTTCAAAGAATTTTGGTGGGTTCGTCGACCTGAGTTCGACGAATTGGGATAAGTTCGTCAAACTCCACTCAGTGAATGATCGAAGTCATTTTCTGAGCCCCAAAATCATCGATCTCTGGTCGACGAACGATATTGGTTTAGTTGATCATAGTTCAACAAATAATTATTATATACATTTGCGTTTGAAGTTTGTCGAATGGAGTTCGACGAACTATACATATTTCGTCGATCGGAGTTTGACAAAATCTGCTGAACAGTGTTTTTATTTGGATTTTTCTTATTTTGTTTTCTTTTCTTATTCTTTGGTCTTGATTCAATTTGTTTAACATTATTATTAACCAACTTTTCCTTTCCCTTTTCTGATACAAATTTTATGGGTGTAGTTAATATATTTTTCTGAATAAGTGGGGGTTGGCTTGATGATGCACCTAAGCCCAGCTTGCCATTAAGTCTGACATTAACTGTGCTTGTGATGTCCATCAGCTTGATACTTCTCCCATTTAGGGATTCTTCAAGTTTCCTATCCTCAGCTAATTCAGATTTTAGTGAAATTATTTGTTCATTTGCCAGAGTTAAATCATCCTTTAATTTAACATTTTCAGATATACACTTTTCATGATCAGTTAGTTTTTCTCTATACACATGGTTTTAAATTCAATTTTAAAACTATCAAAACTATAATCAAATGATGATAGTACCTGATCAGCTTCTGATTCTGAAGCTTCTTCATTATCAGATTCTTCTTCAACATCTGATGGGCTGCATGAGGCATTGATAGCCATGAGGCAGACTTCCCTTGCCTTTGCCTCTTCTTCCTCTTCACTGGAGCTAGAAGATGTGGATTCATCTTCTGTGTCACTCCAGGTTTCAGCAACAAATCCCTTCTCCTTATTTTTGTGCCTGCTGGAGGAAGGCCTGCTGTAGTGCTTGCTCCTAGAGTCTTTTTCTCTTCTCCTCTCCTTCTTCTGATTCTCAGGACATTCAGAAATGAAGTGTCCTGGTTTCCTGCATCCAAAACACACTATTTCTTTGGTAGGTGTTTTATCATACCTGGGCTTGTCATCATTCCTGGATGACTTTCTCCTGAAGTACTTTCTTGTCATTTTGTAGAATCTCTTAGCAAAGAGACTCATCAGTTCTTCATTGACTGTTGAAGCTCCAATCTCTTCAGCAGCTTTGAATGCTATATTATGTTCTTTTCTTGCTGGTGGCGAAGTCATTTGTTCCGCAGCTTCCATGGATTTGATCAGCTGCTCATAGTATTTGAGCTTTCCCAGGAGAGATTCTGTGGAAACCTTAGTCAAGCTTCTAGCCTACTTGATTGGCCAGATCCTGGAATCCCATGAGCTTGGGAAGCACATTAGAATCTTGTCATTCACCTGTGAGAGAGATGTCTTTATCCAAGGTCTTCAACTCACTGATGATGGAGATTAATCTTTTGTACATGTCACAAACATATTCAGCTTCATCTTTCTTGAAATTCTTATACTGTGAGATAAGAGTTGATCTTCTATCCTTTCTCTCATCTGCTGAGCCAGCAACCATCTGGTTGAGAGAATCCCAAATTGCTTTTGCAGAGGTGCACTCAGCCACCTTTTGGAAGATGTCATCTGATATGGTTTGAGCTAATATGTTTATGGCTTTGACATCTGCAATTTTTTCTTTCTTCTGTGCATCAGTCCACTCAGGTGGTGGGACTACATGACTGCTGGAAGTTGATGTAGAAGTAGATGCTGTGGGTTTAGGAGGACCTGCCAAAATGGAATTGTAGATGTCATCATCAATGAAATTCATATATAATCTGATTCTTGTCTTACAGATTGCAAATTTGTTTAAATTGCAGACTGGAGGTCTGGTGCTTGCATAATCCTTGTTCTGTGTCATGCTGTGTAGAAAATAAACCTAAGAGAAATAAAGATCAGATCTAACGCATGATTTTTTGGTTCAAGGGTTAGCTTGTACAACCAAAGGAACCTGGCTCTGATAATAATTGAAAGAGAGGGTTAGACCTGATTTACTCTAGGGGGGGGGGGGGTGAAATAGAGTAATTAAAAAACTTTTTGCTTTTTAAGTAATAATCAGAGTAGTGAAAAATAATAGATACCAAGATTAACAGTAAGCAAGAAAAATAAAGCAATCAAAGTTAATCTAATCTAACACAACACATATAATCTAATCTATCACAGCCACATCAAGAACAAAAAGAGAAGGGCAACCAGAAAATACAAGAACTTTTTTAGTGGTTCCCCAAGCTGGATACATCCACTCTTCCACCACCCTTGTAGGAATCCACTTGCATGTTTTGATCAGGTGATTGCCACTAATTAGCTTTTGATCAGGTGCTCAAAAACCATCACAAATAACTTTTGAAGGGAGTTAATGAACCATTTATACAGAGGGGGGGGGGAGATTGATGGTGTCTTCTCTTTCTCTTTTCAATAAAGAAGACTACTGGATGTTGCTGTTGTCAAGAACTCCTCTTAATAACACTTGGAGTCTTGCACAGGGTGTAGGTCTTCAGTATTCTGCCATGACTTGAAAAAGATACAGGAACTTCTGACTGATAGAAGTTTGATGTCCTTGAAGAATCCTGGAGTGAAGGTTGAAGAAGACTCTTTATTTGTTATGATTGTTCTTCTTCTTCTTCTTCAGCAATGTCAAGGAGAAAACAATTTGTTTTCTGGACAGAGAAGGTTCAGAATATTATTGATGTTGATCTCTTCTCTGTGTGTCTCTTTCTCTATTCTATAAGTTCTATCTCTTCTGTGTTGTGGACTTCTGCTTGCAGAAAAGAGAAAAATCTCATTTATATTATCAGTCGAATTACTCCTTTGAATTTTGAATTCCTTTGCATTAATTGTTGACGACCTGGAGAATGGAATTCGGCTGGAGAGAATATCTGCATTAATGAATTTCCCCAACTGTACTATTAAAAACGGCAAGTAATGTTCCTGATGAAGACCATAATCAATGCTGCCACTAATGGCTAGATTCAGAGAATGTAAGCATTGATTATTCAGGAATTACTGCATGAGAATAAGGACAAAAGGAGGGAAAATTCCAAGTCTGGAACTACACAAAATTCGTCGAGCAGAGAACAGATTTCGTCGACCTGAGTCCAACATTCGTCGACCAGAGAAATCATGTTCGTCGACCTGGGAAATCCTATTTGTCGACCTGAGAACCAAGTTCATCGACCTAAGTTCAGCTAACTGCTTTCTGTGAAGAACTACCCAATTCAGAGTTCCAAGATCGTCGAGCTGATAATGTAACTTCGTCGACCTGAGATTAGAGAAAGGATTCTGGACTTAATGTGTTGAAGTTGATCTCCCAAAATTCGTCGACCTGAGATCAAATATCACCGAGCTCAACTCAGAGAATTTACTCTGAGTTCGTCGAGCGGAGCCCGAATTTTGTCGAGCTGAGTTCGACGAACGTCGAACTCATTTTCCTGAACTGATTTTGTTCTAAGTCTTTGAGTCTTCTACAGTCTTCTATTGGCTAGTCCATGTATGGTTGTTTCTAAGGACTTAGCCTAAACTCTAGGACACAAACATGACCCTGACTATACATGTTGGGTCAATAATCCTGGTTAGTGAACCTAGCCCAAATCAAACTACAGATCCAACATCCTTTCAGTCTGGCCATCTGTTTGGGATGAAAGGCCGTAATGAATGCTAACATAATTCCCAACAATTGATGGATTAGCCTCCAATCGTTCGATGTGAATCGCCCATCGCGATCACTCACGATGCTACGAGGAACACTATGCAATCGTACAATCTGCTCAACATAGAGTTTTGCCAAACTTTCCACTAAATCGTCCCGCTTATTCGGAAGGAAGTGAGCCACTTTCGACAACCGGTCTGCAATCACCCAGATTGAATCATTCCCGCATTGATATCGCGACAACCCGTGCATAAAATCCATTGAAATATTATCGAACTTCCATTCAAAAATCCGCAACGACTTCAAGAAACTGCCAGGCTTCTGGCATTCCGCTTTCACCAAGGCACAAGTTTAGCATTTAGCCGTATAGTGAGCTATGTCTTTCTTTAGTCCTGGCCACCAGAACAGCTTTTTCATATCTTTGAACATCATTGTGCTCCCAGGGTGAATTGAGAATTTTGTAAAGTGCGCTTCATCTATCAATTCTTCTCACAACTTACCCATACTCGGGATGCACAACCGGCCCCTTTTCCGCAAAAGGTCGTCATCCCAGGAGAATTGGCCATCTAACCCATCTTTTGCATAGTGTTGGAGACTTTCATCCAGCTCCGTTGCTCATTAAATCCTATCCGCAAGGTCATATTGCGCCTCCGTCCAGTTCAAGCATGCATCGGCTGTGGAATTCTTGTCAACATAAGAAATCTCTAATGCTTCCAATTCCTGGATCAGACTCTCATCATGCATCTGCAAACAATTTTCCCTTGGCGGAGTCCTCCTACTCAAGGCATCAACGACCACGTTTCCCTTCCCGGGAGCATAATGAATCTCAAAGGTGTAGTCCCCAAGGAGCTCCATCCACCTTCGTTGTCGCATATTCAGATCCTTCTGCTTCAATAGGTACTTTAGGCTCTTATGGTCCGTGAATATATCCACTTTTACGCCATAGCGATAATGCCGCCATGACTTAAGTGCAAAGATCACCGCCGCCAACTCCAAGTCGTGGACGGGATAATTTTGCTCATGCACTTTTAATTAGTGTGAAACATAAGCAATTACTTTTCCAAACTGTAGAAGAACGCATCCTAAGCCGGTACCAAAAGCATTACTATAAATCTCATGGTCGTCTGTCCCGCATGGCGATGTCAACACATGCGCCATGGTCAAACGAATCTTTAACTCTTCAGAAGCTTGCGCGCACTCCGGCGTCCAAACGAGCTTTTGATCCTTCCTCATCAGTGTGGTCAGAGGCAAAGCGTTCTGCGAGAACATCTCTATAAACCGTCTATAGTAGCATGCCAGTCCAAGAAAACTCCTGACTTCGGCCACTAAAGACAACACCAGCCACTCCTGAATGGCTCTTATCTTTGACAGATCCACTGCTATGCCCTCTCCACTTACCATATGGCCAAGAAAAGCCACCGACGACTTCCAAAACTCACACTTCGAGACCTTGGCTTAGAGCTTATTCTGTCGCAAGATATGCAACACCAACCCCAAGTGGTTTGCATGATCAGCTTCCAATTGAGAGTACACCAAGATATCATCAATGAACACAATCACAAACCAGTTCAAGTACTCTCAAAATGTTAGGTGCATTAGGTCCATGAATACCGATGGTGTATTACAAAGCCCAAATATCATTACCGTGAACTCATAATGGCCGTAACGTATTCCAAATGCGGTCTTGGGAATGTCACCTTCCCAAATTCTCAATTGGTAATATCCAGATTTCAAATCCAATTTGGAATAGACGGTTGATCCCACTAGCTGATTGAGCAATTCATCTATCCGTAGAATCAGACACTTGTTCTTCTCTGTCAGCTTATTCAGTTCACAATAATCAATACATAACCGCAAACCACCGTCCTTCTTTTTCACAAACAGAACATGTATGCTCCAAGGTGACATACTTGGGCGTATATATCCGTGCTCCAATAACTCTTGAAATTGGACTTTCAATTCCGCCAATTCCTTTAGCACGACGCGATATGGAGAGCGGGCAACAGGTTGAGCACCTGACACTAGCTTAATAGTGAAGTCGATCTCCCGCTGGGGTGGTAGCCCAGGAAGATCCTTAGGAAACACATCCACAAACTTCGATATAACCAAAACATCACTCATATTAGCCTTTGCCTCAACAGCCTGAATCAGCATGAAGAATAACTCCGCGCCTTTCCGAACAGCATTGACGACTTGGAGTGTAGACATCATGGTCCCGCTCACTCCTCGCATACTCGCGAACCTAGTCTCAAGCTCGGTATTCTGGCCTAGTGTGATCTCTTTGGAATTACAATCAATAAAGGCACGCTGCTCCGAAAGCCAATCCATACCAGAGAGTATATCAAACTCTGAGATCGGCATCACAGATGCTTTCAAACAAAAATCCCGACTTCCAATTTGCACCGCCTCATCACAAGCTCTATCCGCAAGCATCAAACAACCATTCAGTAATAACACCTTTACGCTATCTATCTTCACAGGACGATGTAATCCAATCCGAGCTACGAAGTCCTTAGAAACAAATGCGAAGCACCCGTATCCAATAGTGCTCTCGCTAGCGTGTTCCGAATCACAACAAAGCCAGATGTAAGCACATCATACATAAGCTACGAACCAGGTATGAAACAACAAAAACAACAATAAATGATGTTACCGCACACTTGTGACAATGTCACTGTGCTTGATGACCTCCTACTGGCCAGGATTATATACTCAGGATTGCGCCTGGGATGCAGAGGACTCCACCACTGATTTTCTCATTTCCACATACGACGCTCCTATCTTCTGCTCAACCATTGGTCAATCAATCCTGAAAATTACGGGCGAAAAGGTCGACATTCTCTTCTTATTTATTGTCCTCTAAGGGCCAACTTGACAATCTCGGGCTTTATGTCCTTCTTTGCCACACGAGTAACACTTGTATTGCTTCTTTGGCTTCTGGGAACCATCCCAACAGTCTCGGGCAATGTGTCCTTTATTTCCAAAAGTATAACAAGCACGAGCCTCGTGTTTCCGCCTCCTGCGGTGAGCAGGCTTTCAAACCCTTGGAGAACTCACTTCCCTAATCACAGGCATTTGCTGGGTTCTTGTCAAGTCCATCTCCAAGAGTATTGCTGACTCCACCAATATTTGGAATCCCAATAACTTAGGACCCATCAACAGAAAACGTAGTTCCTGACATAGCCCATCGTAAAACCAATTGATCTTAGTCTCCTCGGTTTCAAACACAAACTCTGGTTGTTGTTTCAGCGCAACAAAGACATGAAAGTATTTCTTAACCGTGTCCACTCCTTGGCTCAAGCACAGGTTCAATGACAAAGCTGATGTGCTTCCTTGTTCCGTCTGCTCAATTACACTGACCGGCAGGGGACGCATCACCGGAAAAGATGGTTGTACCTGGCCATCATGGTGAGCCTTAATCATTGCAAAAATGACATCAGCGGTCAATCGAACCATCTCTATCGATGGAGGAGATGTTGGTACCACAGTTGATGTCATGCTTCTCATCAAATGCTGGGGTTCCTGCTTCCACGTATTTACATTAGTCGTCTGCAATCATAAAATACACAAGTAAGCAACGAACATATTGCCCAAAGCAATACCCGGAACGCACTGGTTCCCCAAACAGGTGTATTCGCATTCCTTAGTGGACATTCAATAGTTCATTAGTGTTAACGTGGTTTTCACTTACACGTGCTCGCCACCCCACAAAAGAATTCTACCACGAATTCGAAAGGTAAGGATCGAGACAGGCTGATACCAAAATGCAACGTCTCCATCCGTTCATGTAGCATATAATAGAAGGTCAGGCCGGGGCCCCACACTATATGCCACCAAACAGGAGGGGAAGTTACAGGTTAATACCACTACACAATCGCATCCTAACTCAGAGCATGCTAGCGAAAGATTTTAACAGTAATTCAGAACTCCAAACATGAATGTCCACTATATATATAAAACCACATTTATATATAAACTCTCGAGAAATGTACAGCAAATCCATCATCGTTTGGCCTTATGGCCTTACAGTTACTTTTTACAACGTGGATTACAAACAACGGCGCACAGGCCGGCCACACATGAGCAAAACACAGCATTTTCAACATAGCCTTCAAGGGCTAGTAGTAGCAGCAGCAACAACAAGGACTTCAACCCTTATGTGTCTCGCTCGACTCTCCAGCACCTACACAGGGACGACCCACCAAATGGTGGCAAACAAAGCAATGAGCAGCATTCAGCTGACCAATTTATAACGAGCCTACCCCTTTCCCGGGGCAGTGACATTCCTTCCCTGCAAGCATAGCAATTCATAGGCATATATATATATATATATATATATATATATATATATATATATATATATATATATATATATATATATATATCACACATTGTGCCATCACGCACAAACAATCCATCACAACCGTCAGCCACACAGCCCGATGATCCGTGCACTCAGGGCACATTCTTGGTGTACCGATGAATCAGGGTCCCCCCACCTTTTCATGGCCGAAACCCAATGGTAAAATTGAGCATTTAGTCTTTTCGATGCGTAGGCCTAAGACTCTCATTATGCACTCCAACTGACTGTACTTTCAGGTCTTCTAGTCGAATAGACATAATGCATGTCCGGATCAGCCACCCCCCGTTGCTCAAGCTGCCTTGCTATCACCGAATACCAACGTACTCGCGACTAAATATAAGGTGCGGTTCGGTTTCACCTTACCTATTTGCCATGAAGCCTTTTTAAGAACTTTCCAAGCTCACACATAGCCATACCGTCTCCGAGGGACTGGCTTCACATTCATAGGTTTGCTAGGAGCCACACCTAGCGTTAGCAACAGAATTTACTTTCCTTGCCTAGCTCTAACCTTATCGTTCATAGCATATAACACAAGCATTTAGTGGGGGTTTTTCCAGGACTCTCACTCCAGTACTTCCTGCTACTATCCTTCACAGGCACAAACCATTGAAATCACAAGCATCACAAAGGTCTTTCCTGGACTACCATTCCAGTACTTCCTACTACCGCCCTTCATAGGTACAACCCATCAAGCAACAAGGGTAATTTCTTGTACTACCACTCCAATATTTCCTGCTACTGCCCTTCACAGGTCCAACCCGTCGATTCCATAAACTAGAAGTTTAACCACAGACTCTTCTCTGGTGTGCAAATGCAACGTCACCAATCCAGACCAACCTGTACAGATGGGCTTCACACAACATGCCTATTCCGTTCTCCATTTCTGGATCTATATGCAAAACTACTGGGGATTCCAAGAATCAACCCAAGGGAAATCCATTCACAGTCTACCCTATGGTGGAGGCGAAATCCATGCACATGCCAAAAGGAAGGACTTTACATGTCCAAGAAGGAAGATCGTTACCCTTGACTACCTCTTTGGTGCCATGGACTTCTAGCCGGCTAGAAAGCATCGCGACGGCCTTGCCTCCACAACGCTGGCCTCGAATCTCGAATCGGCACCATGCATCTCCACCATTGGTCAGCTCCCCTTTCTCTTCCTCCTCCTTGCTCTTCCATCTCTCTAGCTTGTAGAAAGAGAAGGGACAAGTCAAAATTGGGATTCTCTTCTCCATCCTCGGCCTTAAAGTAGCAGGGAGAAGCCTGGGCCATCAGATCCCAGGTGAAGGAAATGGACGGCCACGATTCGGCCACAATATCTATAATTTCTGGCTGACACTGACTGTGACACGTCCGTGTCACAGGACATGTACCTTAAGCGTCACACAACAGACTCATCTAGAAGAGTATACGACCATGTGACACGCCCGTGTCACAAGCCGTGTAACCTGACGCGCCTTCAGATACGCCCATGTCTGCGGCCGTGTATCTTAAGTGGTACACAACCATCTCAACCCGAGCAAGACATGGCCATGTGACACGCCCGTGTCGCAGGCCGTGTGTATAGAGACACGCCCATGTCACAGGCCGTGTGCACAGAGGCACACCTGTGTCCTGCTCATGCTCACCAGGCTTCACTACCCAAGCCAAATACATAAAAGGACACGACCATGTGACACGCCCGTGTCACAGGCCGTATGCCCTTACACGGTTGCATAAACGCCTCCAACGTACGCTTCGTTGACCGAAGTTTGTCGACTAGAGGGGGACACGCCCTCTGGCACGCCCGTGTTCCCTATCAAGAACTCATCGAGTGAAGTTCGTCGAGCAATCGACAGGATGCTCAGCTATACAGAGTAGGACACGCCCTGGGACACGCCCGTGTCTCAGGCCGTGTCACCCAACTTGAACCCAACTTGGGATTTGGGGTGTTACAAAGTAAATAACCATGACCTATATGAATACCCATACAAACCTATAGATCAAGGGGTCGTTTTGCAAGACCTATTGTATAAAGTGTCCCATACCAATTTATACAATAGGTTTCAGGGGTTATATGAAATAATTATGCTATGTCATGCAAGTATGCTATGATAAGAACATGCAAGTGCAACGCACACATCCGACTCTGTGCACACAGACCTTTAGTTCCTCCTTTCTAGAGCCTAACCTCCCAGGATACCTCCGTAGTGGCAAACGGTAGTGGTGATTTGGGCCTTGCCCACCTCTAAATCGGTATCAGCACTACCAGTCATACCTATCGTACGCCTCAATGGTGGTGTACTAAGCGGAGCTCCTACATACTCTTGTCGGCTGGCACACCAAACTTTATTTGGCTAAGTGCGAAATCACACCTGCCGAGTCAACATATTGGTGTCGGTGCGATGACCCTCCAATACAAAAGACCCACCACCTTATATTATTATGCACATGCAACATTAATGTATTTCTCCCCGAGCCAAAGCTCCTAGGACCATCCCGTCTGTCACAAAACCATCCGAGCCATCGGCTCGCCGGGCTAACCTTCCCATCACCAAAACCACCGAGCCTACTGCTCGTGAGACCCAACCTAACTCCCACAACACCAGAGAGTGTGAGTGTAATCCTAGAGTATTTATAATTACTCTTGTAATCCATTTAGACTTACGAATTACGTTAACCTCGGACTGCCCAAGGCATAACCTGCAAAAGGCTCTCGAGGGCACTAGGAACTACGATGGGTTGAAGCCCAAAACTCCATTTCGCAAGATATTTATTATTATTGGTATCTACCCATAGCCAACCCCATTTAAAGTTATACTTGATCTAACCTTATCATATTTTGACTCTCTTTCGCTCCACAGGAAGGACGATGTTTCGTCGATACCGAGCACCATTTAACACTAGTCAACACGATACTTCCACATCTTTACTCCTAATGATGAACTCATTTTCACTTCACCAAAATCAATAAACTGTTAACCCCATCTCCCTATGTCCATTCAACATGTTATCACAATTTTCGCAGTTTTACTAAATGCAGACCAATCTAAGCTATATGATGTATATGACCGGAGGTACTCCAAATTTTCATCCAAAAGCCCTAAGATAATTATTGGGGGTCTATCATGACATATTTAGGCTAAATCCAGAAACTTGTAATTTTCTTAATTAATTTGGCATTTATTAAAGTTTCCCAAAAGTTAGGGCATCGGTAATTTTGAACAAGAAGTACTAAATTTTCTTAAGTTATAGCCACCCAAAAATTCTGAACACTAGATGATAGCAAAATATCAGTGAATACTAAATTTCACAGATTTTCATAAAGGTAATATCCTATAATAATTAATTCAATATAATTCAAATAATTAGAGGTAATGAAGGGAATATCAAAATTCATCGTCAAAAAATTATATAAAAATTTCCAGAGCCTCATTATGATCATAAAACATTAATGACTAAGTTTCATGCAATTCCAGGGTCAGTGAGCTATATTGAAAAATACCTCAAATAAATCCATGATAGTGCATTTTGTGAAGAAACATTCTTATAAACTCATCAAAATAACATGTAATAATTTTCTAAACTTTATTATGCCCTAAAAAGTTCTCTGACCAAGTAACACAATTTTCCAGCAAGTTATAGTATTCATTATCTATTTATCAAAATAAGGTGCACTATATCACTTTACACATGAAGTACTAAGAGAAATTGCTCAATTATTCCAAATAATTTATCAATGCATCTAAATGATATTTAATCAACATTGCCAAAGTTTCATAACATTCTAAGTTAATTTACACATGGTTACTTCAATATCATCACAAGGGGCAAGATGAAGGTTATAACTACAAGTACGAGCTACTATTTTCTAAACATCATATAATAAATTTCAGAGGTCAATATTACTATAAAATTGCTCCTACCAAAATCTCATGAAGATCCAAGATCATATGACTCTTCAATATTTCCATAAAAGGTATATGCCTAAACGATGCCTAATTAATTTAAGTTGTGTGTCTAAGTCTAAATATCACCAAATTCCTTTCTAGGGCTATTTACCATCCTAGAATTACATGGACATCACAAGTACAGTCAATGCCATACCAGTTACTACAACTTGGATCTTAGCTCGATGAACAACATTTATCAGATCGACGAACAAGATTTCTCTGCTCAACGAACTTTGGACTCAGGTCGACGAAATCTGTTCTTTGCTCGACGAATTCTGTGCAGATACAGACTTGGATTTTTTCCTTCTTTTGTCCTTATTCTATTGCAGTAATTCCTGAATAACCAATGCTTAACATTCTTTGATTATAACCGTTAGACGCAACATTGATTATGGTATTCATCAGGATTATTGCTTGCCGCTTTTAAATAGGACTGTTGGGGAAATCCATTAATGCAAACATTCTATCGAACAGTATTACATTCTCCAGGCCGTAAACAATCAATGCAAACAATTCAAAAATTCAAAGGATAAATTCGACTGATCACATCAAAAGAGATTCTCTCTCTTTTCAACACAGGGAGTCTAGACAAGAAATAAAAATACCAAGCACGTAGATAAGGTCAGTAGCAACAACATTCTAATCCTTCTCTGTGTAGAAAATAATCTGGTCTTCACCTTGACATTGCTGAAGAAGAAGAAGAACATTCATTCCAAATCAAGAGTCTTCTTCAACCTTCACTTCAGGATTCTTCAAGGACAACAAACCACTATCAGTCAAGAAGTTCCTGGATCTGTTCAAATCAAGGCTGAAGATAGAAGACCTACACCCTGAAGCAAAGCTCCAATCTTCCTAAACAACTCAATATCTCAGGGAGAGCTTTGACAACATCAAGATCCACTTGTCTTCTCAATTGTTTTGAGAAAGAGAAGACTTCATAAATCTCTCACCCCCTCATTGTACAAAGGGTTCTTTAACTCCCTTCAAAAGTTATTCCATTGGTTGCAAGTCACCTGATCAAAAAACTTGAGGTGGTTTTTGAGAACCTGATCAAAAGCTCATTGGTGGCAGTCAATTGGTCAAAACCTGTAGTGGATTCCTACCAGGGTGGTAGAAGAGTGGATGTACCCAGGTTGGGGAACCACTATAAAGTTCTTGTGTCATCTGGTTGCCCTTTTTTCTTTTTACTCTTATTGCGCCTGTAATAGATTAGTTTAGTTTTGTTGTGGCTGTGTTAGCTTAAGATATCATAGGTTGCTCTTTTGCTTACTGTGAATATTAATTGCTTTACCCTATTAAATTTATAAACAACTAATTGTTTTCAGATACTCTATTCACCCCCCTCTAAAGTATATCAGGTCTAACCCTCACTTTCAATTGGTATCAGAGCATGTTCCTTTGGATGTACAAGCTAACCCTTGAGCCAAAAGATGCAGTGTTAGATCTAATCTTTTATTTTCCTTAGATTTATTTTCACATCATGACACAGAACAAGGATTATGCAAGCACCAGACCTCCAGTGTGTAACTTGAACAAGTTTGCCATCTGGAAGGCAAGAATTAAGCTTTATATAAATTCCATTGATGAGGACATCTACAATTGCATTTTGACAAGTCCTCCTCAACCAACTAGATCTATTTCAACATCAAGAACACATGTTGTTCCACCACCTTTGTGGACAGATGCTCAGAAGAAGGCCAAGATTGTTGATGCAAAGGCCATGAATATTCTGGCTCAGACTATGTCTGATGACATCTTACATAAGGTGGCTGGATGTACATCAGCGAAGGACATTTGGGACTCTCTTAACAAGATGTTAGCTGGTTCTGCTGATGAGAGGAAAGATAGAAGATCAACTCTCATTTCCCAACATGAGAACTTCAAGAAGGATGAGTCAAAATCTGTTGCTGACATGTACACCAAATTGATCTAAAAAAATCAATGAGCTGAAGACCTTAGACAAGGACATCACCCTTACTGAAGTGAATGATAAAATACTCATGTGCTTCCCAAGCTCATGGGATTCCAGGATCTGGCCAATCAAGGAGTCCGGGAGTTTAAATGATATTTCCACAGAATCTCTATTGGGAAAACTCAAATCCTCTGAGCAACTGATAAATCTAGAGAAGCTGCAAAATAAAGGACTCCTCCTCCAGCAAGAAAGGAGCATAACATAACATTCAAGGCTGCTGAAGAGACTGAAGCTTCTACAGTAAATGAAGAACTAATGAGCCTCTTTGCCAAGAGATTTTACAAAATGACAAGAAAGGACTTCAGGAGAAAATCATCCAGGCAGGATGATAAGCGCAGGTATGATAAAACTCATACTAAAGAAGTAATATGTTTTTGGTGTAGGAAGCTTGGGCACTTCATCTCAGAGTGTCCAGAGAATCAGAAGAAAGAAAGAAGAAGAGAGAAGAACTCCAGAAGACAACCATACAACAGGCCTTCCTCCAACAAACAGAAAAGGAAGGAGAAGGGCTTTGTTGCTGATACCTGGAGTGACACAGAAGTTGAATCCACATCTTCCAGTTCCAGTGAAGAGGAAGAAGAGGCAAAGGTCAAGGAAGTCTGCCTCATGGCCATCAATTCCTCGAGCAGCCCATCAGGTGATGAAGAAAAATCTGACAATGAAGAGGCTTTAGAATCAGAAGCTGATCAGGTATTATCCTCATTTGATTATAGTTCTGATAGTTTCAAAACAGAATTTAAAACAATGTGTATTGATTTAATCAACTCTGAAAAAGAAATCAAAATACTTAGGGAAAGACTCACTAATCAAGAAAATGTGATTTCTGAAAACACTAAATTAAAAGATGAACTAATCCTAGCTAATGAACAAATTATTTCTTTAAAAACAAAGTTATGTGAGGCTAAGCAACTTTAGGAATTTCTCAATGGGAGAAGCCTTAAGCCGATGGACATCACAAGTACAGTCAATGCCATACCAAATGACAAACTTGGCTTGGCTGCATCATGAAGCTTACCCCCCATACTTAAGAAGAACATATTAACAACCCCTATAAAATTTATTTCAGCTAAGGGTGAAGAGGTAGTAAACAATAAACAATCCACAGAATAATTACCTAACTCTAAAAATCAAAAGAACAGAAACCTAAACACTCTAAGTAAAAACAAAGTTCAACAGATTTCGTCGAACTTAGGTCGACGAAATGTGCCTAGTTCGTCGAACTCCGATCGACGATCTATGAACGCAAATATTAGCTATAATAATTCATCTTACTACGATCGACGAACTATGTATGGTTCGTCGAGCAGAGATCGATGAACCTGGGCACAGAAAATGAACATCTTCATTCTCTGAGCAGATATCGATGATCTCATCCCATTTCGTCGAACTCCGATCGACGAACTCACAACTTTTCGTCGAACCCAATCAGACTTAATTAAAATCATAATTTTAACAAGAACTTAAATCAACCTAGAAAACCTTTTAATCCACTTGCTGATTGGATTATTCCACCTAGAAGATTTCACCCTATAGGATATAAAAGCTAACCTGAATGTTCATACATTTCCAGCTTTTTTTTATTAAAAGAGACAAGGACCCAAGGTGACCTGGGTTAAGAACTTCTAACTTATTTCCTTGCAGGTGAAGAACTATCCTATCACTCAAAATAAGTTGCATCTGGATAGTGGGTGCTCAAAGCATATAGCTGGATGCAAGGACAGCCTAATAAAATTCAAGGTAAAGCTGGGTCCAAAAGTAATCTTGGAGATTTCAGCTTTGGACAAACTGAAGGCTATGAAGACTTCAACAGTGGAGCTGTCACATTCAGAAATGTGACATATGTAAATGGTCTCTAACATAACCTGATATCCATAAGTCAGTTATGTGATGCAGGTTATCAGGTTTGCTTTACTAATTCAAAATGTATTATTTCTTCAAATAACCAAACTGTTTTAACAGGGTGTAGACAAGAGAACATATAATTAGTAAACTTTAATTTTGCTAGCTCAGAAATATGTTTATTCAACCAAGTTAGTAATAACAATATTCTTTGGCATAATAGAATAGGACATGTTAACCTTAAGAACATCTCTAAGCTATCTATGGACAACCTTGTCAGTGGATTGCCTTCTGGCCCCTACAAGAAGGAAAGCCTATGCAAGGCTTATTAAGAAGGCAAGCAAACTAAAAATAGTTTTAAGTCAATTAATAAGAGTGATTCACCTAAGATTCTGTACTTGCTACATATGGATCTCTTTGGACCCATTGCTATATAAAGCTTAGGAGGGAATTCTTTCACTTTAGTCATTGTAGATGACTTCTCTATATTCTCTTGGGTGTTCTTCTTGAGACACAAGTCAGATAACTTCAAAGTCCTTATAGATTTTCTTAAGGGAATAAGGATTGAGTATTCTACTCCAGTTGCATTGATCAGAAGTGATCATGGTACTGAGTTTGAATCTCTTCCCATTCAAAGATTCTGTGAGGAGGAAGGTATCAGACATTGTTTCTCTGATCCTAGAACTCCTCAACAAAATGGGATAGCAGAAAGGAAAAACAGAACCCTCATTGAATCTGCAGGAACATTTCTTGCAGATGCACACATGCCCTATCCTCTTGGGCAGAGGCTGTCAGCACATCAAACAATGTGCTAAATAGAAGTTTAATACACAAACTTAAGGGTAAGGCCCCCTATAAATTACTCAAAGCGAAGAAACCTAAAATTGATTACTTTAGAATCTTTGGGTGTAGATGTTTCATTCACAACAATAATAAGAAACACATTAGAAAATTTGAAGCCAAAGCTACAGAGGGAAATTTTCTAGGATATTCCCAAGTTAGCAAGGCTTATAAGGTTTTTAATAAATCATCATTAAAAATGGAAGAGTCTGTACATATTTCTTTTGATGAAGCTAACATGTATTACAAGGAGAAGGAGTCTTCTACCTCAGATCTTTTGCAGGTACCTCACTTGTGTGAGAAATTGGAAGAATTAAACCTTACTCAAAATGTTATATCTCATTCTCCTCCACAAGCTGATGAAGACAGTGAAGATGAACTTTTGGAAGTGGCTGAACCTACTCCAACATCAGACATTATTCCACAAGAGGTATTAACTCCAAGTGTTGTTGCTGAACCAACTCCACCCACTGACTTTGTCACATTAAGGGATCACCCTAGATCTCAAGTGATTGGAGACATGTTCGTAGGTGTACATACAAGACATCAACTCAACTAAGATGTGATGCATGCCTGTTTCCTCTCTCAAGTTGAGCCTCAATCCATACATGATGTTGAGCAACATCCCCACTGGATCATTGCAATGCAAGAGGAAATCAATCAATTTGAGAGATGTAGAGTTTGGGATTAGTTCCAAGACCCAAAGACTACCCAGTCATTAGAACTAAATGGGTATATAGAAACAAGCTAGATGCCTAAGGTGTTATAGTTAGAAATAAAGCAAGGCTGGTTGCTTCAGGTTATAGGCAAGAGGAAGGAATTGACTATGACCAAACTTTTGCACCAGTTGCAAGACTGGAAGCTATCAAGATTTTCCTTGCTTATGCTGCATACAAGAAGTTTAAAGTCTATCAAATGGATGTCAAGAGTGCCTTTCTGAATGGAGTACTTAAAGAAGAGGTTTATGTTGAATAACCTCCAGGTTTTATCTCTCCAACTTATCCTTCATATGTATTTAGATTGCATAAAGCTCTTTATGGTTTAAAGCAAGCTCCAAGAGCTTGGTATAAGACCTTAGCTAGCTTCCTGATAGAGCATAAATTTACTAGAGGCATTGTAGATAGGACATTATTCACTAGGCACCATAAGGATCAAATTTTGTTGGTATAAATTTATGTAGATGACATCATATTTTGTTCTACAGATTCCAAACTATGTAAGACATTTTCTGACCTCATGCATTCAAAGTTTGAAATGAGTATCATGGGTGAGCTGTCCTACTTCCTTGGTCTCCAAGTGAAGCAGCTACTGATGGCATCTTCATATCCCAGGCTAAGTATGCTAAGGAGCTTCTCAAAATGTTTAGGATGGCTGATGCCTCAACAAAGAAAACACCCATGGCCACTAATGCTGTAATAGATTCTGATGAGCATGGGAAACCTGTTGATCAGAAATTATATAGGGGAATTGTTGAGTCCCTACTATACCTTACAACAAGCAGACCTGACGTAATGTTTGCTACATGTCTTTGTGCTAGGTTCCAAGTGAACCCTAAAGAATCTCATCTAGTTTTCTTTAAAAGAATTTTGAGATATATAAAGAGTTGTCCTAGTCTAGGACTCTGGTATCCTACTGAGTCAGAATTTGAGTTAACTGGATACTCAGATGCTGACTTTGCTGGATGCAGAGTAGACAGAAAAAGTACCTCAAGAACATGCCAGTTCCTTGATATGAGATTAGTCTCTTGGTTTAGCAAGAAACAGTCATATGTGTCTACATCAACTGTTGAAACAGAATATATAGCTGCTGGCAGTTGCTGTTCCCAGATGCTGTGGATTCAAAACCAACTCCTGAACTTTGGATTCAACTTAAATAATTCAACTCTATTATATGACAACACAAGTGCTATATCTATAGCACAAAATACAGTCCATCACAGTAGGACCAAACATATATACATTAGGCATCATTTCATAAGAGAGTGTGTAGACAAAAATAAAATTAATCTTGTCCATATCGACACTGATTTACAAAGGGCAGATATCTTCACCAAACCTTTGGATGAGAGGAATCATCTGTTCTTCATAAATCAAATTGGTATGATAAATGGAGAAGACTTAGTTTGTTTTCTGTCTATGGTCGATGAATTTTTCAAAGTTCATCGAACGGAGATCGACGAACTGTGAAAGGTTTTAGAGATATTCGTCGAATGGAGTTCAACAAACTCTCTGTGAGTGAAGTTATTTTTGTCGAATGGAGATCGACGAATCTGCTTCAGAAAATTTTCTTCGAATAGAGCTCGACGAAATGTTTTCAAATTTTCAGACTAAGATCGACGAATTTCTTAACTATAAAATATTTTGTCGACCTCAGATCGAAGAATTTTTTAATTTTTCGGTGAACGGAGTTTGTCGATTCATATTCTAAAAAATCGTATATTTAGGTTTTTCTTCGACCTCCGTTCCGCGCTTTCAGTTCTCTTGCACTTGATCTCCTTTGTGTTTGTTGCAGGCGAACTCATAGCGATTCTAGCAGGCAGTCTTGGAGAAATGAAATTTGATACAGGCTTTGACATCGACTTTGAGTCGTTTCAACACTCAGATCCTATCTTCCTGGACATTATGAAACTGCTTGAAGATCAGAAGTTAAAGTATCTGATGACCACAAGAATCAAGATAACTGGAACAGAAATAAGAGAATGAGTTTACACCTCCTCCTCCCTAGATGATGACACCATGATGGGAACTATATTGGGTAATGCAATATCTCTTACCCCCACCGTCCTGACCGATATTTTTGGATTAACTAATGGTGAAGATGAATTGGAGATTGATAGTGATGAATTTGATGAAATGTTGAATAAGATGGGTTATTCTGGAGCCACACCCAACAAACTGCTAAAGAAACACTTGTCTGCTGAATAGAAGTTTCTCGCAGATCTTGTAGGCAAGATACTACTAGGAAACACACAACTCATGACTACATCACTAGCAATCAATTCCTGGTGATGTGTTCTGTTGTGAATCAGAAGCCTGTGAACTGGGCTAGGATTCTGTTTGAGATGATCAGGAAGAAAAACAAGAAAGAGGTGTGTTTTGGAAGGATTCTGGGAATCTTCCTTCAGGAAAAGGTTGTTGAATCCCCAGTCACACCGACCATATTCATTAATGCCTCCAAGAGGATTACTTGTGCCCTCTTTGGCAAGTGGGAGAGGAACATCACCAAGCCATCCAAGGCTTCCTCCTCTTCCTGCAGGCCTTCTAAGAGTACAAGGGATGCTCTAGCCACTCCCCACCCTGCTTAAGATGCTCCACCTCCACCTCCTCCAGCCTCCCCAATTCATCTCCCTTCACTAGTTCACACCACAGTCCCTACTCCTCCACCTCCATCATCTCCAGTACATCATCCACAAAATCATATTCACTCTCATACACCAACTCCATCAAACCATGGTACACCAACTCCATCGCACAATGGTACACCAACTCCATCATAACATGGTACACTAACTCCATCACACCCTGGTACCCCACCCTCATCTCCTCTACCAACACATCTAGCCAACATACCCCTTTCCAACCTCCTTTCACTCCCTTCTTTTGACCTATTGTCATCTCCTCTTCATACTCCATCACCTGCAGATGAGCCAATTCCAGACTCTCTACCTTCCCCTCCACCATCATCTTCCATCCATACATCTGTATCCACTCAGACACCTTCTGAGTTCATTCCATTGGACTCTCCTTTCCTTCCATCTATTCTGGCATTGCTTACTCCCCTCATCAAAAACCTCATAGCAGTGGCTATTTCACCTCTTGCTTCTTAAATCTCCTCTCGTGCTGCTCAAATCTCTGCCCTCTCTGTCCCTCCTTCTTAAGTTAGTGGTCTGTCTCCAGTGACTACTGAAACCAGGCAGGGAAAGATACTATATGAAGAAGTAGCTCCAGTCCCAGCAGAAGAAGCAATAGAAGCAGCAGCAGTAGTAGTAGCAGCAGCAGAAGCAGCAGATATGGATTTGGATGAGACAAATCCAGTTGTAATAAACACTGTTGGTGATTACATTATCGATCCCACAGTGGATTTATTCTGTTTATTGAGTACGTTTGATACAATTTATTTAAACTTTCTTCCAGAAGACAGCATAAAGTCATCCATGGCTATAGTTCCCTACACCTCTCCAATAAGCCCCAAAGTTCCCATGCAACTCAAGGCTAGTTTTGATAATACAGAAGCTCCTGTAATTCCATCTTCACCAAGAGATGATTCTTTCATTGCTTCATCCCCTCCCAGAGCCATCTCTCCTCCAACATTCATTATGGATGATAGTCCCATGCCTGATCTAGATGAGTTGATCATGGTAGATATTGAAGAAGAAAGTAAATCAGTTGCTGAAAACACTGATGTATATAGTTCTCAAACTCCAGCTCCAGCTCTTCCACCTGCTCCTCCTTAGGCTGAAAAATTGTTGATATCTGCAGAATCCTTAAAAGAAACTAATGCCTTATATGATAATCCTCATGGATCTTTTGATGATGAAGATGAGAAAGATGATTCTTCTGATGATGAGCCAAAGTCCAAAAAGAAAATATCTAAGAAAAGGAAAGCCCCTCCAGCAGCTGCTCCAAAACCAAACCCAACTCATGATATCACTTATTACATTCTTCAAAAGATTACTCCTTACAAGGGCATGCCAGCTTGGATGTGGTTGTCCAAGAATCAGCAGAAAGACAGGAAGAAAAGCAGAAAGTATTCTCCTCCTCCACAGAGATACAGAAAAGATCCTCCTCCTCCTCCACCTACTGCTGGTGCTTCAGGCACTTCTTCTCAGAGATCTACCCAATTTCAAACTTATCAAAGACAGTAGGGTAGATCCTCTTCTCATTCTGGAAGCAGCCAGCACAGGCACTCCTCAGGCAAGCAACATCATCAACATCAATAACAACATCAGCATCTACAAAAAGCTCATGAATCTCAAAAAGCTGACAGTCCAAAAAGACCTGAATCTCCTCCCATTCCTTTTGAGGATCTTGAGACACCAAACACTGCTAGAATGGCCAGATTTCAAGAACTGGTTGGATTATCCATGATAAATAAGGCCAAAGCTGAAGGAAATGATCCCTCCCAATACTCAACAATGTCCAAGTACAGGAAAGAAGAGCTAAACAGGTTTGCAAAAGCTAATAAATTCTTTAATGTTGATGATTATATGAAATCGTATCCAGAGGCTGTTGTGTCAAGGGCTACATCTCTAAACATTATTGGAGCTGCTGATATGACCATGACAAAGAGTCAAGCAGCTGATCTAAACAGGGAAATCAAGTTCACTCAGCATGGTGATAGAGCTAAGGAGGATAAGCAAAAGGAGTCAAAGAATAAGAAATGAATTTAAACTATTTAGACTTTCTGTATGTCTTAAAAAACTATTTATTTACATTCTGTCACAAAGCTACATTGTATAAATATCTGCTGCATGTTTTCAATTTTCCTGCCAGATATACTTTCCTGCTTTGTGACTGTTTTATTTATATTTATATTAGATACCTCACCCAAATAAGGGGAGATTGTTGGATCCCTAGTTTTATTTAGGCTAGGTTCACTTATTAGGATGTTTGACCTACCTTGTATAGCCAGGGTCATGTCTTTGTGTCGTAGAGTTTAGGCTAAGTCCTTAGAAATAACCACACATGAACCAGCCAATAGAAGACAGCAGAAGACTCAAGACGTAGAAGAAAATCAAGTTCAGACAAGTGAGTTCGACGTTCGTCAAACTCTGCTCGACGAAATTCTTGCTCCGCTCGATGAACTCAGAGTAAATTCTCTGAGTTGAGCTCGACAATATTCGAGCTCAGGTCAATGATTTCTGGAAGCTCAACTTCAACACATTAACTTTAGATTCCTTTCTCTGAACTTAGTTCGACGAATTTGCATTATCAGCTCGACAAACTTAGAGCACAGAATTGACAAGTTTTATCAGAAAGCAGTTAGTCATTTTCAGGTCTACGAACTTGGATCTCAGCTCGACGAACAACATTTATCAGATCGACGAACAAGATTTCTCTGCTCGACGAACTTTGGACTCATGTCGACGAAATCTGTTCTTTGCTCGACGAATTCTGTGCAGATCCAGACTTGAATTTTTCCTTCTTTTGTCCTTATTCTACTGCAGTAATTCCTGAATAATCAATTCTTAACATTCTCTAATTATAACCGTTAGATGCAGCATTGATTATGATATTAATCAGGATTATTGCTTGCCTCTTTTCAATAGGATAGTTGGCGAAATCAATTAATGCAGACATTCTATCCAGCCGTATTACATTCTCCATGTCGTAAGCAATCAATGCAGACAATTCAAAAATTCAAAGAATAAATTCGACTGATCACATAAAAAGAGATTCTCTCTCTTTTCAACACAGCGAGTCCAGACCAGAAAGAAAAAGACCAAGCACACAGAGAAGATCAGTAGCAACAACATTCCAATCCTTCTCTATGTAGAAAATAATCTGGTCTTCACCTCGACATTGCTGAAGAAGAAGAAGAACATTTATTCCAAATCAAGTGTCTTCTTCAACCTTCACTCCAGGATTCTTCAAGGACAACAAACTACTTTCAGTCAAGAAGTTCCTGGATCTATTCAAATCAAGGCTGAAGATAGAAGACCTACACCCTGAAGCAAAGCTCCAATCTTCCTGAACAACTCAATATCTCAGGGGGAGTTTTGACAACATCAAGGTCCACTTGTCTTCTCAGTTGTTTTGAGAAAGACAAGACTCCATAAATCTCTCACCCCCTCACTGTACGAAGGGTTCTTTAACTCCCTTCAAAAGTTATTCCATTGGTTGCAAGTCACCTGATCAAAAGACTTGAGGTGGTTTTTGAGCACCTGATCAAAAGCTCATTGGTGGCAGTCACCTGATCAAAACCTGTAGTGGATTCCTACCAGGGTGGTAGAAGAGTGGATGTACCCAGGTTGGGGAACCACTATAAAGTTCTTGTGTCATCTGGTTGCCCTTTTTCTTTTTTCTCTTGCTGTGCCTGTAATAGATTAGTTTAGTTTTGCTGTGGCTGTGTTAGCTTAAGATATCTTAGGTTGCTCTTTGCTTACTGTGAATATTAGTTGCTTTATTATGTTAAATTTATAAACAACTAATAGTTTTCAGATACTCTATTCACCCCCCCTCTAGAGTATATCGGGTGTAACCCTCACTTTCAGGTTTGATGGGGGCACTCAATTTAATTTCTTCCTAGCCCTATGTATAGGTTGCACCATTTGGTGTGCTATGGTCAGAACATTGACCCAAATTGGTTGATACCAATTTTAAAATAAATTAGATAACAAAGGATACAACTTTCATGTAGAACACTTTTACTGTATAAGAACCTAAGTATTTTTAATAATTAATTTAAAATAGCCCAATAACAGTGATAAAAAATGAAATAAATTGAATTAATATATAATCATTGGCATAAATCTTAAAGCATAAACTGACAGGATCGGCTCATCTTCCTCCTTGAGCTGACGGTCATGATTGTCCCATCCTGGAGTGATTTGAGAGGTGTTTTACTGGCCACCTGAGTGTCTCCTCATCCCGCTAATGCCGCCACCGCCATTGTTGAGGTGGTGGCCGACGATAGGCGGTGGTAGGCCGACCGGAGGTGGACGGAATAGGGATTTATGGTTAGAATTCAAAAGCTTGAAAACCAAGCTTTCAGCCATGCCGATCTTGGGCCTATAGGCCTCAATCCCGACAGCCGTCAGGAGAGGATCTATCCACTACATAAGGAGGTGACGAAGGACCTTAGTAGAGGGTTGGAGTCGGGCCGATCGCCGTGCCACCATCGCTAAAATTTGAGATTTCGGGTGCTCTGTAACTGCACTACAAAGTTGCTCGATTTCTTCAGGTAAGTGGTGGGAAAGACTCTTCACAGTCTATTAATGGTGTTTAAAGCCATTGTTGGGGAGGGGAAAGGCCAAGGCATCAATGACCATTGAAAGCTTATTTCAGCCATGACAATTCTCCTCCCCTAGTCACTATCATGGCCAGGAAAACCCTTAGCCTTCTCCCAACTGACCAGGGGGGATGATTCCAACAAGAAGAGAGGGGATCTTGGCCTTCCAATCCATGAATGAACTTCTCTCTCATTTTCTCTCTCCTCCATTTAGGATAAAATTGAGTTTTTTTCTCTCATAGTCACCATGGCTGAAATTGGTGATTATTTCAGCCTAAAGGCACCCCACTAACTCATATTATTCATGGAAATAAGGTTAGCCTAAGGGGAATTGAGCTTGTGCTTGAGTTAGCTCATTTGAGAAAGTATGACTTAATACTAGGGTAGTTGAAAGTTAGGGTTAGATCTACAATACTCTAGAGCGGGGGGGGGGGGGGGTGAATAGAGTATATGTGCTTATGACAGCCTTTGCTGTACTGGTGCACAAACAGATTAAGTAATAAACCACAACAGTCCTAAAGTCATAAACACAGCAAGAACAAAAGAAAAGGGGAAACCAGACGATACAAGAATATTATAGTGGTTCCCCAAATCTGGGTAGTCCACTCTTCTACCACCCTGGTAGGAATCCACTCAGGTTTTTGATCAGGTGCCCTGTCACCACAAGATCTACATCAGGTAGATCTAGAGACCCTTTAGGCTTTTGATTAGATGCCTAAAAACCAATAGGTTTTTGATCAGGTGCCCTATAACCAATGAGCTTTTGATCAGGTGCTCAAAAACCAGGAATCACTTTGAAGGGAGATGACAACCCTTTATATAGGAGGGGGAAGAGAGTGATGGAAGTCTTCTCTTTCTCAATTTACAACTGAGAAGACTATGTGGATTTAATGATGTTGTCAAAGCTCCCCCTGAGATTGAAAGATGTTCAGGCTGGGAAGCTTTGCACAGGGTGATAGGCCTTCAGACTTTGAGCCTTGACGAGAGGAATCTTCAGGAGCTTCTGACTGGTATGTTGTTTGTTGTCCTTAATTGAAGCTGTCATGCAGAGATAAGGAAGAAGAAGACTCTTGATATAGTTTGATTGTTCTTCTTCTTCTTATAGCTAATCTGCTTCTTTCCTCTGGCTTCTACTGTGTGTCCAAATCCTGAGAGAGGGCCAAGAGAATGTATGATGCAGACTGTTTTTCTTTGATCGTCTGACTGTTTGTTATTATTCTCTACAATGATTCATCTCCTCTCTCTGTGTGTTATATTTTTTCTATCTTCTATCCTTTTATTTGAATTCCATAGACTTGATGATGGAAACAACATTCCCGAGAGTGAAGATGCTTTGGAAATTGATCCTCACTTGATTATTCTGTAACTGTCTGTTTGAACGGCTATTTTCACTGGGAATGTTGACTGTAATTGATCCTCAATAAATTCTGCCAACTGTTACCGATTGCACATAAATCGTCGACCTGAACTTTCGTCGAGTTCATCGATCGTCGACCTGAGTTCGACATTCGTCGAACTCAGCTAGATTCGTCGAGCTGAATATCTTGTTTAAGATCTGTGTTCGTCGAGCTCAGTTTCTTATATCGTCGAGCTGAGGGAACTGTTGAGTGTCGATATACATCCTGTGTGTCGACTGATTTATCTTCTATGTCGACAGATGTTGCTGTGTGTCAACTCAAATCCTCTGTGTGTCGACATAGCCTTTCTGAAGTGTCGACACAGTTGCTGTGATGGTGTCAGCACAGCCTTGCTTGAGTCTTTGGGATCGTCGACCTGAGATTGCCGTTCGTCAAACTGCGTTCGACGATCATCAAGCTAATTCTCTGACTTTGTTTTAACTACATTTCTTTCAGCAATTCTGGAGTTCTTCTGAAAGACCAGTCCTAGAAATAATCCTATGACCCATGACTATACATGTTGGGTCAATCTAATATTCCTAATAGTGTTCCTTGCCCAAATCAGAGCTAGGGTTCCAACAATCTCCCCCTATTTGGGTGAGGACACTATTTACATAGCTACAAGTAAAATACAATTAAAATACAATTAAATCTGGATCATGTATTTCTGCTGTTGCTGTTGTTACAGTTGTTGTTGATCCTTACCCAAATCTGTATCATTATAATCTATTGTATAGAGCTGCTGCTGTAATTGCTGGAATTTATGCTACTGCTGGAACTGTTGTTGCTTCATTTACCAGGCATTGGTATACTACTGCTGGAACTGCTGCAGCTTTATTTATCAGGCATCTCCCCCTGCCTGGTTGCAGTAACCACTGGAGCCAAGCCCCTAAATGAAGATGGGGGCAGCAGGGAGGGCAGAGAATTGAGCAGATAGTGGTCTTGCTTGAAGTGCCATGGAATTACTTTGCCTTGCCCAAATCTGATTAGGATCATAACTTTAATAGCATCTCCCCCTATAAGCATATCCTTGCTCAAATTATTCAACCACTGATATCCTGTGTATTGACTAGACTGAATTCTTTTCCTGCAAGGAGATGTTAGGAGTGCTGGACCTAGATCACCTTGGGTCCGGGTTCTTTTTGATCATAATTAGAAATAAAAATGTATTTAGCTTGATCCTTGTATCCAGGTGGATGATATTTCCTAGGAGGTATTATCCACTTAGTGAAAGGAATATTAAAATGCTGACTTTGATGGTAAATTTTAAAAGAACAAAAATATCTGTTAATAGAATCTGGGATCGACGATTTCTGGTTGGATCGTCGAATTGAGTTCGATGATGTTGGATGAGAGCTTCGATCTCTGCTCACAGAATGATAATAATTGTTTTCTCTGGTCCATTTTCGTCGATCTCTGTTCGACGAATTATATCTATTTCGTCGAGCACAGATTCCTGAATAGTTCAAGTCAAAATCGTTGTTCAGAGTTCGTCAATCTGAGTTCGAGGAATAGTATTCATTTTGTCGATCTCCGTTCGACGAATTAGTTTGAACTAAGATTTTCTGAAGATTTTTACCTGATAATCTGAAGTCAGTTTTAAATTTTTCTGAAGAAAAATCAAGGTTAGAGATTACTTGATCTGTTGATTCTTCATCAGACTCTGATTCTCCATCATATTCAGATTCCCTATCATAGCTGCTGCAAGATGCATTGATGGCCAGTAGACAAAATTCCTTTGCCTTAGCCTCCTCTTCTTCTTCACTGGAGCTGGAGGATGTGGATTCATCTTCTGTGACACTCCATGTTTCAACCACAAATCCTTTGGCCTTCCTTTTGTGCGTGCTGGAAGAGGGCTTGCAGTAATGATGATTTCTTGATTCTTTCTCTTTTATCCTTTCCTCTTTAGTAGGTGTTTGGTCATATTTTGGCTTGCTTTCATTCCTGGATGACTTCCTTGTGAAGTCCTCCTTTGCCATCTTATAAAATCTTTTAGAAAACATGCTCATCAGTTCTTCATTTGTTGATGCAGCCACTGTCTTCTCGGTAGCCTTGAAAGTAATGCTGTGTTCTCTTCTTGCTGGAGGAGGAGTTCTTTGCTCTAATGTTTCTCTGTTCTTGATTAACAACTTATAAGATTTGAGCTTTCCTAGGAGAGATGCAGTTTAAATCTCATTCAAGTTTCTGGCCTCTTTGATTGGCCAGATCCTGGTATCCCATAAGCTTAGGAAGCACATGAGGTCTTGTCATTTACTTCAGTTAATGTGATTTCTTTATCCAAGGTTCTTAGCTCACTGATGATGGAGCTAATCCTGTTGTGCATCACTTCAACTGTTTCTTCTTCATCCTTTCTGAAATTTTCATATAGTGTGATGAGGTGTGATCTTCTATCTTTCCTCTCATCTTCTGAGCCAGCAACCATTTGATTTAGTGAGTCCCAGATTGCTTTTGCAGAGCTGCACTCAGCCACCTTCTGAAAGATGTCATCTGACATAGTCTGACCCAATATGTTCATGGCTTTGGCATCAGCAAGCTTTAGCTTTTTCTGGGCAGCTGTCCATTGATATGATGGGACAACATTTGTATTTGAAGAGGTTGAGGCTTGAGGGGGACCTGTCAAAATAGAAGTGTATATATCTTCATCAATAGAGTTCATATACAATCTTATTCTTGCCTTCCAGATAGCAAACCTATTTAGGTTGCACACTGGACGTATTATGCTTGCATAGTCCATGTTCTTTACTGTAGCTGTGTATAAACTCTAAATGGAAATAGATAAAATAAATATGTAGATCTAACCAAGGATCTTTGGTTCAAGGGTTAGCTTGTCCAACCAAAGGAACATGGCTTTGATACCAATTGAAAGTTAGGGTTAGATCTACAATACACTAGAGAGGGTGAATAGAGTATATGTGCTCATGACAGCCTTTGCTGTACTGGTGCACAAACAGATTAAGTAATAAACCACAGCAGTCCTAAATTCACAAACACAACAAGAACAAAAGAAAAGGGGAAACTAGACGACACAAGAATATTATAGTGGTTCCCCAAATCTGGGTAGTCCACTCTTCTACCACCATGGTAGGAATCCACTCAGGTTTTTTATCAGGTGCCCTGTCACCACAAGATCTGCTTCAGGTAGATCTAGAGACCCTTTAGGCTTTTGATCAGGTGCCTAAAAACCAATAGGTTTTTGATCAGGTGCCATATCACCAATGAGCTTTTGATCACGTGCTCAAAAACTAGGAATCACTTTTGAAGGGAGATGACAACCCTTTATACAGGAGGGGGAATAGAGTGATGGAAGTCTTCTCTTTCTCAATTTACAACTGAGAAGACTATGTGGATTCAATGATGTTGTCAAAGCTCCCCCTGAGATTGAAAGATGTTGAGGCTGGGAAGCTTTGCACAGGGTGATAGGACTTCAGACTTTGAGCCTTGACCAGAGGAATCTTCAGGAGCTTCTGACTGATATGTTGTTTGTTGTCCTTGAAGCTGTCCTGCAGAGATAAGGAAGAAGAAGACTCTTGATATAGTTTGATTGTTCTTCTTCTTCTTATAGCTAATCTGCTTCTTTCCTCTGGCTTCTACTGTGTATCCAAATCCTGAGAGAGGGCCAAGAGAATGTATGATGCAGACTATTTTTCTTTGATCATCTGACTTTTTGTTATTATTCTCTACAGTGATTCATCTCCTCTCTCTGTGTGTTATATTTTTTCTATCTTCTTTCCTTTTATTTGAATTTCGTAGACTTGATGATGGAAACAACATTCCCGAGAGTGAAGATGCTTTGGAAACTGATCCTCACTTGATTCTTCTGTAACTGTCCGTTTGAACGGCTATTTTCACTGGGAATTTTGACTGTAATTAATCCTCAATAAATTCTGCCAACTGTTACCGATTGCACAGAAATCATCGACCTGAACTTTCGTCGAGTTCATCGATTGTCGACCTGAGTTCGACATTGTTCAAACTCAGCTAGATTCGTCGAGCTGAATATCTTGTTTAAGATATTCGTTCGTCGAGCTCAGTTTCTTATATCCTCGAGCTGAGAGAACTGTTGAGTATCGACATACATCCTGTGTGTCGAATGATATTCTGTGTCGACTGATTTATCTTCCGTGTCGATAGATGTTGCTATGTGTCGACTCAAATACTTTGTGTGTCGACATAGCCTTTCTGAAGTGTCGACACAGTTGCTGTGACGTTGTCGGCACAGCCTTTCTTGAGTCTTTGGGATCGTCGACCTGAGATTGCCGTTTGTCGAACTGCGTTCGACGATCGTCAAGCTGATTCTCTGACTTTGTTTTAACTGCATTTCTTTCAGTAATTCTGGAGTTCTTCTGAAAGACCAGTCCTGGAAATAGTCTTATGACCCATGACTATACATATTGGGTCAATCTAATATTCCTAATAGTGTTCCTTGCCCAAATTAGAGCTAGGGTTCCAACAGTAGTGTTGACCTTGGTCAAATTGACCTTCTGGGTTGACCCCAATGGGTTCTTGGTGACCCATTGGCCTCCCCTGAGGTCTAAGAAGACTTGGGTAGGGTGTTTTGGGCTCCTTAGAGGTCACTTAACACTTAGTTAGGGCACTTTGACCTTTTTAGGGCTAGGGTTGACTTGGCTCAAATTAGCCACTTTGGTTGACCCTAATGGGTCCTATGTGACCCATTGGCCGCCCCGAGGGTTAGGGGTGCCATGGTGGGGTCATGGGGTCATGGTGAAGCCCTATGGTGACCCCTAAGCTAGTAATTAGAATTCTACTATTTACAGACCAAGGTGATTCAAGCTCTAATTCCCAAGTTCACACAAACCTTTTAGTACTTCCTAGGGTTTTGTCATGACACAGTCATGACAAAACCATCCTAGGGGTCAAGAAGTCTAAGGGATGTTACAAATCCCAATACATTAAAAAAAATTTCATACTCAAAATTCAGGTTAGGCCTACGGTGTTTCAAGTATGAAAAATAAAATGTAACATCCCGAAAGGTTAAAGGGAATACCTGACATGAAAAGTTCTGGGTACCTTTGCTGCATCAAGTCCTGCAGCTCCCAAGTGTGCTCCTCTTGTCCATGATTCCTCCACAAGACCTTGACCAGCGGAATCTTCTTGCGCCGCAAGACCCACATCCCAGTATCATCTATTCGGATTAGCTCTAGGTGCACCGATCGATCAGAAGCTACAAGCCCATTTGTAGTCATAATATACTATTCCAGCTGAAGTAGAGCTCTCATGAGGGAGGAAACATGGAAGATGTCGTGCAAACCCGCTAGCTTTGGTGGAAACTCTAGTCTGTAACCCAAGGTACCTATCTGATCCATGATCCTGTAAGGCCCCATGTATCTCAGACTGAGCTTTTTCCGACCACGCACCCACGAGACCCCATGCATCGTTCGTATCTTCAAAAACACCTGGTATCCTACCTGAAACTCTACCTGACGATGCCAGGTGAAAGTGGCCTCTGATACTAATTATAAGAGAGGGATAAATTTACTTTACACTAGAGGGGGGGGGGGTGAATAGGGTATTTTAAAATCATGATTTAGTTTTATAACAGCTTTGAAAACTAGTGATATATATATATATATATATATATATATATATATATATATATATATATATATATATATATATATATATATATATATATATATATATAAAGAAAACAAAAATCACAGCACACAAATAAGAAGAATAGCAATCATAGATGACACAAGGAAATTTATAATGGTTTCCCAATAAATCTGGGTACATCCACTTTTATACCACCCTGGTAGAAATCCACTACAGTTTTTTGATCAGGTGCCCTGCCAACACAAGTTTTTTCTCAGGTGCCCTGTCACCACAAGTTCTATTTTCTACGGGAGATCTAGCAACCCTTTGAGCCTTTTATAAGGTGCCCCAAAACCAATTTAAGTCTTTTGATCAGGTGACTAAAGAACCAATGGGTTTCACTTTTGAAGGGAGTTATAACCCTGTACACAGTTTTCTCAACGTGGTCAACAAGATAGCCCAAACGCCAAATTAATATCTTCGGAACTACCCAGTTCGCACGTTGAACCAGCGGAAACCAAGGACTAGAGGTACAAAGGTAAATCACAACAAACAATGGAAGCACAAGCAGGTCTATTATTCATTCACTTCTTTACAATGCGAGGCATATATAGCGAGACATGATTTCGCTAGTATAACAGCTGAAAAACAGAAGCACCAAAAAACAAGCCGGGCGGACAGAACCCCAGTCCGTCGAGACCGCGAGGTCGCCGAGGTCGCCGAAGCTGCCTGAACTATGCTGCAATCTGCCAAAAACCACGGAGTCCGCCGAAGCCGCGAGGCCGCGCGGACACACCGTTATTCGCCTTCTGCTGAACCCGAACTGAGGAACACCCCTACCCGCCTGAAGCCGGCGGACAGGTTATTGAAGCTGGCAAAGTTGAAATAGAACTGACAAGCCGCAGAGCGACCTCCTGCTGAGTCCGCAGAGACCGCACACTTCCAAGCACTTGACCGAAATCACAGCCAAACTCCTGGCTCCTTGAAGTTATCCGCGCGACCTGCACACAACAAACCGTCAGCCTGAAACAATCCGTGCGGACTGGCAAACACAGACCGCGACACTTCGCATACCCCAACTTACTGTTCACTCAAGTTACTGTAGATGTGCCAGGGAGGTCCTATTTATAGGCCGGGTGAGGAGTGTGGTCACCGCCTAAGAGATAGAGACACCGCCCCAGCCCGCGCGCATACAAACCACCGTCCGCTGAGTCCGCGTGGACTTAGCCGGTCACCAAGGAAAACCGTCAGGAGCAAGGCAACCATTGACGAACCCTCTCCAGTCCGCCTAAGCTAAGCGGACAAGGCATCAGCCCGCAAAGCTCCAACCGCTTCAGGACAGCAAACCCCTTCAATGTCTGTCCGCACCAACCCGAGGCAGTCCGCAAGACACACACCTCAATCCGCCACAAGTCCACGACCAAAGGCAGCTAAAGACAGACCGCCCGGTCACAGCGGACTCGGCGGATACGGCGGACACACTGAACTCGGCACCAAGTGTGACCAAGCCCAAAACCATAAGGGGCTAATGCGAGCTTGGCGGACGCAAAACTCCAGTCCGCCAAAACACCACAGTGCAGACCGCCACAGTCCGCGAGCTGCTCGCACTCCTGCCCTATCACAGCGATCTAATCCCGGACTCCAAAACCAGGCCGCCACAATGATCTCCACAGCAACTCCCTGCTATGCCATCAGAGCTCGACAAGGCCTCAGCCAAGCTCTAAGCTTAGTCCGCAACAGCCAATACCGCGGACCCATCAGTCTGCAAGCTTCCCGCGGACAAGAGCCAACCCGCCTTTCAGCACAAGCTTGCACCCGCGACCACTGAGCAAAGCAGCAGTCCGCAAGCCTCTCTATCCGCAGATACCAGGCCGCACCAAACTGCGGACTCCATGCAACAACCCGCTCAGAACACAGCCGGCTTCCACCAGACTTTTCACCAGGCCGCAAACCTCAGTCCGCCCAGTCTGCCCAGTCCGCCAAGGCTGTCCGCCACAGGCCGCGCGGCCTGTCCCGTCACCCACTTCCACTTCACAAATTTCAACACTCCCCCTTGAAGTGAGGAGTGGTGACCAAGCCCAGCAAGCTGCGCAAGCGTTCAAAGGGCCCCTTCGACAGTGGCTTCGTGAAGATGTCAGCAAGATTATCCTCACTCCGAACATGCCCGACCAGTAGAGACCCCTCCAACACCTTCTCCCTGATGAAGTGGTGATCAATCTCTATATGCTTGGTCCTGGCGTGGCACAATGGATTGTTAACCAGTTTGAGAGCACTCTCATTGTCACCCCGGAGTAAAGTAGGCCCTTACACTTCTTCATGAACATCCTCTATAAGCCTCCTCAACCAAACGGCTTCCCGAGCAGCCAAGGCCGAAGCCTTATACTCCGCCTCCGTGGTTGAAACTGACACTGAGTCCTGCTTCTTGCTACACCACGAGATGCTAGCTGAACCGCAAGTGAACACATAACCTAAAGTAGACCTTCGATCATCCGAATCACCGCCATAGTCAGCATCCGTGTACCCGAGCAACGCAACCTCCGCGTCCCTTCTATAGAGGAGTCCCATGTCAGAAGAAGCCTTGACATACTTCAGAATACCCTTCGCCGCCACTAGATGAGATTGCCTTGGTTCAGCCATATACCGACTTACTCGGCCAACAGCATAAGCGATATCCGGCCTTGTAATCGTCAGGTAAATCAAGCTCCCAACAAGAGCCCTGAACACCAAGGGATCATGAATAACCCTTCTCTCATCTCGTCGAAGCTTCAGCCCAGATTCCAGTGGAGTAGAGCACTTCTTCCCTTCGCCCATGCCAAACCGCTTTACAATGCGATCAACATACCCTTTCTGGCTAATGAGAACCCCGCACTCCTTCCTCTCCACTTCCAGACCAAGAAAGTGATGCAACTCTCCCAAGTCTTTCATCTCGAAGCGTATAACAAGCTCTGCCCTGAGCCTTGCTACTTCCTCCTCCGAGTTCCCTGTGATGATCATGTCATCCACATACAGCAGGACCAAGACTCTTAGCTCTCCCTTCTTCTTGACGAACAAGCTTGAATCCGAGTTGGAAGCCAGGTATCCACAGAATTGCAAGTACTCTGCAATCTTCCCATACCACGCTCGAGGAGCTTGCTTCAACCCATAGAGAGCCTTCCTGAGTTTGCAGACATAGTCCGGATGCTTCTCAGAGACAAAACCAAGCGGATGATCCATGAAGATGTCCTTGTCAATCTCTCCGTAAAGAAAGGCATTCTTCACATCGAGTTGCCACAACCTCCATCCCTTGCTAGCAGCCAAGGCGATCACCACTCTTACAGAAGTCATCTTCGCAACTGGACTGAATGTCTCCTCATAGTCTTCTCCATACTGCTGTGAGAATCCTCTAGCGACCAGGCGAGCCTTGAACCGATCAATGCTCCCATCAGCCTTCTTCTTCAACTTATACACCCACTTGCAAGTAACCGGAGTAACGCCATCAACCTTGGGCACAAGGTCCCAGGTTTCATTCTTCTTCAGAGCATCAATCTCTTCCTTCATGGCATCATCCCACTCCTTCACTCCAGTGGCCTCGTTGAAGTTTGCAGGCTCTCGCTCATCCAGAGGACCGGCAAAGAAGCAAGAGACAAAGCTCACTGCATTCCCATCACAGTACCGAGCCGGTGGCTTAACCACCCTCTTCGATCTCCGAAGACATGGCTCCTTGCTCACGGCTTCCGTTGCTTCTTCGGGCTCCACTCCTACCTGGGGCAAGCATTGAGCAGTGCTCCCCCTGCTTCCTGAGCCAGAAGGCTCAGCCTCGGAATTCGAAGCAACAGGAGCTGCTGGTGAAACAGCAAGCTCCTCTTCCAAGCCTTCAGCAGCCTCCACCGGTGCTTCATCATCCTTGCTACTTCCGGTTAGCTCCACCGAGCCACCTCCATATGACGTCAGCTCGTCGAAGACAACGTCTCTTGATACCACGAACTTCTTCGTCACAGGGTCCATGCACTTCCATCCCTTCTTCCGCTCATCATAGCCAACAAAGATAAGTTTCCTTGCCTTCGCATCCAGCTTTGTCCGTGAATCATCCGGGACGTGCACGTAGCAAGTTGAACCGAACACCCTAAGGTGTTCAACACTTGGCTTCTCCTTCAGCAACAGCTCAATAAGAGTCTTCATGTTGATAGGGATGAGTGGCATCCGGTTGATAACATAAGCAGCACAAGACATTCCCTCCGCCCAAAAGGACCTTGGGATATCTTTCGCATGCAGACAGCATTTGCAGGTTTCCGTCAAATGATGGATCTTCCGCTCCGCTACCCCATTTTGTTGTGGAGTGTGAGCACAAGTAAGCTCCCTTTGGATCCCGTGCTTCCTGCAGAAGTTAGAAAACTCAGAAGAGACAAACTCCCCCCTGTTATCAGTTCTAAACTTCTTAACCCGCAAGCCAAGCCGGCCTTCTACCAACTCCTTGAACTCCACGAACAAACGGAAGGCTTCCGACTTCTCCTTTAAGAAGTACACCCAAGTATACCTTGAGTAGTCATCAACCAAGACAAGCATGTATTTGCTTCCACCAAGGCTGGCAGTAACCGTCGGTCCCATCAGGTCGCCATGAATACACTCCAATGGTTTCTTGCTCCTTGTTTGTGATTTATCAAACGGAAGGCGATGTGCCTTACCGTATTGACAGCCCGCACAAACATGCCCATCACCAAAGGAGGACAACTTCGGCAACCCCCTCACCAAACTTCCACTCGCCATTGTCTTTAGCTTGTCCATGCTAACATGCCCCAGCCTCTCATGCCAGATGGCCGCACTATCATTGGCCCTCATTCTATCAACATAAGCACTGGTGGAAAGAACATACAAGCTCTTCACCCTTCTCCCAACATGAGCAACATCAGCCTTCACCGCTGATACGTTGCGAAGGAACCTCACGTCTGTTGGCCCAAACAGAACGTGATACACAGCGTCCACCGCATTAGTCACCGAGAAGAGGTTCTTCTTCATGCTCGGCATGTGATACACACTCCTTAACGTAAGTGGCCCCTGATCACTACCCAATGACACGACCCCCTCTTTCTCTACTGCATAAACAGTATTATCAGCAGTGATAATAGCTTCATTACCTGTGTAAGCCTGCATGGAGGTGAACTTCGATTTGTCTCCGGTGAGGTGATGACCACACCCGGAGTCCACGATCCACTCGCCGTTGAAGTCCTCAGCAGACAAGGCCCGGACACAAGTGCCCGTCAAGAAAGCTCCGCCCCATTCTGCTTCTTCACTTCTCAAACAAGCTTCCTCCTTTCCCGCAGCATGCCCAGGCTGCAGTTTGACCTTGCAGTCCCGCTTGAAGTGCCCACGCTGATGACACCGGTAGCACTTCAGATTCTTCTTCCAGTCCATAGGAGCATTGCTCCTCTCCGGCGGATATGAAGTTGAAGTCTCCTTCTCAACAGCGGCCTGCACCTTCTTCTTCTTCTTCCCTTCCCATCCTTTCTTCTTTCCTGAGAAGAGAGCTTCGCTGCCTTCCTGATTCAGGTTCACTCCAGCCATCTGCCTTGCTAAGCTCTCCTGCGAGGCAAGCAGATTCTCCAGCTCCAGCAACGACGGCTGAGTAGCCCACCCATGAACAGATGTGACAAAGGCCACATACTCCTTCCGCAAGCCACGAATAATGTGCCTTTTCATCTTTGCCTCAGAGATAGGCTCATCAGGATCCAGTGCCGACAGCTCAGCACACAAGCTCTTCATCTTTAAGAAGTACTTGGAAATGGAAAGGTCTCCCTGAGTTGCCCTGGCCAACTCATTCTCCAGGAACTGAAGCCGCGCCACATTCTTCCTATTGAACAACTCATCAATGGTTGTCCAAATATCAGCAGCCGACTCACATCCAATGATGTGATCAAACAGTTCCAGAGACACAGCTCTCTTCAGAACGAACTCCGCCTTAGCATTTGTTCTTCTCCAGAGCCTCACCTGCTCAGCAGTACCGAAAGCAGCAGTGACTTCCTGCCTGTCTTCTCCACCGACGACATCCCACAACTCCTCGCCAAGAAGATAACTCTTCATGCACGACTTCCACTTCTTAAAGTTAATCGGCGTTAAGAGTTCAATGCCCAGACCTCTTGATAAGCTCCCTTCCATTGCAACACCTGTTGGCAACCTTTCAGCAGCTCCGAGCAACAACACAGGTTGATCACCACTCAATCACAGAGTAACAACACTGGCTGACTTCCGCTCACGCAACTGAACCTCAGCAACCTCCCTCTGATACCATGTTAAATTTTCTCAACGTGGTCAGCAAGATAGCCCAAACGCCAAATTAATATCTTCGGAACTACCCAGTTCGCACGTTGAACCAGCGGAAACCAAGGACTAGAGGTACAAAGGTAAATCACAACAAACAATGGAAGCACAAGCAGGTCTATTATTCATTCACTTCTTTACAATGCGAGGCATACATAGCGAGACATGATTTCGCTAGTATAACAGCTGAAAAACAGAAGCACCAAAAAACAAGCCAGGCGGACAGAACCCGAGTCCGCCGAGACTGCGAGGTCGCCGAGGTTGCCGAAGCCGCCCGAACTATGCTGCAATCCGCCGAAAACCACAGAGTCCGCCGAAGCCGCGAGGACGCGCGAACACACCGTTATTCGCCTTCTGCTGAACCCGAACTGAGGAACACCCCTACCCGCCTGAAGCCGGCGGACAGGTTATTGAAGCTGGCAAAGTTGAAACAGAACTGACAAGCCATAGAGCGACCTCCTGCTGAGTCCGCAGAGACCGCACACTTCCAAGCACTTGACCGAAATCACAGCCAAACTCCTGGCTCCTTGAAGTTATCCGCGCGACCTGCACACAGCAAACCGTCAGCCTGAAACAATCCGTGCGGGCCGGCAAACACAGACCGCAACACTTCGCACACCCCAACTTACTGTTCACTCAAGTTACTGTAGATGTGCCAGGGGGGTCCTATTTATAGGCCGGGTGAGGAGTGTGGTCACCACCCAAGAGATAGAGACACCGCCCCAGCCCGCGCGCATACAAACAACCGTCCGATGAGTCCGCGTGGACTTAGCCGGTCACCAAGGAAAACAGCCAGGAGCAAGGCAACCATTGACGAACCCTCTCCAGTCCGCCTAAGATAAGCGAACAAGGCATCAGCCCGCAAAGCTCCAACCGATTCAGGACAACAAACGCCCTTCAATGGCTGTCCGCACAAACCCGAGGCAGTCCGCAAGACACACACCTCAATCCGCCATAAGTCCACGACCAAAGGCAGCTAAAGGCAGACCACCCGGTCACAGCGGACTCGGCGGATACGGCGAACACACTGAACTCGGCACCAAGTGTGACCAAGCCCAAAACCATAAGGGGCTAATGCGAGCTTGGCGGACGCAAAACTCCAGTCCGCCAAAACACCACAGCGCAGACCGCCACAGTCCGCGAGCTCCTCGCACTCCTGCCCTATCACATCAATCTAATCCCGGACTCCAAAACCAGGCCGCCACAACGATCTCCACAGCAACTCCCTGCTGTGCCATCAGAGCTCGACAAGGCCTCAGCCAAGCTCTAAGCTTAGTCCGCAACAGCCAATACCGCGGACCCATCAGTCCGCAAGCTTCCCGCGGACAAGAGCCAACCCGCCTTTCAGCACAAGCTTGCACCCGCGACCACTGAGCAAAGCACCAGTCCGCAAGCCTCTCTATCCGCAGATACCAGGCCGCACCAAACCGCGGACTCCATGCAACAACCCGCTCAGAACACAGCCGGCTTCCACCAGACTTTTCACCAGGCCGCAAACCTCAGTCCGCCCAGTCCGCCCAGTCCGCCAAGGCTGTCCGCCACAGGCCGCGCGGCCTGTCCCGTCACCCACTTCCACTTCACAAATTTCAACAATAACCCTGTACACAGTTTATAAAAATAAACAAAAATTATGATATCTTCTCTTTCAAGATTCTCTAAGAAGATTAGTGGATTGATGTTGAAGTAAAAATCTCCCCCTGATTTGAGTAGTGTTTATGATCAGGAAAGGGAGTCTTTTCTTCATGGTGTAGGCCTTCAAGCATGTTGTTTTTCTCTAGCAGAACTTTTGGAGTGATATGAATTATGTTGTCCCATGGAGAGTAAGTGTTGATCTGCAAGTCTCTAAGTCAATATCTCTAAGTCTGTAACCTTGAGGCAACAATCTTCTGTACACATATATATAGAATGCTGAGAGGAATTCAAACATTTGAATTAATCGACTCTGAAAAGTATGAGGAATTCCCGAGAATGGTAACTGCCTTGGAAATTGATTAGCCTTAAAACTCTGTGATAAATCCATATTTAATGCTACCTCTAAACGGCTATATTCATTAGAATATTTACATTAAATATCAGATTCATAGCTGTCTGTAATTAAGACTTTAAATTATCCTGCCTTCAGAAAATATAACACCCTGAAATTAAGCCTGAAATAGTTCTGCCTTCTGTAAATAAAACTGCCTAAAATACTGCTAAGAATTAGTCGAACTCAGCAAGCATTTAATCAACCTGAGCCCGGAATTCTTCGAACTGATTCTTCTTATTTGTCGACCTGAGCTCAGAGTTCGTCGAGCTGAGCTTGACTTTCGTCGAGCTGAATTTTTGAGTAGAGCGCAGAGTTGATCGAGTTGAGCTTGACTTTCGTCGAACTGAGTGTCTGAGTAGAGACCGGAGTTCGTTGACTGGAACTCAGCTTTCATCGAGCTGAGCTCAGCAGTAGAACCCCGATTCATCGAGCTGAGCTCGGCGATCATCAAACTATTCTAAGCTTTATTTGAATTGATTTCTTCATTCATTGAACTACTTTTCCCTAGAGTTCTCCTAAAGCAATAACCCTGAAAATAAACCTATGAACCAATACTATACAAGGTGGGTCAAACTAATCATCCTAATAGTAATCCTAGCCCAAACCAGTAATATGGTCCAACAATCTCCCCCTATTTGGGTGAGGATATTATTTACAAGGGGAAAACACATAGCATAAAATATCTAGCAGAAAAAATTTCAACAGATATAAGAATAAAGTGCTTTGAAAGTTATAAACATAAACACAGTTATAAGAACATAAAATCCAAAATCAATTGACTTCCTTTGGAGCATCAGAGGTAGATTCAGAAGATGATTTAGTAAAGATCATCATCCTGTTAGGATTTGCTGCTTCCGGTTGACTCATCTTCAGATCTTGAGAGCCAATAATTTTCAAAGTGGTAGTCCTAGGCACTACTGCCTCTGGATATAAGCTCTTTTATGTGTCCACATTGAATAAGTTTTTATTAGCATACCTGTCAAGCTCTTTTTGTCTAGAAGAAGACATATTTTAGAACTAAGAAGTGTCCTTCCCTTCTTCTTTAGCTTTCTTGATTTGAGATAGAGCAATGAGCTCATTGAACCTTATCATTCTGAAGTTTGGGTGCAACTATGGATCATAAGCTAGGGAAGGAGGCCTTTCTGGGCTTGACTGCTGCTGTCTTTTTTGACGTGGATGCTGCTGGCTATTGCACTAAGATTCTAACATTGAATGTCTGTCCTGTCTGCTCTGAGTGGGTCTGGATTGATGATGAGAAGAAGTAGGCTTTTGAGAAGAAATATTGCTGCTTCTCCTGCTGCTAGAGGAGGTGGAGGTCCTCTCCTAGATCATGGAGGTGAAGAATACCTCTTCATCTTCTTCATGTTCTTCATTTCATTTTTTTAGAACCTCATCCAGTGGGGAAGGTATAGAGTGAGGTGTATTCCATGAAAAACATAGTAAGGAATATCAGCAGTGGCTGAAGTTTTAGGAGCAACCTTTGCTGGAGCCTTCTTCTTTATCTACCTTTTCTTAGATCCAGAATCCTCTGAATCATCTGATTCTTCATCATCATCATATTCATCTTCTAGCATATCATATAAATCATCAATATGTTTAATTAACTCAGAATAATCAATAGCTTGAGCCTCTGGCTATACAATTATAATGGCTTCTTCCTGCTCCATATCTTCATTAAGAAGATCATCAAGGTTGGGCTTTGGGGTTTCATCCCAAGCAAATGTAGTAGGGGAAGAAACTTGATCTATGATATTATTGTATGATTAATAACTATGGAATGAGAAGAGACAACTGTAAGGCTGGCCCTTAGTTGCTCTAAAACTGATGGACTAACTGAAGCAGTGTAAAATTCTATAGATTTAGAAGAATTAAGCCAAAAAATTGTAGAATAACTTTGCAAAGTATCAAAAACTGATAATAAAGAATTCAAGTTCATTGTGGGATTAATGAAAATATCACCAACAATTGTTATTTCTGGTTCTGTTGTTTCTACTGCTTCATCTGAAAACATTTTTGTATCCACTACTGCTGTTGTTGCCGCTCTAATCAGTGTGACTGGAGCTTCAACTGTATATTTAGGAGCTTGTTCAAGAAACATATCCCCCTGCCTAGATCCGGGGAGACCTAAATCTAGGCCCCCAGAAGAAGGGAAAACAGAGGAAGAGGATAGCTGAGAATATAGAACAAAGATAGATGCAGCATGAGGAGCTATAACTTCAACTATTAGTTTTTGATAGTTAGAGTAATAAATTCAATAATATTTGAAGCAATGGAAAAAGAGTCCATATACATAGACTCAGGAGGAGCCTGGGTAGATGTAGAGGTAGATGGAATGGAAGTACAATGAATGAAGGTGCTTTCACAGTTGGAGAAGAGATAGAAAGCTTGAGCAATGGATGATGGGGGGATGACAAAAGGAATGTCATAATGAATGATTTTCGGGACATGTGATTGTTGTGGGGTTATATGTCATTGGATTGAAGATGAATGTAGTGGAGATGTGTGTATAAGAGAGAAGTGTGGAGGAGAAGAGAGTAATGGAGATGTAGGTGTTGAATGAATATGTGACTGATCTGGAGATAATTGCTATGGAGTAGAAGATTCTGGATGGAAGGAAATGGATGGTGTATCCTCAATAAGGTGGAGTGGTGACTAAGGAGGTGGTGAATCTACATGTGGAGTTGATGAGGGAATTTGTTCAGGTAAATGTAGAGAAGGTGGAGTTAGCTATCTAGGAGAATGATGTGGAGATGGAAAGATGAGAAGAATGAGGAGTAGAAACTTCTGCTGGGGTTTGGAGAGTTGATGTAAATGGCCCTTGTATTTTCAGAAGCTTTCCTGGAGGATGTAGCCCTGGATGGCTTAGGGATTGTCCTCTCCCATCTTCCAAACAAGGCAGAAGTGAGCCTTTTGAAGCATTTATATGAATGGTCTGGGAGACCAATAGTTCAGGACAATTGGTTTGGAGGAAGATGCCCAGGATTCTGCCATAGCTGATATCTTTCTTATTAAGTTTCTTTCTGATTGAATCAAAAATAATTGTTCCCCAGTTCACAGTCTTCTTATTAACCAAATCACTCATCAAGTGAAACTGATGCCTAGTTTTATAGTCATGTGCAGAGTGTTTTCCTAACAGAACTTTTCCAATGACATCAGATAGAAATTTATACTCAATTGAAAAATTTTCTTCAACGGGTGGTTACAGTTTCCCTGGTTATGACACATTATATCTAGCATTTCATCAAATTCACGACTAGACATTTCTAAGTTGTCTTCACCATTTATGAATCCAAAAATTTTACATAGTACTATTGGGGTAAGAGAACCCTGATTTCCAGTGATTGATCTGATAATAGTTATATGGTCTTGAATCCTTGTAGTATAGACCCATTCATTGATTTACAAGACGGGGAGTTTGATTCTTGCAGACATAAAATTCCGTAGATGTTGTGCCTTAAATAGTTGTAATACATCCTTGAAAATATGATCTGAATGGCTGAAGGAGTACATGTCTATGTCAAAACTTGCTTCAAATTTCATTCTAGAGAGAATAGCCTGCGATACTGCCATTTTCCTGCAAAACTGACAAGATCAAGCTCAAGAGACGGGAAATGGAGAAAGCACGGGATAGAGTTCGATGAAAACCTAATTATATGTTTTTAGAAGTTGAAAAGATGAACTCTGTGAGATGAAAACAAAACACTGAACCCGGTTCGATGTATAATTCTCAAAAGAAATACGTTTCGTCGATCTCTGGTCGACAAAAGTTTTGCGAAATAAATATATTTCATCGAGCTCTATTTGACGGAAAATACTTGAAGCTAATCCGTCAATCTCCGTTCGACGAAATAGTCTATAAAGACAGTTCGTCGATCTCTGTTCGACGAAAATTTCACGAAGAGTTCATAGTTCATCGAGCTCCGTTCGACGAAAGGAGGACAATTCGTCGATCTCAGAACTAATAGTTAATTTAGTGATTCTTCATTAATCATGCCTAACTGATTTAAGACGTTAATGTGTTTCTTTGCATCTAAAGGTTTAGTGAATATATCTGCTTTTTGAAAATCAGTAGGGATAAATTCTAATTTAATATTGTTCTTGTCTACATTATCTCTTAGAAAATCATGTCGTATTTCAATGTATTTAGCTCTACTATGTAGGACTGGATTCTGTGCTATTGATATTGCACTTGTGTTATCACAGAAAATAATTTAATTAGATACGTTAAAACCATAATCTAAAAGATGATTCTGAATCCACAAATCTGTGAACAAAAACTCCCAGCTGCAATGTATTCAGCCTCAGCAATTGAAGTAGACACAAAGGTTTTCTTCTTACAAAAAAATGAAACAAGCCTATCACTAAGGAACTGACAAGTTCCTGATGTGCTTTTTCTGTCAACCATGCATACATCATAGTCAGCATCTGAGAATCCAATTAACTCAAATCCTGACTCAATGGGATACTAGACTCCTAGATTAGGGCAACCTTTTATGGATCTTAAAATTCTTTTAACTAAGATTGGATGTGATTATTTAGGATTTACTTGGAACCTAGCACAAATATAAGTAGCAAACATTATGTCTTGTCTACTAGATGTTAGTTATAATAAGGACCCAATCATAGCCCTATATATTTTCTGATCAACAGGCTTTCCATGTTCATCAGTATCAACAACAACATTTGTAGGCATAGGTGTTTTCATGGATGAGGCATTTGACATCCCAAATCTTTTAATATGCTCTTTAGCATACTTGGATTGGGATATGAAAATGCCATAAGGAGTTTGCTTCACTTGTAAACCAAGGAAGTAAGATACCTCACCCATGCCACTCATTTCAAACTTAGAATGCATCAGGTCAGAAAATCATTTGCATAGTTTGGAATCCATAGAGCCAAAGATTATGTCATCAACATATATTTGTACTAGTAAAATTTTAGATTTATGATTTCTAAAAAATAATGTTTTATCTATTATGCCTCTACTAAATTTGTTCTCTAGAAGAAAACTAGCAAGTGTCTCATACCAAGCTATTCGAGCTTGTTTAAGACCATAAAGTGTTTTGTTAAGTCTGAAAACAAAGGAAGAGTGAGTTGGAGAGAAAAAACCTGGAGGTTGTTCAACATAAACTTTCTCTTTGAGCTTTCCATTTATAAAGGCACTCTTCACATCCATTTGATATACTTTGAATCTTTTGAATGCTACAAATGCAAGAAAAATTTTGATAGCCTCCAATATTGCAATAGGAGCAAATGTCTGGTCATAGTCTATGCCTTCCTCCTGTGAATATCCTTGAGCTAACAATCTTGCTTGATTTCTTATAATGATTCCTTGAGCATCCAATTAATTCCTAATGACCCACTTGGTTCCAATGACTGGATAGTCTTTGGGTCTTGGAACAAAGTTCCAAACTCTACATCTCTCAAATTGATTGAGTTCCTCTTGTATAACAACAATCCAGTGAGGATCTTGTTGTGCATCTTTGATGGATTAAGGTTCAATCCGAGAAATAAAACAAGCATGCATCTGATCTTGATTCATTTAATGCATTGTTTGAACACCAACTGATATGTCTACAATCACTTGAGATCTAGGGTGCTCTCTAAATGTGACAAGATCAGCAGGTAGAGTTGGTTATTCAACTGTTTGTGGTGCTAATTCCTCTGTTGGAATTTCACTTGCCATAATATTTTCAGCAAATATTTCTTCATCATCTTCATCACTGACATCAACAGTCTGTTGAGAAGGATGTGTTGTATCCTCTTGTGTTAGGATTAAATCATCCAATTTCTCACACAGATTTGGTACCTGAAAATTTTCTATGATAGAAGTGTCTCTCTCCTTGTAAAACATGTTAGATTCATCAAAAGAAACATGCACAAATTCTTCCATTTAAGAGTTGATTTATTAAATACTCTATAAGACTTGCTGACTTGGGAGTATCCAAGGAAAATTCCCTCAGTAGCTTTGGCTTCAAATTTCCTTAAATGTTTCTTATCATTATTATGTATATAACATTTACAACCAAAAACTTTGAAATAATCAACTTTAGGTTTCTTATTCTAAAGTAATTCATAGGGAGTCTTACCCTTAAGTTTATGTATTAGACTTCTGTTGAGAACATTGTTTATTGTGCTTACTGCCTCTGTTCAAAAGAACAGGGGAAAGTGAGCATCTACAAGTAAAGTTCCAGCAGATTCAATTAGGGTTCTATTTTTCCTTTCAGCTACACCATTTTGCTGAGTAGTTCTAGGAGCTGAAAAACACTCCCTGATACCTTCCTTATCATAGAATTCTTGCATCAGAAGAGATTCAAACTCAGTGCCATGATTACTTCTGATCAATGCAATCTGAGTAGAGTACTCAATCTTGATGCTCTTAACAAAGTCAGTAAGAACTTTAAAGTTATCTGACTTATTTCTCAGAAAGAATACCCAAGTGAATCTAGAGAAGTCATCTATAATAACTAAAGTAAAAGACTTTCCTCCAAAGCTGTTTACTGCAATAGGTCCAATAAGGTCCATATGTAGCAAATTCAAAATCCTGGGTGAATCACTTTTAGAGATTGATTTAAAGCTATTTTTGGTTTGTTTACATAATTAACAAGCCCTACAAAGTGCTTCCTTCTTGTAAAAATCAGAAGGCAGTCCTTTGATAAGGCTGTCTCTAGATAATTTAGCAATTGTCCTAAGGTTAACATGTCCTAATCTCCTATGTCATAGTTCATTTGTTTTACTAATTTGATTAAACAGACAAATTTCAGATTTGGCAGAGTTGTAATTCATAGGGATTCATACCCTTAAGTTTATGTATTAGACTTTTGTTAAGAACATAGTTTGTTGTGCTTACTGCCTCTGCCCAAAAGTATAGGGGAAAGTGAGTATCTGCAAGTAATGTTCCAGCAGATTCAATTGGGGTTCTATTTTTCCTTCCAACTACCCCATTTTGTTGAGGAGTTCTAGGAGCAAAAAAACACTGCCTGGTACCTTCCTTATCAAAGAATTCTTGCATCAAAAGAGTGTTGGGTACATTGGAAAATATGTACCAGATTTGGAGAAACCTCACTTATCTCAATGATATTCATCAATGTGTATTTGATGTTGTTTTAAGTTTATATATGCAGGTTTAGAATATGCAAGAAAAGTTTTTAAGTCCATGAGTCGACACCAGAAGAAGCTGTGTCGACACTTGTGAAGACTTGTGTCGACACTTGAGAAAAGTTGTATCGACACCTGGAGTCAATTGTGTCGACACTTGGAAAAGCTGTGTCGACACCAGAAGAAATTGTGTCGAGATACAGGACTTGTGTCGACACACAGAAAGTTCAGTCGACATCAACTGTGTCGACACACAGAAAGTTCAGTCAACATCAACTGTGTCGACATACAGGACTTATGTCGACACACACACACCAGAATTTCTTCTAAGTTGATCGTGTAAAGACAAGAAGTGACTGTGTCGACACACAGGACTTGTGTCGACACATTCTTATAGAAGCTATGTCGAGAAGCAGTGTCGACACCATGAGAGCCGTGTCAATACCACCAAGGATTATGTCAACACTTAGTCAACTTGTGTCGACACATGTGAAGTTCAGACTCGACACTTTGCTGACAGAGACAAAGTTTCAAGAAGTGACTGGAGACTTGACAGCTGTCATAACCAACAAGTCTACTACAACTGTCAGATCTGTCAGAAGTTGGTTAGCAACCGGATCATCCGGTAACCTTGGATGTAGTCTATATAAAGACAGATTCTATCAACTGAAGACGACGAACAAAAAAGAAGAAGTACACACAAACACAATTACAACAGAAGATCCAACATACAAAATCCAATCAGAGATTTCAAGTGGATCTAAGTGAAGAATTTCAAAATTTCTTCAGAAGAATTTGTAGAGAGAGAGAGCTCCAATAATTCAAGTGAAGAAAGAGACTATCATCAAATAGTCTCATAAGAGCAGATCCTGAACTAATCTACAAAGATGAATTCAGATTAATTTCTAGATTTTAAGGAGGAAGCTGATTGAAGATCATCTTCAAGAAATTCAACCTTATTGTGTTCAGATTCAAGAAGCTTTGAAGAATGCCAAAGACAGGTTGATTTTTGAGCAATCAGATTCTTCAAGAATTGATCAAGAAAACTTTCTACCATTCTCTCTCAACTTGGGTGAAAGATAAAACTTATCTTATATCATTTTTTCTGTAACATCATTATTGATCTGAGTTGTAAGCCTAATTAATAAAGGCTGAGGTTGGGATGAGTGCCTGAGGTAGGAGATTTACATCTCTGAGTTGTAGGCCTTGGGAAGGCTGAGGTAGGGCTGTGTGCCTGAGGTAGGGATTTAATTCTCTGAGTTATAGGCCTGGGTGAAGGCTGAGGTAGGGCTTAATTGCCTGAGTTGTAGGAGTGTGGAATCACTCTTTGTTGTTGGAACCTTGACTGGGTTCTGAGCTGTAAGATCTAAGGATCTGAGAAGGAAGGAAGAAGTTAGGCCGAATTTAGCACACTGCTAGATAGGCGAAGGGGGAAAGTGGATGTACCCATCATTTGGGGAACCACTATAAATCTGTGTGCCATCTGCGATTGTGTGTGATTTTGTGATTTCTGTGATGTGGTAGCTATAGAACTGTTTGATTCTATGTGATTATCTGAATTAATATTCTGTCTTAGAGTAAAAAGGAATTGAACCTATTCACCCCCCCTCTAGGTGTTTAGGTTATCTTGAAATCAATTCTTTCAAGTGGTATCAGAGGGAGGTTGCTCAAAGATAGACTTAATAGTCTGAGTAAAATTTGTGAGGCAAAATAAATTAGAAAAGATGGGTTCAGGAGAAAATCATAAGGAACTTGGTTACATGAAGTTGCCCATATGCATGAAAGAAATCTTTGGAATATAGAAAGAAAGGGTCAGATTGTTTATGGAAGCATCTGATCTAAGAATATATATAACTGTTAAGGAAGGGCCTTATATTCTAATGAATGTCTCAGTTCTTGATGCTAATCAGAGGACACCAAAAGACTATTTAGAAATGACTAAGGATGAGATTATATTGGCTACTATGGTCAAGAGAGCTCAAAATATTATAGTAAGTGCCATAGATGACTCAACATTCCAAAATATGATTCACTGTAAAACCTCCAAGGAGATGTGGGACACATTGATAGTCTACATGGAGGGATCAGAAGAAGTTAGGCAAGATAGAAAGTCAATGCTTAATCAGAAATATGAGAGTTTCAGACAAAGCAAATCAGACAGCATCACTGAATGTTACAAAAAGTTCTTCAGAATTGTGAATGAACTAATGTCATATGGAAGGGTCTTTAGTACATATGAGTTGAATGATAAATTCCTTAGATATTTGACTAAGGATTGGGACACCAAGATCTGTGTCATCAGGGAAGTGACCAGACTAGCAGAAATCTCTCCTCCAACACTATTTGGCAAATTGCTTTCTTATGAAATGAAACTCATGGCCAAAAAAGTGGAAAAGAAAAGTACTAAAGTTGACCATAGAGAAAAGTCAGTGGCCTTCAAGGCAGAAGCCACAAGAAAGGATAGGAAGATGTCTCTATCTCCTCCTAAGAAAGCTGCAAAAGTGATCTCTGAAAGTTCTGATAGTCACATATCAGATAACAATCATTCTGATGAGGACTTTGATGTATTCACAAGTCAGTTTCTGAGATTTTTGAAGAAGAAGCAGTGGAGAACTAAGCCATCCTCCTCTCAGTCCAAGGATGAATAATATCAGAAAAGAAAGTCATCTAGAAAGGACAAGAGTAGGTCAAAACCTAGCAAATCAACAACTACAAAGATTGTATACTATTGCTGCAACAGACCTGGACATGTAGTAGCTGATTGTCCATACAAAAGAAAGGAATCCGCAGATAAGAAAAAGTCTCAGTATAAGAACAAGAAGGGGAAATCCTTTGTAGCAAAGAAAGAGAAAAGCTGGACAGATCCATCATCTTTAGATTCTGAATCTGATGCTGAAGCTTATATTGGTCTGTTTGCAACAGAAGAAGAGACTGAGTTCTTGCAATTACTGGACTCAATAAATGGAACTGAAGATCATCAGTGCAAAGGGCTGATGGCCCTGATTGATGAAGATCACTGCCAGGATCAGCCTGGTCCCAGTAAGGTAAAAAGCTTATCTGAAGACTCTGATTATTACACTGGCTCAGAATCAGAAACATCTGCATCAAGAGATGTGGATGGATCTGAATCTGAAGGAGATATTCATCAACTTATAGATGAATATGGTGATTTGCTGCAGGTATTTAAGAGATGCAAAAACCTAACTAAAATTCAGGCTAAGGAAATTACAGCTCTTAAGTTGGCTGCATCTGATTCAAAAAAACTGCTGGATCAGAAGATGAATGAGATTGTCAAGCTGAAAAACATAACTGTTATTGAGATGAGAACATTCATATTCAAGAGTGATCAAATCAAAAGTCTAGAAGTCAGACATTAGAAGGAAAATGATCTAGTGGCTAGTTTCTCTAAGCAAAAATCTATCCTACCCTTAATTGATGACTTTGTGTCTCAAAAGGGTAAGGTAGGATTGGGTTTTAAGGGAAATACTAGGGCAGCTAATTCCAAAAGAAAAAAGAAAGCCCCAGGTAAGCCACTTATCTTCAATCCCCCTATTACTCTCAAAACATTGCAACAGCCTACCAATAGAGATGATCATGATATCATACATGGTCATGGTAAGCCTGATATTCTGAATGACAAGTGGTATCCAACACTCAAGCAAAGAAACATTGTACCTACAGTATTAAGAATAGCTGACAGCACAACTGTTAAAACTGTACCTAAAAAGAGGTATAATAGATATGAGTGCTGGTGTTGTGGCAAGGTTGGACACTTTGCCATTGACTGTTGGCACAACACTAGATTCAGGATGAATGCCAGCTTACCTGGAAGAAGGGCTGCTACAAATTATACTAAATTTCAGTCTAACCTGAACAAAGGACCCAATAACAATTGTGGTAATTATTTGTTGCAGATAAGTCCAAGTGGCCATACCACTTTATGGTACTTAGACAGTGGATATTCCAGACATATAACTGGAACAATAGGATTGCTGAAGGACTATTCACCCATATTGAATGGACCTAAAGTAATCTTTGGTGGTTCTGAAAAAGGAGTCATCAAAGGGTTTAGTAACATTTCTAACAGCTCAATTACTATCACTCAAGTGACTTATGTGAAGGGTGTGAAACATAACATGATAAGCATAAGTCAATTGAGTGATCTTTGATATGACAATTCATTCATTAAGAATGGTTGTCATATTAAAAGGTCAAGTGATCAGAAGATCATGTTGACTGGTTATAGGAAAGGAAATGTGTATTTCCTAAACTTTGTGAGTGAGAATAAAGATTCTCCTACTTGTCTAGTAGCTGATGAGAAAGGCTTTCATTGTGTCAAATGGCACAAGAGGCTAGCTCATCTAAACTACAATACTATTGGTCAACTCTTTAATAAAGAGTTAGCGAGGAATGATACTCAAGTTAAGTGCATTAAAGATGGAATATGCTCAGCTTGTCAAAAAGGCAAGCAGACCAGATCCTCCTTTCATAGCCTAGAAACCAAAGACTCAGTGAGGTGTTTATACCTCTTGTATATGGATTTATTTGGTCCAATGCCAGTTCTGAGTCTAGGTAGGAAAGTCTACACATTTGTGGTTGTAGATGATTATTCTAGATTTTCATGGGTTTTCTTTCTGAGGCAGAAATTTGAAACCCCAACTATTTTCTACAACTTTGTTAAGAAAATTCAGAATGAACTGAACAATTCAGTGGTCAAAATCAGAGGTGACCGTGGAACTGAATTTCAATCTGAAAATTTGACAAAGTTGTGTGAAGAATTTGGGATTCATCAGGAATTCTCCTCACCTAGAACTCCTCAGTAAAATGGAATTGCTGAAAGAAAGAATAAGACTCTTATTGAGGCTGGTAAAACTCTATTGAGTGACACTTCTCTCCCAGAATATTTCTGGGCTGAGGCAGTAAACACTGCATGTCATGCGATCAATAGGGCTTCCATTACTAAGAGCCCCAAAAAGACACCCTATGAGGTTATGAAAGGCAAGAAAACCAAACTTATCCTATTTTAGGATCTTTTGTTGCAAGTGTTATGTGCTTAACAATGACAAGTCTTACCTGACAAAGTTTGCTGCCAAATCCCAAGATGGGATATTTGTTGGGTACAACAACAATAGTAAGGCATATAGAGTATATAACTTGACTACACAAGTTGTAGAAGAGTCTGTTCATGTTATATTTGATGAATCAAGACTTATTAACAGTGAGTTACATAGTAGTTCTTGTAGCTCTACAGGTATAAAAGAGAAAATGGACATGCTGGCTATCAAAGAAGATCAAAATGCAAGGCAGGAAGAGGAAAATGATGGTTGTTGTCCAAGGGAAGCACAAGACTCACAAGATGCTGATGAAGAACCTGAAGTACAACAAAATGAAGAATATGAAGAAAGTCAAACTGTGGACAGAATTCCTCCAGTAGTTAGACAATTAAAGGATCATCTTGTACATCAGATTATTGGTGATCCTAGACAAGGGGTTCAAACTAGAAGCAGGAGCTTGAATAATATACTATGCTGAAGCTTCATGTCTCAACAGGAACCTAAAAGATTTGAAGAAGCTATACTAGACCCACACTAGATTGATGTTATGCAGGAGGAGTTGAATCAATTCAGGAGATGCAAGGTCTGGAACTTAGTTCCTAAACCGAAGGACCACAATCTCATAGGGACTAAGTGGATCTACAGGAACAAGCTAGATGAGAGTGGGATCATAATTAAGAACAATGAAAGGCTTGTTGCCAAAGGATATAGGCAGGAAGAGGGCATAGACTTTGATCAAACATTTTCCCCTGTGATAAGGTTGGAAGCAATAAGGCTATTCCTAGCCTATGCAGCTTATCAGGGTTTCAAAGTATTCCAAATGGATGTTAAGTCAACATTCTTGAATGGAGACTTAAAGGAGGAAGTCTATGTAGAACAACCATTAGGTTTTATTGATCCACTCTATCGTAATTATGTGTATAGGCTTAAGAAAGCCCTATATGGTTTGAAACAATCCCCAAGGGCTTGGTATGAAACCTTGTCTACTTTCCTCATTGAGAACACAATTCTCAAGGGGGAAAATAGACAAAACTCTATTCCTTAGGGAATCCAAAGGGAAGATAATCTTAGTCCAGATATATGTTGATGACATAATATTTGGTTCTACTGAAAACAACCTTTGTAGGAAGTTTGCTAAACTTATGCAAGGGAAGTTTGAGATGAGCAGCATGAGATAACTTAAGTTCTTCTTGGGACTCCAAGTAAGACAGAATGATGATGGTCTATCCATATCCCAGTCTAAGTTCACCCAGGAGTTAATTAAGAAGTATGGTATGGAGTCATCCACTACCATGAGAACTCCAATGGGGACAAGTATGCCTATAAGCAAAGATGATGCAGGAAAACCTGTAGATGAGTCTTTGTATAGAGGGATATTTGGATCCCTCCTTTATCTGACTGCTAGTAGACCTGACATCATGTATGCTACATGTATCTGTGCTAGGTACCAATCCTGCCCAAAAGAATCTCATTATACTGCTGTTAAGAGGATTTTGAGATATCTTAAGGGCACACCTAATCTAGGCCTTTGGTACCCTAAGAATAGAGATTTTCTACTGACTCGATATTCAGATGCAGACTTTGCAGGATGCAAAGTATATAGGAAAAGCACAACTGACATCTGTCATTTTCTAGGAGGGAGATTGGTGTCATGGAGCTGTAAGAAGCAGACTAGTGTGACACTCTCCACAACTGAGTCTGAGTATGTAGCTGCAGGGAGCGGCTGTGCACAGCTATTGTGGATAGAGCATCAACTTAAAGATTATGGTATCCAGGTAAGTAAAACCCCATTATTCTGTGATTCTACAAGTGCTATTTCTATTGCTAATAATCCTGTTTCTCATAATAGAATAAAGCATATAGAAATAAGATATCATTTTCTTAGGGATCATGTAGAAAAAAAGGATATATGTTTAGAATTTGTCAATACAAGTTTTCAAATTGCTGATATGTTCACTAAGCCATTAGATGAAACTAAATTCAATAATTTTAAAATTGAATTAGGCATGCTGAACATAGATTAGATTGATAAATTTGTCTAAGTAATTTTGTGTAAACACAAAAAGAGGTATATGTCGACACAGAGAAGTTGTGTCAACATATCTAGAAAATTGGTGTCGACACTTCACAGGAGTTATGTCGACACATCCAGAAGTTGTGTCGACACTTAGAATTAGAGTCGACACAGAATTTCTGTTGAACTAATAAGTATGTCTGTGTCAACACATCATCAATTGGTGTCGACACATAGGAGTCAACACTTCTGCCGAGACATTAGAAGTCTGTGTCGACACCATCTCAACAGTGTCTACACACTAAGTAAATATTGAAGTGCCTCTTGAACTTCTATGTTTAGACACATAAAATAGGTCAAGAACAAACCCTGTCGACACGCTCTCCAGATTTTTGAGACTAGATTCTTGTGTCGACAAACTCTCTCTTCTACATTCAAGATTTCTCACCATCCCAATGACGCCGAAACTTGACGACAACGTGAACGAGGGATATGAACTGGTACGGAATCACTTTGACGATGCTGAACCAACGATTAAAGCTGTGATAGCTCTAATTGCAGAAAATGGCTTGGAGTATTTAACATCAGAACCTACAAAGATATGGAAGAAGGAAATCCTTGCGTTCTATGGAGCTGCAACTCAGGATTCAACTGTACTAAATATTAGGTCTTCAGTCCAGGGTAATAAAATCAAACTTACCATGAAGAGCATACGAAAAACTCTTCATCTGCCCAAAAATCAAGAAGATGAAGAAGTTATCTCTTCTAAGACCAGGGAAGCACTCCAGTGTAGTGGATTAGATCCCACCATGAAAATTGGATCATCCATGAATAGAAAAGGAATTAATGTACAAGGAAAATTCCTTTCTAAAGTAGTTGGCAAAGTATTCTTATGCAAACCAGGTGGACATGATAGGGTCTCAACCTACATGTTCAGTCTCATGACCAGGATCATCTACAAAATCAACACCAATTAGTCTGCAGTCATATATAAGAAGATTAGAGAAAGCATCAAGAAACCTAATCTGGGAAGGATATTAAGTTTATACTTGGCTGGAGTAATTCCAGAAGTGATGCAACAGGCTGCTGGATCCAAGAACAATCACATGATGAGAATGGATCTAAGGATAATCTCTAGATGGGATAGAGTGCTGATAAAAGACATGACTGATGAAGAGAGGCCAAAAAATACTGAGAAATCACCTGCTCAAGATATTAGACATGATGATCAGATGCAAGGGGAGCCTCATCTTGAGGAAGAGCCAACACACTTAGAAAGTGAAATGGCTAATCAAACTATTCTTGAGGTAATACAAGAAGTTAAACAAACAATTTTTAATAATGAGTATGAAACACTAACTGTGCCCTTGATTGATGTTGATCAGACCACTCAACGCAACAATCAAGCACAAGATATTATCAAGGAGGATACATCTACAGCTGCTGATGCTCCAGAGTTAGTGGTGCCTCTAGTCCAAACTCAACAAGAGTTTACTCTTGAAGAGTTGTTCCCTGATATAAAGATAGCAAGAACTGAGTGGGAGCAAGCCAGGACTGAGGGGGAGCAAGCCAGGACTGAGTGGGAGCAAGCCAGGACTGAAGGGGAGCAAGCTGAAATTGAGGGGGAGCAAACTAGGATTGAAAAGGAACTGCCTCCTAGTCCTCAGGAAAGAGTTGATATAACAAGTACCTCAGCTTCTGAAGATGAAGCAGAATCTCAAGCAAAGAAGAGGAAGCTGATGGTTTTCAGAAGAAGAAGCCAAAGCTATAAAAGGGCATTGCAAATTGCTCCATAACCAGTTCCTGCACATGATTATAGCTCCTTACTGGTATCTTTGCAAGTAAAATTAGATGAACAAAGAATATCCATGGAGAAATATATGGATGAAACTCATAAAAATTTGCAATTCTCCTTGGCTCAAGATATAAAATCAATTAGATTTGAGGTAAATCAGAATAAAAAGGAGATGACAGATTGCTTCCATAAAAGAGGTAATGCTGTAGTTTTTCTGGCAAAAAGCAACAAGGAGCAAGGATACAAATTGATGATCTAGTGGTCAAGCAAGGCTATGTCCTAGAAAATCAACTAAGGATGAATGATAATCTTACTGAATCACATAATGTGATTGTTACAGAATTAAAGAATACTGCAACTGTACTGACTGAGGCAAGGGCTAAAGAGAAATCAGAGTTTGATAAGAAACCTCAAGAGGATTTAGCAACTTTCCAATCTGCCCTTCAAGCCTCTCAGAAGATTATATCTTCTCAGCTTCAAAAGTTTAAAGCCTCTCAGAAGATGATCTCAGAGATAAAGCTATATCTTGCGTTTATGGAGCTGCAACTTCTCAGCTTCAACTTTCCAATCTGCCCTTCAAGCCTCTCAGAAGATTATATCTTCTCAGTTTAAAGCCTATTATACAGAGGGAATAAATTATCTGGTTAATCAAATAAGGTTCCAAAAGAATGATCTCAAAGATCATATTGAAAGAGAAGTCATAAAGGGGGAGTGGTTGATAGTCAATGCCAACTTATAGCATGCCAAATGGATAACTAATGTTGTTAGAGAAAATCTGGGATATACACCCCTATGTGATGATGACAATACAGCTGAATCAGGAATTCAAGCTGCAGGAAATGAAGGGGGTCAGCAGGAAGTAGCTCAAATCATATATCCCCCTCCTAACTTTGAGGAAATTCAACACCTGGTTCACCAGATGTATAGCCCTCTAGAGGCTTTTAAGAATGTTATAATAGAGAAAGTAGAAATGTCAGAAGCAGTAATGAATAAAGAGCAAGAAGCTCAACTTTCAAAGATAAGATTTAGAGAGCAATCTGAACTGAAGCCTGATTTTGAAAGATGGAGTCCAACCTCCAGAAATATTATACTCACTGCCTGACAAGCTGTGAAAGACAAAAAACATGATAGAGGCAAGTGGTATTCTGAAGTTGAGTGGAATAAATATCTGCAAAGACAAGATATTATTCAGCAGTTCAGAAGGGATCACAAGGCTGGGAGAATACCTGCTATAGTAGTAGAACCCAGTAAATATTTTCCAAAGCCTTTTCATTATTTTGAAAGGCAAAAGATAAGGGCTGAAGAACAGAAAAGGATAGATCTGAAAGGAAAGATCTGAAAGGAAAGAAATCTGCTGATGATGCTGAAACTACTGTGCAGGCTCAGATCAAACCAGGAAAAGGCATAATCATCAAGGAGCCTGATCAGCCTTAGAATAAATTAACTAGATTTTACAACAATGTAATCTTTAGTTGTTAAACAATCTTTATAAACTAATTGTTGACAAACTTTTGATAGTTTAAACAAAACAACGTTTCATGCTTACTGTGTTTGCATCTTTCTGTAATGACATATTATACATATTTTGTTTATATGTTACCTTGTCATGTAATGTTTATGTACATCATAATGTGTGTTTATTATAAATGGTGTATATCATTTACTGGGGGTTATGACTTCTCCAAATAGGGGGAGATTGTTGGGTACATTGGAAAATGTGTACCATATTTGGAGAAGCCTCACTTAGCTCAATGATATTCATCAAGGTGTATTTGATGTTGTTTTGAGTTTATATGTGCAGGTTAAGAATATGCAGGAAAAGTTTCTAAGTCCATGAGTCAACACCAGAAGAAGCTGGGTCGACACTTGTCAAGACTTGTGTCGACACATGAGAAAAGCTGTGTCGACACCTGGAGTCAATTGTGTCGACACTTGGAAAAGCTGTGTCGATAAAAGAAGAAATTGTCTTGACACACAGGACTTGTGTTGACACATAGAAAGTTCAGTCGACATCAACTATGTCGACACACAGTACTTATGTCGACACACACACACCAGAATTTCTTCTAAGTTGATTGTGTCAAAAGAAGAAGTGACTGTGTCGACACACAGTACTTGTGTCAACACATTCTTACAGAAGCTATGTCGAGAAGCAGTGTCGACACCATGAGAGCTGTGTCAACACCACCAAGGATTGTGTCGACACTTAGTCAACTTGTGTCGACACATGTGAAGTTCAGACTCGACACTTTGGTGACAGAGACAAGGTTTCAAGAAGTGACTGGAGACTTGACAACTGCCATAACCAACAAGTCTACTGCAACTATCAGATCTGTCAGAAGTTTGTTAGCAACTGGATCAGCCGGTAACCTTGGATGTAGTCTGTATAAAGACAGATTCTATCAACTGAACACGATGAACAAAAAAAGAAGAAGTACACACAAACACAATTACAACAGAAGATCCAACATACAAAATCCAATCAGAGATTTCAAGTGGATCTAAGTGAAGAATTTCAAAATTTCTTCAGAAGAATTTGTAGAGAGAGAGAGCTCCAACAATTCAAGTGAAGAAAGAGACTATCATCAACTAGTTTCTTAAGAGAAGATCCTGAACTAATCTGCAAATACGAATTCAGATTAATTTCTGGATTTTAAGGAGGAGGCTGATTGAAGATCATCTTCAAGAAATTCAAATTTATTGTGTTCAGATTCAAGAAGCTTTGAAAAAAGCCAAAGATAGGTTAATTTCTGAGCGATCAGATTCTTCAAAAACTGATCAAGAAAACTTTCTACCCATTCTCTTACTTGGGTGAAAGATAAAACTTATCTTATATCATTTTTTTCTGTAAGATCATTATTGATCTGGGTTGTAAGCCTAATTTATAAAGGCTGAGGTAGGGCTGAGTGCCTGAGGTAGGAGATTTACATCTCTGAGTTGTAGGCCTTGGGAAGGCTGAGGTAGGGCTGTGTGCCTGAGGTAGGAGATTTAATTCTCTGAGTTGTAGGACTGGGTGAAGGCTGAGGTAGGGCTTAATTGCCTAAGTTGTAGGAGTGTGGACTCACTCTGAGTTGTAGGAACCTTAACTGGGTTCTGAGCTATAGGATCTGAGGATCTGAGGAGGAAGGAAGAAGTTAGGCTGAATCTAGCACACTGCTAGATAGGCGAAGGGGGAAGTGGATGTAACCATCATTTGGGGAACCACTATAAATCTATGTGCCATCTGTGATTGTTTGTTATTTTGTGATTTCTGTGATGTGCTAGCTGTAGAATTATTTGATTCTATGTGATTATCTGAATTAATATTCTGCCTTAGAGTAAAAAGGAATTGAACCTATTCACCCCCCCCTATAGGTGTTTAGGTTATCTTGAAACCAATTCCTTCAAAGAGATTCAAACTCAGTGCCATGATCACTTCTGATCAATGCAATCTGAGTAGAGTACTCAATCTTGATGCTCTTAAGAAAGTCTGTAAGAACTTTAAAGTTATCTTACTTATTTCTCAGAAAGAACACCCAAGTGAATCTAGAGAAATCATCTACAATAACTAAAGTATAAGACTTTCCTCCCAAGATTTGTACTGCAATAGGTTCAAAAAGTTCCATATGTAGCAAATACAAAATCCTGGGTGAATCACTTTTAGAGATTGATTTAAAGCTATTTTGGGTTTGTTTACCTAATTTACATGCCCTGCAAAGTCCTTCCTTCTTGTAAGAACTAGAAGGCAGTCCTCTAATAAGGTTGTCTCTACATAATTTATCAATTGTACTAAGGTTTACATGTCCTAATCTCCTATGCCATAGTTCATTTGTTTTAGTAATTTGATTAAACGGACAAATTTCAGAATTGACAGAGTTGAAATTAACTAATTATATATTACCTTGTCTAATTCCTGTTAAAATAATTTTGTTAGAACTAGATGTGATAGAATATAATGACTTATTAAAAGTTACCCGATAACCTTCATCACATAATTGACTTATGGATATAAGGTTATGCTTGAGACTTTTCACATATGCTACCTCCCTCAAGGTAACTTCCCCAACTTTGACATTCTCCTAGCCCTTTGTCTGGCCATAGTTGGAGTCTCCAAAAATGACTTTAGGTCCAAGCTTAGCTTTGTAGTCACTTAAGTTCTCATTTGTGCCTGTCATATGTTTTGAGCAACCACTATCCAAATACCACTTTTCCTCTGTGCTAGGATAGTCCTTTTACTGCATCAAAACAAATTCGATGTTTTGACCCAGGTTACCTGGGGTCATATTTTCTTGACATAATTATAATTAGAAATGTAAGAATACTTAGGTTGATCCTTGTAACCCAGTGGATGATATCTCCTAGGAGGAATAATCCACTATGTAAAATGGTTTATAAATTCTTATTTTTGATTATAATTTTGAAAAGATTTAAAATTTCTGTTAAAAAAATTTGGGTTCGATGAATGAAAATTAGTTCGTCGATCTGAATTTGACGAATGGAAATGAGTTCGTCAAACTTCGTACACAGAAAAATATTGATTATGCTCTGTGTTCCACGTTCGTCGATCGTAGTTCGACGAATAAAATTGTTTTCATCGAGCGCCATTTGAATGATTATTTTATACAAATTCTCTGTTCATAGTTTGTCGTTCTCCATTCGATGAAAAATGATTATTTCGTCATTCTCGGTTCGACGAATTATTTTGAACATAATTTTTATGAAAATTCTTATTTTGTTTAGGCTTTTGTACAACTTCTGTGTTTTTATCTAAGTCTTCTAATTTTTCTTTACCTTTAGCAGAAAAAATTTTATAGGTGTAGATAATATATTTTTCTGTAAAGGAATAGGATGACTAGATGAAGCCCCCAAGCCCAGTTTGCCATTGAGCCATGCATTAACTATGCTTGTGATATTCATCAGTTTGATGCTTGTCCCATTAAGGGATTCTTCAAATTTCTTTGCCTCACATAGTTTGTTTTTTAATGACATTGTTTGTTCCTAAAGATTTTTCAGTTCTTCTTTAATTCTAGAGTTTTCTGAAGATATGTTATCTAATTCGGTTAGTTTTTCTCTGAGAAGTTTTATTTCCTTCTCAGATTTTATTAAATCTTTACATAGTAATTTGAAATCTAATTTAAACTGATCAGAAGTAAACTCAAGTGAAGAGATTACCTAATCTTCTTCAAATTCTGATTCAACATCAGAGTTATAGTATGATGCATTGATTGCCATCAAGCAGGTTTCGTTAGCTCTTGCTTCATCTTCAACTTCACTTATGCTAGATGAAGACTCATCAGATTTTGTTTCACTCCATGTTCAGCTACAAAGCCCCTCTCCTTCTTTTTGTGTTTCCTCCAGGAGGTTTTGTTGGTGTGTTTCCTGTAGTCTTTCTCTTTCTTCTTGTCCTTCTTTTGATTCTCAGGACATTCAGGAAGAATATGTCCTGGTTTCCTGCACCCATAACACACAACTTCTTTAGTGGGTGTCTTGGCATACCTTGGTTTATCATTGTCTCTGGAAGATCTTCTTTTGAAGTCCTTTCTAGTCATTTTGTAAAATCTCTTAGCCAAGAGACCTAAAAGATCTTCAATCTGTGGATGAACTTCTGCTTCTTTAGTTGTCTGGAAAGCTATGCTCTTTTCTTTCCTTACTGCAGGTGGTGTCTTTTGCTCAGCTTCACTTGTCTTGATGTGCTGCTCATAAGATTTGAGCTTACCTAACAAGGTCTGAGTTGAAATCTAATTTAAGCTTATGGCTTCCTTGATTTGCCAGATCCTTGAATCCCATATACTTGGGAAAAACATGAGGATTTTATCATTGACCTCTGTCAATGTGATATAATTTTCCAAAGTCTTCTATTCATTAATGATGAGACTGAGCCTTGTGTACATTTTAACTACTGATTCAGATTCTCCCTTCTTGAAATTCTCATATTGAGAGATCAAGTGGGATCTTCTGTCCTTTCTCTTATCATCGGATCCAAAAACCATTGTGTTGAGGGTGTTCTAGATGTCCCTTGTTGAAGATCATTCAGCAAGCTTCTATAATATGTCATCTGACATTGTCTGAGCTAATATGTTCATAGATCTGACATCAAGAATCTTCAATTTCTTTTGTGCTTCTATCCATTCAGGAGGTGGTACATTACTTGTACTTGTTGTTGCCAATGGTTGAGGTGGACCTGTCAAAATAGAATTATATATATTTTCATCAATAGAGTTCATGTAAAGTCTAATCCTTATATTCCATAGTGCATACTTATTTAGATTGCACACAGGAGGTCTAGTGCTTGAATATTCCTTATTTTGTGCCATGATAGATAATACAACCTCTAGGTACAATAAGATCTATCAGGATCTCTTGGTTCATGTGTTAGCCTGTAAAACCAAAGAACCTCCTCTGATACCAATTGAAAGTGTCTCTGCTACTAATTATAAGAGTGGGATAGATTTACTTTACACTAGAAGGGGGGGTGGGTGGGTGGGGTGAATAGGGTATTTTAAAATCTTGATTTAGTTTTATAACAGATTTGAAAACTAGTGATATATATATATATAAAGAAAACAAAAATCACAACACACAAATAAGAAGAATAACAATCATAGAGGACACAAGGAAATTTATAGTGGTTTCCCAATAAATCTGGGTACATCCACTCTTCTATCACCCTGGTAGGAATCCACTACAGGATTTTGATTAGGTTCCCTGCCACCACAGGTTTTTGCTCAGGAGCCCTGTCACCACAAGATCTATTTTTCTACGGAAGATCTAACAACATTTGAGCTTTTAATCAGGTGCCCAAAAACCAAATGAAGTCTTTTGATCAAGTGACTTAAGAAGTAAGGGGTTTATCTTTTGTAGGGAGTTATAACCCGGTACACAGTTTATGAAAATAAACAAAAGTGATGATGTCTTCTCTTTTAAGATTCTCAGAGAACACTAGTGGATTGATGTTGAAGCAAAAAGCTCCGCTTGATATGAGTAGTGTTTATGATCATGAGAGGGAGTCTTTTATTGACGGTGTAGGCCTTCAAGAATGTTGTTTTTCTCCAATAGAACTTTTGGACTGATATGAATTATGTTGTCCATTGGAGAGTATGTGTTGATCTGCAAGTCTCTAAGTCAGTATCTCTAAGTCTGTAACCTTGAGGAAACAATCTTCTGTGTATATATATATATATATATATATATATATATATATATATATATATATATATATATATATATATATATATATATATATATATAGAGAGAGAGAGAGAGAGAGAGAGAGATGCTGAGAGGAATTCAAACATTTGAATTAATCGACTCTGAAACGTCTGAGGAATTCCCGAGAATGGTAACTTCCTTGGAAATTGATTAGCCTTAAAACTCTATGATAAATCCATATTTAATGCTTCCTATAAACAACTATATTTGTTAGAATATTTTTATTAAATATCAGAGTCATAGATGTCTGTAATTAAGCCTTTAAATTATCCTGCCTTCAGAATATATAACACCCTGAAGTTAAGCCTGAAACTGTTCTGCCTTCTGTAAAAAAACTGCCTAAAATACTGCCAAGAATTAGTCGAACTCAGTAAGAATTTCGTCGACCTGAGCCCGGAATTCGTCGAACTGAATCTTCTTATTTGTCGACCTGAGCTCAGAGTTCATCGAGCTGAGCTTGACTTTCGGCAATCTGAGTTTTTGAGTAGTGCTCAGAGTTCGTCAAGCTGAATATGACTTTCGTCGAGCTGCGTTTCTGAGTAAAGACCGGAGTTCATCAACTGGAACTCAGCTTTAATCGAGTTGAGCTCAGGGGTAGAACCTTGATTCGTTGAGCTGAGCTCGACGATCGTCGAACTGCACTCAACTTTCGTTGAACTAATTTTTGCATTCGTTGAACTACTTTTCTCTGGAGTTCTTCTATGACAATAACCATGGAAATAAACCTATGACCCAAGAATATACAAGGTGGGTCAAATTAATCATCCAAATAGTAATCCTAGACCAAATTAGTAATAGGGTTCCAACACCGGGCATCGTAATAGTTGGCCTGTCTGCTCTGGGCCTCCAACATCCTGTCTCGAATCAACCACACTTGAGCATCCGTTTCCTCGATGAACTCTGAGCCAAGTGCCTTCAGATCCTCATCCTAGATCCAGGACAAAGGAGTCCTGCATTTGCGCCCGTATAAATCCTCATAAGGGGCCATGCCGATGCGGGATCGGTGGCTGTTTTTGTATGAGAATTCGATCAACGGTAGCTGCCTCTCCCATGGCTCTCTACGGTTCAGTATGCAAAGACGCAATAAATCCTCCAGTGTTCGATTGGTGCGCTCTGGCCGCCCATCCGTCTGAGGGTGGAAGGCGGTAATAAATGTCAACCGGGTCCCCAAATAAGCCTGGAATGACGTCCACTCCTTAGAAATAAATTGTCCATCATGACCGGACCTATCGTCCACATCACTCCATGGTATCGGATGAACTGCTCCACAAACCACCACACCAAGTCACCCACTGGAGCGTCCTTCCTGATCGGTAGAAACCTTGCCACCTTCGTCAATCGATCGACGATCACGCATATCGAGTCGTTCCCTACATGTGATTGAGGAAGTCCATGTATGAAATCCATGGCAATATCATCAAACTTCACTCTGGCACCGGAAGTGACTGGAATAATCCGGCCAGACTCTTACACTCTGTCTTAACTAACTGACAAGCCTCACAGTGGGTCACGAAGTATGTGATATCACTCTTCATGCCCGGCCAGTACATCGTCCTCTTCAGGTCGGCCGTCATCTTGGTGATGCCAGGGTGCACCGAGTACCTGCTGTAGCAAGCCTCAGTCATAATGTCCTCCCGAATCCTGCCCCCAGCCGGTATGTACACCCGTCCTCTAAAGCATAACAACCCATCCTTCTCTGTATACTCCCCGATCATGCCCGCCTTCAATGTCCTGAATACTGGCTCTAGCTTGTCATCCATTCTCTGCTCAGCCCTGATGCGATCTCGAATATCATCGGTAGTGATCATCGCGGCCAGATACTCCTCATAAATCTCTGAGTCATTCGAGGACACCAAAGTAATCTGCATATCCTCCATCATCCGTACGAGCTCCATAACCATCAACTAGGGCTCTGCTCCTGAAGTGGTAGTCTTTCGGCTCAGTGCGTCCGCCACCACATTCGCCTTTCCTGGGTGATAGTGTGTCGTGTACTCATAATCAGATAGAAACTCCACCCATCGTCTCTTGTGTATGTTCAACTCCTGCGTATCAACATATTTCAAATTCTTGTGATCCGAAAATATGTCGCAGTGCACACCATAAAGATAATGCCGCCAAATCTTCAGAGCGAACAACACTGCACCCATCTCTAAGTCATGCACAGGGTCATTCTGCTCATGCTTCTTCAGCTGGCAGGAGGCGTATGTTATCACATGCCCATGCTGCATCAGTACAACACCCATCCCCTAAAATGACGCATCAGTGTACACCTATAAGCCCTCCTTCGCAGACAAAAGTGCAAGGATAGGGGTCGATGTAAGCCGACCCTTCAACTCCTGGAAGGCCGCCTCGCACTGCGGGGTCCAGATGAACGAAGTGTCCTTCTTCATCAAAGAAGTGAGTAGGTGGGCTATCTGAGAGAATCCCTACACGAAATTCCGATAGTACCCGGCCAATCCCAGAAAACATTAGACATCCGTGGCCGTCTTCAACTGGGGCCAGTCTAGCACAACCTGAATCTTTGCAGAATCCACCCCACCGCCAATCTTTGCAGAAGTGAGTAGGGGGTGGCAAGTTTGTGCGTACCTCCGTATTTAGCTAATGTCTTAGCCATAAGAGCATTACAGAAATGCATTCCCCTATCACTTACAATTGCGTGAGGCGTGCCGAAGCGAGAAAATAGTTTTTTAAGAAATGTAATGATGACTCGCGCGTCGTTGGTGGGGAGAGCTTGCGCTTCCGCCCACCTCGATACGTAGTCGACCGCCACTAAAATATACATATTTTTGAAAGAGGGAGGAGGGGGCCAACAAAATCTATGCCCAAAAATCTAGGACTTCGCATTCTAAAAATATGTTTTGGGGCATCTCATCACGACGAGAGATGTTACCCGACCGCTGACAGCTATCGCATGCACGCACAAAAGTGTGCGCGTATTTGAAGAGAGTGGGCCAAAAGTAGCCCACCTCTAGCACCTTCTGAGCGGTCTGGTTGGCTTGATAATGCCCACCGGCTGGACCCTTGTGGCAGTGCTTAAGAATTTGCAAGCACTCCACACCCGCAACGCATCTTCGGACCGCTTGGTCCGTGCAGATACGAAAAAGAAATGGGTTCTCCCAAAAGAAATTTTTCAAGTCAGAAAAGAATTTCTTCTTTTGATGACTTGAAAACTCTTTTGGAAGCACCCACACTACTAAGTAATTTGCTAAATCTGCGAACCAAGGCGAAGATGACGAAGAATAATGAATGGCTAGGAGGCGTTCCTTGGGGAATCTGTCATTTATTTCAGATTCGACGAGCGCTTCCGCACCCAGATTTTCTAAGCGGGAGAGGTGGTCTGCCACTAGATTTTCCGCGCCCCTCTTATCTCGGATCTCCAAATCAAACTCTTGTAGGAGGAGAATCCATCAAACAAGGCGGTGCTTCACGTCATTTTTAGCTAATAAATATTTAAGGGCAGAGTGATTGGTAAATATGATAACTTTAGAAAGCGTTATATACGAGCGAAACTTATCAAAAGTGAAGACGACAGCTAAGACTTCCTTTTCCGTTGTCGTGTAATTTACTTGTGCGGAAGTGAGCGTCTTGCTAGCGTAATAAATTGGATGAAAATGTTTTTCTACGCGTTGGCCAATAACGGCACCTAAGGCAATATCACTAGCGTCACACATAATTTCGAACAGAAGGGACCAATTAGGGGCCACTAAAATTGGAGAGGTGATAAGTTTTTGTTTTATTAAATTAAAGGCGGACTCGCATTCGCTACTAAAGATGAAACATGATTTCTTTTCCAAGAGGTGAGTTAGCGGCTTTGTTATTTTTGAAAAGTCTTGAATGAAAAGTCGGTAAAAGCCCGCATGTCCTAAGAAACTCCTAATAGATTTTACATTTGTTGATTGCGGAAGTTTTACTATGATTTCTATCTTGGCCTTATCCACCTCTATCCCCTTAGATGTAATCATATGGCGGAGGACCAAACCTCCTCGAACCATAATGTTGCATTTTTCCCAATTTAAAACAAGGCTTGTGTCCTCTCACCATTGAAGGACATGATATAGATTGTGAAAGTAATCGGGAAAAGTGCATCCGAAAACAGAAAATTCATCCATAAAGACTTCCATAATGTCTTCTACTAGCTCGCCAAAGATCGCTAGCATACATATCTGGAATGTAGCCGGCGCATTGCAGAGTCCAAATGTCATTCTTCGGTATGTGAAGGCGCCAAACGTGCAATTAAAAGTTGTTTTCTCTTGATCATCGGGGGAAATGGGGATTTGGAAAAACCCCGATAAACCATTAAGAAAACAATAATATGGATGACCAGATAAACGCTCTAAAATCTGGTCAAGAAACGGTAGTGGGAAATGGTCCTTGCGGGTGGCATTATTAAGTTTTCTATAATCGATGCACACTTGCCAACCCGTAACAGTACGAGTTGGGACGAGCTCGTTTTGCTCATTCGCCACTACGGTAAGATCGCCCTTCTTGGGCACGACATGCACGGGACTAACCCATGTACTGTCCGAAATAGGGTAGATAATCCCCGCATCTAATAACTTAATAATCTGGGCTTTAATGACGTCTTTCATGTTTGGGTTAAGACGACGTTGTGGCTGAATCGTTTTGCGGCAATTATCATTAAGAAATATCTTATGGGTGCAAAAGGAGGGGTTAATCCCCTTTAAGTCAGAGATTTGGTACGCAATTGCGTGGCGATGTTTAAGTAAAATTTCCAATAATTTGGAAGTATCCGAATCACTCAAGTCCGAAGAAATAATAACGGGAAGCGTATCGCCTTTTCCCAAAAAAGCGTATTTGAGTGATGCGGGTAAGGGTTTGGGGTCTAGGATGGGTGGTTCTTTTAGGGAGGTTTTAATTCCTATATCTTTCTTACCAATTGGTTCGAAAGGCAAGTCTATAGAGGTATCCTCATTCCTGCTAAAATTTTTGAGCGCATAAATATCGTCATTTAAAAATACATACTCGAAAACGGGAGAAGAACAATCTCCAAAAAAGGTATCTAAAGAATAGCAGAAATCGTCGCTCGATGACAAATTGTCCATCGAGGGATTAATAGAGAAAGTTACTTGATCATCTCCTACTCGGAGGAGAAGACTACCATTACTAACATCTATTAGTGTGCGGGAGATGGCGAGAAAAGGGAGACCGAGTATTATTGGTACCTCGGCGTCCTCCTCGATGTCTAAGATGACGAAGTCTACCGGAAAGGTAAACTTGTCTACTCGGACAAGGATGTCCTCCACTACCCCGATAGGGAAATTAACCGAGCGATCCACTAATTGTATGCACATATTCGTAGAACTAGGAGTACCCAAACCTAAACGTTGAAAGAGCGAGAACGACATCAGATTAATGCTAGCCCCTAAATCAGCTAAGGCTATTTTACTATTATATTGCCAAAAAGGCACGGGATGGAAAACTGTCCCGGGTCATTTTGTTTTGTGGGTAATTTATTAGTAAGGGCCGCCGAGCAGACAACGTTGAGAGATACATGCGAAATATCCTCTAATTTACGTTTATTAGAAAGTAATTCTTTTAAAAATTTCGCATATTTGGGCATTTGCGAGATAGTCTCGCAAAAAGGAACATTAATATGAATTTGTTTTAAAAATAAAATAAATTTTTTGTATTGCGCGTCCTTACGCTCGTTATCTAATTTATGCGGATAAGGTAAGACCTTGTTTAAAATATTTTTTTCATTTAAAATTGGTAAAGGCTGCGTAAACGAAGAAGAGGGAAGAGGGGTCAGAGGTGAAATATGTACCTGTGGATCGATCCGTTTTGGATCAATCACCACTTTTCTACTACGAAGGGTTATAGCGTTGGCGTTCTCCCACGGATTGGGCTCCGTGTTTTGCGGCAGTGCCCCGAGCGCGCGCTCGGACATTATCCTCGCCAGCTGTCCAACATGTTGTTCAAGTGTTTTTAGCGATCCGGTGATGTTCCGGATATTTGATTCGTTGGATGCTATATATTTTGAAAAATTCTCCTCCATCGGTGAGTGTTTTGGAAGAGGTGGAGGCGGCAGAAATCCTGGCTCATAAGAGATAGGGGGACGCTGAGCATTGTTCGGGTTGCTCCAAGAAAAATTGGTGTGATTCCTGCAACCGGGATTATAGTTATTACTGTAAGGGTTGTTGTTGGGCTTGAAGGAAGGGCGAGCTGTATTTCCTATGAAGTTCACGAACTCTTCAGCCACGCAGATGTTAAGGGGAATAAAACAAGGCGGAGTGGAGGAGGCAGCAGACATCTCCGCCACCTGCTTTGTTAACCTTTCAACTTGAAGGGTTAAAAGAGCAGTGACATCCACTTCAAAAAGGCCAGCCGCCGGATTTGGGCATCCCCGCGGGGCGTTCCAATGATAGGCGTTCATAGCCATCTCTTCGAATAAAGCCTAGGCGGCCTCGGGGGTTTTGTTGTTAAGGGTACCCCCGACAGCCGCGTCAATCATTTGACGCGTCTGAAAATTAAGGCAGTTATAAAAAATTTGTACCTGCAACCACGTTGGCAGCGCGTGGTGCGGGCACCGGCGGAGGAACTCCTTAAACCGTTCTCAAGTCTCATAAAGAGACTCAGGATCGTTTTACACAAACGAAGAAATGTCCGCACGCAACTTTGCAGGTTTTTGCGGGCGGAAAGTACTTCGTTAGGAACCGCTCCGTCAACTCAGCTACATGGTGATACATCCTCGTGGGAGGGAATTCAACCATGCCTTTGCTTTGGACTTAAGGGAAAAAGGAAATAAGCGCAAGCAAATGGCGTCATCAGTGACGCCATTAATTTTGAAGGTGTCGCATATTTCCAAAAAGTTGGACAAGTGGACATTCGGTTCCTCATCCGGCAGTCCATCGAATTGCACGACGTTTTGGACAATTTGAATGACACTTTATTTTATTTTAAAATTATTATTCGCCATCGTATGGTGAACAATACTAGACCAAGTATCGTCCAAATGCGGCCGGGCGTAATAAGATATTGTTCGCTTGGCGGCCGCGTTCGGATTAGGGTCGGCCATTACTATGACAGAGGGTTCTCTGATAGATTCTTCGGGGTCTAAAGAAGGAATTCGGCGTTGAGATCGAATACGTGCAAGGGAGCGTTCGATCTCAGGGTCGAAGTTAAAATCTTCAGACTCGGAGGGTTGTCCACGGGTCATACACCCTAAAAAAAATAAAAACGAAGGAAACTTTTTTGGTTTTTGTTTGTTTTTTTAGAAAATAAGTAAAAGTAATAGACTCCGGAATTCGGAATAACAACTCAAAAGCGCTCCCCGACAACGGCGCCAAAAACTTGATGGCCCGCGAATAGACTCTTATGTGGGTGGTTGGTTCGATGAGTCGTTCGCCGCGGGCTTGCTAAGGTAGGCAAGTGCACCTATCGCAAGTAGAACTCAATATTCAGGAGAATACCAAGGTCATATTGTTCTAGGGGTCGGGTTGATTATTCTTATTCCTCCAGGAGGACTATTATTTTACTGAAAGTAAGGAGGAGATTTTGATTAACTAAAGACGGAATAAATAAAAGAGCAAAAAATGATTTAGAAAGATTCGATGAAGGGTTAACGCTCGACACCGAATCAAATTAAGGCTAAAATTACTTTTAATAATTATTGAACTTAGATTTCAAATTAATAAAAGGAAACTTGGCCGTGGAGGTTCCAAAGATATGAGCTCACCCAGCTATAGGGATATCGCTGACCTGAATGCTAAGACTATTCGACCGAACGTTAGTCTGACGAAGGATTCTTCTTAACGCCCGCTTTACGCTAAGAACCCCGCTATTGGGTGGGGGAACCCAATCCGGAAGAATTACGCTTGTCCTCTTTCGAGGGTATGCACGCAACTCTCTTTACCCAGGGGTGATCTGTCCATACGCACGGCCTCTCGGCTAGCTAGTGTATGGATAACAGAAATAAGGCCCACACATCGATTTGTGGTCCTACGCTTCGTTAACCCGGGGTAAACCTTAAGTCAAAAAATTAAAGTGAAAACTAAGAACTTTAATTATTTCAAATCATTTTTAATGTCTCAATGCTCTTCAATGCCAAGCCTAATAATGATTAGCCACACATCGATATGGGGACGGCTTTATAATTTGATAAGGCGCGAGTTCGTAACTAAATGCTAAAGGATTATAAGAAGAAGACATGAAAATAACAAACATTTAGAAAACAGAAAAGTTAGCTAAAAAGAGAACTCACACACACTTCAAATTATAAATAAACAAAAAATCTAAGTTACAAAAAAAAGAAAATTTACAAGTCCTACTCAAACGAGTAGGCGGGAAATAAGGGCGCGCCATTTAACTCTTAACTAGTAGGAGAAAAAAGAAAAGAAGAGAGAAAAAGAAAATTACAAGTCCTACTCGAATGAGTAGGTGGGAAATAAAAAACACGCCATTTAACTCTTAATGAGTGGCAGAAAGAAATGCGCGCACACACACACACTCTACACAAATTAAAAGAAAGCAATAAAACTATCTCCTACACACAACGCACTCTGCATAATTGAAGAAAGCGATAAAATAAAGCATTAAAATTTATCTCCTACACACAACGCACTCTACATAATTGAAGAAAGCACCAAAAACTATTCTCATACACTCACACATACAACAAGAAAGTTGAAATGACAAAATGAAAACCTAACTCATACACTCACACACACAAATTAAATGCAAAATGAAGGTTACCTAAAAATTAAAAAATCTACTTTTTTACACTTACGTTATGCCAAAAACACATAAAAAGAACAAATAAAAATTAAAAGAACAAAAAGTATTTCTAAACAAAGCAAAAAACTAAAACCTTTCAAAAATTAAAATTTCAACTTTTCCATTCTTATGAATTCATAAAAGTGATAAAAAAATGAAAATAAAGTTTAGAAGAACAAAAAAGTTTTACAATCCTAAAAAAAACTAAGTAAAAAAAAGAAGAAACAAAATCATTTTTTTAAAATCTCTTTTACAAATTCATGAGAATGGAAGACATAAAACCTAAAACATGAATAAGATAGAAATCAAAAAGTAAACTATCCTAACTACATTTTTTTGCAAGAAAGTTACTATAACTTTTATCACAATAACAAAATAAACAAGATGAAATAAAAACATCACTTACAAACTCACACACACACATTTGATAAAGAGAAAAACAAAGAGATACAAAGGGATAAAAGGAGAAAAAGATAAGCCACCCATATGAATTTTTCATGCCATGTAGAGAGAGAAAATCTAACATTTTTATTAACATAATCAAACTATTACAAAGCTAAAAGCTAAAGCAAAAACAAACATGAAAGGAGGGGGGGGAGAAATCTCCTTACATAGCACTTGAATCCACAAGGCAGCCCACAAAAACACACTAAATTTGCTTAAAAAGTGAATCCTTGGTCATTACAGAAATGAAATATTTATAGAGAAATTTTTTGAAGAACACGCCCCCTGACATGGCCGTGTAGGGGGGGGGGGGTGTCAGCACTATTTGTGATGTGATCTGGCGATTTGACTGGAAAGTTGACTTCGGGTTGTATTCGAGGATCTCACGCCCCGTGTCACGAGCGTGACTCTGGGCGTGTCGGGGAGGTAGAACTGGGTGTGGGTTGCGTCAAAAGTCATCGGCGGCATATTGTCGGCAAAGTGGAGGAGTCACGCCCCAGGTCACGGGCGTGATGTCGTGCGTGTTGGCTTGAGTCGACGATCATCGAGAGAAATTTGTCGAGCTTGAGTGTCACGACCACGGTCACGGGGCGTGTCAAATGACACGGGCATGACCCCGGGCGTGACTAACTTTTATCTTCAAAAACAGCAGCTTTCCACCGGTTTGACGTATCACGCCCTAGTCACGGGCGTGACCCAAAGTACACGGGTGTGACATGGCAAAATTTTGACTTTTTCCTAAAAATTTCAGAAATCAAAATTATGGTTATGTTAGGTAAATATTTACAAAAAGGAGCAATTTATAAAATAAAACTAACTAAAAAAAGCAAAACTAAACTAAAATATCATAATAAAAACATAGAAAAAATGCATATGATTACAACTTATCAATAAGGAGTAATATTTTGCAACATGTTGTAGGGAGTGTCTGCATTAGGATTGGGCTTTGGAACAACCTTAGTAGGAGCTTTCATTTTCTTAACAATCTTGTTCTTTGCTTTTGAATCATCAGAATCATCAGAGTCTTCATCATCATTGCATCATCAGATGATTCTGGAGGATTGTCATATAAAGCATCAATTGCCTTCAAGATATCTTTAGAGATCTGCTTCTCAGCCTGAGGAAGTACTTGAGGTACTATAGCTTCTAGTTCAGCAACACTTTCAGAAACTAATTTATTCTCTTCTTCTATATCAGCAAGAATAATATCATCCAGATCTGGTAAAGGGCTATCATACATTTTATAAGTAGGAGGGGAAAAAGCTTTGGGAGGGGAGATACCCTTAGGAGCTGATACTGTTAGAGGCTGCTCATTGTCTGCAAAACTAGCCTTCAGTTGCCTAACAACTTCAGGGCTTATTGGAGCAGTATAAGCTACAATAACTCTAGATTGCTGCTCCTCAAAACCGGGTAGAATATTGTTGTAAAGAAAATTGAAGGAATCTAGTAAAGAATCTATATTAATTGTGGGATTTATAATATAATCACCAACAGTAATTATTTCTGCCAAAACTGTGTCAGCCATGTCTATATCAGAATCTGTAAACAAATCAATTATTTCTGCTGGAGGGGTTGCGTCTGCTGAATCATCAGACATATTAGAATCTGCTGCTGCTGCTGTACAAGGAGGAACTGGAGCTTCTTCACAGAACATCTCCCCCTGACTGGGTTTAGAGGGTCCTGAAGCCAGTCCTCTAGAAGAAGCGACAGAAGACAGGGCAATAATTCTGGAAGAGAGAGAGAGAGGATGGAAGCAGAGAGAGAAGCAATAGCATTAGCTATAAGTTGCTCAAGGGTTGGGGAAATAAAAGCAAGAAGATCTTTTGCATTATCAGAAAAGTTTAGGTATAGGGGTTCAGGAGCAGAGGAGGTGTAGGGAGTGTGTTGTCCACAATTTGAACAAACAGAGAAGGCATGTGAGAAGTCTGTGTGGGTGTATTTTGGAAATGTGGAAGGGGTAATGGATGGAATGTCAGTTGTTGAAGTTGGAACTGTGGTAGTGGGTGGAGAGGTTGTTACCTGAATTGGAGAATTATATGGAGAAGGTTGATTGGACAACAGATTGAAGGATGGTTATCAGGTAGATGCAATGTTAGATATATTAATATGAGGTGAAGAATAAGGAGGTGGAGATGGAGTAACCTCATGAATGACTGTGGGAGAATGTGGAGGTAATGGTACGGGATAAGGTGAAACGGGAGGGATAATGGTATACCAATTGAAATATATGGTATATCACTGATACCTATAGAAAGATAAGGGGATAATGGAGGATGGTTGATGTTGTTTAGAAGGTGAAGGAATTCTGGTGTAGGGAAGGGCATCTTTTGGAGGTGGACGAGTGGCTGTCACTGCCCTAGTTCTCTCAGAAGTCCTGGAAGAGGAGGAAGCCTTGGATGGCTTTGAGATTATCCTCTCCCATCTACCGAAAAGAGCAGATGTAAGCCTCTTTGAGGCAGTAATGAACACTGTCAGGGATACAAGTAGTTCAAGTGCCTTCTCTTGAAGCAAGATTCCCAGAATCCTCGCAAAACACCCTTCTTTCTTTGTATTCTTCTTCTTTATTAACTCAAATAAAATCTGTCCCCAGTTTACTGATTTATTCTTAACCAGAGCACACATCACTAGAAATTAGTGCATGGTGATATAGTCATGGGCTATATGCTTGACCAATAACACCTTGCCCACTATGTCTGCAAGAAATTTGTATTGAACAAACAAGTTCTTTTTCAATAACTTATTGTTATTTCCTTCTGAATGCCCCATTATGCTCAGCATATTCTCATATTCATTATTATCCAATTCTATATCATCTTATCCAGTAGCCAAATCAAAAATTTCAGTTAGAACTATAGGAGTCAGAATGACTTGGGGGCCGCTGATGGTGCCGATCTTTGTCTCTGCGTCAGGAGATGTTGTAGAGAAAACCCATTCCCTGATTTCATTTGCTGATATCTTGATTCGGGTGGACATAAGTTTCTTCAGTTTTTGTTCCTCACACAACAGTAGGTTGTCGATGAATATTTGATCAGTGTGAGAGAACGAGTCAAAATCAATATCGAATCCTGTGTCAAATTTCATTGCTACAAGAGAGTTCGCCGGAATCACCATTGTTCTCCTACAAAAGAAAACAAAAAGATCAAGTGTAAGGGGAACAGAAAGAACGGGATGGAGCTCGAAGAAAACCGAGATATATGATTTTCAGAATATGAAGCGGCAGACTCCGTCCGACGAAAAATAAAAAGTTATTCGATCTCAGGTCGACGAAAGCTTTTATTGAAGAAAGAGTTCGTCGATCTCAGTCTGAAGAAGGGAAAACATTTCATCATGCTCAGGTCGAAGAAATATTTCTTAATCAATATCATTGATCTCCGTTCGACGAATAGAACTTCACACAGAGAGTTTGTCGATCTCAGGTCGACGAATTTCTCAAGAACTTTTCTCAGTTTGTCGATCTCCATTTGACAAACTGTGGCAAATTCTTCAACCACAGATAAAAAATTAAATTAATGCATCTCCGTTTATCATGCCTAGCTGATTCATAAAGAACAGATATTTCTTTTTGTCAATACACTCTCTAATGATATTATTCTTGCTGATATAAAAAATTAAATTAATGCATCTCCGTTTGGTGAAGATATCTGCCTTTTGCAAATCAGTAGAGAGAAAGGTGAGATTAATTTTCTTTTTGTCAATACACTCTTTAATGAAATGATGTCTTACATCTATATGCTTAGTTCTACTATGATGCACTGGATTCATTACAATAGAAATTGCACTGGTATTATCACAAAGTAGAGTTGAATTATTTAAGTTGACACCATAGTCTAGGAGTTGGTTCTGAATCCACAGTATGTGTGAACAACAACTGCCAGCTGCTATATACTCAACTTCTACTGTTGAAGTGGACACAGATGTTTGATTCTTGCAAAACCAAGGCACAAGACTATCACCAAGGAACTGATATGTCCTTGATGTGCTCTTTCTGTCTACTCTAAATCCAGTAAAGTCAGCATCAGAGTATCCAGTTAACTCGAATTCTGACCCAGTTGGATATCAGAGTCCTAGATTAGGGCAACTCTTTATATATCTCAATTTTTTTTAAAGAAAATAAGGTGAGATTCTTTAGGGTTCACCTGGAACCTAGCTCAAAGACATGTAGCAAACATAATTTCTGGTCTACTTACTGTAAGATATAACAAGGACCCAACAATGGCCCTATATAATTTCTGATCTATAGGTTTCCCATGTTCATCAGAATCAATTACAGCATTTGTATCCATAGGTGTTTTCTTTGCTGAAGCATCAACCATCCCAAACCTTTTAATTAGCTCCTTAGCATATTTGGATAGGGATATAAAGATGCCATCTGGAGATTGCTTCACTTGGAGACCAAGAAAGTAGGAGAGCTCATCCATGCTACTCATTTTAAACTTGGAATGCATAAGGTTGAAGAACCTTTTGCATAATTTGAAATCTATAGAGCCAAATATAATGTCATATACATATATTTGTACTAATAAGATTTTATCATGATGATACATAATAAATAAAGTCCTATCTACTATGCCTCTAGAAAAATTATGCTCTAAGAGAAAGCTAGCAAGGTTTCATACCAAGCTCTTTGAGTTTGCTTTAGACCATAGAGATCCTTATGCAATTTGAAAACATTAGAGGGATGAGTAGGAGAAATAAAACCTGGTGGTTGTTCTACATAGACCTCTTCTTTGAGTTCACCATTCAGGAATGCACTTTTGACATCCATTTGGTATACTTTGAACTTCTTATAGGCTGCAAAAGCTAGAAATATCCTGATTGCTTCTATCCTTGCAATAGGGGAAAAAGTTTGGTCATAATCTATGCCTTCATCTTGTTTGTATCCTTAAGCAACTAATCTTGCCTTGTTCCTTATGATAAGACCTTGAACATTAAGTTTGTTTCTGAATACCCATTTAGTTACAATGACTGAATAGTATTTGGGTCTTGGAACTAAATCCCAAACTCTACATCTCTCAAATTGGATGAGCTCCTCTTGCATTGCAATAATCCAGTTTGGATCTTACTCAACACCTTTATGGATTGGGGCTCAGTTTGAGATATGAAGCAAGCATGCATCATGTCTTGATGGAGTTGATGCCTTGTTTGCACACCAACTGAAATGTTTCCAATCACTTGAGATACAGGGTGATCTCTAAGTGTGACAAATTCAGTATGAGGAGTTGGTTGAGCAACAGCTTAGGGAATTAATTCCTCTTGTGGAATTACAGCTGTTGTTGTCTCTTCACTAAGTTCAGTATCTTCATCTTCACTATTTTCAGCAATATGTGGAGAGGGATGGCTAACAGCCTCATTGGTGAGGGTCAATGCATCCAACTTCTCACACAGATTTGGTTCATGCAAACTCTCACTGGTAGAAGGAATCTTCTCCTTGTAAAACATGTTAGTTTCATCAAAAGAAATGTGAATAGATTCTTCCATTTTCATAGTCGATTTATTATAAACCCTATAAGCCTTTCTAACTTGTGAATATCCTAGAAAAATTCCTATTTCAGCATTACTTCAAACTTTCTAAAGTGTTTCTTATTATTGTTATGAATATAATAAATGCAACCAAAGATTTTTAAATAATCTACTTTAGGTTTCTTCCCTTTGAGTAGTTCATAGGGGGTCTTGCCCTTAAGTTTGGGAATCAAACTTCTATTCAGTACATAGTTTGATGTGCTCACAGCCTCTTCCCAAAAGGATAGGGGAAAGTGAGCATCTGCAAGTAATGTGTCTGCAGCTTCAATCAGTGTTCTGTTTTTCCATTCAGTTACCCCATTTTTTTGAGGAGTTCTAGGAGTAGAGAAACAATGCCTGATACCTTCCTTCTCACAGAATTCTTGCTTGGGAAGAGACTCAAACTCAGTACCATGACAACTTCTGATCAATGCAACTGGAGTAGAGTACTCAATCCTTATGCTCTTAAGAAAATCTGTAAGAATTTTGAAGTAATCTGACTTGTTTCTCAAGAAGAACACAGAAGTGAACCTTGAGGAGACATCAACAATTACTAAGGTATAAGAATCCCCTCCTAGGCCCTGTACAACAATCGATCCAAAGAGATCCATGTGTAGTAAGTACAGAATCCTATGTGAATCACTCTTATTAAGTGACTTAAAACTATTTTTAGTTTGCTTGCCAAACTAACAAGCCCTTCAAAGGCTTTTCTTCTTGTAGGGGCAAGAAGGCAATCCTCTAACAAGGTTGTCTCTAGAGAGTTTAGCAATGTTTTTTAGATTTAGATGACCTAATCTCCTATGCCAAAGATCATTATTATTTCTATTTTGATTAAATAGACATATTTCTGATTTTGCTGACTTAAAATTAACTACATAGATATTTCCTACTCTAGTACCAGTTAAAACTACTTGGTTATCTATAGAAGTAATAATACATGAAGTTTTGTTAAATGATACCTGAAACCTTTTATCACATAACAGACTTATGGATATAAGGTTGTGCTTCAGTCCACTTACATAAGCTACCTTCCTTAAGGTGACTGCTCCAATCTTGACCTTTCTATATCCTTCAGTCTAGCCATAATTGGAATCACCAAATATTACTTTAGGTACAAGCTTAGACTTGTAGTTGATTAGGTTGTCCTTATTTTCAGTCATATATTTTGAACAACCACTATCCAAATACCATTCTTGCTCTGTGGTGGGATAGTCTTTCACCTGCATTAAAATAGATTAGCTATTCTTGACCCAGGTTACCCGGGGTCCTTGTTTTTTTTCATAATTAAAACTAGAAATATAAGAGTATTCAGGTTGTCTTTTATAACCTAGAGGTGAAATTTTCTAGGTGGAATTATCCACTGGGTGAATGGATTATCATAATGTCTAGGTTGATTAAATGTTCTAAAAGAATTAAAGTTTCTATTAATATGAATTGGGTTCGATGAATTCTGGTATGTTCGTCGATCTGAGTTCGAGAATGGGGATGAGTTCATCGAACTCCACTCAGAGAATAAAAGTATTTATTCTCTGGGCCCCAAAATCGTCGATCTCGGGTCGACGAACCATACTGGTTTCGTCGATCGTAGTTCAATGAATAATTATAATGAAAATTTACGTTCGGAGTTCGTCGACTTGAGTTCGACGAACTGTATACATTTCGTCGATTTGAGTTCGACGAAATTTGTTGAACATTGTTACAGATAAAATTTTTCTTATTCTTACTCTTTTTCTTATTCTTTTATTTTATTTCTGGTTGTTTAACATTATTATTATCTATCTTTTTTTTCCCTTTTCTAACACAAATTTTATTGGAGTTGTTAGAATATTTTTCTTTACTATGGTGGGTAAGCTTGATGAAGCACATATGCCCAGCTTGCCATTTAATTTGGCATTAACTGTGCTTATGATGTCCATCAGCTTAAGTCTTCTCCCATTGAGAGATTCCTCAAGTTTCTTTGCCTCACTTAATTTAGTTTTTAATGAAATGACTTGTTCGTTGACTAAATCTAAATCATTTTTCAATTTGATATTTTTAGCAAATAGGTTATCAAATTCAGCCTGTCTCTCTCTAAGTATTTTTATTTCCTTTTCTGACTTTATTAAATCATTACACAAAGATTTAAATTCAATTTTAAAATCTTCTGAATTGAAATCAAATGAGGAGATTACCTGATATTCCATAGATTCTGAATCTTCTTCTGATTCTTCTGCTTGTTCCTCAGCATTAGATTTGTTACAGGAGGCATTGATATCCATAAGGAAAACTTCCCTTGCTTTTGCCTCCTCTTCATCTTCACTAGAGCTGGAAGATGAGGATTCTTTATCTGTATCACTCCAGGTCTAAGCAATGAAACCTTTCTCCTTCCTTTTATACTTGCTGGAGGAGGGCTTGCTATAGTGCTATTTCCTGGTTTCTTTTTCTCTTCTTTTCTCCTTCTTTTGGTTCTCTAGTCACTCTGAGATAAAGTACAATGACTTCTTGCAACCAAAATAAACAACTTCTTTAGTGGGTGTCTTGTCATACCTTGGCTTGTCTGTTAGATCCCTAGTTTGATTTTGGCTAGGTTCACTAAGTTAGGATCTTGTGACCCATCATGTATAGCCAGGGTCATAGTTGTGTCCCAGAGTCTAGGTAAAGTCCTTAGGATCAACACTACATGGAATAACCATCATCAGACTGCCAAAGACTCAAGACTTAGAGATTTTCTAAAGACTCAGTAAAATGAGTTCGACGTTCGTCGAACTCTGGTCCATAATTGTCGTGCTCAGCTCGATGATCTTAGAGAAAATTCTCTGAGCTGAGCTCGACAAACTTTATTCTCAGGTCGACGATCTTTGGACTCTACCTTCAGCATTCTAAGTCCAGACTTTGTTCTCTAGACCCCAGTCGATGAACTTAGTTCTTTGATCGATGATTTCTGAATTCTCTACTTCAACTTATTATTCCAGAAGTTTCTCAATTTATCTAAGTCCAGAATCATCTATACTCGACGAATTCAAGCTTCTCAGCTCGACAAACTTTGACCACCTTGACAAGAATTATCAAGCAGTAGTTAGTGCTCCTCAGCTCGATGATCTTGATGTGCAGAATATGCAAAGTTTCTAGAGAGTGTAGTTCTATTTTCAGCTCAACGATCTTGGAACTCAACTTGATGAATAGAAGCTGTCTGGTCGACGAACACAACTTCTCAGCTCGACAAACTGTGGACTCAGCTCGATGATTTCTGTTCTCTGTTTGATGAATGCAGACTTAATCATTTCCACTCTTCTGTCCCTTTCCTAATGTAATAATTCCTGAGTAATTAATGCTTCAATACTCTCTGAATATAACCATTAGACAAATCATTAATTATGGTCTTCTCCAGGATTATTGCTTGCCGTTTTTCCATGGGACAGTTGGGGAAATAAATCGATGTAGTTTATTATCAAGGCCGTCAGCATTGATTACAGAGGAATTCAAATTTCAAAAGACAATTTTTGACAGGAAATATAAAAGAGACTTTCCCCCTTTTCCTGCTGACAAGATACAGAAAAGACAGACAGAGAAAGCATTCACACACAAGAGAAGACAGACACACATAGTCAGTAACACAATCAGTCTGAATCAAGGATTTCTCTGCTCACTCTCAATACAGAACTCTGCAAAAGAAAAGAAGACCTAGACCAGAAGAACATCAGCTATCTGAAGAAAAAGAACAATCAATCAAAAATCAAGAGTCTTCATTCTTCAACTCTCCAGGACACTTTAAAGGACAACATCAATTCCATCTGTCAAGAAGTTCCTGAAGATCTTTTCTGGTCAAGGCCTAAAGATTGAAGGCCTATCACCCTGAAGCAAAGCTCCAGATTTCCCTGAACCATTCCATATCTCAGGGGGAGTTATTTGTTAACATCATATGCACAAGTCTTCTCAGTTGTATATTGAGAAAGAGAAGACAATATCATCTCTCACCCCCACTGTATAAAGGGTTATAACTCACTTCAAAAGTTATTCTTGGTTGTAAGTCACCTGACCAAAAGACTTGAGGTTTGGTTTTTGAGCACCTGATCAAAAGCTCATTGGTGTCAGGCACCTGATCAAAAATCTGAGTGTATTCCTACCAGGGTGGTAGAAGAGTGGATGTACCCAGGTTGGGGAACCAATATAATTTCTTGTGTTGTCTGGTTGCCCTTTCTTTTGTTCTTGTTATGTTTGTGCTAGCTAGGTTTGCTATGTGTTTGTGATTATTCATTTGTTATTCTGCAGTTTTTATTTACAGCAAAAGCTGTAAAGTTTTCTAAAGGATTTTAGGATACTCTATTCACCCCCTCTAGAGTATTTCAGATCTAACACATCACTTTCAATTGGTATCAGAGCAGGATTCCCTTGGTTGTATAAGCTAACCATTGAACCAAAGATCCTGAGTTAGATCTATCTTTTCATTTCCATTAGATTTATAGCCACACAACATGGCATAGAATAAGGACTATGCAAGCACCAGACCTCCAGTATGCAATCTGAATAGGTTTGCCATCTGGAAGGCAAGAATTAAGTTGTACATGAACTCTATTGATGAAGATATCTACAACTCCATTTTGACAGGTCCCCCTCAAGCATCTACTTCTGCAACATCTTCAAGCACAACTACAGTTCCACCACCTGAGTGGACTGAAGCCCAGAAGAAGGCAAAGATTGATGATGATAAAAGTGCAAGTTCGATCTGATATACTCTAGAGGGGGGGGGGGTGAATAGATTATGGTGCTTGCTAACAATGTTTTACAACAGTTGTTATAATCCTAAGTGAACAGGGAAGCAAATAATGTAAAGTAATCTAAAGAAGAAGCAATCACAAAGCAATCACAAGCCACAACCAGAAACAAAAATAAAGTAAGCAAACAGATGCCATAAGGAGATAAAGTGGTTCCCCAATCAACCTGGGTACATCCACTCTTCTACCACCCTAGGTAGGAATCCACTGTTGGATGAGTTGATCAGGTGTCCTGGGCACTAATGAGCTTTTGATAAGGTACTGAAAAACCAAACCAGATTTTTTGATCAGGTGTCTTGCCACCACTGAGTTTTGATAAGGTCTCAGAAACCAATCACAAACTTTTGAAGGGAGTTTGAAAAACCCTTTACTGCATAGAGAGAGAGAGAGAGGGATGAGAAGATCTTCTCTGTCAACAGTCAGAGAGAAGATAGTGGATGTTGTCAAAGCTCCCCCTGAGATCTTGAGTTGTTCAGGAAGTGAAGCTTTGCAGTAGGGTGATAGGCCTTCAAATGATTTGATCTCCAGCAATAGATGATTTTAGCAGCAACTGAAATGTGTGGTGTCTGGACTCTTGAATGATGATGGCCTTTGAACACTTGAATCAAAAGAGAACTGAAGATTTTAGTTTGTTGATCTCCTTTGGTGATGGTGTTCTTGTATAAATCTTTGAGACTGAGAATGTCTGCAACTCTCTTTCTTTCTCTTGTGTAATTGTTGATGTTGTAAGAGTTGTTGCAGAGAATATGTTTCTGACTTCTTGTTCTTCTATAGCAGGAATGAAAAATCTAATCTTTTATTCCTTTTTTTTGAATAGAAATGATCCACTGTCCAAGATAGCCGTTAGCCTGTCATTAATTACTTCCTTAATTGCAATTGTCTTCTGGAGGAAACTCCAATAAAATATTCCTTGATAATTCCTTGAAACTTGCTCCAGATTAATTAAAAACGGCTACAAGATCTCTGAATTAAATGCTGACAATAATTCCTCAACTGTCTGAATTTGAATCTTGAAAGTCATTGAACTCTTCAGAAAAACGTCGAACTGAGCTCCACTATCGTTGAACTGAGCTCAGAGACTTGGACTTAGACAAAAACAGATATCGTCGATCTGAGCTCAACTATCGTCGAACTGAGCTCAGAGATTGAGAATCAAACTGGAGTCAAGATCGTCGATCTGAGCTCGAAGATCGTCGAATGGAGTTCGTTGACTTGTTGAAGTTCAGCTCAGAGATCGTCGAATGGAGTTCGACGATCCGTCGAAGTGAGCTCAACGATCGTTGATTGGAGTTCGACGATTCGTCGAAGTGAGCTCAACGATCGTCGATTGGAGTTCGTCGATTCGTCGTACTGAGCTCGACGAAATGACTTGTTCTCCAAAACAGAAAAACCTGGTCTTGATGGCAGCTTCCAAACCTAACTACTAACCCTTAGACTCAATTCTAATTGACCTTTAGATCTATACAATGAGGTCAAAACAGGTTTCCTAAGGGACATAGTGATCCTGACCCAAATCAGTAATAGAGTGTTCCAACTATCTCCCCCTATTTGGGTTAGGATTACTATTTACAGAAATTGGAAAATTAAAAACATACAGAACAATAATATAACAACAAAACATTGCAGAATCACAGACATAATCTCAGATAGATCAGAAATCAAAATAACTGTCACCTTACAGAATTACTCTTTTTCCTTGCTCTTTATAAGTACTATTTCTCTGTTTGGATTGAGAGCTTCCTTTTTAGATCTTCTGTCATCAGCTGCACCTAAAGAAGTTTGTTGCTTAGGCCTGTGCACTACAGCCTCTGGATGCAGCTTCATGTAGCTTTCAGAATCAAAGAACTTGCTGGAAGAATATCTTTCAAGTTTCTTCCTCCTTTGATCTGATAATGTAGTAATACTAGAGGTGTCTTTGCCTTATTCTCTGGCTTTCTTAATCTGATCTAAAGCAGCCAATTCCTTTATCCTGGCTGTCCATGAGGTTGGATTGTTTCAGGATCCTCAAAGGGAACTGGAGGCTCATATCTGTTTGAAGGATTGTCTGCAGGAGCTCTGGAGGAGACTAAGTTTTTTAGCTTGTAAGGAAAGGAACCTGAAGTAGTATTAGTGGAAGCTTGTCCTTCCCTTGAATAAGGGTGTTGTCTGAAATACCCTTTGGAATAGACTTGAAATTCTCTTTGGTTTCCTCTGTAGTTTCCTCCCCTTGACTGATAGCCTCTGGATTGGCTTCCCCTGTATTTAGATCTTCCTTGAGGTTGATAAGAGGATTGGCTTCTGGTAGAAGGTTGAACAGCAGAACTACCACCTGCACAATCAGGTGAGGGAGGAGGTAGAGGAGGATTGAACTGTGAAGATCCTTTCTCATACTTTCTCTTTTTCTTCATAGCCTTCAGTTGATTTTTGGAGTATTGCATCCAATGTTCTGTGATGGAACAGTTATGTTGTATGTAGTATGGAATATCATTGGTATCTTTGACTTTTGCTGGAGGAACCCTTTTCATAGCCTTGCTTCAGGCCTTTCTTTTCCTTGCAATAGTAGCAGAAGAATCATCCGAATCAGTCCTGAACTGATCACTTTTTGAGCTTTGATCATCATATAGTGCATCAATCCTTTTGAGAGAGTCTTTCTGTTGTTGTGATTGAGCAGATGTAACAGTAGTGACAGTAATAGTAGTAACAGCAACAGCAGAAAGAGTAGTAGAAATAACACTGGCAGAAGAAGTTGTAGTAGCAGCAGTAGATACAGCAGTAGCTGGGGCAGCAGATTCAGATATAACAGTTTCAGTAACAGAAATAACATCAGCAGTAGTATCACTTGATGCTGGAAAATCATCACTAGAAGGGGCAACAACAGCAATAACAGTACGCTCAAGAATAAGTGTCTCTGTCATATGTATATCCTAAGATATTAAAACATCAGAAATAACAGCAATATCAACAATGTCAGTACTTTCAACAGAAACTGAAGGAGCAGCAGCAGAAAGGGACTTTACAAAAGAATGTATTAAACTGGTGTCACAGCTTGAAATAGGCACAATGGCCATAGAGAGATCTTCAGATGGCTGGACTGCAGTGTGCTCTGGAAGACAGCTGAAATAAATAGAGTCAAAATCTGATAATAGTGACCTGAGGTCCATTGAGAAAACTTCAACTTGAGATGTTGAGGCTTGAGCTTGAACTGCAGTAACAGCAGCAGCAGACAATCTTTCACCTTCATGAGGCATCTCCCCCTGCCTAGATTCAGAGAAAACTGGATCAAGGCACCCAAAGGAAGGGATTGCCTGAGAGGGAAGAAGAGAAGAGAGCCTAGCAGACAGGTCTGCAACTGACTTGAGAAGTGGAGCCAAGGAGGTCTCCAACAGGAGTGATAGCCCGGGAGCTATAAGCTCATAGAGTCTGTCTGCTAAAGCTGGAAGATCTACATACTCAAGAGGGACTTGAGCAGAGGTAGGGACTTAAGGTGGAGCAGCTGGAGATGTGGGTGGAGAGCTGGTGGATGGTGGAAATGAAGGTTGAGATATCGGGATTGTGGAAATTGAAGATAATGGGGTTTAAATAGAGGGTGTGAAGGAGGGTTGTGCAATGATATCTTGAAGCATTTGTTGATAGGATGTGGATGAAGAGGGTAGATCAGGAGGGGATGAAGGAGAATCATCCATAAAGGAATCATCTATCAGATTGAAGGATGGAATGTTGGATGATGAATCAATTTCTTATTGAGGGTAGTGATGTAAAGGATGGAAGAGTTCTTCAGTTAGTGGAAGAGTTGGAGAATGGATAGAAGTTGGAGATGGGCTGGAAATTATGATGGTGGAGGAAACTGTAATGTTGGATGTGACTGGTGGAGATGAAATAAAAGGTGGAGGAGGAGGAGAAGAAGCAGGCAAGTCTTCTGCAGGGGCAAAGACTTGAGGGAAAGAGACTGCAACAGTCCTTGTGCCTGAAGTTCCACTTATAGAGAGCCTGCTGGGCTTCACTATTTGCCTGTCCCACTTTCCAAACAGGGCACAGGTGAGCATCTTGGAGGCATTAATGTGCACTCCACTGGAAACTAGCAGAGCACGGCAACTATTCTGAAGAAATAGCCCTAATATCCTTCCATAGTTAACAAAATTTTTGTTGATCCTCTTCTTAATCAGATCAAAGAAAACCTCTCCCCAGTTTAATTGTTTCTTATCTACAAGAGCACCCATCAAACATAGTTGATACCTGGAGATGGTATCATGGGCTGAGTGTTTGGCCAATAACACCTTTCCTACAACATCAGCCAAAAAGCTGTACTCCACAGATAGATTTTTCTTCAGGAGTTTGCTAGGGTTTGCATCTGAATGACCCATTCTATTAAGTAAATCAGAAAATTCTTCTCCAAACAGTTCAGCAGAGGCTTCTCCAGAATTCAATCCAAAAATCTCTGTCAGGGCAGCAGGTGGGAGAGATACCTGGGTTCCTGAAATTGATCCAACAACTGTATTCTGATCCTGGTTGTGGGCAGTATATACCCATTCCTTTATTTCATCAGCAGCTAACTTGATCCTGGTAGTCATTATTATAACTAGCTTTTGTTCCTTGAAAAGTTCTAGTATATCTTGGAAGATTTGATCACTGGTGCTGAAAGAATCCATGTCAATGTCAAAACCTGCATCAAATTTAATTACGGCCAGAACTGCAACTGAGACGGCCATTGATTCCTGCAAAAATCAACAAACAAATGACCAAGTGTAGAGAAATTTGGAGGGGAGGAGAAAATTTGCAGAGAGAATGAAGGCGCAAAGAGAGAACGATGGCCAAAAAAATGAATTTTATATTAGGGTTCGACGCAGAAAAGGAAAGATTGTTGAACTCAGTTCGACGATCTGGGCTTCTAAAGGAAACTGAAAGGTCATCAATATCGTCGATCTCCGTTCGACGATATTGGAGAGCGTCGAGCACAGTTCGACGATAGTTTCAGAAAATAAAATCGTCGAGCGCCGTTCGACGATCGCTGACCTGGAGAGATAGTTTAGACTTTCTGAGAAGCGCTGAACTCTGGTCGACGATTTCGGAAAGCGTCGATCTCCGTTCGACGATCTGGGGGAAAAGCGTCGAGCGCAGTTCAGAGACCAGAAACACTCTATATACTAGAAAAATCAAGATGTTTGCCTAGTCTTGGTCATTTTTAGAGTTTTAAAATCTTGGATATTATTTTAGACTTCCTCCATCTAACATTCCTAACTGATTTAGGAAGAAGGTATGTTTCTTTTCATCCAAGGGTTTGGTGAAAATATCACCCCTTTGTAAATCAGTTGGGATATATTGAAGTTCAATTTTATTTTTCTCAACATTATCCCTTAAAAAGTGATGCCTAATTTCTATGTGTTTTGTCCTACTATGGAGGACTGGATTTTGAGCTATAGAAATAACACTGGTATTATCACAAAATATTTTAGACTTCTCTAAGTTGTAGCCATAGTCTAGGAGTTGGTTTTGAATCCACAAGATTTGTGAACAACAACTACCTGCAGCCATATATTCAGCTTCAGCAGTTGAAGTTGACACAGATGTTTATTTCTTGCAAAACCAAGAGACAAGTATGTCACCAAGAAACTGACAAGTTCCACTGGTGCTTTTCCTGTCAATTCTGCATCCAGCATAATCAGCATCAGAAAATCCAGTTAAGTCAAATGCTGAGTCTTTTGGATAGCAGAGACCTAGATTTGGACAACGTTTTACATACCTGAGAATCCTTTTTACTAAGGTTAGATGTGACTCTCTAGGGCTTACTTGGAATCTAGCACATATGCATGTAGCAAACATTATGTCAGGTCTACTAGATGTAAGGTACAGTAAAGAGCCAATCATTGCTCTATATGTTGTCTGATCAACAGGTTTCCCATGTTCATCAGCATCTAATAAATCATTAGTAGGCATAGGTGTTTTCATACATGATGCTTCAGACATACTAAATTTCTTGACCAATTCCTTTGCATACTTGGTTTGAGAAATAAATATGCCTTCAGCATGTTGTTTGATTTGCAATCCTAGAAAGAAGGATAGCTCACCCATGCTACTCATTTCAAATTTAGAATGCATTAGATTGGAGAACCTTCTGCACAAATTTGAATCTGTAGAACCAAAAATAATATCATCTACATAGATCTGTACTAGTAGGGTATGGGACTTATGGGTTCTAATAAAAAGAGTTTGGTCTACTCTACCCCTTATAAATTCATTTTTCAAAGAAAGCATGCTAGGGTCTCATATCATGCTCTAGGAGCTTGCTTGAGACCATATAATGCTTTGTGCAATTTGAAAACATAATCAGGATGAGTTGGAGAGATAAAACCTGGAGGTTTTCTGACATAAACTTCTTCTTTGATATCTCCATTGAGAAAAGCACTATTTACATCCATTTGGTACACTTTGAAACCTTTGTGTGCTGCATATGCTAAGAAGATTCTTATGACCTCCAACCTTGCAACTGTTGCAAAAGTCTGGTCATAATCTATCCCTTCTTCTTGAGAGTACCCTTGAGCAACTAGCCTTGTCTTGTTCCTTACAATGACTCCTTGATCATACAACTTGTTTTTGAACACCCACTTTGTTCCAACAATGGAGTGATCCTTAGGCCTTGGTACTAGTTCCCAAACTTTGTTCTTTTCAAATTGATGCAACTCTTCTTGCATTACAATGATCCAGTGTGGATCTTGCTCTGCATCTTGAATGGATTGAGGTTCAATTTGAGATAGGAAGCAAGTGTTCAACAGGTTTTGGTTGACCTGATTTCTGGTTTGCACACCAGCTGAGATGTCTCCAATTACTTGGGAAATTGGCTGGTCTCTTGATGTTACTAAATCAACAGGAGGTGATGATTGTTCACCAACCTGTATTGTTGTTTCCTCTTGTGGTACAACAACTGGCTCTTCAAGAAGTTTCTCTTCAAGGTGTTGAGTGTCTTCTTCATCTTCACTGCTTTCCTCTTTTTGAATGATTTGTAATCTGTTCAAGTCTTCAGCAAGAGAATGTACCTGCAAAGGTTCTATGGTAGAAGTGTTCTTCTCCTTGAAAGACATGTTAGATTCATCAAAGGATATATGCACAGATTCTTCAATTTTGAGAGTTGATTTATTATATACCCTATAAGCCTTACTGATCATGGAGTATCCCAGAAACACTCCTTCATCAGCTTTAGCTTGAAATTTTGCTAAATACTTCTTGTCATTATTGTGAATATAACAGATACAACCAAAAATTCTAAAATAATCTACTTTAGGTTTCTTCCCTTTGAGTAATTCATAGGGAGTCTTGCCCTTCAGTTTATGTATTAAACTTCTATTCAGCACATAGTTGGAGGTGTTCACAGCCTCTGCCCAAAAAGATAGAGGAAGGTGAGCATCTGACAACAATGTAGTGGTAGATTCAATAGGGGTTCTATTTTTCCTTTCAGCTACCCCATTTTGTTGAGGAGTTCTAGGAGCTGAGAAAGTATGTCTGATCCCTTCACTCTGACAGAACTCTTGCATAAGAAGAGAATCAAACTCTATCCCATGATCACTTCTGATCAGGGCAATGTGAGTATTGAACTCAGTCTGTATGCATTTGAGAAACTCTATCAAACATTTAAAGTTATCAGACTTCTTCCTCAGAAAGAACACCTATGTGAATCTGGAGAAGTCATCTACAACTACTAAAGTGTAAGATTTCCCTCCTAAGCTTTGTACTGTAATGGGTCCAAAAAGATCCATGTGTAACAGATACAAAATCATAGGTGAATCACTCTTATTAAGTGACTTGAAACTATTTTTAGTTTTCTTACCTAATTGACAAGCCCTGCAGAGTCCTTCCTTCTTGTAGGGGCCAGAAGGTAGTCCTCTAACAAGGTTGTCCTTGGATAGCCTAGCAATGGTTCTAAGGTTTATATGCCCTAGTATCTTATGCCATAATACATTAGGTCTACTAACAGAGTTAAACAGGCAAATGTCTACTTCAGTTGAAAGAAAGTCTACTAAATAGATATTACCTTTCCTTTTACCTGTCAACACAGTTGTGTTGTCCTCTGACTTGATCCTGCATAAGGATTTGCTGAAAGTCACTTGGTAGTCTTCATCACATAGCTGACTGATACTGATCAAGTTGTGCTTCAGTCCTTCAACATAGGCTACTTTCTTGAATGTGACTGTCCCAATTTGGACTGCACCATATCCTTTTGTTAGTCCAAAGTTTGAATCACCAAATATGACTTTGGGTCCAAGCTTGACTTTAAAGGATGTGAGATTGTCCTTGCTTCCTGTCATGTGCTTTGAGCACCCACTATCCAGATACCATTGTTGGTTTGATGTTGGATAGGTCTTCACCTGCACATAAAATAATTTACTTGTTTTTGACCCAATTTTCCTTGGGCCTAGGTTGATAACCTTTAAATTCAGAAATAAATGACATCCCTGGTTGACTCTTATAACCTTCAGGATGATATCTCCTTGGAGGTATTATCCATTCAGTATAAGGGTTAAATCTTTGGGATGAAGAGCCCCTAGGTTTGGATTTTGATTTACCCTTGAAGAAGTTTTCAAATCTCTGATCTCTGCTCGAGATCATTGAGCTGCGTTCGACGATCTTGGGTCAGATCGTCGAGCTCCGTTCGACGATCGACTGTGGCAGAGTTCATGGTTTAGAGATCGTCGACCTGAGTTCGACAATTTTGGCTGAGATCGTCGATCTGCATTCGACGATCGTCTAGCTCCGTTCGACGATTTCTGTTGAACACTTAATTTCTTGGGTAAGTCAGAATTCTTCCTAGCTCCTCTACAACTCCCTTCCCTTTATCAGAGATAAACTTAATTGGGGTTGTTAGTACTATATGTTGGCTAGATGAAGCACCCAAGCCCAGTGTACTATTAAATCTCGAGTTCACTGTGCTTGTGATGTCCATTAGCTTGATGCTTCTCCCATTCAGGAATTCTTCAAGCTTTTTGGCCTCTGATAGCTCACTTTTTAGTGAATCTATCTGCTCCCTACAGCACTCCAACTCCTCAGATAGTTTGAGGTTTTCTGATTTTAAGGAACTGTGTTCAGATAATTGATTTCTGAGAGAAATGATTTCCTTCTCAGATTTTAATAAGTCTAAACATAGTGTTTTAAATTCATACTTAAAGTCCTCAAAATTGAAATCAAAGGAGTCTATTACCTAGTCCACTTCAAGTTGAGTCCCTGAGTATGACTCTGAATCTTCTGCATCAGAATTGTGTTATGAGGCATTGATAGCCATCATGCAGAATTCCTTTTCTTCAGCATCATCCTCATCATCACTTGTGCTGGATGAAGCTTCAGATTCCTCTTCTGTCTCACTCCAAGATTCAGCAACAAATCCCTTCCTTGTGTGTTTGTTCTTGCTTGAGGAGGGTTTTCCATTGCTGTTCTTCTTGAAGTCCTTGTCCTTTCTTCTTTCTTTCTTGTCCTTTCAGTCCTTGTTTTTGTTCTCTGGACAGTCAGGCACAATGTGGCCTGGTTTCCTGCAACCAAAGCAAATAATTTCTTTATTATTTGATTTATCATACCTTGGCTTATCATGCTCTTTGTATGATCTCTTCCTGAAGTCCTTTCTGGACATTTTGTAAAATCTTTTGGCCAGTAAGCTAAGCAGCTCAACATTGCCTGTGACCTTGTCTTCAGGCTGCTCTTCAGTGGCTTTGAAAGCTATTGACTTTTCCTTTCTTGTGGCTGGTGAGGCAGCCTTCTGCTCTTCTTCTCTGTTCTTAATGAGCAGCTCATAAGACTTGAGCTTGCCCAATAGAGCTTCTGTTGTGATCTCATTGAGACTTCTGGCATCCTTGATTGGCCAGATCCTTGAGTCCTAAGTGCTTGGGAAGTACATTAGGATTTTGTCATTTAGCTCAGTCAATGAGATCTCTTTATCCAAAGTCTTCAGTTCATTGACTATCAGACTGAGTCTATTATACATTTCAGCTACTAACTCAGCTTCTCCTTTCTTGAAGTTCTCATATTGGGTTATGAGGTGAGATCTTCTGTCTTTTCTTTCATCAGCAGATCCTGAGACTATTTCAGATAGCTTATCCCAGATTTCCTTTGCTGAGTTGCATTCAACCACCTTTTGGAAAATCTCATCAGACATAGTCTGGGCTAGAATGTTCATAGCCTTTGCATCTGCAACTTTCCATTTCTTGATGTCAGCATCTGTTCCTGAGGGAGGTGGAACAACATTTGTACTTGTGTTCTCTGGAGGTCTTGGACACACTGTCAAAACAGAATTGAAGATGTCCTCATCAATAGAATTCATGTAGAGTCTAATCCTTGCCTTCCAAAGTGCAATCTTGGATAGATTGCACAATGGAGGTCTGGTGCTAGCATTATCTTTGTTTTGGGCCATGTTTTGTGAAGAAATAATTCTAATAACAAAATCTACAACAAGCAGATCTGACTATAGGAATCTTTGGGTTCAGGTGTTAGCCTGTGCAACCACTGAGATGTGGTATTTTTAACCAACCTGAAAGATGTGGTATTTTTAACCAACCTGGCTCTGATACCAATTGAAAGTGCAAGTTAGATCTGATATACTCTAGAGGGGGGGGGAGTGAATAGAGTATGGTGCTTGCTAACAACTTTTTACAACAGTTGTTGTAATCCTAAGTGAACAGGGAAGCAAATAATGTAAAGTAATCTAAATAAGAAGCAATCACAAAGCAATCACAAGCCACAACCAGAAACAAAAATAAAGTAAGCAACCAGATGACACAAGGAGCTATAGTGGTTCCCCAATCAACCTGGGTACATCCACTCTTCTACCACCATAGGTAGGAATCCACTGCAGGATGTGTTGATCAGGTGTCCTGGGCACCAATAAGCTTTTGATAAGGTACTCAAAAATCAAACTAGATTTTTTGATCAGGTGTCTTGCCACCACTGAGTTTTGATAAGGTCTCAGAAACCAATCACAAACTTTTGAAGGGAGTTTGAAAAACCCTTTACAGCAGAGAGAGAGAGAGAGATGAGAAGATCTTCTCTGTCAACAGTCAAAGAGAAGATAGTGGATGTTGTCAAAGCTCCCCCTGAGATCTTGAGTTGTTCAGGAAGTGAAGCTTTGCAGTAGGGTGATAGACCTTCAAATGATTTGATCTCCAGCAATAGATGATTTCAGCAGCAACTGAAATGTGTGGTGTCTGGAGTCTTGAATGATGATGGCCTTTGAACACTTGAATCAAAAGAGATCTGAAGATTTCAGTTTGTTGATCTCCTTTGGTGATGGTGTTCTTGTATGAATCTTTGAGACTGAGAATGTCTGCAACTCTCTTTCTTTCTCTTATGTAATTGTTGATGTTGTAAGAGTTGTTGCAGAGAATATGTTTCTGACTTCTTGTTCTTCTACAGCAGGAATGAAAAATCTAATCTTTTATTCCTTTTTTTTGAATAGAAATGATCCACTGTCCAAGATAGCTGTTAGCCTGTCATTAATTACTTCCTTAATTGCAATTGTCTTCTGGAAGAAAGTCTAATAAAACATTCCTTGATAATTCCTTGAAACTTGCTCCAGATTAATTAAAAACGGCTACAAGATCTCTGAATTAAATGCTGACAATAATTCCTCAACTGTCTGAATTTGAATCTTGAAAGTCATTGAACTCTTCAGAAAAATGTCGAAATGAGCTCCACTATCGTTGAACTGATCTCAGAGACTTGTACTAGACAGAAACAGAGATCGTCGATCTGAGCTCAACTATCGTCGAACTGAGCTCAGAGATTGAGAATCAACTGGTGTCAAGATCGTCGATCTGAGCTCGAAGATCGTCGAATGGAGTTCGACGACTTGTTGAAGTTGAGCTCAGAGATCGTCGAATGGAGTTCGACGATCCGTCGAAGTGAGCTCAACGATCATCGATTGGAGTTCGACGATTCGTCGAAGTGAGCTCAACGATCGTCAATTGGAGTTCGACGATTCGTCGTACTGAGCTCGACGAAATGACTTGTTCTCCAAAACAGAAAAACCTGGTCTTGAGTGCAGCTTCCAAACCTAACTACTAACCCATAAACTCAATTCTAATTGACCTTTAGATCTATACAATGAGGTCAAAACAGGTTTCCTAAGGGACATAGTGATCCTGACCCAAATCAGTAATAGGGTGTTCCAACAGATGCCAAGGCAATGAATATACTGGCATAAATAATTTCAGATGATATCTTTCAAAAACTGGCTGAATGCACCTCAGCCAAAGCCATTTGGGACTCCCTAAATCAAATGGTGGCAGGATCAGCAGATGAAAAAAAGGACAGGAGATCCAATCTCATATCCCTATATGAGAATTTCAATAAAGAAGAAGCTGAGACAGTAGCTGATATGTATAATAGGTTAAGCTCAATCATCATTGAGCTAAAAAACTTGGACAAGGACATCACCCTCACTTAGGTGAATGATAAAATCCTTATGTGCTTCCCAAGGTCATGGGATTCAAGGATCTTGCCCATCAAGGAGGCTAGAAGCTTAAATGAGATTTCCACTGAATCTCTCTTAGGCAAGCTTAAGTCAAATAAACAGCTGATCAAATCCAGAGAGGCAGCTGAGCAGAGAACACCTCCTCCAGCAAAAAAAGAGCACAACATTACTTTCAAGGTTGCTGGGGAGACAGAGACTCCAAACATGAATGAAGAACTGATGTCTCTATTTGTCAAGAGATTTTACAAGATGACAAGGAAAGACTTTAGGAGAAAGTCATCCAGGAAGGATGACGAGCCAAGGTATGACAAAAAACTAACTAAAGAAGTGGTGTCTTTTAGTTGCAGGAAACATGGACACTTCATATCTGAGTGTCCAGAGAATCAAAAGAAGGAGAAGAGAAGAGAGAAGGACACAAGAAGATATCATAACAGTAGGCCTTCCTCCAGCAAATACAAGAAGAAGGAGAAAGGCTCTGTGGCAAAATCCTGGAGTGAGACCGAGGATGAATCAACATCTTCCAGCTCCAATGAAGATGAAGAAGAGGCAAGGGCAAAAGAGGTTTGCCCCATGGCCATTTGGTGCCTCCAGGAGCCATTCAGAAGAAGAAGATTCAGATAATGAAGCAGTTTCAGATTCTGAAGCTGACCAGGTATTATCTTCTTTTGATTACAGTTCTGATTCATTTAAATCTGAATTCAAAACCTTGTGCATAGATTTAATTAACTTAGAAAAAGAAATCAAGACACTTAGGGAAAAATTAGGAAACCTAGAGAATGTTAATTCTGAAAACAGTAAGTTAAAGGATGAATTAAACTTAGCTAATGAACAAATCATATTATTAAAACTGAGTTATGTGAGGCTAAACAACATGAGGAAACTCTCAATGGGAGAAGCCTCAAGTTGATGGACATCACAAGTACTGTAAATGCCAGGCTTAATGGCAAGCTACGCTTGGGTGCCTCATCAAGTTTGCCCCCCATCCTCAAGAAGAATATTTTGTCAACACCTATCAAATTTGTTTCAGCTAAAGGGAAAGAAATAATAAACTATAAACAAACCAAAGAAGAAATTCCAAAATTAATAGGTCAAAACAACAAAAATCAGAAGACTACTAAAATCAAGGTTCAGTAGAATTCGTCAAACTCAGATCAACGAAATGTTACCAGTTCGTTGAACTCCAATTGACGAACTCTGAACGCAAACTATAGCTATAATTATTCATCTAACTGCGATCGACGAACTCTGTATGGTTCGTCGAGCAGAGGTCGATGAACGTAGGGCACAGAAAATAAATATGTTCATTCTCTGGGCAGAGATAGACGAGCTTAACCCAATTCGTTGAACTCTGGTCGACGAACTCACAGAAATTTGTTGAACCCAGAAAGACTTAACAGGAATGTTAACATTAACAACAACTCTAATAATTCTAGGAAACCATTTAATCCAGTACCTGATTGGGTAATACCACCTAGAAGATATCACCCTCTAGGATATAAATCTCAACCAGAATTCTCTGTTATATCTAGTTTTTCATATCAACAATACAAAGGACCCAAGGTAACCTGGGTCAAGAACAATTAATTATTTTTCATTGTAGGTGAAGAGCTGTGCAGTAAATAATCAAACATGGTATCGGGACAGTGGATGCTCCAAACATATGACAGACAGCAAGGACATCTTAACCAACTATAAGTCCAAGCTAGGGCCAAAGGTTATCTTTGGTGATTCAAAATGTATCCAATCTGAAGGTTTTGGAGAAGTGAAGATTGGAGCAGTCACTTTCAAGAAAGTGACATATGTCAGAGGACTCAAGCATAACCTCATCTCAATAAGTCAGTTATGTGATGAAGGTTATTAGGTACACTTTAACTCGTCTTCTTGCACCATTGCTAATAAAGAAAAAAAAACAATTTTAATTGGGAATAGACAAGGTAACATATACTTTGTTGATTTTCTTTCTGCCAATTCTGATATATGCTTACTTAATATAACTAGAAATCAAAATAATTTATGGTATAAAAGGCTAGGTCATGTAAACTTGAAAAACATTGCTAGGCTATCAAAAGACAACCTTGTTAGAGGCTTACCTTCTGGTCCCTACAATAAGGAAGGCCTTTGCAGGGATTGTCAACTAGGCAAGCAAACTAAATCTAATTTTAAATCTGTTAATAAAAGTGATTCACCTAGAATTTTGTATTTGCTACACATGGATCTCTTTGGAGCCATTGCTTTACAAAGCCTATAAGGGAAATCCTACACCTTAGTTATAGTGGATGACTTCTCAAGGTTCACTTGGGTGTCCTTTCTGAGATCTAAGTCAGATATCTTTAAGGTTCTTACAGATTTTCTCAGGACCATATAGATTGAGTTCTCTACTCATGTTGCATTAATCAGAAGTGATCATGGCACAGAGTTTGAGTCTCTTCTTATGCATGAGTTCTGTGAGAAGGAAGGTATCAGACACTGCTTCTCAGCTCCTAGAACTCCCCAACAAAATGGGGTAGCTGAAAGGAAAAATAGGACACTAATTGAAGCTGCAGGTATATTACTTGCAGATGCTTACATGCCACTAACCTTTTGGGCAGAGGCTGTAAACACTGCAAATTATGTCCTGAACAGAAGCTTGATACATAAACTAAAGAATAGGACTCCCTATGAATTACTTAAAGGGAAGAAACCTAAAATCAACTATTTTAAAGTATTTGGATGTGTATGTTATATTCACAACAATAATAAAAGATACATTAGAATGTTTGAGGCTAAGGCTGAAGAGGGAATCTTTCTAGGATATTCCCAAGTAAGCGAAGCCTATAGGGTTTTTAATAAATCATCACTAAAAATTGAAGAATCTATTCATGTTACATTTGATGAAGCTAACATGTCTTGCAAGGAGAAAGAAGTTTCTACCAGTAGTCCTTTGCAGGTACCTCACTTGTGCGAGAATTTGGAAGGACTTAACCTTACCCAAGAGGTTCCAACACATCCTTCTCCACAAGTCATTGAAGAAAGTGAAGATGAAGGCACTGAAGGAATTGATATTCCCCCAACAGCAAACATAATTCCACAAGAGGAATTAGTTCCTAATGCTATTGCAGAACCAACTCTACCCACTGATATTGTCACACTAAGGGATCACCCCAGATCTCAAGTGATTGGAGACATATCAGCAGGTGTACAAACAAGGCATCAACTCAACCAAGTTTTGATGCATGCCTGCTTTCTCTCTCAGGTTGAACCTCTATCCATCCATGATGCAGAGTAAGATCCCCACTGGATCATTGCAATGCAGGAGAAATTAAACTAATTTGAGAGATGTAGAGTTTGAGATTTGTTTCCAATACCCCAAATCTACCCAGTAATTGGAACCAAATGGGTTTACAAAAACAAGCTGGATGCCCAAGGAGTGATTGTGAGAAACAAGGCTAGGCTTGTTGCTCAAGGATATAAGGAAAAGGAAGGAATAGATTATGACCAAACCTTTGCACCTGTGGCAAGGTTAGAGGCAATTAAAATATTCCTTGCCTATGCAGCCTACAAAAGATTCAAGGTCTACCAAATGGATGTGAAGAGTGCATTTCTGAATGGAGTATTAAAAGAAGAGATTTATGTTGAACAACCTTCAGGTTTTTTCTCTCCAACTCACCCCTCTTATGTTTTTAAATTGCATAAAGCTCTTTATGGTCTAAAGCAAGCTCCAAGAGCTTGCTATGAGACCGTAACTAGCTTTCTAATAAAGCATAAGTTCATTAGAGGCATAGTAGATAAGAAACCTTTCACTAGACATCATAAGGACCAAATATTATTAGTACAAATATATGTGGATGACATCATATTTGGGTCTACGGATTCCAAATTATGCAAGAGGTTCTATGACCTCATGCATTCTAAATTTGAAATGAGTAGCATGGGTGAGCTCTCCTACTTCCTTGGTCTCCAAGTGAAGCAGCTCCCTGATGGCATATTCATCTCCCAAGCTAAATATGCAAAAGAGCTTATCAAAAAGTTTGGGATGGCTGATGCCTCAGCAAAGAAAACACATATAGCTACAAATGCTGTAATAGACTCTGATCCACATGGGAAACCTATTGACCAGAAGTTATATATGGGGATTATTGGGTCCCTACTATATCTTACACCTAGCAGACCTGATATCATGTTTGCCACATGCCTTTGTGCTAGGTTCCAAGTGAACCCTAAATAATCTCATCTAATTTTCCTAAAAAGAATTTTGAGATATATAAAGAATTGTCCAAGTCTAGGCCTATGGTATCCCACTGAATCAAAATTTGAGTTAAATGGATACTCAGATGCTGATTTTGCTGGATGCAGGGTGGACAGGAAAAGTACTTCAGGAACCTACTAGTTCCTGGGTATGAGATTAGTGTCCTGGTTTTGTAAGAAACAGTCATCTGTGTCTACCTCAACTGTTGAGGCAGAATATATTGCAGCTGGCATCTGTTGTTCCGAGATGCTGTGGATTCAAAATCAATTACAAAACTATAGTCTCAACTTAAATAATTCAACTCTACTTTGTGATAACACAAGTGCTATTGCCATAGCACAGAATACAGTCCATCACAGAAGGACTAAGCATATAGATATTAGACATCATTTCATAAGAGAGTGTGTCGACAAAAAAAATTAAACTTGTCTATATCTACACTGATTTACAAAGAGCTGACATTTTCACCAAACCTCTGGATGAAAGAAACCATCTATTCTTTATAAATCAGCTTGGAATGATCAATGAAGAAAACTTAGTTTAGTTTCTGTCTGCACTCGACGAATTTTCCAGAGTTCGTCGAACGGAGCTCGACGAACAAGGGAAAGTTCGGGAGATATTTGTCGAACGGAGGTCGACGAACTCTCTATGAGTGAAGTTGTTTTCGTCAAACGGAGATTGACTAATCCACTTTAGAAAACTTTCATCGAACGGAGCTCGACGAAATGTCTTCAAATCTTCAGACTGAGCTCGACGAATTGTTTAAATCTAAATTATTTCGTCGAACCCAGATCGAAGAATGTTTTAATTTTCGTGGAACGGAGTTTGTAGATTCATATTATGGAAAATCCTATATCATGGTTTTCTTCGACCTCCGTCCTGTGCTTTCTGTTCCTTTGCACTTGATCGTTGTTTTCTCTTGCAGGTGATCTAATAGCGATTCAAGCAGGAACCCTGGCTGCGATGAAGTTCGACACCGGCCTCGATGTCGACTTTGATTCTTTTCAGCATTCGGACCCGATATTTCTGAATATTCTGGAACTTCTTGAACAGCAGCAACTGAAGAATCTGATGACAACAAGGATTAAAATATCTGGAACTGAGATTAGAGAATGGGTCTATACATCTTCAACCATAGAGGAGAATACCATGACTGGATCAATTGAGGGTAATACTGTTTTCTCTCTCCCGCCGTATTAACTGAAATTTTTGGATTGAGTAATGGAGAAGATGAACTGGAAATTGAGAATGAGGAATATGATCTGATGTTAAGCATGATGGGTTATGCTGGAGATAACCCTAATAAATTGTTGAAGAAGCATTTATCTGCAGAATATAAGTTTCTGGACGATATTGTTGGGAAATTCTTGCTAGGCAAGCACACTGCACATGATTATAGAACCAGGCATCAGTTTCTAGTTATGTGTGCAGTGGTTAATAAGAAGCAAGTGGCTTGGGCTCAGATCATCTTTGATCTATTTAGGAAAAAGAACAATAAAAAGGAAGTTTATTTGGAAGGATCCTAGGGATCTTCTTAAAGGAAAAGGCTGCTGAATCACTGGTCTCCCCGACCATATTCATAAATGCCAGCAAAAGGCTAACCTGTGCCTTGTTTGGCAGGTGGGAGAGGACAATCTCCAAGCCCTCTAAGGCTTCAACCTCTTCCATCACAGCTTCTGAGAGCACAAGGGTTGTTAGAGCCACTAACCACCCTGCTGAAGAGAGCATACCCTCACCACAATCTCTTCCAGCCATCCAAATCCCTTCCACAGCCCACACCATCATTCCAACTTCCGCACCTCCATCATTCCCCATTCATACCTCTCCAACAACCACTCATCTTCCTACCCCTCCACAATCTCCTCATGCTTCACCAGCTCCATAACCACCATTATCACCTCTTCCCCCACACCTTTCCACCATTCCAACTTTTGATTTACTTTCCTCTTCCTTCAACTCTCCCTCTCCTCCAGACACCTAAATGCAACATGCCATCCAACCATCCTCACCAACAACTACCATCCCTCCAACTGCTTCCACCTCAGTACCTTCTGTAACACCTTCTGCCACTCCAACACTGGACCCCTCCACCATCTCTTCTATCATTGCTCTCATCACACCCCTCCTCAAAGCTCTCATAGCAGAGGCTATTACACCTCTTGCTGCTTCATTTCCTCTCTCTCTATGCCCATATCTCTACCCTTTCTGCTTCTCCCTCTTCATTTAGGGGCCTGGATCCAGTTATTACTGAAACCAGGCAGGGGGAGATGCTTGATGATGAAGCTACAATAGCTCCAGTAGTAACAATAGTTTTAGTTTCAGTAGCTCCAGCTCCAGCAGATGTAGAGGCAGCAACAACAGAAGATATAGATTTTATTGATTTCATTCATTTTATTGAGACTGACATGGATATAGAAGAGTCAGCTCCAGAAGAGATAATTACTGTTGGTGATTTCATCATTAATCCCACAATAGATTTAACATATTTGTTGAAAATTTTTGATACTGCATTTTTGAGCTTCCCTCTAGCAGATTATAATAAGCCATCTTTGGCTATTGTTCCATATTATTCACCTATCAGTCCTAAAGTTGCCAAGCAACTAAGAGACAGTTGAAACTAGTTACCCGGTTCCACCTAGAGTTCGGATCTGAAGCTGCAGCTCACACTTACTCTTTTCGAACCACCCTCTCGACCTGAGTCACAAGACCAAAAACAGGCTGAAGGTCTCAGCTCGGAGGTCCCACCTCTTACCCAGAAGAATTTGAAGACCTCCCCCTCCCTAGCCAATGCTGAGCTAGGTCCCTCTGAGGAAGAATATGAAAAGGTTCCACAACCTCTTCAAGGCATCTTATCGATCTATTTATAGGCCTCTGAGTCTGATCTGCCAATAATAATACTGAACCGAGCTGATATTACAAAAATACTCTGGGTTGGGTCTGCCAACAGTCAAACTCTACTATTCTAAAGGGCTATACATAGACCACCAAGGGTAGAAGGGTAAAATTACTCGGGGTAGAAGAGTAAAATTTTCCTTGGGGGTAAGAAGGTAAAAACATCCTTCCTTCTATGTGGCGAGTGGGGAAATGACCAACGAGCAAGATGAGCCCACCTGCTCGTCTCGCTGGCCTCCCGCCTTATAGGAGCCATCTCGCCCTCAAGGGCCAGCACGCGCCATAGAGTACGACTCGCCTACAGTGCCGAGCTCCGTCTCTCCTTCTACGAGTGGACCACATGGTCCCACTCGCCTCTTCGATTCCTCTCGCCAGCTTCTCTGCCCTGCTGCTTGAGCCGCCTCCCGCGACCCCAAGTTTTTACAATAGAATCGTTGAGTTTAGTTGTTTGGCGTCAAGTGCATTGAACGTTGAGTGCGTTGAATGCACTCAACACGGCATCGAGTTGACTCGACGCTTTTCCGTGGACTTGGGATAATTTTGCCGATTCATCGTATATTAAGATAATTAATGTTGCTAAGTGAAATTCATCGTGTATCTACTATATTGGTCGAGTATACTCGACGAATCAGTGTGGACTTAAAAAAATTCTGCAGAATAGGGTCTAATTTGTCGAGTATGGCTTAGGATGGTTTTCTTTTGGGGTTCTTTCTTCCGTTTTGTTATGGGGAGAGATCTAGTGTTTTGGTTAGATTTTTATTGATGTTTGTGAGAGTTTAGTTGTGGCCTTTTGGTTGGAAGTGGATAAAGGACCACCAACCTAGTGCCAAATTATGAATCAATAAACTACTAGATTTATTTTTGGATTGTGTGGTTATGTTGGACAAAGAGGCTTTCACCACAGTACCTTGTTTATATTTTTGGACTGATGGGTTGTGTTGGATATTGAGGCCACCACCCTAATGTCTTGTTGAGACAATTAGACTACATGTTAGTGTTGGACAATGTTGCCACCACCACAGTACCTTCTTGAAATATTTTGGGGCTGTAAGTTTGGGTTGTACAAGGTTGCCACCGACTCAGGACCATTTCTTACCAGTGTTAGTGATCCACATGAGTAGAATTTATTAAGTCTTTTTCCTCGTATTATACAGGTATAAGTCTTTCAGCTTACTTTTGCAGATATTTTCGAAGCATGGCTTCGTTTCGCACTTGGTGCAACTTTCTTACTGTTGAACTCAATAAGTTATCCTTTGCCATAGTCATATTACTTTGCTGAGTTATGTCAGTTTCCTCATGTTGGGTTGGTAACCCTATATTTCTTTTTGGTTTATGGCTAACCTCTTCACTCTTGTTCGCCACTTGTATTTTTATTCTTGATGAGGTGTTTTTTCTTTGAATGCCTCAGGTTTGTAGAAGTAGCTGGTTGAGCGGCTAATTTTGGTTTTTGACTGGTGGATGCAATTGTCTCTTTTCCTCACCGATTGTGAGGTAGTGTGTTGTTTTAATCTTGTTCGAACATGTAAGACCCCCCTCCCGGATCCCAAAACACGGCACGAAGGGGGTCTTATGCCCAGAACAGCCGCCTTGCGGTAGCATTGGCACACGGGCTAACCTGTACCACAAGACGCCTATTCTGCTCGCTACAACTAATATCAATAATTATGCCTACCCAACAAAAATATAATATCAAGAAGTCAAATCCACACAAGCATAATAGTCCAAGTATATCAAATAAAGAAGCTAAAACATGCTTCTACAATATCAAAGTACAGCAAATAAACACCCAACGGGGCTACATTAGAGTCGCTCAACACTCACATCAGTAACCGATGGTAGCGATGACACCGTCACTTCAGGCCCTGTCGTCCTGACCTGGCTGTCCTGCTGCATAGTCTGCGGCTGCTCTACCTGCAGGGTGACCTCATAAAAAGGAAGATTTAGCAACCGTTAGTTGAAAAGACTAAGTGGCTTCACATCTGCCCTCCCGACGACTCCTCGGCACCGGGCGGAGAAAGGAACAAGGGTACAGTATATAACAAGTAAGGTAACAGGTACAAGCAGGTGTAATAGTACAAAAAGATTAACAATAGTATAATCTAACAGTTCTATAAGAGCTATAACCATCCATCAAAATATATGTGTCTACAACAGGAAAGTAACTTAACTTATAAGGATGCCCATACAAGCTTATAAGTTAAGGATCGGTATAACATAAAGTAACTCATCGTATAGGAGTGCCCATACAAACTTATATGATGAGGATCTTGTTGTGCAATGTAATGAGATGGTATGTATGCTATGAAATGACTCACCCATGTTCATATACATGCAATCGCTATGTCGACACAGAGTAGCAGTTCCCACTTTTCGAGCAGGTAGCTAACCTCTCAGGCATCAACCGCCGTGGCTAGGCGGCGGCAGTAGAGCGGGATTCTCTACTACTAAGAGGGCATCCACACTGCTTCACTTAGGCCTCCGTACGCCTCAATGCTAAGAACATAACAGCAGAGCCCATACATACTATGGACCAGCGGGTGTCTCGGGTAGATGTGCACTGAGAACCAAGCCCCGAACTAGCCTTGTGTGACCCGGAAGGGGCCTCAAAAGTAAGCACGAGGACCCAGCCCAACCATTCACTTGGCATGACAGGAGCCCCGGGACATGAACACCGAGGACTAAGCCCAACAGCCCAAAGTCTAACTGTCAACTGCCGTCGGTGTGACGATCGGCGAGCCCGTAGACCTGCCACACTATCCTTAACCCAGGATTACGACACCGCGTGTCGACTCACACCGCATGCAATTCCACATCACCATAGCATGGAAGGAGCCTCGGAGAAAGCACGAGGACCAAGCCCAACCATCCATTCGGCACGGAAGGAGCCCCAGGAAATGAACACCGAGGACCAAGCCCAACCGTCCGACTTTGGCTCATCTCAACGTAATCCCAACTAGTGACAGTCAATATCGTACTTACACCCTTCCACAATGCTACCCGTAGGGAGACGACACTCCAAGAATTGGACTACTAAATTCAATTCATTAAATAGTTATTCACATGGCCATAGATTATCTTCCTACATGTCATTCCATATGATTTCAACACATTATAAACATGATGCACATTTATATTAGTCTACCAATTTCTATCAAATCATTCCGTTTAAGTGTGCTTTGCTTCACAAATCAATTTCATGGGATCCAATTATTAAACTTCATCAATTATAGAAATAAGATGATTAACATAAAAGAGTTCACCCAAACCTCGAGTTAATTGCAACATTGAATCCACAGAATCCAAATCCATGTTATACCAAACCCAGAATTTAAGTGCAGAATAAATCTGGACAGCAACTTCGACCGGAGACTCCCGAATCTATAGGAATCCGGTGGAGGCATGTAATCCCTCGATAGAAAGGTCATTCCATGGGTTACAACTTTCATGTTTAGAGCACAACCCAGATTCAATAGTATCGTACTTGAAATCGGCTTTGAAGTCCGCTGCGTACAGAACACAATTTCTGCATGCAGGATTTATCGGACGTCATTTTCGTTCACACTTTTCTGTGGCTACGTAATTCGACTGAAGTCATACAACCACTCGTTGGAAAGGTATTTTCAAGCACTTCAACTTTCGTGTTTAGGCAAAAGCCCAGATCTGACCATATCACACATGAAAATGGCTAAGAAGATCACTGCGTGCAGAACACAGATTCTGCACGCATCTTAAGGCGGAATGAACAACATCGGTTCATCTTCCTCCTCAAGCTGGTCTTCCAAAATCACACCAGAAATTCCTCCTCCCTTATTCACCCTCTTGAGGCCATGATTCTTCACGAAACCATCTCCCACCTTCAACTGGAAGGTTGGAGAGGTTGAAGACACAACTAGCCTTAGAGCACAAGCCTTAGAACGGCCTATTCCTAGAGAAATCACCATCTCGCTAGTCAAGACTCTTTTGAGACGACATCTCACCTAGATATCTACAGATCTAGCACCAAGGGAGAGGGGAGGAAGCTCACCTCATATCCAGTGTTTCCACTATTTCCGGCCATGGATCTTGTGACTCTTCTCGGCGGCATCTTCTCTTTCACGGCGACGACAAATATTCTCCTCTAGGACTTGCTCCAGCAGCTTTCCCTCTCTACAGAAGTTTCTCTCAGGAAGAGGGTTGGAATGAAGAGTGAAAACGGCTAGGGTTTTCACAAACTTTATAAATGAAAAGTGATACGGGTAGGGACACGCCCGTGTCCTTACCCGTGTCCTGCTCGGGCGAAGCATCGACGACGGTTTAAGTGTCGGTTCAATACTCGACACGGGTAGGGACATGCCCGAATCCCTACCTGTGTGCACATGACATGACCGTGTTCACTTGTCGTGTCCTTCTTTGGACATGCCTAGTTGATCTCAACTCGACGCATACGGGTAGGGACACGCCCGTGTCTCTACCCATGTCCTTCTCGGGGACGCTTCGTCGAACTCCACTTGACACGCAGACGGGTAGTGACACGCCAGTGCCACTACCCGTGTCCTTCTCTGGGATAACTCGACTTGTCGAGTCGGGAGATGGTTGGATAGACACAGGTACGGATACGCCCGTGTCTCTACCCGTGTCCTTCACGGGATAGCGGTTGTGCATACACGGGTAGGGGGGACGCCATGCCCTTGCCGTTCCATCATGCACACGGGTAGTGATATGCCCGTGTCACTACCCGTGTCCCTTTATGGACATGCTCGAATCGTCGACTCGAGAGCAGACCACTCCTACATGGGTAGGTACATGCACGTGTCACTACCCGTGTCCTATTCTGGACTAATTTCTCCACCCATTTACAAGTGCAGCCCAGCTGCCTGCACTCCCCTGAACCCAAGTCAACTCTCCTAACTCAAAAATGCGCACGAGGGGCCTAGTGCGAATCAGGACGTTACAAATCCTATAAACAAAATAAAAGATTTCTTCCCCGAAATCATGCTAAGGCTATGGGGAGAAAAAAACTTACAAAAAATAAAATATGCTTTTAAACAAATTTACCTTGAGGAAATAATTCCGGGTAGCGTTTTTGCATCAAGTCCATCGGCTCCCATGGATACTCCTCCTTCCCATGATTAGACCATAGCACCTTCACCAAGGGGACACTTTTGCGGCGTAATATTCTTGTCTCGTTGTCTACGATCCTCACTGGCTCTAGTCGCACAGACATATCTGTCGCCACAGTACTATCAGTGGTGGGGATATCTTGATCGGGCCGCAACAACGCCTTTCGAAGCGACGACATATGGAACACAACGTGGAGTTTCTCTAGCTCCGGCGGTAGCTCCAACTGATAGGCCAACGGGCCAATCCTTTCCAGTATAGTGTAAGGCACAACATACCTTAGGCTGAGCTTTTCCACACCACGCACCCGTGACACTCCATGCATCGGCCGAATCTTCAGGAACGGCTTATCACCCACTTGAAACTCTATCATCCAGTGCTTTGCATTATAATACTTTGTCTGCCAACTTTGAGCCTCCAACATGCGATCCCGTATCAGTCTAACCACCACATCCGTATCATCAATATACTCAATTCCCAACGCCTTCGGGTCTTCATCTTGCACCCAAGACAAGGTGGTTCTACACCTTCTTCCGTAAAGGGCTTCATGGGGCGCCATGCCGATGCTAGCTTGATGGTTGTTGTTATAGGAGAATTCCACCAGCGGTAAATGTCACAACCCGCATTTTTCACCGCATATAATAACTTATCAGAGTAAGGGAAAATGCGCATCATGATGCCACGTCAGCAGGGGATAACTGCGGGCGCTCAGGAAGGCACCTACTTAAACATGAAGAAAGATTCTTTCAGTTATTTTAAAGGAAAATTTAGCTAAATGCAAAAGTTAGCCGTATCCCTCGGCTTAGTGGCTCACTTAGTCCACGAATCAAAATATAGTTATACGCTGCGGAAAAATACTTGTTTAGATTGACTCAGACATCCTACATGAGTATAAACATCCCCAAAGGACAACTCATGCTTTGCAAGACTATAAATTTATAATAGTAGTAAGGATAGCTTTTACGGTCGCCAAATATAACAAGCTAGTGTTTTTAAATTATGCAGTGCATGAAGTAGTAATAATAGATTTTATAGTTGAAAGTACCAAACATGCATTCCTAGCATAAATCATTCCAGAGAGCAAGTAGTACACAAAGTAACAATACTGTGAGCGTCAACAAACTGACACAAACCCACATACAAAAAAGTATGTCTGAACCAGTAACTAATCAGCTAGCAAGTATCAAAAAGTAACAATACTGTGAGCGTCAACAAACTGACACAAACCCACATACAAAAAAGTATGTCTGAACCAGTAACTAAATAAACAACAAACTACCTCGTTGAGACGAGGTAACAGCCACGACCAACACTGCCGCCCCAAAACTCCAAAACTAGCTCTACTATCTGCTACTACTCTGAACCTGAGGCATTCCAAAGACAGAACACCTCAGCAAGAAGGAACAAATGGTGGCAGAAATTAATAAGCCCAAATAAACAAAGGTCAAAGGGGTACCAACCCAAGACCAACAGTACTGAAATAAATAACAAAAAGAGGAACAAGTCATCATCATGAAAAAGAACTCTTACGTGATTCGTCACGTACAACAATAGTACACCAGACGCACGAGGCTATAAGGTGACAAAATGAATAATTCGAAAGGAAGAAATACAAATCCTTTATTAGGCACCTGTGGTTGACTTTACCCAAAAACACGGGCGTGGTTATCACTCGTGGACACACCACCCAAAAACACGGGCGAGATGGTCACTTTTGGACACACCACCCAAAAACACGGATATAAAATCCATCTAACTGCGAGGGAGTCTCATACTCTCCACCATACACCGCAGACATCCAAAAACTGGGTAGACTTCCACAGGGCACTAATGAAGGAAACAACCACTGCGGAGGTGGAATCGTCCACTAAATCCCGCAATCAAGAAACCCAAAGAAACCACAACACAATTATCTCGAGATTTGACTCGACAGATTCTACTTGACATTCTAGTTTAAGACGCGGTTGATCAACCCTTACGGACGATTATACAATCTTAGATGAACTCTAATACGTTCGATAATGATAAATAAGGCAATTAAAGCCAATACAAAAAAAATATTTTATCAAACCTATATGAAGTTACAGGATTCAGTTAACAACATAAGATCTAGAAATTTTCAAGTGATCGAAAGATTAGACATAATTATAACTTGAAAAGAAGATAAAGGAATAAAACTCATTCGTTACCATCAAATCAGACAAGGAGAAATGGGGGGGGGGGGAACCACCACTTATCTTGGTTTAATCAAAAAAGTCCACCGAATCACTCCACGTCGTAGATCGGGGCAAAAGGATGCGGGAGGAGTTGAAATCTGAACAAGAACGGTCGAAAAGGGGGATAAGACCGAAAAACCCTAACGAGAAATCTCTAGAAACGGGGATGATATTACCACGACGGTGTAGCTCTCGGCGAGAGCTTTCCAGATCTATACTCGGTTGAAGATTTCGAGCACCGGAGCACCGTCGGCGGCCGCCGGAAGAAGTGCGGACGGATGACCTAATTCTCACACGCCGCTCTGGTTCGGGAAGAAGAAGAAATTCTCGGTCGGTTTAATGATGAAGAAGAAGAAGAAAGTATTTATACTCAAACAACAGAAATAAATCGGGTTCAGCTAAAACCGGTTCTTTTTTCCGAGACAGAAGGAATGGGTCACTCGAGTACTATGAGGGTACTACTCGGGTGCAGCAAGGGATACTCGAGTACAAGAAAAGGGCTACTCGAGTAGTAAGATGACTACTCGAGTACTCGAATGGAACTACTCGAGTAGTAAGGAAACTACTCGAGTACTCAAAAAGGAACTACTCGAGTAGTAAGATCACTACTCGAATACATGAAAAGACCTACTCGAGTGCTAGGCAACTACTCGAGTACACGGAAAGAACTACTCGAGTAGTAAGGTAACTACTCGAGTAGTTATAAGACACCTACTCGAGTACTCGAAAAGAACTACTCGAGTAGCAAGGCAACTACTCGAGTACTCGAAAAGAACTACTCGAGTAGTAAGACAACTACTCGAGTACCCGAAAGGAACTACTCGAGTAGTAAGGCAACTACTCGAGTACAAGAAGAGACCTACTCGAGTAGTTATAAGGGAACTACTCGAGTACTCAAAAGAAACTACTCGAGTCGTAAGGAAACTACTTGAGTCCAAGAAGAGACCTACTCGAGTAGTTATAAGACAACTACTCGAGCACTCAAAAGGAACTACTAGAGTAGTAAGGCAACTACTCGAGTACAAGAAGGGACCTACTCGAGACGCAGGAACTTCACTCGAGTCAAGCCTTGCAGGAAAAATAGTTTCTTTACAAATGTAACCTTTTGATCAAACTATACGAATGAATAGTAAAAGACATTTTTGAATAGTACTATAATATTAAAATAATCATACTTATATATTTTTGAACAAGGAAACTACGAGATTAAAACAGAGGCCCAAACGATTGCTGAATTAAACGAAGCTCACGCCTTAGGCGAATACTGACGCTACGAACACAACGACGAAGTCAAAACCAAAATCCGACGAGCCATTCCCGAGATATTAATCTTCAAAGTATACGACGAACATAAACAAATCAAAAACTTCAATCGCGCGCCGAGACTCCGAAAACACTCGGATTGCGACAAAACTTGACGAGCAAGCCCAAAATTACATAACTTAAATTCCAAAAGCAAAATTTTTCCATTACAAAAAGAACTCGGCCGACTCGACCGAACGAACGAGAAAATGCCTTAACAACATTGCACCGTCAACTCGACGCTAAAAGTACCGCCACGACATCATAAATATGACGTTGCCCAATTGACTAAAATCATCGAAAAAAATCGGGGGTGTTACAGTCACACCCCTAAAAAGAAGTTTCGTCCCGAAACTTAACACAACACCAAAACCAAATTGAAACGATAAAATCAAACATGACTGAAAACATAAAGACATACCCAAAACTAAGAGAAGAGGTGGAGATGAGATTCCCTCATCGCCGATTCCAATTCCCACGTCGCGCTCTCGACGTCTTGATTTCTCCAAAGAATCTAGACCATAGTGATGGTCTTTCTCCGCAACACACGCTCTTGAGAATCCAGAATACGAATAGGTTCTTCCATATACGTAAGGTTGGGATGAATCTGGGGTATCGAGTTGAGGACTTGACGATCCTTACGAACACACTTCCGCAACTGCCTCACATGGAACACATCATGGACACCAGGGAAGGTTGCAGACAACTCCAGCCTATAAGATGACACTCCGATGCGCTGAAGAATCTGTAAAGGACCCACATACCGGTCTAACTTATGGTTCCTTCCAAACCTTTTAACACCAGACATCGGAGAAACTCTCAGAAAAACCATGTCTCCAACGACAAACTCCAGATCGACCCTTCGCTGATTAGCATACTTCTCATAATGCACTTGAGCCACACGGAGCTTCTCTCGAATATGAGTAACAGCACAATTCATCTCCTCAAGGGCTTCCGGACCTAGCAACGTTCTCTCACCAACTTCAGCCCAAAACAATGGAGTTCTACAACGCCTCCCATATAAGGCCTCAAACTAGGCCATATGCAGACTCTCTTGATAACTATTATTGTATGCAAACTCCATGAGTCTGAGACGCTCATCCCAAGCACCACCATGATCCAAAATATAACACCTGATCATATCTTCTATGATGTGATTTACCCTTTCCATCTGACCATTTGTCTGAGGATGATAGGCGGTGGAATACCTTTAATCAGTACCCAACCCCTCCTACAAACTCTTCCAAAAGCGAGGCATAAATCTGGAGTCCCGATCTGAAATAATGCTAACAGGCACTCCATGCAACCTAATGACCTCTTCAAGATATAGCTTTGTTATCTTCTTTATCGAATACCCAATCTTAAACGGGACAAAGTGAGCACACTTTGTCAATCTGTCAACTATCACCCAAACAGAGTCGTGCCCACGGGCAGATTTTGGTAGACCGGTGATGAAATCCATTGAAATACTCTCTCATTTCCAACTTGGAATATCAAGTAGTGTCAATTTACCACCAGGCCTTCTATAATCAGCCTTCACACGCTGACATGTATAACATTCCGATACAAACTTTGCGATGTCATTCTTCATCCCTGACCACCAAACAATTTATTTTAGATCTTTATACATCTTAGTGGAACCATGGTGGTAGGCTACACTAGAACCATGAGCTTCAGCACAGATCTTAGCCCGAATATTGCCGAAGGCGGGGACACAAAATCTACCCCGATACTTCAAGGTATCCAACTCATCCACAGAGAAATCAGGTAACTCTCCCTTCACAGTTCTATTCCGGAGGTGTAATAAATCCGGATCATCCTTCTGATGTGCTCGAGTAAGGGAAATCCGAGAGGGTTCTTCTGCTTCTAGACTAGCAGGCTCAGTACTACTCACAACCTCAATATCCATCAACAAAAATTCTTCTACCAAGGACTGTACCGACAAGTTAAAAATTTTAGCGGTATTTCTACTCAAAGCATCGGCTACTACATTAGTCTTTCCTGGATGATAAAGAATTTCCACTTCATAATCCGCCACATATTCCAACCACCGACGCTTGCGTAGATTTAGTTCTTTCTGAGTGAAGACATACTTCAAACTCTTATGGTCCGTATAGATCTTGCACAACGTGCCATATAATAAGTGTCGCCACAGCTTCTGCGCATAAATTATGGCAGTAAACTCCAAATCATGCGTAGTATAGTTTCTCTCATGAGTCTTTAGTTGCCTCGATCCATACGCGATCACTTTACCATCTTGCATTAAAACACAACCAAGTCCGGTGTGTGATGCATCGACATACACGACATACTCAACTCCTTCAGTAGGTAAGGTTAAAATTGGAGCAGTACATAATCTCTTCTTCAGTTCCTGAAAAGCCTCTTCACACTTATCACTCCAAATGAATGCAGTATTCTTCTGAGTAAGTCTAGTTAGAGGAGCAGAAAAAATGTAAAATCCTTCCATGAATCTTATATAATAGCCAGCCAGGCCTAAGAAGCTCCTAATCTCCTTAGGTGTAGAAGGTCTCTCCCATTCCTTCACAGCAGAAATCTTGGTCGGGTCTAAGGAAATACCATCCTTGCTTACTACATGACCCAGAAAGGACACCTGAGGTAGCCAAAAGTCACATTTGCTCAACTTCGCATATAACTTATGCTCCCTTAGGGTCGACAAAACCAAACGCAAATGCTGAGTATGCTCCTCAACATTGTGAGAATACACCAAGATATCACTATGAACACAATAACAAATCTGTCCAAGAAATCATTAAACACCCTATTCATCAAATCCATGAAAGCAGAGGGCGCATTGGTTAAACCGAAAGACATCACCAAGAATGTCAATGCCGTGAACGAAACGTGTTTCGGGGAATGTCTGCCTCACGAATCCTCAACTGGTGGTAGCCTGAGCGAATATCGATCTTTGAAAACACCAAGCTACCACGCAACTGATCGAACAAATCATCAATCCTTGGCAGGGGATATCTATCCTTAATGGTCACCTTGTTTAATTCCCTATAATTGATGCAAAGCCTCATCGATCCATCTTTCTTCTTGACGAAAAAATAGGAGCACCCCATGGAGAAGAACTTGGTCTAATAAAACCACACCTCAGCAACTCATCGAGCTGAGTACACAACTCATCCAACTCACGTGGCGCCGTACGATATGGTGCTTTGGCAATAGGACGAGTACCTGGCTCGAGGTCTATCACAAACTCTATCTCCCTATCAGGAAGAAGTCCTGGAAGACTATCGGGAAAGACATCTGGAAACTCTCGCACCACCGAGACATCCTCAAGACATGGTGTAACAAAAGCTACTTCTAGAGCAGAAATAGAAACTAAAAACGCCTCACAACCAGACTCTATAGCACGACAAGCACGTACCACAAAAATGATAGGGGAAACTCTGTCCTGAAATCCATATACGCTCATAGGTTGTCCGACGTCCATCCTGAAATCCAGTCGCTTAGCCTTGCACTGGATGACCGTATCATACTTGGACAGTCAGTCCATACCCAAAATTACGTCGAAATCAGCCAGATCTAAAATCATCAGATCCACATAGGCCAGAAAATTGCCAAGATAAATAGGGCATCTCAGAACTCCTTCATTAGATATCACCAAATCACCAGAAGGGAGCTTGACATTGAAGGAGTCTCCTAATTGATCCACACCCAGGTGATGCTTATCAATAAACCTTCAGGCCACGAAGGAATGGCTGGCACCCGAATCGAAAAGAACGCGCGCCCACCTATTCCGCACCTTAAACTCCCCTAAAACCGTAACACATATAACTAAACGAACGATAACTCGGGCAACAACGATAAATAATGAGGATAAATTAAACTGGGGCTGACCTGATATCACTTGCGTAGATGTTTGAGCTTCCTCGCTGGTCATCACGTTCAACTTTCCTTTTCCTTTATCCAGGTTCGGTAGCGGTGGCAGAGCTCGAAGTGGGGCAGGCTGCAGTGGGGGTTGAGCCTGGGGGCACGAAGATTTTTGGTGTCCCTTCTGCCCGCACTGGAAGGAAATCCTTTCCTTCATCCAGCACCGACTCACATCATGACCCTTCCTTCAAACTCTCCCTTTCCTGAATCCACCAGCTCTTTGCCAGGCCCTTTAACTGATAGGCTGCAATCATCAATTTTTGTGCTTCTAGAATCCCGAAATACAAAAGAATCTCCTCGATGGAGATGATCCAATCGTCTATAATCAGAAATTCAGCACTCCCATCGTAGGTAGGTGGTCCCAATCGTTGGAAGTGCAATATAAAATTCATTTCCGGTGGTATCTCCATCGGGGGTACCAGAGGAACATGGGTATCGGGCACGGCTTGGCCCAAGGCAGGCTCTTGCACTAAAGGTTGTTGCGCGGGAGTGGTAGACAACAAAGACTGAATTTGCGATTACATCGCAACTAACTGTCTCGACAGAGCCTCATTGCTCTGACACAGACCCTCGATAATCGCATCACTTTGCGCACCTGATGACTCACCCTCTGATTGGGGAGTCGACCTCGTCGTAGGACGACTTGGCGGCATTCTAGAAAGCAAACAGACAACTCATCAAAATCCTAGCTTACAACAAAGCCACTCAACTAGTTCAGACCATACTTATAAGACACTTGCTTATGCTGTAACTTGCTTTGGGATTTTATAATGATGTTATGTCCTACTTAGGATGATATCCTCTCATCCTATTGACTCATGTGCCTATGACATGAATGCATATATTCTTTATTCTTATTTAAAATCATGTGTGTACATGTGTGATCATGCAGACCTTAACTTAGCACGCGTGCTTATGCGATGATATGTAATGTATGTAGTGCTATGCATTCTATAAAAGGCCCTAATATGAGCGGCGTACACATGAAATGTTATGCATCCTATAATACATAACATCGCATGAACCGAGGAAAAGAAAACGTGCTAATGGGCACCCATGTGATGGTGGTTTTGCATCCCATACTACATAACCGTCACATGTTATCACCCACTTGAAACTCTACCATCTGGTGCTTTGCATTATAATACTTTGCCTGCCGACTATGGGCCTCCAACATGAGATCCTGTATCAGTCTAACCACCGCATCCATATCATCAATATACTCAATTCCAAACGCCTTCGGGTCTTCATCTTGCACCCAAGACAAGGTAGTTCTACACCTTCTTCCGTAAAGTGCTTCATGGGGCGCCATACCGATGCTAGCTTGATGGCTATTTTTATAGGAGAATTCCACCAGCGATAAAAGCCTTTCCCACGGCTCTCCTCTATCCAACACACATAACCTCAACAGGTCCTCCAGTGTTCTGATGGTCATCTCAGACTGCCCGTCCGTCTGAGGATGAAACACGGTGCTAAAGGTAAGGCGGGAACCCAAATACGCCTCTACCGCCTTCCACTCCCTTGAGGTGAAACGACCATCGCGGTCAGAAACGATTGTCTTAGGCATGCCATGATACCGGACGAACTGCTCCACAAAGAGGCGTACCAAGACATCCACGTGAGCCTCTTTCTTCATAGGGATGAACCGGGCTACTTTCGTCAGTCGATCAATGATCACCCACACCGAATCATTCCCTGAGCGTGAGCGAGGTAACCCATGGACAAAGTCCATGGAGATATCCTTGAACTTCCACTCGGGGATGGGTAACAACTATAGCAAACCACAGAGGCTATTGCATTTCATCTTCACCCTTTGACAAGCTTCGCAATGTGTAATAAAATATATGGCATCCTTCTTCATTCCCGGCCAACACATGGTCTTTCGCAAGCCGGCGTACATCTTAGCAATACCCGGGTGCACAAAGTACTGAGAACAATGTGCCTCTCTAAAGATATACTCCCGGATTTTACCGCCCTTGGGAATGTAGAGCCGGCCGCGAAAATAAACGAGGCCGACTTTTAGTGTATACTCGCCAGTAGTCCCATCTTCGATTGACTTGATTGCCGGGGCCAGAGCCGCATCCCTTCCTTGCTCCTCCCGGATTCGGTCCCAGATATCACAAACTATGCTCATGCTTGCCAAGTTCTCCGTATACTCTGCCGAAGGAGCCTTATACACCAAAGTAATCTCCATCTCTTCGAGCATCCGAGCTAACTCCATACTCATTAACCGGGACTCTGGGCTTGAGTCCGGTACTTTTCTTCTCAACGCATCGGCCACCGAGTTCGCCTTTTCGGGATGATAGTTCAAGGTGAACTCATAATCGCACAGAAACTCTAACCATCGCCGTTGTCTCAAGTTTAATTCCTTCTGTGTATGAACGTACTTTAAGTTTTTATGGTCTGAAAAGATCTCGCAGTGGACGCCATATAGATAGTGCCTCCAAACCTTCAAGGCGAACACCACTGCTCCCAATTCCAAATAATGTACCGCGTAATTGATTTCATGCTTCTTCAGCTATCTTGAAGCATAAGCAATCACGTGTCTGTGCTGCATCAACACCGCTCCCATCCCTTGATATGACGCGTCAGTGTAAACTTGAAATCCTTCCTTCCCAGACGGAAGTGCTAGGATGGGGGCGGAGGTAATTCTATCCTTCAGCTCTTGGAACGCCGCTTCACATTGGTGTGTCCACTCAAATGGCACACCTTTCTTTGTCAAGGAAGTAAGAGGGAGTGCAATCTTGGAGAATCCTTTTACGAACTTGCGGTAGTTCCCGGCAAGTCCAAGGAAGCTCCGCACATCGGCCGCTGACTTCAAGGGAGACCACTCCTTCATGGAACGCACCTTGGCCGGATCCACCGCTAATCCTGCTCCACTGACCACATGCCCTAAGAAAGCAACCTCTTTAAGCTAGAATTTACACTTGCTAAACTTTGCGAACAAGGCGTGCTCTTTTAATTTCTTCAATACCAAGGTCAAGTGCTCAATATGCTCCTCCTCTGTCTTTGAGTAGACCAGGATGACATCGATGAAAACAATGACGAAGATATCCAAATTAGGTTCAAACACCTTGTTCATCAGGCTCATGAAAGACGAAGGGGCATTTGTGAGCCCAAACGACATTACAGTGAACTCGTACAGTCCATATCTTGAACTAAAGGCCGTTTTCTGGATGTCCTCCTCTAGTATCCTTAACTGATAATACCCCGAGCGCAAATCCAACTTCGAAAACCAATGCGCTCCTACCAGTTGATCGAACAGCTCGTCGATCCGGGGTAGCGGATAAGTGTTCCGCACCGTCAGTCGATTGAGCTCCCGATAGTCTATGCATAACAGCAAGGTTCCATCCTTTTTTTGACGAACAATACAGGGGCTCCCTAGGGTGATGAGCTAGGGCGAACCAACCCTGACTCCACCAGTTCTTGCAGTTGAACTCTAAACTTTGCGAGTTCCTTCAGGGCCATTCGGTAAGGGGCCCTGGATACAGGCTTGGCACCCGGTACTAGATTAATTTGAAAATCAACCTCCCTATGTGGGGGTAATCCTGGCAGTTTCTCAGGAAATACCTCGGGGAAATCCCGCACTACCCGTACGTCTTTTATATCAAATGCTATCTCTTTCAACTCGAAACAGATCATGAAGATTTCATCCCCATTCATATGGGCTTTTAAAGCCTGAACTGAAGATAACAACATACGGGGTGCGAATCTAATACCTTGGAAGATGACATCGGAGTCCCCATGTCTCAAATAGATTCGTTTCTCCAGGCAGACAATCTTTGGTAAGTGCCAGTCCAACCACGCCATGCCCAGAATGATGTCAAATTCCGGCATTCTCAAGACCGTGGCAGGCGTATCAAAGGCTTTTCCCCCAATGAATATCTCTAGCGTGCACTTAGCGGTTGCGGTCATCTCAGAGCCGTCTGGGAGGCATACTCGTCGAGCTATACCAATAAAGTATTGTACACCTTCCATGTCTTTAATGAAGTCCTCAGACACAAAAGAGTGTGAGGAACCGGTATCGAACAGCGTATAGGCCGTCTTCCCGCCGACTACCACGGTGCCTAAGTACCAATAACCAAAACTCAATGCTAGGTCTCTAGTATGTCGTAAGCAAGTTAAGTTAAATAATGAAAATGTGAAAGCTAGCTGCAACATACCTGCAATCAGATCTTGGGGTTTCCGTTCTTGCGACATGTCCAACGCGTACACTTGATCCCGGGCAGGACCGGGGTTTCCTCCTCGTGGTCCTCGTTCTCGACCACGCATGTGACCCCGTCCTCGAGGAGCTTCCTTAGGGAGAGCAGGAGGGACGTTCCTAAACAATTGTGGGCAGAAACGTCGAATGTGGCCCGACTGGTTGCATTCAAAACACACCAGCCCACAACACCCCTCAGGTTGCTAAAATTGTTGAGGCTGTGGCGGTGGAGGCAACGCGGGCGGCTGTGGTACCGGATGCTCCACTCTAAAATTTTGGTGGGAATGCCCTCCACCTCTTTGATATCCTCTTCGTCCTCTATAGTCCCGCGTCCTTCTGTTGCTTGGGCCAGCTTCCATCACGCCCTCCGCAGGTGTCTTACCACTTCCCAAGTGGTCCGCCTCCAATCTCTTCGCCATGTCGATTATCGCCACCAAGCTAGAGTCCGCTATAAACAAAAGGGCCTGCCTCAGGGGATCCCGCAGCCCTTTGTAGAAGCGCTTAGCATATCCTCTATCATCCAAATCATAAGAGTCCGCGAACCTCGCGAGATGCTGTAACTCTCGCTGATATTCCGTAACCGATTTTGTTCCTTGCTTCAACAGTAGAAACCTCTCCTCATGTTCATCTCGAGCAGATGAAGGAATGAAGTGCTCCAAGAAGACACCCGAGAACTCGCTCCAACGTATCTCTGTATATGTTCGCCCTTGGAAGGTGGAGCCCATGAGGGACTTCCACCACCTCTTAGCATGTAGTTCCAAGACGGACACCACCAACGTTACAACCATGTTGGCTGGGAAACGGATCCACGCCAATAGCTCCTGCACCATGTCGAGCCATTCTTCAGTGCGCGCATCTGACTCTGTCCCAAGGTAGGCGGGAGGGGAGAGAGCCCAGAAGGTGCTCAGCCAGTTTGAGCCCGGAGCCTGTTGTTGTACTGGGGTCTGCTGCAACTTAAAGGCATCCAGAATGGCGGTGAGCGTCTTCCCCAACTCGGATTGTTGGAACTGAGTGAGTATGGAAGGGGCAGGAGTGCCCCCCATCGGCTCAACGTGCACTGGAATCTACACGTAGAATACAAACTTATGGTCAGGTTGGCTAATCTTAAGGTCAAAGTTTGACATACGTAGCGTGAATTACATAAGGGCACACCACCGCTTCCGCTAAGTCAGTTTGTCCGCAAACTGACTAATCGAATGAGGGTGGTACCATTGTTGAATGACTTCTTTAATTGAGGATCGTGGCAAACTGATACCATTTGTAAGACCCCTCTCTCGATCCCAAAACACGGCACAAAGGTGGTCGTATGCCCAGAACAGCCGCCTTGCGGTAGCATTAGCACACGGACTAACCTGTACCACAAGACGCCTATTCTGCCGGCTATAACCAATATCAATAATTATGCCAACCCAACCAAAATATAATATCAAGAAGTCAAATCCACACAATCATAATAGTCCAAGTACATCAAATAAAGAAGCTAAAACATGCTTCTACAATATAAGAGTACAGCAAATAAATGCCCAATGGGGCTACATTTGAGTCGCTCAACACTCACACCAGTAACCGACGGTAGCGACGACACCGTCACTTCAGGCCCTGTTATCCTGGACTGGCTGTCCTGCTGCATAGTCTGCGGCTGCTCTACCTGCGGGGTGACCTCCTAAAAAGGAAGACGTAGGAACCGTTAGTCGAAACGATTAAGCGGCTTCACATCCGCTCCCCCGATAATTCCTCGGTATCGGGCAGAGAAAGGAACAAGGGTACAGTATATAACAAATAAGGTAACAGGTAAAAGCAGGTGGTAATAGCACAAAAAGATTAACAGCAGTATAATCTATCAGTTCTACAAGATCTATAACCATCCATCAAAATATAAGTGTCTACAGCAGGAAAGTAACTTAACTTATAAGGATGCCCATACAAGCTTATAAGTTAAGTATCATTATAACATAAAGTACTCATCATATAAGAGTGCCCATACAAACTTATACGATGAGAATCTTGTTGTGCAATGTAATGATATGGTATGTATGCTATGAAATGACTCACCCATGATCACATACATGCAATCGCTATGTCGACACTAACTAGTAGTTCTCACTTTTCGAGCAGGTAGCTAACCTCTCAGGCATCAACCGCCGTGGCAAGGCGGTGATAGTAGAGAGGGCTTCTTTACTATTAAGCGGGCATCCACACTGCTTCACTTAGGCCTCCATATACCTCAACGCTAAGAACACAACAACAGAGCCCATGCATACTATGGCCCAGCGGGAGTCTTGGGTAGATGTGCATCGAGAACCAAGCCCCGAACTGGCCTTGTGTTACCCGGAAGGGGCCTTAGAAGTAAGCACGAGGACCCAGACCAACCATTCACTTGGCACACAAGGAGCCCCAGGACGTGAATACCGAGGACCAAGCCCAACCGCCTAAAGTGTAGCTGTCAACTCCCGTCAGTGTGACGATCGGCGAGCCCGTAGTCCTGCCACACTATCCTTAACCTAGGATTACGACACCGTATGTCGACTCACACCACATGCAATTCCACATCACCGTGGCATGGAAGGAGCCTCTGAGAAATCACAAGAACCAAGCCCAACCATCCACTCGGCATGAAAGGAGCCCATTGAAATGAACACCGAGGACCAAGCCCAACCGTCCGACTTTGACTCATCTCAACATAATCCCAACTAGTGACGGTCAACACCGCACTTACACGCTTCCACAATGCTACCCGTAGGGACATGACACTCCAAGCATTGGACTACTAAATTCAATCCGTTAAATATTTATTCACATGGCTATAGATTATCTTCCTACATGCCATTCCATATGATTTCAACACATTATAAACATGATGCACATTTATATTAGTCTACCAATTTCTATCAAATAATTCCGTTTAAGTGTGCCTCGCTTCACAAATCAATTTCATGGGATCCAATTATTAAACTTCATAAATTATAGAACTAAGATGATTAACATAAAAGAGTTCACCAAAAACTCGAGTTAATTGCAACATTGAATCCACCGAATCCAAATCCATGTTATACTAAACCCAGAATTTAAGTGCAGAATAAATCTGGACAGCAAATTCGACCAAAGATTCCTGAAGCTACATGAATCCTGTGGAGGCGTGTAACCCCTTGATGGAAATGTATTTCCATGGGTTACAACTTTCATGTTCAGATCACAACCCAAATTCACGAGTATCATACTTGAAATCGGCTTTGAAATCCGTTGCGTACAGAACACAATTTCTGCATGCAGGATTTTTCGGACGTCATTTTCGTTCAGACTTTCCCGTGGCTACAGACTTCGCCTGAAGTCGTACAACCACTTGTTGGAAAGGTATTTTCAAGGACTGTAACGTTTGTGTTTAGTCGAAAGCCCATATCTGAACATATCACACCTGAAAATGGCCAAGAAGATCACTACATGTAGAACAAAGATTCTGCACGCATCTTAAGGCAGAATGAACGACATCAGTTCATCTTCCTCCTCAAGTCGGTCTTCCAAAATCACACCAGAAGTTCCTCCTCCCTTATTCACCCTCTTGAGCCCATGATTCTTCACGAAACCATCCTCCACCTTCACCTAGAAGGTTGGAGAGGTTGAAGACACAACTAGCCTTAGAGCACAAGCCCTAGAACGACATCTTCCTAGAGAAATCACCATCTCGCTAGTCAAGACTCTTTTGAGTCGACATCTCACCTAGATATCTATAGATCTAGCACCAAGGGAGAGGGGAGGAAGCTCACCTCATTTCCGGCGTTTCCACTATTTCCAGCCATGGATCTTGTGACTCTTCTCAGCGTCATATTCTCTTTCACGGCGGCGGTGGATATTCTCCTCTAGGACTTGCTCCAGCAGCTTTCCCTCTCTACAGAAGTTTCTCTCACGAAGAGGGTTGGAATGAAGAGTGAAAATGGCTAGGGTTTTCATAAACTTTATAAATGAAAAGTGACACGGGTAGGGACACGCACGTGTCCTTACCCGTGTCCTACTCCGGCGAAGCATCAATGACGTTTTAAGTGTCAGTTCAATACTCGACACGGGTAGGGACACGCCCGTGTCCCTAACCGTGTCCACATGACACGACCGTATTCTCTTACCATGTCCTTCTCTGTACATGCCTCGTCGATCTCTACTCGTCGCACACTGGTAGGGACACGCCCGTGTATCAACCCGTGTCCTTCTCGGGGACGCTTCGTCGGACTCCACTCGACAAGTACACGGTTAGTGACACGCCTGTGTCACTACCCATGTCCTTCTCTGGGATAACTCGACTTGTCGAGTAGAGAGATGGTTGGATAGACAATGGTAGGGACACGCCCATGTCTCTACCCGTGTCCTTCACGGGACAACAGTTATGCATACACGGGTAGGGGGCATATCGTGTCCCTACCGTGCCATCATGCACACGGGTAGTGACACGCCCGTGTCACTACCCGCGTCCCTTTCTGGACATGCTCGAGTCCTCGACTTGAGAGCTGGCCTCTTCCACACGGGTAGGGAAATGCCCATGTCACAACCCGTGTCCTATTCTGGACTAATTTCTCCACCCATTTACAAGTGCAGCCCAACTGCCTGCACTCCCCTGAACCCAAGTCAGGTCTCCTGACTCAAACACCCGCACGAGGGGCCTAGTGCAAATCGGGACGTTACAGAACATACATAATTTTAGTGGCTTCATGTCAGGATTGTTGACGCCCACTGAATTTTTGTTTAATGTTAAGTACTTGCTAACTGCTAAGCCTTTTTCTATATGATTGTGTTCATTTGCTTGCTCTCTGAGAAGGTTTTATGATAGGTTGCATGTTAGATATTTTAAATTATAAAAGTATTACTTCTATCTCATGCATATCATTTTATAAAAGCTAAAGTCACTATATCTTTTTGAACATACAAACTAATTTTTATAATTATACTAAATCTAGAGTCTTGCATACTATGAGTCATCCTATATGGCTGTTTATGCTCATGTATGATGTCAAACTATTTTACACAACGTATAACTATATTTTCAATTATGCAATAGTTGATCCACTGATCTGAGGGATACGACCTTCCAAAACGTACCTTAAATCATGATTTGTTTTTACATCATTACTTAGTAATTTCATAAACTATATTAGGATTGGTGTTTGCCTGAACGTCTGCAGATATCCCCTGTACGGCGTGGCATCACGACATGTGTTTTATCTTACTCTGATATATATTTAAATTGAGAGAAAATGCGGGTTGTGATAGTTGGTATCAAAGGGAAGGTTTGTTTGACAATTGGTCGACAAACCATCTCAGGTTAGTTTTAGTTGTCTTATTCCATTGCATGCACACACCGATGTGTCATCAGTATGTCTTGGATGATTCATGAACACTACACTCATAAGCATGAAAGAAGTATACGGGGCATATTATACAGTATGGGATGCATAATATGTATTTGTATTTGGATCCTCATAGGAGGCAACATGTGAATGTTATACAGTATATGATGCATAACAATCATCACATGAATGCACATTAGATTTTTCTTTTCGTTACATGTGATATTATCTAGTATGGGATGCATAATATTTCATGTGTACGCCTCTCATAACATGCACTAAGGCCTTTATTAGATTGCATAGCACAACATGCATGACATAACATTGCATTAGCATGCTTCCAAGCTAAAGATTTATGTGATGACACAAGTACACACATGGTTTTGAATCAAAAAGGAATAAGAATTCATGAATTCATGGTTTAGGCACACGAGTCAATAGGATGATAGTATATCATCCTAAGTTTAGACATGACATCATTAATGAAATTCCCAAAGCAAGTTAGCAGCTTAAGCAAGTATTTGTACTTATATTGTCTAAACTAAGTTGTGTAGTTCTAGCAGCAAGCTAGGTTTTAATTAGTTGTTTGCTGTATTATTAGAATGTCGAGACGTCCTGCGACGAGGTCGACTCCCAAATATGAGGGCGAGTCGTCTGGACCTTAGAATGAGGCCATTATAGAAGGATTGCGACAGAGTAATGAGGCCCTGTCTAGGAAAATGTTGGAGATGCAGTCACAGATCAAGGCTTTGTTGTCTGTTGTTTCTGGGAAACCGATTAGAGTGTAAGACCCTATTGTGAGTCAAGCTATTCCTATTCCCCCTACTACTCTAGTGCCTCCAGCTCTGTTGCCACCAGAGATGAAGGTCATCTCGCATTTCTAGCGATTAGGACCTCATACCTACGATGGTAGGACAGATTTCATGGCCTTGGATGACTGGATTATAGCTATCGAGGAGATGTTCTCTTACTCAGGGGTTTTTGCAGACCAGAGAGTGATGATCACTGCTTACCAACTTAAGGGTCTGGCTAAGAGCTGGTGGCTGAGAGAAAAGGAGAACTTGAAGGACGGATATTCATGGGAAGCCTTCAAGGAGATATTACTGAGAATGTTTTTGCCGTCGATCGAGCAAGACCGCTTGATTAATAATTTCCTTCATCTAAAGCAAAGGCAACCCACGGTGAGTGAGTATCAATTGGAGTTTATCAAATTGAGACAATTTTCCCCTGATCTGGTATCCTCAAAATCTAGTAGGGTCAAGCATTTTCTGGGTGGTCTGATGAATGACATCCAAGAGCTGATCAGTGCTTATTGATCAGAAAGTTATGCAGAAGTGGTAGAAGTCGCTCTAAGGTCGAAGCAATCAATAATGCTAAGAATCGAGGCCAGCAAATGAGGAAAGATATGAGGATGTCTGATGAGGGTAAGAACCCTAAGGAATCTGGTTCTGCTTCAAGGAAAAGAAGCAAGGAGGTGTGCAATTTCTATGGTCGGTCGGGCCACCCGTTTGAGAAATGTTTCAAGAGTATAGGAGATCAGAAGAAGGTGCTGGTGAATGCAATTCTGGGTGCTCCCAAAGGAGATCTGGTATATACTCTGTGCAAGCAAAAGGGGCACGATGCTGCCCATTGTTGGTTTAAGGATAAGGTATGCTTTCAGTGTGGATAGAAGGGGCATGTTAAGTCAAAGTGCTCGTAGTCTTAGCCCACATTGCAGCCAGTTCCACTTCAAGCTTTGCCTCCACCGCAACATTTGGACAAAGGGAAGGGCAAGCTGTGTAACAACCCCATCCGTTCATATAATATATACTAGAAGGTCCGACCGAGGCCCAACAACATATACCACAAAACAGACGATGAAGCTACGAAGTGATACCAGAGTAGCGCATCACACCTAACACATTGCATTCTAGCGGAAGCCTATAACACTACACTTGAACTCCACACCTGAATGTTCAACATATAACAACTCCACATTTTATACATTATAGGAATGTCTTAGACATACAAATAGTTGGCCTTATGGCCTTATAGGGCTTTCAAAACAGTGGCCTCAAACATTGGCACGCAAGCCGACCACATAAAAAGAAAACATAACATTTCCATTTCGTTTAGCCTTTGAGGTCTAGCAATGGCAACAGCAAATACAGCAGCATGGACATCAACCTTTTTGCGTCCCGCTCGGCTCTCCAGCACCTGCATAGGGACATTCCACCCAACGGTGGCAAACAGAGGCAACGGTCAGCGTTCAGCTGACCAAATTATAACGACCCTACCCATTTCTCGGGGCAGCGGTATTCTTCCCTGCAGGCATAGCAGATCACAAGCATGTATATATATCTCATATAATGTGCTTTCACGCACACATTCCATAACAACCGTCAGCCACTCGGCCCGACGATCCGTGCACTCATGCATTCTTGGTGTACCGATGAATCAAGGTCACACCACCGTATAAGGTCACAACCCAACGGTAAAACATTGATCATTTCACTCCATGATGTGCAGCCAGAGTTCTAGTCATAATGCACCGGGATTGGCATGTAGCCCCCCATTGTGTCATGGCACGCAGGCCTATGACTCTCGCTATGCGCTCAAACAGACCGTACCTTCTGGTCTCACATCGGACGGACATAACACAGGTCCGATCCTCCACCCCCCGTTGCTCAAATCTCCTTGCCATCACCGAGTACGGCGTACTCGTGGCTACAAAAGGCGCGTGTTGGTCTCACCAATCATGTTCTGCCATTCAAGCCTGGGTATTTCTCTTACACCCATTCATATCACAACATTTGCCGATCTTTCCTGGGCACACCAGTACTTCATGTTACTCCCTTTCACAGGTATGATCTCGCACATATCACAAATGTCAGGGCTTTTCCTGGCTTACCACGCCAGTACTTCCTGTTACTCTCTTCACAGGTGGACCCAACAGTATAAAAAACACAAGCATTCTACGGGTATTTTCATGGACTACCACTCCAGTACTTCCTGCTACTTCCTTTCACAGGTCCAACCCATCGACTCCTAAACTACCTGTTTATCACGGAGTCTTCTCCGGTTCGTATGCAACATCACCAATCCAGACCAACTTGTCCAGATGGGCTTCACACCGCATGTCTATTCCGTACTCTCTTTCCGGATCTATATAAAAGGAGATTCCATGAATCAACCCAAAAGACTCCCAAAATCTGCCACCCTTTGGTGGGGGAATCATGCATATGCCAAAAAGGAAGCCTTCACATTGCTAAGAAGAAAGGTCGTTACCCTTGAAGATCGCTTCGGTGCCATGAACTCCTAGCTGGCTAGAAAGAAACGCAACAGCTTTTGCTCCGCAAAGATGGCCTCGGATCTCAGCTTGATACTCTCAAGCTCCACCAAAGATCAGCCCCTCTTCCTCTTCCTCCTTCTTCCTCTCCCGTTCTCTCTCCAAACTTTTAGAAAGATGAAGGCAATAACATAATGAGAATTCTTTCTCATTTTTTGGCCTTAAGGAAGCAGGGAGGACTCGCAGCTGTTAGATCCCAGCTATAGAAAATGGACGACCAAGAAAAAGCCTAAAAACCGCTTCTCGGGTCCGACACCCCCCGGTGACACACCCGTGTCACAGGCCGTGTACTTTAAGCGCTGCACAAACCGCCTTATCCCGAAACAGGTCACGGCGAGGGTACACGTCCGGGTCGGCCCAGACTCGCCCGTGTCGGCCCAGACATGCCTGTGTCGGCCCAGACACGCCCGTGTCTTAGGGCGTGTGCTTGCACTTGATGATTATCGAACAAATTTCGTCGACCAAGGGGAACACGCCATCCGACATGCCCGTGTCGGAAGGTACACGCCCGTGCCACTGGCGTGTTCCCTCTGTCGACCAATTTGTTGACTAAAGACTCTGAGTGTCGACACAAAGGTGTCGACACAAAGCTGTCGACACAATGGTGTCGACACAACAGAGGTGTCGACACAAGGGTGTCGACCCAACAGTGTCGACACAAGGGTGTCGACACAACGGAGGTGTCGACACAATGGTGTCGACACAACGGAGGACACGGGCGTGACACGCCCTTGTCACGCCCGTGTCTTGCCCGAACACTTTGTCGAACTCATTTTTGTCCACCTCACGATGTCTCCACACCTGAGCAGGACATGCCCTGGGACACGCCCGTATCCCAGGCCGTGTCACCCAAAAATTTCCCATTTTGAAATTTGGGTTGTTACAATCCTCCCCTCCTACAAGAAATTTCGTTCTTGAAATTCGTACACAGGAAGGAAAACAACAAGCAAAATGTTATAACGTCAAAAAATTATGTTTCAACTTACAACAAAAGTTGCAGTATACACCCAGTTTACAGAAATAGCTCGGGAAATTCAGCTCACATGGTCTGCTCTCACTCTCATGTTAGCTCCTCACGACAGCAATTGTCCCACCGGACTTCGACCATTCCGACCGTCTTGTTCCGCAACTGTTTATCTGCTCGATCCTCGATCTGAATGGGCCTAACCTTCGTCGTTAGCCCATACTATACCGACACACGATCATCCTTGATCACCTGAGCTGGATCTTTCACGGCTTTCTGCAACACCGAGATGTGAAACACATCATGTAAGCCACTCAAGTCTGCCGACAGAGCTAGCCGATAAGCAGCCTCCCCGACTCGCTCTACCACTTCAAATGGACCAAGCTATCTTGGACTCAACTTTTTCAGACGTCGAATCCTGGATACGCCTTTGAAGGGCTTGATCTTCAAGTATACCCAGTCGCCTACCACGAACTCTATGTTCCGGTGCTTGGCGTTATAGTATTTCGCTTGTCAATCTTGAGCGATCAGTAGCCTCTCTCAAATAGTTCGTATGGTCGAGTTTGCTTCATCGACTTCATTACGATTATAAACTCTAGCTTTGCCTGCTTCTACCCAAGCCAAAGGAGTACGGCAATTCCGTCCATACAGAGCTTCATATGGTGTCATACCAATGCTCGCTTGGTAGCTGTTGTTATAAACGAACTCCACCATATAGAGGTGATCTTCCCATCTCTTTCCAAAGTTGAGGGTGCACATCCGAAGCATGTCTTCCATTGTTCTGTTAGTCCTTTCAGTTTGGCCATCCGTCTGGGGATGAAAGGCCATACTAAGTTGTAACTTCGTGCCCAATAGTTGATGAACTAGCCTCCAGTCAGTTGATGTGAACCGCCCATCTCGATCACTTACGATGCTCCTAGGAACACCGTGAAGCCGCACAATCTGGTCAACGTACAACTTTGCCAAAGTTTCCACCGAATACTCTCGTCTGTTCGGTAGGAAATGTGCCACTTTTGTCAGCCGATCGATAATCACCCAAATGGAATCATTTCCGCGCTGAGATCTCGGCAACCCGTGCACGAAATTCATGGAAATATCGTCAAACTTCCATTCTGGAATTGGAAATGACTTCAAATAACCACCAGACTTCTGGCATTCCGCCTTTACCATAGCACATGTTTGGCATTTGGCCACATAATGAGTAACATCTCTCTTTAGCCCTGGCCACCAGAACAGCTTTTTCATATCTCGGAACATCTTCGTGCTCCCTGGGTGGATTGAGTACTTCGTAAAATGCGCTTCATACATCAGCTCTTCCCTCAATTTTCCCAAATTCGGGATGCACAAACGGCCCTCTTTCCCCAAAAGACCGTCATCCCAGTAGAACTTGCCCTCTGGCTCCTCTTTAGCATAGCGTAGGAGATCTTCATCTAGCCTCGTTGCTCGTCGAATCCGGTCTGCAAGGTCACACTGCACTTCCGTCCAGTTGAAACATGCATCGGCTATAACATTCTTGTCAACACAAGAAATCTCTAATGCTTTTAACTCCTGGATGAGACGTTCATCATGCCTCTGCAACCAGCTTGCTCTTGCCGGAGCTCTCCGACTCAAGGCATCCGCGACTACATTTCCTTTTCCGCGAGTATAGTGAATCTCAAAGGTGTACTCCCCAAGGAACTCAAACCACCTTCATTGTCGCATATTCAAGTCCTTCTTGAAAGTGAGGGTTAGATCTACAATACTCTAGAGCGGGGGGGGGGGGGGGTGAATAAAGTATATTAAAAATTTGTTAGGTCCCAAAACAAAAAGTGCTGTTACAGCATTTGCTGTAAACTGAAAGGTGCAGTGATAGAAAATTGTAAATCAGATAAAAATCTACCTAATCACAGCCACACAGCAAGAAACAAAAAGAAAAGATAAGCAACCAGACGACACATGAAATTTTTAGTGGTTCCCCCTCAACTGGGTACATCCACTCTTCTACCACCCTTGGTAGGAATCCACTCAGGTTTTTGATCAGGTGCCTGACACCAATGGGTTTTGATCAGGTACCTAAAAACCAACTCAAGTCTTTTGGTATGGGGACTTGCAAGCAGGAATCACTTTTGAAGGGAGATGACAACCCTTTGTACAGGAGGGGGTGAGAGAGTGATTTTGTCTTCTCTGTCAACCATCAGAGAGAAGACGTATGTGAAATTATGTTAGTAAAAGCTCCCCCTGAGATGTAGAATGATTCAGGGAAGATCTGGAGCTTTTCTGTAGGGTGATAGGTTTTCAATCAGAGTTCTGGACAAGCAGTGATGCAGGATCTTCTTGACTGATTTAATATCTGTTGTCCTTTGAAGTCCTTGAGAGAATGTTGAAGAAGAAGACTCTTGATATAGTTTGATTGTTCTTGTTCTTTTGAATGAATATCACTGCCTATCACTGTAAGCTTCAATATGATTTCTATGTAAAGCTTTTCTACTGCTGTCTCAAATCTTGCAGTCAGTCTGTGTGTTTTTTTGACTGTTAGACTGAGTATAGATCTTGTACTCTAATTCTCTGTACTGATTGTCGATCGATTTTCTTCTATATCTTTTCAAACATTTGAATCTTCTGTAATTAATGCTGACGCCTTGAGAATAATCGACATTTAATCATTTCCTCAACTGTCCCGTGGAAAATCTGCAAGTAATATTCCTGAAGAAGACTGTGATTAATGCTTCCTGTAATGGCTACATTCAGAGAATGTTTGAGCATTTAATCTGTCAGGAATTATTGCATTTGAGGATTGAATGCCAGAAATTGCTAAGTCTGGAATCATAGAACGAATAACAGAATTCGTCGAGCTGAGTTCCAAGTTCGTCGAGCTGATAATAGAACTTGCATGTTTCAGAACTTTGCCTTTTCTGTCTGAAGTTCGTCGATCTGACAATTGCATTCGTCGACAGGAGATCAGCAACAATTCTGGACTTAGTTAAATATTTTGTGTTGACTGATATTCTGTGTGTCGACATGAAAACTTCTGGTGTCGACACAGGTTTTCTGGTGTCGACATAAGTTGGTGTCGACAGATTATTCTAGGTGTCGACAGAGTATTCTTGGTGTCGACACAAATCTTCCAGTGTCGACATAGTTGGTTTCGACAGATTATTCTTGGTGTCGACACAAATCTTCTGGTTCCAGAATTCGTCGACCAAAGAACAAAGTTCGTCGACCTGAGAATTTGTCGGCCTAAGAAATTGACTTTGTCGACCTGAGATCTTCAAACTGAAGGTTGTTGTGAACTCGAGGTCCAAATTCATCGAGCTCAGAATCTTGTTCGTCGACCAAAGCTTAAAGTTGGACTTAGAATAATCTGGAGTTACCCTGACTTTAGTCTGTTGAAGTATCCAAGTTTTTGTCGAACAGAGAATTAAGATCGTCGAGCTCAGCTCAGAGAAATATCTCAAGATCGTCGAGCTGAGAACGCCTTTCGTCGACCTCAGTTCGACGAATGTCAAACTCATTTTACTTAGTATTGAAATCTTCTAAGTCTTGAGTCTCTGATGGTCTTGTTGATAGCTGGTCAATCTGATGTTGACTCTAAGGACTTGACCTAGACTCTAGGACACAAATTTGACCCTGGCTATACATATTGGGTCACATACTAAGTTAGTAAACCTAGCCCAAATCAATTAGGGATCCAACAATCTACCCCTATTTGGGTGAGGTCACTAATGGACTCAAAACATAAGCATAAAGACAAACAAAGCAAGAAAAAGATATATCTGGCAGAGAATTACTAACACATGCAACAGATATATATGTACATAGGCTTTGTTTAAACAAATAACATAGTTTGAAAGTAAATGCAGAAAGTAATTAAAACAAAGTAAAGATTACTTCTTCTGCTTCCTCTCTATGGTCTTGTCCTCTTTAGGCTTTTCTCCTGGCTTGGTAAAGATAATTTATCTCTTTGGATCCAAAGCATGTGCCTTTGTCATTGTCATATACGTTGCCCCAATAATCTTCAGAGATGTAGTTCTAGGGATAACTGCTTCAGGATGGAGTTTCATGTAATCATCAACATTAAACAGTTTGTTTGCTTTATCAAATCTTTTTAGTTCTTCCTTCCTGTATTTTGACATAGTTGTATATTCTGATATGTCTTTACCTTCAGCTTTTGCTTTATTAATCAAGGACAGACCAACATTTTCCTGAAATCTAGCCATTCTAGCAGTGTTTGCTGTCTCAGGATCCTCAAAAGGAATAGGAGGTGAATCTGGCTTGTTGGGACTGTCAGTTTTCTATTTTGCAGAGAGAGTTGGTTGTTGCTACTGATGCTGTTGATGTTGTTTATGTTGCTGTTGTTGATTTCCTGAAGAATGATTTCTTTGCTGACTGCTTCCAGAGGATCTCCCTTGATGTCTCTGATAAGTTTGCATAGGGGCAGACCTCTGAGAGCTAGATCCAGAAGCACTAGCTGATGGAGGAGGTGGAGGTGGTGGATCTTTTCTATATCTCTGAACTGGAGGAGGAGAATATTTCCTTCTTCTTTTCCTCTCCTTTTGCTGATTCTTAGATAACCACATCCATGCTGACATTCCTTTATAAGGGGTAATATTTTGAAGGATGTAGAATGGGGTGTCATTCTTTGAGCTTGGCTTAGTAGCAGGAGGAGGAGGGGCTTTCCTTTTCTTTGACAATATTTTCTTCTTCTTCTTAGCAGTTTCTTCATCTGAATCTTCTTCATCATCTTCACTGACAGAACCCTGAGGGTTATCATACAGAGCATCCAATGCTTTAAAGGCTTTATCATAAGTAGCAGTCTTTTCTGGAGCAGGAGCAGAAGTTTCAAAAGCTGGAGCTTCAGCAGTAGTTAAAGAAGAGACTATACAGGAATTAGAAGTAATTGGGACAGAGCTTTCGGCTGCTGCCTTATTTTCTTCTTCAATATCAGCCAAGATCAACTCATCTAGATCTGACATAGGGGAGTCATCCATCATAAAGATTAGTGCTGAGATAACTTCTGGAGAGGATGGAATGACTGCTGAGGTTGGTGTAGAAATTGGAATATCAAAACTATCACATAGTTGCTGAGCAACTGCTGGACTAACAGGAGAAGTATAAGGTACAATAGCCAACCGTGGCTTAGTAAATTCTCCTGGAAGATACTGCATATGTATAGTGTCAAAACTTTTCAGCAATTCTTGTAAATTAACTGTGGGATTGAGGATAAAATCACCAACAGTTTCATCAATGTCCATATCAGTATCAATAAAATCAATTAAATCAATTAAATCTGTATCTATACAATCTGTATATGCTGCTGGGGCTGAAGTCTCTACTGCTGCTGGGGCTGAGGTCTCTGCTGGTGCTGATGCTGAAGTATCTGAAGCTGTTGCTGCTGCTTCATCATCAGGCATCTCCCCCTGCCTGGTTTCAGTGGGGACTGAGGCCAGGCCCCTGACTGAGGAGGGGGCAGCAGTAAGAGCAGATATTTAAGCAGATAAGTAGGTAATGGTAGTAGCAAGAGGTGTAATAGCCTCCGCTACGAGGGATTTAAGAATGGGAGTGATGATGGTCATGATAGAGGATATTTTAGAGGGCTCCAGAGAGAAAGTGGTTGATGGTGTTGCAATTGCTGTGGAAGAGGTGGCAACCAGTAATGTAATGGAAGGTGGAACATCAGGTATGTGAAGATTTGATGGTATTGCAATTGGTGTGGAAGAGGTGGTAACCAGTAATGGAATGGAAGGTGGAACATCAGGTATGTGAAGATTTGATGGTGATGAGGATGGAGGGATGGCATCTTGCATCATAGTGTCTGTGGGTAGGATCTAAGATGGTATGGAAGATAAATGTGGGGGAAGTGGAGACTGTGGTGGTGTAGAAATGTGGGTGTCTTGAGGGGATTCAGGAGGTGTGGGTGGTTGATGTGCCTGAATTCAGGAAGATGGAATGTCAGTTTTGTGGATTGGTACAGATGGGGTGACTGAGGATTGTGTTGTTGGTGGAAGAGGGGATGGAAGAGAAGATGTGGAATGAATCTCCTCAGCAGGTGTGGGAGTGGCTTTAATAGCCCTGGTGCCTTCAAAAGCTGGGGTGGAAGAGGTAGAAGCCTTAGTGGGCTTGGTGATTGTCCCTCCCACCTACCAAATAAGGCACAGGTGAGCCTTTTACTGGCATTAATGAATACGGTCTGGGAGACCAGTGATTCAGCAGCCTTTTCCATGAGGAAGATCCCTAGGATCCTTCCAAAACATACTTCCTTCTTGGTATTCTTCTTCTTAATCAAGTCAAACAGAAGTTGTGCCCAGTCTATTTGCTTCTTGTTTATTACTGCACACATGACCAAGAACTGATGTCTTGTGATGTAGTCATGGGTAGTATGCTTGCCAAGCAAGACCTTCCCAACAATGTCTGCCAGGAACTTATATGCTGCAGACAAATGCCTCTTCAACAATTTATGTGGGTTGTCACCAGCATAACCCATCAGATTGAGCATCATATTAAACTCTTCTGAATCAATTTCTAAAACCACTTCTCCATTTGTCAAACCAAATATTTCAGTTAAAACAACAAGGGTTAAGGAGACAGTGTTACCGGCGATTGATCCTATCATAGTATTGTCTTCAGAAGTGGTTGAAGTATAGACCCATTCTCTAATTTCTGTGCCTGCCAACTTTATCCTGGGGTCATCAGGTTCTTCAGATTCTGTTCTTCCAGAAGTTCCAGAATATATAGGAAGATTGGATCTGAGTGCTGGAATGATTCGAAGTCGACATCAAAGCCAGTGTCAAACTTCATAGCGGCTAGGGCTCCTGCTGGAATCGCCATTTAGATCACCTGCAAGAAAGACAGAGAAAATGGTGATCAAGTGCAAGGGAACAGAAAGCGCGGGACGGAGGTCGAAGAAAACCTAGATATAAGGTCTTTCAGAATATGAATCGACAAACTTCGTTCCACGAAAACAAAATGATTCTTCGAACTGAGGTCGACGAAATGATTTAGTAATAAATAATTCATCGATCTCATCCAGAAGACTTGAAGACCATTCGTCGAACTGTGGTCGACGAATATCTTCTGAAGCAAAAATCGTCGAGCGCTGGTCGACGAAAAATGTTTCACTGACAGGGAGTTCGTCGAACTCCGTTCGACGAATATCTCTCAAACTTTCCCTAGTTCGTCGAACTCCGTTCGACGAACTTTGGAAAATTCGTCGAATGCAGACAAAACTTAAGCTAAGTCTTCTCCATTGATCATTCCCAGCTGATTTAGAAAGAAAGCATGATTTTTCTTTTCCAGAGGTTTGGTGAATATATCAGCTTTTTGTAAATCAGTATAGATATAGACAAGCTTAATCTTATTTTTGTCTATACACTCGCTAATGAAATAATGTCTTATATCAATATGCTTTGTCCTACTATGGTGAATTGGATTTTGTGCTATGACTATAACACTAGTATTATAACAGAATAGGGTTGAATTATTTAAGTTGAACCCATAATCTAGAATTTGATTTTGTATCCACAGCATCTGTGAACAACAACTGCCTACTGCAATATATTCTGCTTTAGCAGTGGATGTTGACACTGATGTTTGCTTCTTACAAAACCAAGATACTAGTCTCATACACAGGAACTGACAAGTTCCTGAAGTACTTTTTCTATCTACCTTACATCCAGCAAAATCAGCATCAGAGTATCCAGTTAACTCAAATTCTGATTCAGCAGGATACCATAGGCCTAGATCAGGACAACTCTTTATATATCTTAAAATCCTTTTTAAGAAAATTAGATGAGATTCTTTAGGGTTCACTTGGAACCTAGCACAAAGGCATGTAGCAAACTTAATATCTGGCCTACTTATTGTGAGGTATAATAGGAACCCAACAATGCCCCTATAAAGTTTCTGATCTACAGGTTTTCCTGGTATATCAGAGTCCACAACAGCATTTGTGGCCATGAGGGTTTTCTTTGCTGAGGCATCAGCCATCCCAAACTTCTTTAGAAGTTCTTTAGCATATTTTGCTTATGAGATGAAGATGCCATCAGGAAGTTGTTTCACTTGGAGACCAAGAAAATATGAAAGCTCTCCCATGCTACTCATTTCAAATTTAGAATGCATGAGGTCAGAAAACCTCTTGCACAATTTGGAATTTGTAGAGCCAAATATGATGTCATCTACATAGATTTGTACTAACAAAATTTGGTCCTTATGATGTCTAGTGAATAAAGTTTTATCTACAGTTCCTCTTGTAAATTTATGCTCTAATAAAAAACTTGACAAGGTCTCATACCAAGCTCTTGGAGCTTGCTTTAGACCATAAAGAGCCTTATTTAATCTAAAAACATAAGAGGGATAAGTTGGAGAAACAAAACCTGGAGGTTGTTCTACATAAACCTCTTCTTGTAGCACTCCATTTAAAAGGGCACTCTTCACATCCATTTGAAAGACTTTGAACTTTTTGAATGTTGCATAGGCAAGGAAAATCCTTATAGCTTCCAACCTTGCAACTGGTGCAAAGGTCTGATCATAGTCAATTCCTTCCTCTTGCATATATCCTTGAGTAACAAGCCAAGCCTTGTTTCTCACAATAACTCCTTGGGCATCAAGCTTATTCATGAAAACCCATTTGGTTCTAATAACTGGGTAGTTTTGGGGTCTTGGAACCAAATCCCAAACTCTACAACTCTCAAATTGGTTTAGTTACTCTTGCATTGCAAGGATCCAGTGGGGATCTTGCTCAACATCATGAATGGTTAGAGGTTTAACCTGAGAGAGAAAACATGCATGCGTTAAGTCTTGGTTGAGTTGATGCCTTGTCTGTATACTTGCTGAAATGTATCCAATTACTTGAGATCTGGGGTGATCCCTAAGTGTGACAAAATCAGTGGGTGGAGTTGGTTGTGCAACATCATTTTGATTAAATTCCTCTTGTGGAATTATATTTGTTGTTGGTTGAGGCTCATGTTCTTCAGCTTCATCTTCTTCACTATCTTTAATGACCTGTGGAGAGGAATGAGTGGGAACCTCTTGAGTGAGGTTTAGTCCATCCAATGTCTCACACAAGTGGGGTACCTGCAAGTTGCTACTGGTAGAAACCTCTTTCTCCTTGCAGTACATGTTAGTCTCATCAAATGTCACGTGAATAGACTCTTCAACTTTTAAGGTTGATTTATTGAATACCCTATAAGCCTTGCTTACTTGGGAGTATCCTAGAAAAACTCCCACTTCAGCCTTAGCTTCAAACTTTCTAATGTATTTCTTGTTGTTATTGTGTATATAACATGTACAACCAAATACTTTAAAATATTTAATTTTAGGTTTCTTCCCTTTGAGCAATTCATAGTTTGTGAATTAAACTCCTATTCAGGAGATAGTTTTCTGTGCTTACAGCCTCTGCACAAAAGGTTAGTGGCATGTATGCATCAGCAAGTAATGTACCTGCAGCTTTAATGAGTGTTCTATTTTTCCTTTCAGCTACCCCATTTTGTTGGGGAGTTCTAGGAGCTGAGAAGCAATGTCTGATACCTTCCTTCTTACAGAACTCATGCATAAGAAGAGACTCAAACTCTGTGCCATGATCACTTCTGATCAATGCAGCATGAGTAGAGAACTCAATCTGTATGGTCCTGAGAAAATCTGTAAGAACCTTGAATGTATCTGAGTTTGTTCTCAGAAAGAAAACCCAACTGAACCTAGAGAAGTCATCCACTATAACTAAAGTGTAAGATTTCCCTCCTAGGCTTTGTACTGCAATGGGTCCAAAAATATCCAAGTGTAGCAAGTACAAGATCCTAGGTGAATCACTCTTATTAATTGATTTGAAACTAGTTTTAGTTTGCTTGCCTAATTGACAAGCCCTGCAGAGACCTTCCTTCTTGTAGGGAGCAGAAGGTAGACCTCTAACAAGGTTGTGCTTAGATAACCTAGCTATATTTTTCAGATTTACATGTCATAATCTTTTATGCCATAAATCATTCTGATTACTAGTTAAATTCAGTAAGCAGATATCAATTGTGGCAGAAGAAAAATTTACTAAATAAATGTTGCTGTGTCTACTTCCAGTTAAAATAGTTTGGATATTTTTATCAATAATAGAGCAAGTAGAAGGGTTAAAGTATACTTGATAATCATCATCACATAATTGACTTATGGAGATGAGGTTATGCTTCAGTCCACTTACATATGTCACTTTTCTGAATGTGACATCTCCTATTTTTACTTCTCCAATTCCTTCTAACTGACCACATTTTGAGTCACCAAAGATAACCTTTGGCCCCAACTTGGACTTGTAGTTGAACAAGATGTCCTTGCTGCCAGTCATATGCTTGGAGCAGCCACTGTCTAGGTACCAAGTTTCATTTACCCCAGGACACTTTTTCACCTGCAATATAAACAGTTAGTGATTTTTGACCCAGGTTACCTTGGGCCCTTTGTATGGCTGATAGCAGAATCTAGAAATAACAGAAAATTTTGGCTGGGATTTATATCCTAGGGGGTGGTATCTCCTAGGTGGAATGGTCCAGTCAGCTAGGGGATTAAATGATTTCCTAGAAGTATTTAGGTTTCTGTTAAAGTTAAAGTTTTGGTTAAGCCTTCCTGGGTTCGACGAATTTATGTAACTTCGTCGACGAGAGTTCGATGAATTGGGTTGAGATCGTCGATCTCTGCCCAGAGAATAAACATGTTCATTCTCTGCGCCCCACGTTCGTCGATCTCTGCTCGACGAACCATACAAAGTTCGTCGATCGCAGTTAGACGAATAATGATAACTATAGTTGGCGTCCAGAGTTCGTCGATCTGGGTTCGACGAACTGGCCCCTTTTTGTCGATCTGAGTTCGACGAAAATTGCTTAACTTTGTTTTTACTTGGTGTTTTTTGTTTTTCCATTTTGTCCTTAGTTTTAATTTGTTCAAGAATTTTATTTACCTTATTTACTTGATCAGTGTTCTTCTTTATTTTCTCAGAAATAAAGTTTATGGGTTGTGATAGATGGTTTTTCTGAATAACATGTGGTTCACTAGATGAGGCACCTAATCCTAACCTACTTCCATTCAATCTAGCATTAGATGTGTTAGTGATTTCTGCTAGTTGTTTACTTCTTCCATTTAGTGATTCTTCTAGCTGTTTTGCCTTATTTAATTCATCTTTCAGAAGGATGATTTGTTCACTAAACATATCTATTTCATTTTTTAATTTAGTATTTTCAAATACTAAGCTATCATAGTTAACTTTCTTATCTCTGAGAAGTTTGATTTCCTTCTCAGAGTTGATTAGGTCTAAACACATGATCTTAAAGTCTAATTTAAAAGATTCTGAATTATAATCAAACAATGATAATACCTGATCAGCTTCTGATTCAGAAGCTTCCTCATTGTCTAACTCTCCTTCTTCTGAGTTGCTCCTTGAGGCATCAATTGCCATGAGGCAAACCTCTTTTGCTCTTTCTTCTTCTTCATCTTTACGGGAGCTTGAAGATGTTGACTCCTCTTCAGTCTCAATCCAGGACTCAGCTACAAACCCCTTTTCCTTCCTCATGTGTTTGCTGGAAGAGGGTTTGCTGGTGAACTGCTTTCTGGAATCCTTTTCCCTTTCTCTTCTCTTCTCTTTCTTCTGATTCTCTGGGCACTCAGAGAGGAAATGCCCAGGCTTTCTGCATCCATAACACACCACTTCCTTTGTTGGTGTCTTATCATACTTTGTCCTGTCATCCTTTCTTGTTGACTTCCTCCTGAAGTCCTTTCTAGCAATCTTGAAGAATCTCTTTGCAAAGAGACTCATGAGCTCTTCATTTGATGTTGAAGACTCTGATTCTTCTGAGACTTTGAATGCTATGTTCTTATCTCTTTTGGCTGCAAGAGGTGTTCTTTGTTCAGCAGACTCCCTTGTCTTTGTTAGCTGCTCATAAGATTTCTGTTTGCCCAGTAGAGATTCAGCTGACATCTCATTCAGGCATCTATCCTCCTTGATAGGCCAAATCCTTGTGTCCCATGAGCTTGGGAAGCACATCAGAATTTTGTCACTCACTTCAGTGAGAGTGATGACCTTATCCAGAGTTTTTAGCTCATTAATGATTGATCTTAGTCTATTATACATCTCTGAGACTGTTTCAGCTTCCTGCTTCTTAAAATTCTCATATTGAGATATGAGATTTGATCTCCTGTCCTTCCTTTCATCAGCTGATCCATCAACCATTTGGTTCAGGGAATCCCAAATGGCCTTTGCTGATGTGCACTCAGCAACCTTTTGGAAAATATCATCAGACATTGTCTGTGCCAATATGTTCATGGCTTTTGCATCAGCCATCTTGGCTTTTCTGTAAGCATCATTATAGTCTGGAGGAGGTACTGCAGTCATATTTGTGGAAGTGCTTGTAGAAGCTGCAGGTGCTGGAGGTACTCCTGCTAAGATGGAAACAAAGATATCTTCATCAATAGAATTCATATACAATTTGATTCTTGCCTTCCAGATTCCAAACTTTTGCAAGTTGCAAACTAGAGGTCTGGTGCTTGCATAATTTTTGTTCTGTGCCATGGCTGTGGTTCTACTTTAAAATGTGAACAAAGTGAAATGTAGATCTAACATAGGATCTTTGGTTCAATAATTAACTTGTGCAACAAAAGGAACCTTGCTCTGATACAAATTGAAAGTGAGGGTTAGATCTATAATACTTTAGAGGGGGGGGGGGTGAATAGAGTATATTAAAAATTTGTTAGGTCCCAAATCAAAAAGTGTTGTTACAACATTTGCTGTAAACTGAAAGGTGCAATGATAGAAAATTGTAAATCAGATAAAAATCTACCTAATCACAGCCACATAGGAAGAAATAAAAAAAAAGATAAGCAACCAGATGACACAAGAAATTTATAGTGGTTCCCCCTCAACTGGGTACATCCACTCTTCTACCACCCATGGTAGGAATCCACTCAGGTTTTTGATCAGGTGCCTGACACCAATGAGTTTTGATCAGGTCCCCAAAAACCAACTCAAGTCTTTTGGTAAGGAGACTTGCAACCAGGAATCACTTTTGAAGGGAGATGACAACCTTTTGTACAGAAGGGGGTGAGGGAGTGATTTTGTCTTCTCTGTCAACAATCAAAGAGAATACTTATGTGGAATGATGTTAGCAAAAGCTCCCCCTGAGATGTAGGATGATTCAGAAAGATCTGGAGCTTTGCTGTAGGGTGATAAGTCTTCAATCAGAGTTCTGGACTAGCAGTGACGCAGGATCTTCTTGACTGATTTAATATCTGTTATCCTTGGAAGTCTTTGAGAGAATGTTGAAGAAGAAGACTCTTGATATGGTTTGATTGTTCTTCTTCTGAATGAATGAATATCACTGCCTATCACTGTAAGCTTCAATATGATTTCTGTGTAAAGCTTTTCTACTGCTGTGTCAAATCTTGCAGTCAGTCTGTGTGTTTTTTTTGACTGTTAGACTGAGTATAGATCTTGTACTCTAATTCTCTGTACTGATTGTCGATCGATTTTCTTCTATATCTTTTCAAACATTTGAATCCTCTATAATTAATGATGACGCCTTGAGAATAATCGGCATTTAATCTTTTCCTCAACTGTCCCGTGGAAAATCTGCAAGTAATATTCCTGAAGAAGACTGTGATTAATGCTTCCTCTAACGGCTACATTCAGAGAATGTTTGAGCATTTAATCTGTCAGGAAATATTGCATTTGAGGATTGAATGCCAGAAAATGCTAAGTCTGGAATCATCGAACGAATAATAGAATTTGTCGAGCTGAGTTCCAAGTTCGTCGAGCTGATAACAGAACTTGCATGTTTTAGAACTTTGCCTTTTATGTCTGAAGTTCGTCGAGCTGACAATTGCATTCGTCGACTGGAGATCAGCAACAATTCTGGACTTAGACAAATATTTTGTGTTGACTGATATTTTGTGTGTCGACATGAAAACTTCTGGTGTCGACACAGGTTTTCTGGTGTCGACATAAGTTGGTGTCTGTTGGGTACATTGGTCAAATGTACCTGATTTGAAGAAGCCTCACTTAACTCAATGATATGCATCATAGTGTATTTGATGTTTGTTTGAGTTACTTGTGCAGGTTAGGAATACACTGGACTGAAGCTAAAAATTCTAAGTCCATGTGTCGACACCCAGAGGGAAAGTGTCGACACTTGAGAAAGCTTGTGTCGACACCCAGACAAGCAGTGTCGACACTTGGAGTCATTGTGTCGACACCCAGACAAGCAGTGTCGACACTTGGAGTCATTGTGTCGACACCTGGGAAGAAGAGTCGACACCAGTCAGAAAGTGTCGACACTTGGAGCTGTGTCGACACTCAGTGAAGAAGAATGCAGAAAAGCTGTGTCGACACTTGGAGCTGTGTCGACACTCAGTGAAGAAGAATGCAGAAAAGCTGTGTCGACACTTAGCAGAAGTGTCGACACCTAGAAGAGCTGAGTCAACACCAGAAAGTGTCGACACTTGAAGCAGGTGTCGACACTCAGCAAAAGTCTGCAGAATCTAAGTACAAGTGTCGACACTCAACACAATGTGTCGACACTATGCAGAAGAGTCAGCACTTGAAGTAAGTGTCGACACCCAGCACAATGTGTCGACACTTAGCTAAAGACTCAGTATTTGAAGTAAGTGTCGACACTCAGCACAATGTGTCGACACACAACCAGAGGAGTCAACACTTGAAGAAAGTGTCGACACTCAGCACAATGTGTCGACACTTAGTTGAAGACTCTACACTTGAAGAAAGTGTCGACACAAGGAGCTGTGTCGACACTTAGCAAAGAACAGAAAAGTTACAAAATATTCTAAGTACAAGTGTCGACACTAAAGGAATGTGTCGACACTCAGCTAAAGAAACAAGATTGAAGACTTGTGTCGACACCAAGAAGCAGTGTCGACACTTGACAGTTTCTACACATGAAGATGTGTCGACACAAAGGAGATGTGTCGACACTTAGAAGAATACAGTTGCAGAATGAAGTACAAGTACTTGTGTCGACACTCAATTTCAGTGTCGACACATGCAGAAGAAACTGTGTCGAGACATACAAGGAATTGTGTCGACACCTTGTAGACTTGTGTCGACACTTACACAACATGTGTCGACACTTGGCCTATAAGTGTCGACACTTAAGAACAGAAAGTCTCGACACTATCTGACAGTTAGAGGAATTTCAAGAAGTGACTGGTTGACAAGACAGCTGCCGATCCAGCCGGTCTACATCAACTGTTAGTGATATCAGAAGTCTGTTATGAACCGGACCAGCCGGTTACCATGAAGGAAGCCTATAAATAGGCACCCATAGTTTACAGACTAAGATTGATCGAGTGATAAAGGATTGTTGAAATAATATAGAAGTGGTTGAAAAAGGTTTTACAGAGAGAGTTCAGATCTTTGTAAAAGTGGTATATTGAGTATCAACACAAGAAGATCTTGCTGTGCATCAGCAGATCTAAGAAGTTGGAGAGAGAGAGCTCCAACCAAGTATTCAGTCTTTGGAACTAAGGCTGAGAAGAAGAATTCAGAGTCATCTGGATTTCAAGAAGCAGAGGTCAAGGAACAACTGCAGAAGATTCAGACTAATTCAGTTCTAATCAAGAAGCTTTGAAGGAAGCTAAGTCAGTTTGGATCTAACTGAGTTCTTCCAAGAACTCTTCAAGAATCTCTCAACTCCTCTCCTATTTTCTGAGTTGTAGAGTTAACTATTGTACATTCTATTTTAACCTGTAGGATCCATTGGATCTGAGAGAATTGTAAGCCTATTTTATAAAGGCTGAGGGTAGGGCTTGGTTGCCTGAGTGTAGGAGTTGAAGAACTCTGAGTGTAGGCCTTAATTGGCTGAGTGTAGGCCTGGGTGGCTGAGTGTAGGCCTTTTGGCTGAGTGTAAGGCTATGTGCCTGAGGTAGGAACCTAGTTTGGTTCTGAGCTAGTGGAGAAGTTTGGCCGAATCTAGCACACTGCTAGATAGGCGAAGGGGGAAAGTGGATGTACCCAAAGATTGGGGAACCACTATAAATTAGTGTGTCTGCTGTGCTGTGCTGTGGATTACTTGTTTGATTTCTGTAATTTCTGTTAGCTGTAATAATTGTTGTGCTGCCAACAAAGTCTTAAAAAGGTTTAGGTCACCTATTCACCCCCCCCCCCCTCTAGGTGTTTAGGTACCATATCTTTTAGTGTCGACAGGTTATTCTTGGTGTCGACAGAGTATTCTTGGTGTCGACATAGTTGGTGTCGACAGATTATTCTTGGTGTCGACACAAATCTTCTGGTTCCAGAATTCGTTGACCAAAGAACACGGTTCGTCGATCTGAGAATTCGTCGGCCTGAGAAATTGACTTCGTCGACCTGAGATCTTCAAACAGAAGGTTGTTGTGAACTCGAGGTCCAAATTTGTCGAGCTCAGAATCTTGTTCGTTGACCAAAGCTTGAAGTTGGACTTAGAATAATCTGGAGTTACCCTGACTTTAGTCTGTTGAAGTATCCCAGTTTTCGTCGAACAGAGAATGAAGATCGTCGAGCTCAGCTCAGAGAAATATCTCAAGATCGTCGAGCTGAGAATGCCTTTCGTCGACCTGAGTTTGACGAACGTCGAACTCATTTTACTTAGTCTTGAAATCTTCTATGTCTTGAGTCTCTGATGGTTTTGTTGATAGTTGGTCCATCTGATGTTGACTCTAATGACTTGCCCTAGACTGTAGGACACAAATTTGACCCTGGCTATACATGTTGGGTCATATCCTAAGTTAGTGAACCTAGCCCAAATCAACTAGGGATCCAACACTTCTGCTCCAATAAGTACTTTAGGCTCTTGTGATCTGTATAGATGTCCACCTTCACACCATAAAGATAGTGTCGCCACAACTTTAGTGCAAAGATTACCGCCGCCAACTCTAAGTCATGGACGGGATAGTTCCGCTCGTACACCTTCAGTTGGCGTCAGCCATAAGCAATCACCTTCCCACTTTGCAGAAGAACGCAGCCTAAGTCGCTCCCCGAGGCATCACTATAGATTACAAATCCATCGGTGCCACATGGCGATGACAACACAGGCGTCGTGGTCAACCGAACCATCAAATCTTCAAACGCTCACGTGCATTCTGGTGTCCAAACAAACTTTTGATCTTTTCTCGTCAGTGTGGTTAGCGACAAAGCAATCCGCGAGAAGTTTGCAACAAATCTTCGATAGTAGTCTGCTAGTCCAAGGAAGCTCCGGACCTCGGCCACTGAAGATAACACTGGCCACTCCTGTATGGCCCTTATCTTTGCTGGATCCACTGCTATACCTGCTCCACTCATCACATGGCCCAGAAAAGCCACTGATGCTAGCCAAAACTCGCACTTCGAGAACTTGACATAGAGCTTATTTTGCCTCAATGTATTCAACACCAACCGCAAATGCTTCTCATGGTCGGCTTCCTATCTCGAGTACACCAGGATATCATCAATGAACACTATCACGAACAGATCCAGATACTCTCAGAATATTCGGTGCATCAAGTCCATAAATACCGAGGGCGCATTGCACAGCCCAAACGACATTACCGTGAACTCGTAGTGCCCGTACCGTGTTCCAAATGCTGTTTTGGGAATATCACCTTCCCGGATCCTCAACTGGTAATAACCAGACTTCAAGTCCAACTTGGAGTAGACGGTCGATCCCACTAGCTGATCGAACAACTCATCAATCTGCAGAATCAGATATTTATTTTTCTCGGCCAGCTTATTCAATTCGCGGTAATCAATACATAACCGCAAGCCACCCTATTTCTTTTTCACAAAAAGAACAGGGGCGCTCCAAGGAGACATACTTGGGCGTATATAACCCTGCTCCAACAACTCCTGCAGTTGTACCTACAACTCCGCCATCTCCTTTGGCACAACGTGATATGGCGAGCGGGCCACATGTTACGCACCTAGCACCAGCTCAATCGTGAAGTCAATCTCACGCTGGGGTGGTAGCCCAGGGAGATCCATGGGAAACACATATCCAAACTCCGATACGATCAGAACATCATACACTGGCCTTAGGCTCCACTGCCTGAATTAGTTTGAAGTATAACTCTGCGCCCATCCGAACAGCTCTGATAACTTGGAGTGCAGACATCAATGTCCCGCCAACTCCTTGCATACCCGCGAACTTAGTCTCCTGCTCGGTATTCTGGCCCAACGTGATTTCTTTGGACTGGCAATCAATCAAGGAATGCTGCTCCGCGAGCCAATCCATACCCAAAATCACGTCGAATTCCGCTATCGGCAATACAGATGCAGTCAAGCAGAAATCCCGACTTCATATTTGCACCGCCACATCGCAAGCTTGATCCGCAAGCATCATACAACCATTCGACATCATCACTCTGACGCTATCTGTCTTAACACGACTAGGTATCCCAAGTCGTGCTATAAACTTTTTAGACAGAAAAGAATGAGAAGCACCCGTATTGAACAGGGCTCACGCCAGCGTGTTCCGAATTATCATAAATCCTGTGACCATCATGTCACACACACAAACCGCATACAACGATGAAACAAACAAAGTATACAAGTATAACAATACAATACTCAACAACTAAACTCGTACCTATGACGATGTCACTTTACTTGATGGCCTCCTGCAGGCCAAGATTGTAGACCCGGGGATGCGCTTGAGATGCAGAGGATTCCACCACTGCCTTGCCTTTCTCAGCATATGACGCTCCCGCCTTCTTTTCACTCTTTGGCGGCGCCCGACACTCACGGGCTATATGCCCCACCCGTCCACAAATGAAGAATGTACGAGTATCCGGCCTTGAGGTGGCCCCCGACGTTGCTCCTAATGCAACTGAAGAAGGAGCTTGTCCTGTCGTCTTGGGCCTTTTGCCCCATTTCTTCTTATAAAATGACTTCGTCGGTCGGGGCGCCTTAAACTCCAGCTATGTCACAGCCAATGCCCTCTTCCCTTGCACCCTTTTCATATCTTTTTCCAGCGCGTATGCAGTGTTAACTAATGTCTGGAAGCCTTGGTTCACCGAACTAGAAAGCAAGAACCGCAACTCATCCCGCAGTCCTTCGTAGAACCTATTTGGCTTCCATTGTTCATCAGCAAAAATAGAACTCGCATACCGCCCCGTGCGTGTAAACTCATGCAGGTAAGCTTCCACATTGTCATCTCCTTACGCCATCCTTTGGAATTCATTCTCCATGGCTATAAGATGTGCCGCTGGGTGGTGCTTCGCCAGTAAGAGCCGAGAGAATTCCTCCATCGACACTTGTGTTAATGGTCTTCCCGCTACATGATGCAGCTCCATATCGTCCCACCACAACCGCGCCTCGCCTTCCAGCAAGAAGGTGGCTAAGGTGACTTTCTGATTCTCCTCCGACCCAATGCCGTCATTATCCGCTTGACTCGCGATAGCCAATCCTCAGCCTGCACAGGAGCTCCCACTCCCATAAACATAGGCGGATTGAAGCTCATGAACCGCTTCAACTGCCGTTCAGCTGCCCGAGGGTCCATGGCCGCAACAGGTTCTGGCCTCGCCGCCACGTGTTCTGGCCTCACTACTGGCTGTTCCTGCCAAATAGGCTGGGTTTGGATCATTGTAAACAAATCTTCAGCAACTAATCGTACAGTTTTCGCAGATGGTGGAGGTGTAGGCACCGCGGCTGGTGTCGTACTTTCATCAGACCGCTGGGGCTCCGATTGCCCAGCACCACTCCGTGTCACCTAAAGGTGAACAAGACACATACATTAGAGACCGTACACAAGAAATCACAACAAAATAGGAATGCGCAGGTTCCTCAAACATATGTATTTGCATTCCTACAGGACATTAAGGTGTTCAATCGTGTAACTTGGTTCACACAGACACGTGCTTGCCACCCCACAAAAGAAGTCGATCGCGACTTCGAGAGGGAAAGACTAAGACAGCTGATACCAAAAATGTAACAACCCCATCTGTTCATATAATATATACCAGAAGGTCCGGCCGGGGCCCCACAGCATATACCACAAAACAGATGACGAAGCTACGGAGTGATACTAGAGTAGCGCAGCGCACCTAACACATTGCATTCTAGCGGAAGCCTATAACACTACACTTGAACTCCACACTTGAATGTCCAACATATAAAAACTCCACATTTTATACATTATAGGAATGTCTTACACATACAAATAGTTGGCATTATGGCCTCACAGGGCTTTCAAAACAGTGGCCTCAAATATTGGCATGCATGCCGACCATATAAAAAGGAAACATAACATTTCCATTTCGCTTAGCCTTCGAGGGCTAGCAATGGCAGCATCAAATACAGCAGCATGGACATCAACCTTTTTGCATCCCGCTCGGCTCTCCAGCACCTGCACAGGGACATTCCACCCAAGGGTGGCAAATAGAGGCAACGGTCAGCATTCAGCTGACCAAATTATAACGACCATACCCCTTTCTCTGGGCAGCGGTATTCTTCCCTGCAGGCATAGCAGATCACAAGCATGTATATATATCTCATATAATGTGCTTTCACGCACACATTCCATCACAACCGTCAGCCACTCGGTCCGACGATCCGTGCACTCAGGGCACATTCTTGGTGTACCGACGAATCAAGGTCACACCACCGTATCAGGGTCAAAACCCAACGGTAAAACATTGAGCATTTCACTCCATGGCGTGCAGCCGGAGTTCTAGTCGTAATGCACCGGGATTGGCCCGTAGCCCCCCATTGTGTCATGGAATGCATGCCTACGACTCTCGCTATGTGCTCCAATAGACCGCACCTTCTGGTCTCACGTCGGACGGACATAACGCAGGTCGGATCCTTCACCCCCTGTTGCTCAAATCGCCTTGCCATCATCGAGTACGGTGTACTCGCAGCTACAAAAGGTGCGGGTCGGTCTCACCAATCCTGTTCTGGCATTCAAGCCTGGGTATTTCTCTTACACCCATTCGTATCGCAACATTTCCAGATCTTTCCTGGGCACACCAGTACTTCCTCTTATTCCCTTTCACAGGTATGATCTCGCACATATCACAAATTTCAGGGCTTTTCCTGGCTTACCACGCTAGTACTTCTTGTTACTCTCTTCACAGGTAGACCCAACAGCATAAACAGCACAAGCATTCTACGGGTATTTTCATGGACTACCACTCCAGTACTTCCTGCTACTTCCTTTCACAGGTACAACCCATCGACTCCTAAACTACGCGTTTATCACGGAGACTTCTCCGGTTTGTATGCAACATCACCAATCCAGACCAACCTGTCCAGATGGGCTTCACACAGCATGCCTATTTCGTACTCTCTTTCCGGATCTATATGAAAGGGGATTCCATGAATCAACCCAAAAGACTCCCAAAATCAGCCATCCTTTGGTGGGAGAATCATGCATATGCCAAAAGGGAAGCCTTCACATGGCTAAGAAGAAAGTTCGTTACCCTTGAAGATCGTTTCTGTGTCATGAACTCCTAGCTTGCTAGAAAGAAACGCAACAGCTTTTGCTCCGCAAAGATGGCCTCTGATCTCAGCTTGATACTCTCAAGCTCCACCAGAGATCAGCCCCTCTTCCTCTTCCTCCTTCTTCCTCTCCCTTTCTCTCTCTAAACTTTTAGAAAGATGAAGGCAATAGCATAATGAGAATTCTTTCTCAGTTTTCGGCCTTAAGGAAGCAGGGGGGACTCTCAGCCGTTAGATCCCAGCTGAAGAAAATGGACGGCCAAGAAAAAGCCTAAAAACTGCTTCTCGTGTCCGACATGCCCTGTGACACGTCTGTGTCACAGGCTGTGTACTTTAAGCGGTGCACAAACCTCCTTATCCCGAAACAGGTCACGGCCAGGGTACACGCCCTTGTCGGCCGAGACACGCCCGTGTCATGGGGCGTGCGGATGCACTCGACGATCGTCGAACAAATTTCGTCGACCAAGGGGAACACGCCCTCCGACACACCCGTGTCGAAAGGTACACGCCCGTGCCACTAGTGTGTTCCATCTGTCGACCACTTTGTCGACTAAAGACTCTGAGTGTCGACACAAAGGTGTCCATACAAAGCTGTCAACACAACGGTGTCGACACAATAGAGGTGTCGACACAAGGTGTCGACACAAGGGTGTCGACACAACAGAGATGTTGATACAAGGGTGTCGACACAACGGAGGACACGCCCGTGTCACGACCGTGTCACGCCCGAGCACTTTGTCGAACACATTTTCATCCACCTCACGACGTCTCCGCACACGAGCAGGACACGCCCTGGGACACGCCTGTGTCCCAGGCCGTGTCACCCAAAATTTTCCCATTTTGAAATTTGGGCTGTTACAAGATGAACGTGGTGATCTCGGAGGAAGCGTAGACGTCTACCTAGGTGATCTCAGGTTAGATCCTAACCTAGTTTTTTTTCAGCTCATAGTTGTAGTTTTGATGTTGTTCTATTAGTTATGTAATCACTTTTATAGGGAGGTTTAAGGTAAAGGACCGTTGGGCGCTCGTTCTTTTTGATTCTAGTGCTATCCACTCACTCGTGGCTATGAACTTTGTAGAGCACCAACATTTGACTCTCAATCAAGTTCGTGATGTGTTTCATGTCAAGTTTCCTGCTTGTGATTCGGTGGTGTCGGACTAGGGTATCCTAGGTTGTCCGATTCTTTTAGGCGATTTCCAAGCCGTTGCTAATTTGAAGTTGATAGACCTGGAAGACTTCGATATGATCTTGGGCATGGACTAGTTGTCCAGATATGATTCGGTCATTTAGTGCAAGGTTAAGTGCTTGGACTTCAAGATAGACAACGACCAACCCAAGAGTGTTTATGGTTATCCGCGCAAGGATTCGCCGATTATTTCAGCAGTATGTGCTCAGAAGCTTTTAGATTCCGGATGTTTTGCTTATTTGGTTTATGTTTTGGGAACCTTTAGTAGTTTGTCGTGTGTCGTGTATGTTCTGGTGGTGCGTAAGTTTCCGGATGTTTTCCCAGATAATCTTCTCGGTTTTCCACTTGAGAGAGATGAAGAGTTTGTTATAGATCTTGAGCCGGATACTCGTCCTATTGCTAAGGTACAATACCTTATGGCCCCTTGTGAGCTGGAAGAGTTACATACCCAGCTGGATGAGTTGTTGCAGTGTGGTTTTATTAGGCTGAGTTATTCACCTTATGGTGTTCTTGTATTTTTTGTAAAGAAGAAGGATGGATCCATGAGGCTGTGCATTGTGTTGATGCACGAAAACAACACTGCCTAGTTAACGGGTTGTTTGATCTCACAAGCTAGGCAAAGAAGAGGATTGCGGGTTTGATGAGAAAGAGAGGAAGCTTTTGAGTGCTCGAGAGTGGAGCAAGCGCTTGTTCAAGGGTTGCAGGGATAGACGAGAGGTTTGCTGAGAGCAGCCGAGAAGGTTGATGATCAGCGAAGAAGGCTGATGATCAGCGGAGGAGGTTGATCATCATTAGAGAAGATTGATGATTAGCGGAGGAGGTTGATCAGCAGCAGAGAAGCTTGATGATCACCGGAGAAGCTTGATGATCAGTAGAGGAGGTTGATTATCAGTAGAGGAGGTTGATCTGGAGCTGTCGAGCAGGTGGTTACTTTGACGGTTGTGCTTGCAGGTTGATGCCGAGAGAGTTGAGCCAAGATGAGAAGAAGAAAGGGGCCGCTAGCAGCAGCAAAAGCAGATTTTGCCCGCCGCGGCTTGAATGCCACTCTTGCGACAGGCTTTCCTTTGATTAATATTGAGTTATTACAGCTTGTATTATACCTTTACATGAGAAAGCAATAAAGGCTACAAAGGGGGAAGCTGGCGGCTAAGGAAAGGAGGTGCCAGAGAGGAGGCTGCACAGACTGGGGACTGAGGACGGCAGGCCGTGCCGTTACAAAAAGAGAGGGTGCGGACTGGGAGAAGGAGTCCGCCGGAGGTGAAGAGTTGAGCTTGCCATGGGCTGTCTTCGAGCGCGAGAGTGATGAGACTGTCTAGAATAACCTCAAATGAGAGACATGTGGGTCTATTTATAAGCCCAAGGAGGTAATGGCTTTCAGTGACATTACCCCCGCCGAGGCGGTAACTTGTGCGAGTAAAGACTTTAGTCTTCCGAGTTTGCATGAGGCCACGCGGACTGGAACTTGCTTCTGGAACTAGTTCTAATGCCTGACGGATTGGGAGGAGTCCGCCCCTGTGTTGATCGAGCCCGCGCCAAGATTGTGCGGGCCGAGGGACCACCCCCGCTGCTGGGTGGCGGGTGCTGGAGGCTGAGTGGCTGACTGCGCAATGAGTCTGCCCCTGCTGAGGTAAGTGAGCATGCACTAAGGGTGTGAGCTTAGGAATATCTACTGAGTCCGCAGAGTCCACACTAGGCCGTGCGGTCTGGGATTGCCTGCTGCTGGGGAGAAGCGGGTGGAGGCTGAGTGGAGGACTGCGAGAAGAATCCGCGGAGTCTGCCGTTGATAAACTGAGTCCGCCTCTACTGTTGAATGAGGCGGCTGGCCACTGAAGCTGGAGCTGGGGTTCATCAATGTAGGCGGACTAGAAGGTTTGACTGCACGTCGAGTCCGTCGAGATCGCGATGAACGGGATATGTCCGCTGATCTTTACGGGTAGCCGGAGAGCTGGAGCGTCCATGCTCCTCAAGCGGAATGAAGAAGCAGGTTGCCCATGCTGCTGGAGTACGCCACTTTGTTGAATGGAACTTGCCGCACATGTTGGGCGGCCTGGGCTTGGCGACCTGGCAGGTCGTGCATTCTGGCGAGGTGGGCGGCCTGGAGGAAGGCCGCTTGATAGTGTGGTGGTCTGGTATACTTGAAGAGTGACCTGTAGGAGCGGGCTGAAGTTGTGGCTTGTTGCCGGCTGGGAGGATAGGTATCCGAGTCCGGCAAAGGGGCACCTGTTGAGACAAGCTTACGGTTTACCTGAAAATGGGCGCGACCTGCACGGGCGAACTGCAGAAGCAGTCCACGGCCCCTGCCGACCAAAGGAAGAACGTGTGGCCTGGGCGTTCAGACCGCTGAGAACACCCAAGTCGTGCATCCTGAGCGGACAGAAAAGCCTGTCTGCCCATCCTAAGACGTCGCGACCTCCAAGAGGAGCCTGAAGCAGACAACGACTAGCGAGCTTGCTGCCTTGGTAAGGATCACCGATTTTATGGTTAACATAATCCCCGCACTTTTTAAGTTCAGAAATGGAACTTCGAAAAAGTTGGAGACCCACGAAAATGGTGATCCACCCAAAAGGAAAGGAAGGGGGCAAGGATAGACAGAACCTGATGTCTCTCCTTAGGAGTTTGGTGCTGCATGTCTTTTTCCTGTAAAGGAAAAGTTAGTGTAGGCATGTATGGGAGGTACGTCTTGCATGTACCTAAGTTTGCCTTTGCAAAACGAAGAAGATGTGTCTTCCATTGAGTTCTGCAAAACAAAGGTCAGAGGAAAGCATAGAAGCATAATAACTTGCAAGTACCTGACGGAGGCTTGCAAGCACCTGTTATCCTCTACAAAAGGAAGAGTAAGAGACATTCATGAAGAGGAAAATAAGTTGCAAGTACCTGAAGGGGGACTTGCATGCGTTTTCTGGTTTCTACAAAAGAGAAGTTAGAAGCAAATATGGGAGTAAAGAAAAAGCCGTAAATACTTGAAGGCAACTTGCAGGTATCTACTGGTCTCTGCAAGAAAAGAGTTAGAGGCAGATATGATATATGAAGGTTGCAAGTACCTGTGAAGAAACTTGCAAGTATCTGCTGATCTCTGCAAGAGTAAATTTAGAAGCAGATATGATATATGAAAGTTGCAAGTACCTGCGAAGAAACTTGCAAGTATCTGCTGATCTCTGCGAGAGTGGAGTTATAAGCAGATATGATATATGAAAGTTGCAAGTACCTGCGAAGAAACTTGTAAGTATCTGCTGATCTCTGCAAGACTAGAGTTAGAAGCAGATATGGTGAAAAGACTAAGTTGCAAGTACCTGGGTAAGGCTTGCAGGTGCCTGCTAATCACTATAAAGAGAAGAGTGAGCAGCAGACATAAAATAGTGAGCTAAGCTGCAAGTACCTGTACGGAACTTGCAAATGCTAACTGTTGATGAGATAAGATGGATATGACAAAATAGTAGAGGAAATGCCTGATGAACTCTGCCGATAATTAAATGAAGATCAAACAAGAGTAGTGATCTTCTGGCTATATTAGAGATGATATCTTTAACGTGAAGTCCAGATCAATAAGTCGAATGTTGACTGTTGATATGATAGGATAGATATGATCATATTGGCAGAGAAAAAGCTTAATGCATTTTGCCAATCTGAATGAAGATTAGGCCGTAATGATAATTATAGTAAGATATGATATCTTCAATATGAAGTCCAGATCAATAAGAAGAGATTATCTTAATTAGACTCCGCTTGCATGGCTTGTTAATCAAGAAGAGCCAGATTCTTTGATCAATGATTGATGTCGTTAGCATTTAATAAGAGTAATGAAGAGCTTTGTAGATCATCATCTAATAGAGCATTGAGCAAGCAATGCATATAAGATGAGAATAAGCAGAAACGATTGTTGCAAATCCTTTTGGTAGGTCGGATTTAACCTGTTCTCCTGTGAAAGAGGCAGTTGAAAAAAGAGGCCTATACTCGTAGATGACCAAGAAAGGTCATCACCAGTATAGTCCTACTTAGAGCGGACTAGTTATACTCCCTTAACATAGCACAAAAGGGAGACATGAACAAAATTCTAAGAAGGAAGTGGCAGATGCACTGCTCTCTTGCCTCGGGTATAACATCACTGATCAATGAGACTAGTTACACCAAGTGGCCTAAAGTATTGCTTGTCTATGGAAAGATTAGCGGAGATGTTGTTCTCGCGAAAACACGGATTGAGAGTACCATAGAGTGTTCGGCCATCACAGTTGTGAGATGATCGAAGAGACAAGGCTACGCTTGATCGCCATTGCTTGTCAAGCAAAGATCACCGTAACTGTAATGTATCCTTAACGAAGCACAACAGAGCTAACACATGGGGCCTCCCTGGCACACACTCTGTGCTAGATGCCGGCTAGGATCCGGAGTCTGAAGCCCACCATCGTATATTGAATGGATCCCACTACACATACGTGGACACTCCCCATACTATGTGGTCGTAGCGGTAGTGCTAGAGAACAATCTACGGAGGGAACAACAAGACTTGGCGATATCTCAGCGGTTCAGCGATCTCTTTGGCAAAGAGAAAATAGAGGAGGAAGCATTACAAAAAGGGAACTGTGTCAGTAAGGGATCTCTGATGTAAACCTTATTGAAAAACATGAAGGAGCACTTAGAAGTGCTTTGTAAAGAAAATATCTGAAACATGAAGAGTAGAGTAAGAGTAACCAGTAATGAATGCAAGGGACTTTGGAGACTCATTGATGTGATGGGTCACCATTCTGGATCAGATGTTGAAATTTACCCTCCTTCAGCATTTCTTGCACTAATTGTTGAAAAGCTCTACAATCCTCTGTTGCATGACCCCCGTCTCTGTGATACTTACATTATTGGTCAGAGTTTTTGGCCTTTCGATCAGCAGGCTAAAAAGATCCCACATCGTTTGGTTCGCTCTTCATGATGTGAGTTGCCTCACCCAATGTACTATCAACTTCGGATTCTTTGCTTGGGAAGAGACGTTGACGACGTCGGAAATATCTTCCTTTCTTTGCTTGTGATTGAAGGCACTTTGGGGGAGACTTTGGAGGTTGTCCAATAGGGAGCAAAACTTCTATGTCTCTCTTCCTCTCAGTGGGAAGTTTAGACAACTTCATTGGGTGATTGGAGGTGTACGCGTTGGTTTGAGGGCCGAGTTTGCAGAGACTCTCCCTTTGTTTAATAACTAAAAACTGCAGAGGGTCTGTGACCTGCCTAGATGGATAACTTGCCGGAAAAACATAATGATCAACTGGTAGAAAAGCTGGCAGATTAAAATGTGAATTGCCCACTGCTGGATTGACTGTAGTAACTAGTGCTACTACAGGTTGAGAGTCTAGTCACTGAATTATAGTGGCTAGGGTGTCATTGATTGCTGCTATCTGCAGGGAAGTTTCCCGACGTGTCAGCAAGAGGGCTTCCCAGAGAGCGTCTTCACTGGTAGGAGGAATGTTTTGAGAGGGTTGGTGGTCTGACATGAGTAACCGTTGATTTTCACCGTATGTTCGGATCTGAAGGTCGCGTGTTAACTGTTGATGCGCAAAAACGACACCGCCTAGTTAACGGGTTGTTCAATCTCACAAGCTAGGTGAAGAGGAGGATTGCAGGGTTAATGAGAAAGAGAGGGAGCTTCTGAGTGCTCGAGAGTGTAGCAAGCGCTTTTTCAAGGGTTGCGGGGATAGATGAGAGGTTTGTTGAGAGCATCCGGGAAGGCTGATGATCAACGGAGAAGGTTGATGATCAGCGGAGGAGGTTGATCATCAGCGGAGAAGCTTGATGATCAGCAAAGGAGGTTGATCAGCAGCGGAGAAGCTTGATGATCAACGAAGAAGCTTGATGATCAACAGAGGAGGTTGATGATCAGAATAGGAGGTTAATCAGGAGCTGTCGAGCAGGTGGTTACTTTGACGGTTGTGCTTGCAGATTGATGACGAGAGAGTTGAGCCGAGCTAAGAAGAAGAAAGGGGCCACTAGCAGTGGCAACAGCAGACTTTGCCCTTCGTGGCTTGAAAGCCACTCTTACGACGGGCTTTTCTTTGATTAATATTGAGTTATTACAGCTTGTATTACACCTTTACATGAGAAAGCAATAAAGGGTACAACGGGGGAAGCTGGCGGCTAAGGAAAGGAGGTGCCAAAGAGGAGGCCGCGCGGACTGGGGACTGAGGCCGGCAGGCCGCGTGATTACAAAAAGAGAGGGTGCAGACTGGGAGAAGGAGTCCGCCGGTGGTGAAGAGTTGAGCTTTCCGTGGGCTGTCTTCGAGCGCAAGAGTGATGAGACTATCCAGACTATCCTCAAATGAGACGCATGGGGGTCTATTTATAGGCCCGAGGACGTAACGACTTTCGGTGACGTTACCCCCAGTCAGGCAGTAACTTGTGCAACTAAAGACTTGAGACCGCTGAGACCTCGGAGTCCACATGAGGCCACTTGGACTGGAACTTGCTTCTGGAACTGGTTCTGATGCCTGGCGGACTGGGAGGAGTCTGCCCCTGTGCTGATCGAGCCCGCGCCAAGATTGTGCGGGCTAAGGGACCACGCCCACTGCTGGGAGGCGGTTGCTAGAGGCTGAGTGGCGGACTGCGCAATGAGTCCGCCCCTACTAAGATGAGCGAGCATGCGCTAAGGGTCCGAGCTTAGTGATATCCGCTGAGTCCGCACTAGGTCGCACGGTGTGGGACTACCTACTACTGGGGAGAAGCGGGTGGAGGCTGAGTGGCGGACTGCGAGAAGAATCCGGGGAGTCCATCGTTGATAAACTGAGTCCGCCTCTGCTGTTGAACGAGGCGGTTGGTTGCTGAAGCTGGAGCTAGGGTTATCGAAGTAGGCAGACTGGAAGGTTTGACTGTAATTCGAGTCCGCCCAGCTAATGATGAACGAGATATGTCCGCTGATCTTTGCGGGTAGCCGGAGAGCTGGAGAGTCCGCGCTCCTCAGGCGGACTGAAGAGGCAGATTGCCCATATTGCTGGAGTCCGCCACTTTGTTGAATGGAACTTGACGCACCTGCTAGGTGGCCTGGGCTTGGCGACCACGCAGGTCGCACATTCTGGAGAGGTGGGTGGCCTGGAGGCATGCCGCTTGACACTGCGGTGGTCTGGTATACTTGAAGAGTGACCTGTAGGAGCGGGCTGAAGTAGCGGCTTGTTGTCGGCCTGGGCAGATAGGTATCCGAGTCCGGCAAATGGGCACCTGTTTAGACAAGCTTGCGGTTTAGCTTACAAGGGACGCGGCCTGCATGGGCGGACTGTAGAAGCAGTCCACGGCCCCTGCCGGCCAAAGGAACAACGCACGACCTGGGCGGTCAGACCATTGAGATCGCCCAAGCCGTGCGGGCTGAGCGTACAGAAAAGCATGTCCGCCCATCTTAAGACGTCGCGACCTCAAGGAGGAACCTGGACCAGGCCGCGACTAGCGACCTGTCTGCCTTAGGAAGGATCGCCTATTTTGGGGTTAACACATTGACTATAAGTTACTAAATAAGGTGACTATCAAGAGCAGGTATCCCTCGCCACGAATAGATGATTTATTTGATTAGTTGTGTTGTAGTATTGTGTTTTCGAAGATTGGCCTTCGTTCAGGCTACCATCAATTGAGGATTTGTGAGTCGGATATTCCACGGACTGGTTTCCATTCTTGGCATGGATATTTTGACTTCTTGGTGATGTCCTTTGGTTTGACTAATGCACCCTCTACCATCATGGACATGATGAACAGAGTGTTCAAGGATTTTCTCAACCATTTTGTGGTCGTGTTTATAGATGATGTTCTAGTTTATGCCAGTAGTGCTGAGGAGCATGCCCAACACTTAAGTTTGGTTCTGTCTAATTTGAGGGAGTGCAAGTTGTATGTCAAGTTAAGTAAGTGTTAGTTTTGGCTTCCTCAGGTTTCCTTCTTGGGTCATGTGTTTAATAAGGACAGAATTTTAGTTGACACAAAGAAGATTTTTGCTGTAATGGATTGGAACAGACCTCCCACACCCAAAGAGATAAGAAGTTTCCTAGGGTTGACAATGTATTATAGGAGGTTTGTGGACTGTTTCTCTTCATTGTCTGCACCTTTTACTAAGCTTACGCAGAAGAATGCAGTGTTCATTTGGAGCGATAAGTGTAAAGAATCTTTTCAGGAGTTTAAAAAGAGATTATGTACTGCTCCAGTTCTATCTTTGCTTACCGAAGGAGTATAATATGCTTTTTGTATGGATGCTTTGCATGTTGGGATTAGTTGTGTGCTGATGCAAGAAGGCAAAGTGATTGCGTTTGGTTTGAGGCAGTTAAATACTCATGAAAGAAATTACCCCACGCTTGATTTAGAGTTTGCCGCTGTGATTTATGCTTTGATGCTGTAGAGGCATCTATTGTATGGCACCTTGTGTAAGATGTATACAGACCATAAGAGTTTGAAGTACGTTTTCACTCAGAAGGAGTTGAATTTATGCCAGCAGAAATGGTTAGAATATGTCACGGATTATGATGTTGAGATCCAATACCATCCGGGCAAAGCAAATGTTGTAGGCCTACGCCCTGAGTAGGAAGACCGTTGCAAATCTTTGGTCTTTCAGTGGAATCCTTGGTAGAAGAGTTTCTGTTAATGGGTATCTCGGTCGGAAGTAGCATCTCGTCGAGCAATTTGGAGGTGGCAGAGTGTTCATGGATTACACTTATAAGGCTACATCAAAAGGATGATCCTGAATCTGCTCCACCTGCACAATAAAACTAAGAAAGGGAGGTTACCAGACTTTTCTATTGATGACGCGGGTACCTTGAAGTACCGCGGTAGATATTGTATCCCCACTATTAAAGATATCCGAGTTAAGCTGTGTGGTGAGGCGCATGGTTCGAGTGTTGCCTACCACCCTGATTTTACTAAGATGTATATAAATCTGAAGTAGATCGTTCGGTGATATGGTATGAAGAAGGATATAGATAAGTTCGTATCTGAGTTCTTATCCTGTAAGCGAGTTAAGGCCGATCATGGAAGGCCTGGTGGCAAGTTGACACCTTTATAGATTCCATGTTGGAAATGGGAGAGTATTTCCAGGGATTTTATTTCTGGTTTGCCGAGATGTTCCCGAGGACATGATGCTGTTTGGGTTATAGTGGATAGACTTACGAAGTGTGATCACTATGTACCGTTCCAGATAGAATACTCCATGAAGAAAATAACATAGCTGTATCTGGATGAGGTTATCAGGCTACATGAAGTGCCGATGAGTATTGTGTTAGATCGAGACTCAAGGTTAATGTCTCGCTTTTCGAAAAATTTACAGGAAGGATTGGGCACTGATCTGAGGTATTCCACCGCTTATCATCTATAGACAAATGGTCAGACAGAAGAGAGTAAATTAGATCGTGTAAGATATGATCAGATGTTATATTTTGGATCACAGGAAGCGTGGGATATGCGACTCAGATTGATGGAGTCCGCTTATAAGAACAATTATCAAGAGAGTTTGCAGTTGGCCTCGTTTGAGGCTTTATATTGGAGACATTGCAGAATTCCCTTATTTTGGGCTAACTTCGCGAAACACTATTGTTTGGGTCCAGAAGAATTAGAAGAAATGGATATTTCTATGTGGCATATTCGAGAGAAGCTTTATATAGCTCAGGAGCATTATGAAAAGTACGCTAAACGACGAAGGACCAATTTAGAATTTGTGGTTGGGGACATGGTGTTTCTTAAAGTTTCTCCGATGTCTGGCGTAAAGAGGTTTGGTAAGAACCAAAAGTAAGATCCTAGGTATGTGGGACCGTTCGAAATTATTGAACGTGTCAGAATGTCAGCTTATAGGCTGGATTTGCCCGCAGGTTTTCCTGGTGTGCACGATCTGTTTCACGTAAGTCAATTGCGGAAGTGTGTGCTTAGCGACCGACAAGTTCTTAATTCTGTGATCTAGTTGGAGCCTAACCTTTCTTATGTTGAGATGCCTGTTCACATTCTTGATACTCAAGATCAAGTGTTGCGAAGGAAGACCATACCAATGGTTAAAGTTTTGTGGCGGAACCAAGACGTGGAAAGCGCAACCTTGGGAGTTAGAGTTAGCTATGAGGGAGTTTCATTCTCATTTGTTCTCCTAATTTCTTTCGGTATGTGTTTCTATTCTATAATCTTTGAATATTTTCCTTCCATGGAGGGATCTTTTGTGCGTAAAGTTTCGGGACGAAACTTATTTTAGGGGGAGTGGTTGTAATGCCCTAATTTTCCAAGGTTTATTTAAATTCTTTAGTGACGTATTTTGACGTCAGGGCGTTACTTTGACGCTTGTTTAACGGGTGTCCGTTGTTGGAGCAGGGCTTTTTGCTTATTGGTACCCCAGGTTTTGACTTAGAATGTTAGCATGACTAATTTCTTTTGAGTTTTGATATTACCCTACGAGTTGGGGTTCGTTTTGGAACACGGCAGGGTCTTTTTGGGAATGTTGTGTTTTAACTTCAAGGAGTGTTTACCTGAGTTTGGTTTGTCGGATTTCGATTTTGACTTCACCGTTGGATTAGTAGTGTTGGTATTTAGTTACGGTGCGATTTTCGTAGAAATCTGATTTAGTGCGAGTTTTGGTCAATCAAACGTTTTAAATAATAATAATAATATATTATATTGTTTAGCCTCTATAAATAGTCTTGCGATTATACGTAACCCTATTCATCGTCTCCTTCCCGAAACCGTTGGCCTGTTATGAAAGAGCGAGAATGGTAGACACTTCTAAGCGGCCAATTTCTGGAGCTTTGGTGCTCAAAAGCGTCGTCGGAGAGTAGATCCGGATAGCTCTCACCAAGATCTACATTTGTACGGTGCGTTTTTCTTGTTTTGTGAAGTTTTTGATGATAGGAATTTCGTTTTGACACTCCTTCGTCCTGAAAATTTTCAGGATTTGTTTTGTAGGTGTTCTTGTGGCCAAATCCATGAAGAGGTGTGGTTGTGCGTCCGGATTTCGGAAAGATTGAGGCAAGTGGTGACTTCTTCCCCGTTGCCAAGTTTTCATTTCATGGTGTATTTCTTGCTTCTATCCTCTCTTCCTTAACATTTAGGAGTATCGTCAGATTTAGCCCTTACCGACCTACTAGTCAATGTAGATTTTTGGCCAGGTTTGGCCTAGTTGATTTTGTAGGTGATAGTCGGGTGAATCCATTATTTATGAGATTAAACTACGGTATTTCCGTCACACTTAACTTTTAGACTAGGATAATCTGTCAGGTAGTGAACTGCTGATTTAAGCCAAAAGTTCGTTGTATAATAGTTAAGTCAAGTATAGATTCGTCGAATATGGGTAGGCAGAATTTGTCAGATATAGGTTGAGAATCGTCCAGGTAAATTTCGTCGAGTATCAGTTGAGCATAGTCAAATTCGTCGAGTATCAGTTGAGCATAGTCAAATTCGTCTAGTATCCAAAGTAATTTTGTCGGGTAATGCTTGTTGTTGAGTGATTCTTAAGTCATTGAGTATTAGGCATTGAAGTCATCGAGTTTACATCTTGACATTGAGTGTATTATGCTTAGCGTTGATAGAGAATAGTGGTCTGTGATACTAAGTAAAATTCGTCTTATTATCTCGACAAAATCATCAAATATGCTAGTGTAGCGCTGAGAGCGTTGAGTGAATCAGACTTAGCGTTGAGTGATCTTAAGTTTAAGTCAAATTTGTCGAGTTATCTCGATGAATTTGTTGAGTAATGCTAGTGGAGTTGAGGGAGATTTGAGTCTAAGTTAGATTCATTGAGTTATCTCAATGAAATTATCGAGTGATGCTAGTTTGGCGTTGAGTGCATCAAGTGATGTTTTGGCGCATTAGTCAAAAGCATTGAGTGTACTCAGTGCGGTGTTGAGTGAACTCAACACGGCATTGAGTGAAGGCAGAATCGTTGAGCCAGCTGTTTAGCGTCGAGTGCGTTGAATGCACTTAACGCGGCGTCGAGTTGACTCAACACTTTTCCGTTGACTTGGGATAATTCTGTCGATTCGTTGTATATTAAGTTAATTAATGTTGCTAAGTGAAATTCGCCATGTATCTACTATATTCATCGAGTATACTCGAGGAATCAGTGTGGACTTAGAAAAATTTCGCCGTATAGAGTCTAATTCGTGGAGCATGGCTTATGATGGTTTTCTTTTGGGATTCTTTCTTCCCTTTTATTATGGGGAGAGATCTAGTGTTTTGGTTAGAGTTTTATTGATGTTTTTGGGAGTTTCGTTGTGGCCTTTGGGTTGGCAATGTATAAAGGACCACCAACCTAGTGCCAAATTATGAATCAATCACTGCTAGAGTTATTTTTGGACTGTAGGATTAAGTTGTACAAGTGTTCATCATCATTAAACCTTGTTTATATGGTTGGACTGATGGGTTGAGTTGGATATTGAGGCCACCAACCTAGTGTCTTGTTGAGACAATTGGCCTGTCTGGTAGTGCTGGATAATGTTGCCACCACCACATGTACAGCCCCGTACCCGGCCAAGTGGGACCCTCCCCAGGTAGCGGGTTCGAACGTGCTATGAGCGGCGATTTGGTAAAGTCCCGGCCAATATATATATATATATATATATATATATATATATATATATATATATATATATATATATATATATATATATATATATTATAACGGGCTTCGCCCGTTCTCGATGCGTCGCCGCGGGCTTCGCCCGATGACCCCCCGGCGGGCTTCGCCCGCCCCCCAGGGGCTTCGCTCGCCCCCCAATTTTTTGAAGCTCGTCCCCTCCTGCGGGCACCGGCGGGCTTCGCCCGTTCTCGGTGTGTCGCTGCGGGCTTCGCCCGCAATCAAGCGGGCTTCGCCCGCTTGACCCCCGGGGGCTTCGCACGCCTCCCGACGGGCTTTGCCCGCCTCCGAAATAAATATTAATAATTTAATAAATAATTATTTTTTTTAAATCAAATTGTAATTTAATAAATCATTATATAATATTTTTTTATTTTTTATATTTTTTTATAAAAAAAATCAAAAAAATCAAAAAACAAAATCCCGATGCCCCCCCCCCTTCCGCCTGCCTCCAGCCGAATCCCTCTGCCGCCGGCGGCGGAGCCGAAGGCGGCCTGCCCGGCGCCCACCGGCGGGTTCGCCGAAGCCGGGGGTTGTCCGGCGGCGAGCGGGCAGGGGCACCGCCGGCGGTGGCCCTGCCCGTGAGCTCCATAAGGAGGGCCACCGCCGGCGGTGCCCCTGCCCGCTCGCCGCCGGACAACCCCCGGCGGGTGAGGTCGGCGAACCCGCCGGTGGGCGCCGGGCAGGCCGCCGGCGGCTCCGCCGCCGGCGGCAGAGGAGTTTTTTTTGCGGAAAGGGGGTATCGGGCCATTTTCGGATGAACAGTGCCTGGAGCGGTTTTTATTTTAATTGCAGGCCATGGTTTAGAAATCCAGACTAGAAGCTTTTTGGAGATCGGACGATCCAGATCTATTTGATGGTGTGAATGTAGATATGTATATTGTATTATATAATAAATATATATATATATATATATATATATATATATATATATATATATATATATATATATATATATATATATATATATATATATTTATAATATATGGAGGTTTTTAGAGGTAGAGGGATATAAATATATTAAGTCTCCATTCGGTCTTGGAGGAGGATTTGATGCGGACACATGATCTCCTCCTCCACGAAACCTGCGGCCAAGGATCCACACCTCGCTCATCTTGGATCGTCGATAAGAGCTTCAGCTCTTTCATTTTCGTGAGGAGATACAGGGCGGAATACTCTCCTGTTTGGCTCCAGTCAAAAGTCGCTCCTTTTAGGGCTCTTCTCCAGTGAACACACAGGCTCTCACTGGACCTCTTCATCACTGACGTCACGGAGAGGCCGTGGCAAGGATTTGGAGAATTTTTGTTCTGCCTTCTTCTTCTGCCTTCTCTGATTCTAAGAAAATTAGCAGCCGATCCTAGATCCTTTCTATCATTGATGATCTGCAACGGTATGCTCGTGGTGAATTAGTGAAGATCGATTAAGGTTAGATGTTCCATTTCGTTCATATAACAAGCCAACACTCATTTTCTTCTCAATCCATGTTTTGGATTTGTTCAACTGGAACCCGTTTTTGCATCCGGAAGGTAATAAGATTTATTGCCTTAATTTCTTTATTATAATCTTGCTGTTGTGGACGAATCAAATCAGGTATGGTTTAGGGGGACTGCTAAAGTTTTGAATTACTCTCTATTAATTATAATGAGCTTTTGTTGATCCAAGCCAATCATTACTTACAATCAGATCTTGTTGGGTTAAAATGTTAATTAGACTGATCTGAAATAGTAAATACTGCAGTTCGTTCATAACAATAGATCGGTAACTATAGATCGGTCGGGGGCTTCTTCGCCAACGCATCCAAAAAAAGGAAGGTCGGGGGGTCATCTCCCGTCCTGCTCAACATTGTGCTCGTTCGGCCATAGAGAAGCTCTGCCATGGAGGAGAAATTTTCTGGAGCCTCCAACCTTCGAGTATTGGCCGGATCCGTTCGTGGACAGCAGCTACGCTTACTATATGCCGCACCTCTTGCGAGATTTTCAGTTGCGGCTCTGTCAAATTGCGCGTCAAGGGTAACAAAGTATCTTCTTGGGCAGGTGAAGCCCTCAATTAACATATTTGCATGGAAGCCCCTCTCCACTAATGGGTGGGGGAAGGGAGATCTCCGACGGGTCGATGTGTACATCCCCACAGTTAAATGCATTTAGTATCCAGAAGCGTGAGTACAGATTTAGGCATGCTGTGTGAAGCCCGTTCGGATGTGTAAGCCGGATTGGTGATGTTCTGGGGGTTCCCGGAGAAGACTCCGAGGTTGTTGTATATTATCTATTCGTAGGGAATAAGCACCATAGCCCCAAAAAAGGGGTGACTGCAATATTATTGGGTCGCTTTTAGTCGAGTGATGTTTAGTGTTGATGCACGAAAACACAAAGGGTTCGAGCACCACCAGCTAACGGTTCGAGAACAAGGGAAAAGAAGGGAAAGGAGAGACTGCGAGTAGCAATCTACTAAGCGGACAAGAGCAGGAAAAAGCAGCAGGGCCGTGAGCCATGACAACAACAGACTTCGCCCGTCGCGGCCTCAATGCCTCTCTTGCGACGAGCTTTTCCTTGATTGAAGAAAGGTTGAGTTACAAGTGAAGGAAAAAAGGAAAACAAGAGCAGAGCAAGCTGGAGTCCGCAAGGCACTAGATTCGAGTCCGCAGCCTTTACCAAGTAGGCTCCTGGGCACGAGTCAGCGTGCCTTGGGTGCACCACCTCCCCCCTATTTATAGTATGGGGGGCCTGCCCAAACGGACAGGGCTAAAATAACCGACTGCCCGGGGTACAGGAGAACCGGGCAGCGGTGACGGGAAGCAAAAAAGAAAGAACACGCCAGTCCATGCAGAAGGGGCGGACTGGGCTCGCGGGCTGGAGCTTCCATCTGCTGCTGCTAGGCGCGATCCTGCTGGAGGATGGCGGCCTGGGCGGATGAGACACTGAGTCCGCTGATGTAGAGAATCCGGAGATCCAAAGGCATGGCGGACTGAGCGAACAGAGCACTGAATCCGCCGCTGGGGAATCATCCTTGGTGGTCGATTGCTGCTGCTTTGCCGGACTGGGCGGACTACCTAACTGAGTCCACGCTTATTGAAAGGGGGTCTTGGCATCTTGCGGACTGAGGGGTTAACATAATCGCTGCACATTTTTAAGTTTCCAGAAAACTTCGAAAATGTTTTCTTAACTGCCGAGTCCGCAAGCCTCATAAATGCCGCCAGCGCTATAAATATTGCTGGAGGGCTTGGAACTGTTGAAATTCCGATCGACACGGGGCGCTATTCACCACTTGTGGTCTCCACTTTGCAGTCCGGCATGGCAAGACTTGGAGCTTTCTTCTCTAGTCTCACTGCAAAAGGCGAGACGACACTAACAACGCCTATGAAGACCAAGAAGATAATAAAGAGGATGACGAGAAGGGATCCTGTCCGCTCTGCTGGAGAAAGTTCCCGCAGCCAGAAGCCTGCTGAGAAGGCAGTCCGCCGCGCTGATGTATCTGTGCGCGAGGATGCCGCAGTTCTTGATGCTGAACCACTGAGAAGTGAAAAGTTATTGACTTTGTCGGACACTACCCCTTCCCATAAAACCGCGGATTCTGCGGACACCGCTGGCGAACACACTGGAACTGAAGTAGAATCCCCCAACGCCCAAGTGCCCATCGTGAACCTTGAGGAAGAAGATAGGCGGACTTCAGGAGAAGCGGTTGGTAAGGACGCGACTTCAAAGGCATTGATTGATGTGAACCCTGAGATGGTCCGTGAGATCCAGCGTGACTTGGGAGAGGCTGTCGTGGACTCTGCCGAGAAGAGAGCTTCTAAAAAGAAGAGGAAGAGGGACGGGTCGACCGTGGCCGAGCGGGTTGAGAAGAAATTGCGTGCGATGAAAGAGAAGAATATCTCCAAGCGGACTAGAGATGCGGATTTACAACACAGACCGCGCGAGGAAGAAGTTCCCGACAGCGACTTGATTACACCGGAGGCCCAAATTCAGGGAGACAATTCCCTCTCCACGGTCAGTTTAACCACAGATGAGATAATAGATTCGATAGACGTCAATGAAGTTGATCTAATCAACGAATCCTTGCTGATTGCACTACAGCAGCCTGAGGTGGAAGTCATTGGGGATAAGGGTAGCGAACTCCCTTCTATATCCGCTACTGAGGAGGAAGAAAGGGAAAGACTGAAGCAGAAGATAGAGGAGCAGAAGAAACAAATTGCTGCTCATGTAGCTGTGGTGGAGGTGGCCTCGAAGCAGGTCGTGGCGGACAAGAACGCGGAGGATCTGTGGACTGCTGCAGAGCTATTGCGGTCAGGTAATCTTCAACCGGCGCCTAAGTATTTTAAGCGTCAGTGGCTTTACAGGTCGCCGCCGCAGAAGTCGAGACCAATCAAGATCATCACCGAAAATGAGGACATCGTGGTTTCAAAGAGTTCTGCTGCTGAGAAAAGAGCTAAGGTTCACCGCGAATGGAAGAAGCGGTTAAGCGCCTCTGACCCGAAGCGGGCAAGGCGGCCTATCATCTTCGATAGTCGGCAAATCGCTGCGGCTATGTCCAAATGTGATGTTTCACCGTTTCTTTGAGTCCGCCGCGGACTGCTTTTGAATGATGAAGTTGACCTTCTTTCTTGCGGGTAGAAAATCGCCGCCGGGCTCCGTTGAGAGTGGCGAGATCGTGGTTACACCGAATACTGGTGTTGACGCGGTCTCGCATGAGGAATCCGCAGGGGATGAGCTGCCCAACCTGAACATCATCAAAGAGTAAGAAAAGAAATTTCAAGCTGAAATTGAGAATATCAAAGCAGTTAAAGAAGGCGGAACAGCGCGAGAAAGCGTCCGCAGAGCGGGAGAAAGCCCTAAAAGACCAGATCGCCAGCATCTCCAGGGCGCTGGAGAGGTCCGATAGGGAGAAGAGGAGGCTCGCGGACAATGTCTGCTTCTACAAGGGGAAACACTTGGCGTCTGTCCGAGAAGAAAAGGGCAAGCGGTCTGCGGAGGTCGCTGAGCAGAGGTCGCGATTGCTAGATCGTGATGCTCCGGAGGTCGCAGCACCGACGGGCGATCAACAGGCTGCTGATGAGGAGACGTGGCTGGTAGCAGAGCCAATGGTGCCCCTTAGTCGGGTAGACCGGGAGGCTGCCCACATGCACCAGACTATTAACGTCATTCATCACCACCTCTGCCGCATGTATAGTGAGCTCCTCCAAATAAGCGACCAAGCTGCGCACTTATGCAGAGACAGGACGGAAAGGCCAGCGCAGACCGAAACTAGGGACCGCTGAGTCCGCGATGCCATGAACTCAATTTGTTTGATTGTATAATTATGTGTTTTTAAATAATGCTGTTGTAGATTGAACTGTGCTGCGATCTATGCAGACTGATTAATATATCCGCCCATTCTTTTGCTCATTTTTGCTGTTATCTGTGGCAAACTATGCAGACTAATGCTGTGTCCGCTTCACTTAATTTAACTTCTGCAGGTGGGAAATGTTGCGAACTAAGCGCACTGAAACCGTGTCCGCTTCTCATGTTTGACGTCTGCAGGAAGGAAGCATCGCGAGCTGGGCGGACTGAAACTGTGTCCGCCCTAATTTTTGTTTTGAACTTTTCTTGGCATGTGAATCTATGTTTGTGTCCGCATTATCTTTAACTTTTGCTGCGTGAATGACTGGATTTTTGCGGACTATGCGGATTGAAAATGCGAGCGATGCGGCCTGGCCAAAAAGCTGTCAGACCCTGTAACTATAAATATGGACATACCGCTTTTTTGTTGCAGGAAAACTGTTGCAGCAGAAGGACCCTACGGCCTGCAAAATGGTATCCTCCAGGATCGATGCGGCTGTTGCCTTCCACGCTGCCGACCACCAAAAGTGCACCTTAACTGAGGCCGATCTGGAGGTCTTTGTTGAGAAAAAGATGACGAATTCAAATATTCTTGTCCGCATTCCAGCCCACGAGAAAAGGCTGAACTTTTCAACCGCGACTCAGATCGCTATTCCTGTAGACCATTTTGACAGCGGATTCAGGTTTCCGCTACTGTGGGAGCTCGCCGAAATCTTCGAGCATTATGGAATGGTGCCGGGCCAGCTCACGCCCAACACTCTCGCTGCGATTTGCAGCTTCATTTCCTACTTGCGGTCCATGAACGTCTTCCGCAAGATGTTCTCTGTCCGCTCGATAACCGCATCTGGAGGCCGCCCCTACAAGGGGGTGATATATTTCTACTGCAGAGGGATGAAGGTTGTGGGCCTTCCCAACAAGATCCACAACTGGACCTCCAGATTCCTGATATTTGAAGGCGACCTAGGGTTCGCGCACACCTATCCCCAAGTGCGCGCGGACTCCGCCTTCAAGAGTGTACCGCTTGATGCCGTGGAGTCCGCATTCGTCGAGTTCTTAGCCAATGCCATGCTTGATATTGAGCATTTCATTACGCTACTGGCGAGCTTGTCGGACATCTTGCGCGAAGAAAGTAAGCTTTTTGGTGAACTCAAGTTTGTATCTGCCATGACCTTAGTGCTAACTCTTCTGTTTTTGCAGCGACCTTGGCGGTACCCGCCCATTTGCCGCAGACGCCTAGCGGCTTTGTTCCTACACAAAGAGAGAAGAAAGAAGAAGTTGCAAGGAAGAGAAAAGAAGTGGATCCCGCGGCGGATTACTCTTCCTCTGAAAGTTTCACAATGAGCGGCTTCGGAAACCGCCAGAAGGATCTTAGGGGAAACCCAATGATCCACTGGCACAACAAGCACAAGCATGTCCGCTTGTCTACCGCGCTCCCCTCATGGAAGAGTCCGCGAATAACTCGCCATGCCCATGTTTCGATTTCTGCCCTTTATGGAAAGCGCAATCTGAGCGATCTGAAGAAAGTGCCCGCTGCCGACCTCCCCCTGCTAGCCTCCCAGGCTGGTGCGAATAGTCTGGTGACAACCCACTATGTAGCCACCTTGGCCAGAGACCTGCTCAGGCAGAATGAGCAGCTTCAGCAAGATAATAAGGTGCTAAAGGAGAGGAATGCGCGACTAGGGAAGAAAGTCGCTCATCAAAAGGAAGATCTCGGGGTGAGTTAAATCCGCAGCGGCCTCTATTTGCAGTCCACCGTGAACTGATGTTTGCTCCTTTATTTTGCGCAGGTCACCTACGACTTGGAGAACAACAGCTTCCAGGCAGCCATGCTCCCCTTTGTGAAGGAAACCGTCGAGGTCGTCATCGAGCGATTTGTCCGCGACGGCTTTGCAAAGGAAGGGGTGGATGGAGTTCCCTTCTTGGAGCTCTTCCCAGAGTTGGCACCGCAGGTCGCAGCGATGGAGCGGGCTACAAAGGGCAAAGATATCATCGAGGAAGAGGAAGGTGAAGAAGAAGAAGAAGGAGAAGAAGAAGAAGAAGGCGGAGAGCAAGGCGAAGGACAAGGCATCATGGAGATAGCAGACGACACTGGTTCAAGCCAGCGAGGCGGAGAACAGTCCGCCGAGTCCAGCACCTCTGCATCCTCCTCTGCTGCCAGGAGCTCGCATAGCGAGTCCGCCTCAAGCACCAGATCAGATAGTAGTGGAAGCGACTCATAGGGATATTCTCTGGAATTCGACATCGATGGCGTAAGCCCTGGACCTCCAGCTGAAAAGAAACAAAAGACTGCAGACGATTAATGTATTTTTGCTGTTTTGATTTTGTAAATGGGGCGGACTCAAGATTGCAGTCCGCCAAATAGATAAAAAGATGTAAAAACTTTTTTTGATGAAATAGAAAGGATATATTCGGGTATCTGTGATGGCGTGCCCCCTCCTCCACCATTTGTAGACGATGCTGACGATGTTGATGATGATCCGGTTGATAAGGCAATACAACTCAAGGATGTGAGGCGACACAATGACGCTAACGGAAGGCTACGCTACAACCTCCGCTCGCGGTGTGCTACCGCCACCGCAACACATTAGCCTTATTTATTTCCTTCTTGCACTCTATTTTATATTTGGAATATAAAATTATCATATGTTTAAGTGATAATTTTATATTCATTACATGTTTTATTATTTTTAATTTAGAACATTTTTCATGTTGGTGTGCCTTTAGCCATTCGGATGGATGAGATTACATCTCCATCATGAAGGGCTAAGGCTTGTTTGTAACTCCTATATAAGGAGGCTTTGTTATGAGATCATTAGAAAGAATTGAAAACCTAATCTCCTTTGAGAAATTTCGGCCAAGAGGAGCCTTCTCCTAGCCGCCGCCCCCCTAGCTTGTGGTGTGAAGCCGCCGCCCCCTTGCTCCCTCCATCCGTTCGGTGCGACTCCGGCGCGTCTTTCTTCGGTGCGACTCCTTGGAAGAAGGTTGCAAACCATTCAGTGTGACGCCGGTGGATCCGTGGAGAGAGTGATTCTCCCACATTATCTTGTGTGAAAGCTTTCCGGTTGGGTAATCTCTTCCCCCTCCCTTGTGTGATTTCTTCTCTTTAGTTGTGGTGGTTTTCGCAAATCGTTTTCTCCGGATCGTTAATTTAATCGCTGCAAGTTTTGAATCGAAATCGCCGTTGCAAGGCTTTTTATTTCCGGATCGGGTGGATCCTATTTGCCTGAGCGGATCTTGGCCTATAGCCTTGGTCTTGTTCTCAAAAAGGAGTGGCAACCTTTGTGTTTTCTTGGGGAATATTCCGACTCAAATTTCGATCGTTGTTTTCGAGTCGACCATTCCTCCTTTGTTGTTTGTGCTGCATTTTGTGACGAGGAACTATTGTGGGCGATAGGTGCTGTGTAGGTGCGGTAGATCTACGACGTGTAGAGCGGAGATAGAGCGTTAGATCCGTGGAGGTCTCCGATCCAACATCCCTACATCAATTTGGTATCAGAGGGAGGTTGTTTCAACTTTCACGTTGCAAACATCCTATCTGCGTTCCTTGTTGGAGATCGGATCGTTAGAAAATCAAAAAAATTATTTTCTGTTGTCTGCAAATAGCGGGTGGAAATTTTTATTTTTCAGTAAAATTTCAAAAACAAAATTTTATAACGATCTACGTGTTATTCACATTGGGAATATATAAAAATATCTTATTTTCAACATAGCTTCAACCCTAGGAAAATTCATCTTGCCCGGGGCCTCCCAAACCTGAATGCGTGCACTAGGCTAGGAACGGAGTGCACAACCCCCTCTATGTCTAGGATGGCTGCGAACGAGCATGGTGATCCCAACACTGAGGCTATAGCGGGTCTTCGTGCCGAAATGCTGAACTTAGGAACGTCTTAGCCCAGATCCTACAAAATCAGGAAAGGCCACCCCCACCTCCCGTTAATGTTGGGCAGCCCAACCGGCACCCAACCGAACTTTGACTCGGATTCTGAGGGAAACTCTCCCCGTGTGCCCCCTCGAGAACCCCGCCCGAGCGAGGATTTGATATCACGAAGGCCATCAAGATAAATGCCGCCACCTATGATGGCATAGGAGATCCCCAGATCTTCCTCCATTGGGCTATAGACATGGAGTGCTATTTCGAATGGCACAACCTCATGGACCCCCAAAAGGTTCAAGTAGCCAGGATGAAATTAACGGGACGTGCCAAAACTTATTGGCTGAATGAATAACGTAGGTTAGGAGCTGGGCACGGGGTCCCACTCATTGGATGGGCTGTGATGAAGAACCTGCTGACCGATCAGTACGTTCCCGCGTACCATCGGACGCAGATGTTCGATGAGCTTGCCACCCTTCGGCAAGGCTCAATGTCTGTTGCTGAATATATGGGAGAACTTAATGACCGTATGGTATGATTTGACCTTCGAGAGCTCCTCGAAGTCACTTTATCTAGATTTCGAAAGGGTCTTCACCCCGACATTCAGCGGAAACTCTTGCATTATGGTCATACGGACTTGAATACGACTTTCAATGCCGCCTTGGACATTGAAAAGCACCTAGCATCTAAGGCTCACTCCCGTTATTCTAGTACGAAGAATAAGTCCACCCCTGGGGAATCTTCTTCCACATACCCTGATAAGGGAAAGTTCAAATCTACCGAGTCGAAGTCAATCGTGATCACTGCTAGAACTCCAAGAACCCTGCGAGTTAGCGTGTCCCTATCGGGAAGGTTAGCAAGGCTAACACCACTTGTTACTCTTGCGGCATTCAAGGCCACTATGCCTACGAATGCCCAACAAAGACAAAAACACTAGCCTTATTAGAGCCAACCACCGACCCTGATGATTATGTATGCGAGGCTGCAGAGGAGAGTGACCCCGAAGGAGTCCCTAGTGACTTAGAGGACGATCACCCCCTTATGGTGATGCGTTGTATGTTGACCACTACGCATCCATTAGATGATTGGAAGAGGACGAGCATACTTTCTCTGATTTTTAAGAGTGGCGAGAAGCTTTGCAAGCTGATTATTGATAGTGGTAGCTGCGTGAATGTCGTATCTGAGAACGCCGTTGCACGTATGTCCTTGGTCACGGAACCGCACCCGACCCCATATCAGGTCGCTGGGATCAACAAGCTCTCTGTACCCGTTACCAAACGATGCCTGGTCCCACTCTCATTCAAATCCTACATTGATGAGGTGTGGTGTGATGTCCTTCCGATGGACGCTTGTCATGTGTTGTTAGGCCGCCCTTGCCTATACGACAGTGATGTTACACATTTTGGTAGAGCCAACACTTATGAATTCAAATTCAATGGCAAAACCATCACTTTGAGGCCGACCATCCCAAAGGAGCCCGTAGTCTTGGCTAAGGACACCACTATTCCGGTAGAACGGAAAACGTTGAATCTAGTTGGTAGTAAAGAGTTTGAGTGGATCCGTTCTTTGATGGAATCATGTATGCGCTAGTCCTCTTAAGTGCGAAGCCCGATTCTAGCATTTTGGATGAGTTACCTAGTGAGTTACGGGTACTGTTGGAGGAGTATAGGGACGTGTACCCGGCTGAGTTTCCGCCCACGTTACCCATGCTTAGGAATATCCAGCATGCGATAGATCTCATCCCGGGGTCTTCCTTGCCAAATCAACCCCATTACCGACTCCACCCTGCAGCTCACCTGGAGTTGCAGTCTCAGATAGAGGGCTTGCTAACGAAAGGTTTTATTAGGACTAGTATGAGTCCATGTGCTGTACCAGCCGTACTTGCCCCCAAGAAGGATGGTACATGGAGGATGTGCGTTGATAGCCGGGCTATCAACAAAATCACCATCAAGTATAGGTTCCCCATTCCCCGCCTAGATGATTTGTTGGATGTCTTGTCTGGAGCCACCGTATTCTCCAAATTAGATCTTCGGAGTGGCTATCACCAGATTAGGATACGAGAGGGCGATGAGTGGAAGACGACGTTTAAGTCGAAGGATGGTCTGTACGAATGACTTGTGATGCCCTTTGGGTTGTCCAATGCCACTAGTACCTTCTCCCGGATGATGACACATGTCTTTCAGTCATTCATGGGAAAGTTCGTTGTCGTCTACTTTGACGATATTCTGATTTATAGCACCTCTACTACCGAGCACATCTCCCACATGAGAGTGATCCTTTCCACCCTGCGGAAGGAGACGTTTTTTCTCAATCTTAAGAAATGCACTTTCTATGTCTCGGAGGTAGAGTTCTTAGGCTATATAGTCGGCTCTGAGGGTATTCGAGTCGATCCGGGCAAGGTTCAGGTCATTAAGGACTGGCCCGTGCCAACCACCCTACGTGAGTTGCGTAGTTTTCATGGGTTAGCCACGTTTTATCGTCATTTTATACGAGACTTCAGTAGTATTATGGCGCCTATCACATAATGTATGAAGAAGGGAGAGTTTACGTGGACGAAGTCCGCCACCCATGCCTTTGAACGAATAAAGGAGCTTATGACTGAGGCACCTGTCGTACGTCTACCTGACTTTGCTAAAGTCTTTGAGCTCACATGTGATGCGTCTGGGGTAGGGATTGGAGGTGTCTTGAGCCAGGAGGGCCATCCCGTTAGTTATTTTAGCGAGAAGTTGTCCGACCCTAAGCTGAACTATTCTAATTACGATAGGGAATTTTATGCTGTAGTCCGATGTCTACACCATTGGAGGCACTATCTCCTCTCCAAGGAGTTTGTGATCCTCTTCGATCATGAGGCTTTACGTTTCATCAACGGACAGCATAAGATCAGTCCACGACACGCTAAGTGGGCAGCTTTCTTACAAGGTTACACGTTTAATCTCAAGCACCTTAAGGGAGCTGATAACCGAGTCGCGGACGCCCTTAGTCGTCGTAATCTTTTACTCACCTCGATGGAAGTACATGTTGTAGGATTTGAGCAGATTAAGGATGAGTACGCCACGTGTCCTGACTTCCAGGACTTCTATCTTTCTGCCCAGGATAGCTCCCCCATGACGATATCTGCCTACGTCATCAAGGACGGTTACCTGTTTAGGAACGGGAAACTATGTTTTCCACAGTCATCGTTACGACTACATATCATATGGAAGTTGCATAGCGGAGGGTTGAGTGGCCACTTTGATAGAGATAAGACCATTACATTAGTCGAGGACAAATTCTATTGGCCAAAACGTAAGGTTATGGTGGGACAGGTAGTGAGTAGCTGCCGCACGTGCCAGGTGTCTAAGGGTAGTAAAACCAACGTAGGATTATATACACCCTTGCCTATTCCCTCCATGCCTTGGGTAGACGTTAGTATTGATTTTGTATTAGGCCTCCCCGTTACCCTACGCCGTCACGACTCAATTTTTGTAGTTGTGGATAGGTTTTCAAAGATGGCTTATTTCATCCCGTGCAGTAGGACGAATGATGTGTCTCACGTCGCTAAACTTTATTTTAAAGAAGTCGTTAGTCACCGTGGAGTGTCAAAGACCATAGTATCGGATAGGGACGTAAAATTCACTAGTTATTTTTGGAAGACTCTTTGGATATTAATGGGAGCGAAATTATTGTTTTCCTCTGCCTATCATCCCCAAACTTATGGGCAGACAGAAGTGGTTAATCGGAGCTTAGGAAATTTGTTACGATGCCTTGTGAGTGATCACAAGAGCACTTGGGATCTTCTCCTTCCCCATGCCCAGTTAGCCTACAATAATTCCAAGAATATGTCTACGGGTCTGTCTCCGAATGAGATTGTCCACGGGTATAAGGCTCCTGTGCCGCTTGACTTGGTGCCGTTGCCCCCAACGTACAAGGCAAGTCAGTTTGCACAATCCTTCGCCCAAACATCCATGATTTACACGCACGTATACGGGCCACCTTGACTACGCAATACGACTCTTATCAAGCGCACACTAATTTACATAGGAGAGTATCAGACTTCAAACTTGGCGATCTAGTTTTAGTCCGTTTGGTTCCCGAACGCTTGCCAACTGGCAACCGTTAAAAAGTTAGCACCAAAGCGCGCCGGCCCTTTTCGGATTATTAAGAAGTTAGGTGACAACGCTTTCGTTTTGGACTTTCCTGCTGATTGGGGTATCTCCCCCATTTTTAATGTTTCGGATTTAACGATGTTTGTGTCACCACCACAAGAGTTGATTTCTTTGTCGTCTTCTTCTCCCACTGAAAATTCTCATGGGTTGGGGAGTGGTAGTACGGATGATCTCTCTCTTTCGGTCCCCACAGGTATATCATCGGATGGTAAGTTGCCTTCTTTCCTGCCTACTGCTAATATGTTCCCCAAGTTTCCACGGACGTTTTCCACTCCAGAGATGATACTTGATGCTGAGCCTGTTACCACTGCTGATGGCGACACCCACCGCTTTCTCATCCGTTGGCGTGATCGGCCCCCTTCGGATGACTCTTGGGTACTCGAGACGGAGCTGCAGAGTTTGGATGCCGCTCTCCTTCACCGCTATCGCTTGGACCACGCAACGAAGATGCGTGCATTTGAGCGGGGGAGGATTGATGGCGTACCCCGTCCTCCACTATTTGAAGACGATGCTGACGATGCTGATGATGATCCGGTTGATAAGGCAATACAACTCAAGGATGTGAGGCGGCACGATGACGCTAACGGAAGGCTACGCTACAATCTCCGCCCGCGGCGTGCTACCACCACAGCAACACATTAGCCTTATTTATTTCCTTCTTGCACTCTATTTTATATTTGGAATATAAAATTATCCTATGTTTAAGGGATAATTTTATATTCATTACATGTTTTATTATTTTTAATTTAGAACATTTTTCATGTTGGTGTGCCTTTAGCCATTTGGATGGATGAGATTACATCTCCATCATGAAGGGCTAAGGCTTGTTTGTAACTCCTGTATAAGGAGGCATTGTTATGAGATCATTAGAAAGAATTGAAAACCTAATCTCCTTTGAGAAATTTCGGCCAAGAGGAGCCTTCTCCTAGCCGCCTCCCCCCTTGCTTATGGTGTGAAGCCGCCGCCCCCTTGCTCCCTCCATCCGTTCGGTGCGATTCCGGCGCGGCTTCCTTCGGTGCGACTCCTTGGAAGAAGGTTGCAAACCATTCGGTGTGACACCGGTGGATCCGTGGAGAGAGTGATTCTCCCACAGTTATCTTGTGTGAAAGTTTTCCGGTTGGGTAATCTCTTCCCCTTCCCTTGTGTGATTTCTTCTCTTTAGTTGTGGTGTTTTTCGCAAATCGTTTTCTCCGGATCGTTAATTTAATCGCTGCAAGTTTTGAATCGAAATCGCCGTTGCAAGGCTTTTTATTTCCGGATCGGGTGGATCCTATTTGCCTGAGCGGATCTTGGCCTATAGCCTTGGTCTTGTTCTCAAAAAGGAGTGGCAACCTTTGTGTTTTCTTAGGTAATATTCTGAATCAAATTTCCGATCGTTGTTTTCGAGTCGACCATTCCTCCTTTGTTGTTTGTGCTGCATTTTGTGACGAGTAACTATTGTGGGCGATAGGTGCTGTGTAGGTGCGGTAGATCTACGACGTGTAGAGCGGAGATAGAGCGTTAGATCCATGGAGGTCTCCGATCTGACATCCCTACATCAATCTGTGCTTCCTGCAATGTTCATTTTCTGCATTTAACGCGATTAAGTTCGATTTGATGTAGCAGTCCGCGTGATACGCAGATAGATCATACTGTGAGCTTTTTGACTTGCTGATTAGACGACCATTGTCCGCCGTAAGACAGAAGAAAATGTCAGGAGGACTCCACTGATTTCCAATTACAGTCCGCGAGATACAAAGATCATCCATAATGAGTTCTTGGACTTGCTGATTAGGAAATTCTATTTATCAGTCTGGTTATTGTCCGTCGTAAGAATGAACACTTGTCGAAAATAATCGGCTGATGACAATATCAGGCGGACTTCATTGAGTTCTAGTAGCAGTCCACAATGCTCTATTAATCTTTCAAAATTAACAATATATGGGAAGCCATTCGGCGGACTGAGCGGATATGATTTCATAGTTCGCGCATATGCTAATAGAAATGATCTATAGCTTACGACCAGGTGGGCAGGTGCGCATGACATTGCTTTCCTCACCAGGTCACAAGCTATAAAATCAACCCAAGGAAAACGGCGGACTGCGCAGATAAAAAAAATCAGTCCGCACTGAAACAAGAAATGATCTATAGCTTGCGACCAGGTGGGCAGGTGCGCATGACATTGCTTTCCTCAACAGGCACAAGCTATACGATCAACCCAAACTGGCGGACTGAGCGGATAATGAAAAGCAGTCCGCACTACTAAGATTTCCCTGCGAAGAGCAAGATGCCGACTTGGTGGAACGGTTCCCTACCCTCTTGCCTGGAGTACAGTCTAAGCTGTGGGTCTCCTGCAGGTACTGCTTGAGGGTACCATGGAGTGTTCGAGGGTTACAAGCTAAGATGATCGGTGGGCAGGTGCGCGTGGCATTTCTTTCCTCACCAGATCATTAAAGTTGTAACGATATCCCAAATGCAGCATGGTAGAGCTTTACTCCCACCCTGCCCTCCATAATGCAGAGGTGGGGTCAGGTACTAGCCGGGATCCGAAGTCCAGAATCTTACCGCACTAGAGCCTGCAAGCTCCCGTTGCACGGTGCGAAATCTCCTCGCAACACATAGTCTTCGTGGTGTTACGCTAATGACAACAGCTCTAGGGGAGGTCTAGCTGAACTCGGTGATGTCTCCTGGTATCAAGTGAACCGTTATTGATCTTTGGGAGAGAAAGAGAGAAAACTAGGAAAAAGTGTCAGTATGAATCCTTTGATCAATAAAATGCATTTGCAAAGCAAGCATAAGAAATAAAAGAGAGTTCAAGGGCAGAACCATTTTTGAAATCTTTCTTAGCATGCCATATGTTATGCTTACATAGACAAAACACTTGAAGAAGCGTTAGCAAGCAGTTTCTATTCATAATTACTCTTGAAGAGGATACACAAAGTAGAAAAGAGGAGGTTCAGGAATAGAACCTATTGGAACACCCTATTACTGATTTGAGCAAGGATCACTATGTCCTTAGGAAAATTGTCTTGACCTCCTTGTATAGTTTTTAAGGTCAATTAGATTGAGTCTATGAGTTAGAATTTAGGCTTGAAAGCTGACCCCAAGACCCTCAGATCAGACATTCTAATTCAGGAGACTAAGTCACTTTCGTCGAGCTCAGATCGACGAATCGTCGAACTCAGTTCGACTATCTCTGAGCTCAGTTCAATGAGTCGTCGAACGCCATTCGACGATCGTCGAGCTCAGATCGACGTTTCTGTCTCTAGCTGTTTTCCCAATCTCTGAGCTCAGGTCGACGATAGTTTAGTTCAGATCGACGATTTCAGTTTCCAGTCTAGTTCCAGTCTCTGAGCTCAGGTCGACGATAGTTGAGCTCAGGTCGATGATTTTCTGGAGAGATCGACGATTCTCAAGATTCAAATTCAGACAGTTATGGAATTCTATCTTATTTATTCCCAACATTTATTTCAAGAATCTTGTAGCCGTTTCAATTAATCTGGAGCAAGTTTCAAGGGATATTTAAAGGAATGTTTTCTAGGAATTTCCTCTAGAGACAAAATTCATTTAAGGAAGTCATTGATGAGTGGCTAACGACTATCTTGGAGACAGAGAATCAATTCATTCTTTTCAGATCTAAGGAATAAGAGAGGATATTCTTTCTACTACTCTATACACAGAAAAGATTTCTTTGCTGAAAACACAGACATACACACAGACAGAATTCTTTCAGAACAAACACCACTGAAGGAGATCAACATACAGAAAAGAAGATTTTCTAGATCTCCTTTGTCTCAAGTGTTCAAAGGCTTCATCCATCAAGACTCCAGACACTGCACATTTCAGCAACTGCTGGAATCATCCTTTGCTGGAGATCTCATCTACTGAAGGCCTATCACCCTAGTGCAAAGCTTCTTTTCCTGAACAACTTCCAGATCTCAGGGGGAGCTTTGACAACATCATCCACTAGTCTTCTCTCTGATTGTTGACAGAGAAGAACATCTCATCTCCTTCTTTTTCTGCTGTAAAAGGGTTTCTTAAAACTCCCTTCAAAAGTTTTGTGTTGGTTTCTGAGACCTTGTCAAAACTCAGTGGTGGCAAGACACCTGATCAAAAAATCTGATTTGATTTTTGAGCACCTTATCAAAAGCTCATTGGTGCCCAGGACACCTGATGAACTCATCCTGCAGTGGATTCCTACCTAGGGTGGTAGAAGAGTGAATGTACCCAGATTGTTTGGGGAACCACTATAGCTCCTTGTGTCTTTTGGTTGCTATATTTTGTTTGCTGTGTGCTGTGTTTTTATTTCTTGCTTTTAAATTTTTATTTACTGCAAGCACATTACACATATATTTAAATTAAGTCTTCCACTACAAAATAGTTTTTAACTTGAAAATTATTTTAATAAACTCTATTCACCCCCCCACTAGAGTTAAGGTAGATATTATCCCCACTTTCAATTGGTATCAAAGTCAGGTTGGTTAAAAGCACCAGGTTGGTTAAATTACCTTGTTCCTACATGCTAACACCTGAACCAAAAGATCTCTGATAAGATCAATCTTTTATAGAGAGTTTTTATTCTTATTATTTGTATTATATTTATCTTTATATAAAACCATGGCACAGAACAAAGATTATGCTAGCACCAGACCTCCAGTGTGCAATCTATCTAAGTTTACACTTTGGAAGACAAGGATAAGATTGTACATGAATTCTATTGATGAAGATATCTTTAATTCTGTTTTAAGAGTGTGTCCAAGACCCCGAGAAAATACAAGTACAAGTGATGTTCCATCTCCTTCAGGAACAGATGCAGAAATCAAAAAATGGAAAGTTGCAGATGCCAAAGCAATGAACATTTTGGCACAAACCATGTCTGATGAAATCTTTCAAAAAGTAGCCGAATGCAGCTCAGCAAAAGAGATATGGGACAAACTATCTAAAATAGTGTCAGGATCTCCAGATGAAAGGAAAGATAGAAGATCTCATCTCATAACTCAGTATGAGAACTTCAAGAAAGGAGAAACTGAGTCAGTTGCTGATATGTATAACAGACTTAGTCTTATAGTCAATGAACTGAAAACCTTGGACAAGGAGATCTCATTGAGTGAAATCAATGACAAAATCCTAATGTGCTTCCCCAGCACTTGAGACTCAAGGATCTGGCTAATCAAGGATGCCAGAAGCCTAAATGAGATCACCACTGAGGCTCTTTTGGGCATGCTCAAGTCTTATGAGCTGTTCATCAAGAACAGAGAAGAAGAGCAGAAGGCTGCTTTACCAGCAATCAGAAAAGAGAAATCAATAGCATTCAAAGCTATTGAAGGTCAGCCTGAAGACAAGGTCACAGGCAATGAAGAGCTGCTAAGATTACTGGCCAAAAGGTTTTATAAAATGGCCAGGAAGGACTTCAGGAAAAAGTCATTCAGAGGGCATGAAAAGCCAAGGTATGATAAGTCCAATAACAAAGAAATTATTTGTTTTGGATGTAGGAAACCAGGCCACATTGTGCCTGACTGTCCAAAAAATCAGAATAAGGACAAGAAGGACAGGAAAGAAAGGAGAAGAGACAAAGACTTCAAGAAAAACAGCAATGACAAACCCTCCTCCAGCAAGAAAAAACATACCAGGAAGGGGTTTGTAGCTGAAACCTGGAGTGAAACAGAAGAAGAATCAGAAGCTTCATCCAGCTCAAGTGATGATGAAGATGATGCTGAAGAAAAGGAGTTCTGCATGATGGCTATCAATGCCTCTCAACACAATACTGATGCAGAACAAGAGTCAGAGTCTGAATCAGAAACTCAATCTGAAGAGGATCAGGTGAAGACCTATCCAACATCAAACCAGCAATGGTATCTAGATAGTGGGTGCTCAAAGCACATGACAGGAAACAAGGAGAATTTCACATCCTTCACAGCCAAACTTGGACCCAAAGTAATATTTGGTGATTCAAACTTTGGACTAATAAAAGGATATGCTGCAGTCCAGATTGGCTCAGTCACATTCAAGAAAGTAGCTTATGTGGAAGGACTGAAGCACAACTTAATCAGCATCAGTCAACTGTGTGATGAAGGCTACCAAGTAGCTTTTAACAAATCCTCATGCAAAATCAAATCAGAGGACAACACAACTGTGTTGACAGGTAAAAGGAAAGGTAACATTTATCTTGTGGATTTTCTTTCAACTAAGGTAGACATATGCTTGTTCAATTTCATTTGTAGACCTAATGAACTATGACATAAAATATTAGGACATATAAACCTTAGAACCATTGCTAGGCTATCCAAGGACAACCTTGTTAGAGGACTACCTTCTAGCCCCTATAAGAAGGAAGGACTTTGCAGGGGTTGTAAATTAGGCAAGCAAACCAAAAATAGCTTCAAGTCACTTAATAAGAGTGATTCACCTATGATTTTGTATCTGTTACACATGGATCTCTTTGGACCCATTACAGTACAAAGCTTAGGAGTGAAATCTTATACTTTAGTAGTTGTAGATGACTTCTCTAGGTTCACATGGGTGTTCTTTCTGAGGAAGAAGTCTGATAACTTTAAGTGTTTGACAGAGTTTCTCAAATGCATACAGAGTGAGTTCAATACTCACATTGCCCTTATCAGAAGTGATCATGTGACAGAGTTTGATTCTCTTCTTATGCAAGAGTTCTGTCAGAGTGAAGGGATCAGACACACTTTCTCAGCTCCTAGAACTCCTCAAAAAAATGGGGTAGCTGAAAGGAAAAATAGATCCCTTATTGAATTTGCTACTACAATGTTGTCAGAAGCTCACCTTCCTCTATCCTTTTGGGCAGAGGCAGTGAACACCTCCAACTATGTGTTGAATAGAAGTTTGATACATAAGCTGAAGGGCAAGACTCCCTATGAATTACTCAAAAGGAAAAAAACTAAACTAGATTATTTTAAAAATTTTGGTTGCATTTGCTATATTCACAATAATGACAAGAAATACTTAGCAAAATTTCAAGGTAAAGCTGATGAAGGAGTGTTTCTGGGATACTCCATGATCAGTAAAGCTTACAGGGTATATAACAAATCTACTCTTAAAATTGAAGAATCTATCCATGTATCCTTTGATGAATCTAACATGTCTTTTAAGGAGAAGAATACTTCTACCATAGAATCTTTGCAGGTACACTCTCTTGCTGAAAATTTGGACAGGTTACATATTATACAAAAGGATGAAAGCAGTGAAGATGAAGAAGATATTCAACATCTTGGAGAGAATCTTTTTGAAGAGCCAGTTGTTATTTCACAAGAGAAAACAACAACACATGTTGTTGAACAATCAACACCCCCTGTTTATTTAGTAACATCAAGAGACCATCCAATCTCCCAAGTCATTGGAGACATCTCAGCTGGTGTGCAAACCAAAAATCAGGTCAACCAAAACCTGATGCACACCTGCTTTCTTTCTCAAATTGAGCCTCAATCCATTCAAGATGCAGAACAAGATCCACACTGGATCATTGCAATGCAAGAGGAATTACATCAATTTGAAATGAAAAAAGTTTGGGAACTAGTGCCAAGGCCAAAGGATCACTCCATTGTTGGAACAAAATGGGTGTTTAGAAACAAATTGGATGTTCAAGGAGTCATTGTAAGGAACAAGGCTAGACTAGTTGCTCAAGGATACTCTCAAGAAGAAGGGATAGACTATGACCAGACCTTTGCACCAGTTGCAAGGTTAGAGGCCATAAGAATCTTCTTAGCTTATGAAGCACACAAAGGATTCAAGGTATATCAAATGGATATAAAGAGTGCTTTTCTCAATGGAGACATCAAGGAAGAAGTCTATGTTAGACAACCCCCAGGTTTTATTTCTCCAACTCATCCTGATTATGTTTTCAAATTGCATAAAGCATTATATGGTCTAAAGCAAGCTCCTAGAGCATGGTATGAGACCCTAGCATGCTTTCTTCTGAAAAATGATTTTATAAGGGGTAGGGTAGACCAAACTCTTTTTATTAGAACCCATAAGTCCAATACCTTACTAGTACAAATCTATGTAGATGATATTATCTTTGGTTCTACTGATTCAAATCTATGCAAAAGGTTTTCCAACCTAATGCATTCTAAATTTAAAATGAGTAGCATGAGTGAGCTTTTCTTCATTCTAGGATTGCAAGTCAAACAACACGCTGAAGACATATTCATCTCTCAAACCAAGTATGCAAAAGAACTGGTTAAGAAATTTGGTATGTCTGAAGCATCATGTATGAAAACACCTATGCCTACTAATGCTGTATTAGATGCTGATGAACATGGGAAACCTGTTGATCAGACAACATATAGAGTAATGATTGGCTCATTATTGTACCTTACAGCTAGTAGACCTGACATAATGTTTGCTACATGCATATGTGCTAGATTCCAAGTGAGCCCTAGAGAGTCACACTTAACCTTAGTAAAAAGGATTCTTAGGTATGTGAAAAGTTGTCCAAATGTAGGTTTCTGGTATCCAAAAGACTGAGAATTTGACTTAACTGGATTTTCAGATGCTGATTATGCTGGATGCATAATAGACAGGAAAAGCACCAGTGGAACTTGCCAGTTTCTTGGTGACAGACTTGTCTCCTGGTTTTGCAAGAAACAAACATCTGTGTCCATATCAACTTCTGAAGCTGAATATGTGACAGCAGGTAGTTGTTGCTCATAGATCTTGTGGATTCAAAATCAGCTCCTAGACTATGACTACAACTTAGAGAAGTCAAAAATTTTCTGTGATAACACTAGTGCTATTTCTATAGCACAAAATCCAGTCCTCCATAGTACGACAAAACATATAGAAATTAGGCATCACTTTTTAAGTGAAAATGTTGAGGAAAATAAAATTGAACTTCAATATATCCCAACTGACTTGCAAAGGGGAGATATTTTCACCAAACCATTGGATGAAAAAAACATAAATTCTTCCTGAATCAGTTAGGAATGTTAGATGGAGGAAGTTTAAAAAAAGATTCAAGATTTTAAAACTCTAAATTGACCAAGACTAGGTAAACAATGTGATTTTTCTAGTGTCTATAGGTTGTTTCTGGTCTCTGAACTGCGCTCGACGTTTTTCCCAAAGATCGTCGAACGGAGATCGATGTTCTTAGAAATCGTCGATCGGAGTTCAGCGCTTTCCAGATAGTGCTAAGCTATCCTCTTCCGGTCAGTGATCATCGAACGGAGCACGACGCTCTCCAATATCGTCGAACGGAGATCGACAATGTTGAAGACCTTTCAGATTCCTTTAGAAGCCCATATCGTCGAATAGAGTTCAACGATCTTTCCTTTTCTGCGTCGAACCCTAATATAAAATTTATTTTTCGGCCGTCGTTCTCCCTTTGCGCTTTCATACTCTCTGCAGGATTTCCCTTTCCCTCCAAACTTTTCTACACTTGGTCTTTTGCTTGTTCATTTTTGCAGGACAAAATGGTCGTTTCTGTTGCAGTTTTGGCAGCAATGAAATTCGACACTGGTTTCGATATCGATATGGACTCATTTGAGAACAGTGATCAAATTTTCAAGGATATTCTGGATTTATTCAAAGATCAACAGCTAGTACACATCATGAACACAAGGATAAAACTGGCTGTAGATGAAATCAAAGAATGGGTGTATATTGCTCACAATCAAGATCAAAATACAGTGATTGGAACTATATCAGGCAATCGGGTATCTCTTACTCCTGCTATATTAACAGAAGTTTTCTAATTAAGTACTGGTCAAGATTCTCTTGAGTTGTCTGGAGAAGAGTTTGCAAGTATGCTTGATAGGATGGGTCATTCAATAGCAAACCCTAACAAGCTGCTTAAGAAAAATCTGTCAGTGGAATACAGGTTTCTAGCAGATGTTGTTGGCAAGGTCCTATTAGCAAAACATTCTGCCCATGATACCATATATAGGTATCAATTCTGTTTAATGGGTGCTTTTGTGGATAAGAAACAGCTGAATTGGGGAGAAAATTTCTTTGATCTAATTAAGAAGAAGGTGAATAAGAACTTTGTCAACTTTGGAAGGATTCTAGGGCTATTTCTTCATAGCAGATGCCCTGAGCTGCTTGTTTCAAATGGGATGCATATAAATGCCACTAAGATGTTAACCTGTGCCCTTTTTGGCAAATGGGACAGACAAATTGCAAAGCCAAGCAGAGCCTCTGCAGTCATCTCATCTTCAGGCACCAGGTCTGATCCAGTCACTTCCCCTCAGGCAACTGCCCCTTTAGAAGAACTGCCTGCCTCCTCATCTCCACCTTCCCCACCTATTGTTCTCTCAACAATTATCACATCCACCATAACCATCTCAATTTCATCCCCCATATCCATTCCATCCTTCACTCTCTTAGATGATTCCTATATGGATGATTCTCCTTCCTCACCCCTTGAGCCACCATCCTCTTCTACATCATATCAACAACTACTTCAAGAAATTCTTGCTCAACCATCATTCACTCAATCTATCTCCATTCCATTAACTTCCATCTCCACCATTCCCATATCTCAACCATCAATTCTACCATTCACATTAACACTTTCTCCAACCACATTTACAGCTCCTCCTATATCCATCTCTGCCACACTCATCTCTACCTCTACTCAAGCACCACTTGAGAAAGTAGATCTCTCAGCCATTGCAGATAAGCTCTATGAGTTGTTAGCTCCAAGTCTATCACTCCTGCTGGAGACCTCCTTGGCTCCACTTCTGAAATCAGTTCAGGAGTTATCTGATAGGCTCTCTTCCCTATATCCTCCTCAGGCAATCCTGAAAGTCCACCTAGTGTCAGCTATGTGCACCTATGGGGGGGGGGGGGAATAGGTGACGAGTAGCGCTTTTGCGGAATTTACGAACGTACCTGCGCAATAAAAATAAAGAGCACAGCACACAGAATACACAGGAAATTTATAGTGGTTCCCCGACTTGGGTACATCCACTTTCCCCCTTCGACCTATCTCCCCAACAAGGGATGACTCGGTCACTTCTCCAACGGGATTGAAATCCAATACCTGCACTAACGGAAGGAACCCTTCCACACGTGAGAGTCAACACTCCCACAAAACGGGTTGCACCCAACCCTTACAACACGGAACAAAAGTTCCTTTACAACAAAAGAAAATATAGAATGTACACGAGATACAAACTTCTTTTGGAGACTACGGTGTTCCTCTTCGTTCGACGACGTGTTCTTGAAGTCGATGAAGAGTCTATAACCTCGGTCTCTCTTGGAGAGGATCTCCCCGGAACCGGCGGCGGCACACGAGCGGCGGCTAGCTTCGGGATCGGCGGCTACGATGATGAGCGGCTGCTGAACTTGGAGATCCAAACTTCGTAGCGAAGCAAACTTGGTCTACCAATGGTCACTCTAGGATCGGTCGTCTCGATCGATTCGGACGGGGGAGTTTTTCCCGGTCAACAAATCGAGAGACAAGAGATCTCTGGATAGACACGTGAGACACAAGCTTTGCTAAGCTTCTATCGCCGGAGATTACGAAGGAATCTCAAATGTTGACGGCGACCAACAATCCCGAGCGCGACGGCGGCGGCGGAGAGGAGTCGCGGAATTAGGGTTACGAGGCGGCTCAGTTTCTTTCTTCTTATTTTTACTGTTCAAAATATCTGTATATAAATACTGTAGAAGTTTTTCAATATGACCGTTTGTGGGACCCACAATAGAAATCCCCAAATCCCGGTCCAGGAATTTAACAGCGGCAGAATCCGGTTCAGGAAATTCTAGAGAAAACGCCAAGGAAAAATCGGCGAGAATCACAGGCGATTCTCGACGAATCGGCGAGAATCACCAAGTGATTCTCGACGATTCGTCGAGAATCGTTAGTGATTCTCGCCGAATCACTTATTGATTCTCAACGAATTTCACTTTGTATACATGAGCTGCTTGGCCACTGGTTCGGCGAGAATCACTAGTGATTCTCGCCGAATCTTACTTGGCACCGTTTTGAGGTAGCCAGAAGGAGTCGGCGAGAATCACTAATGATTCTCGTCGATTCGGCGAGAATCACTAGTGATTCTCGCCGAATCGGCGAGAATCACTTGGTGATTCTCGTCGAATTTTCCTTAGACGAATTTTCGTCTTCCGCCCAGGAGCTGCTCCTTGATCCATCCATGCTCCTTGTCTTCTCTTGCATATGAACTGCCCTGTACTTGAAAGTAAGTGCACTCCAATAGAGAGAGTACACGTAGGCCAACACACTGATCTGCTCAACGAGGGATTACGTCGTGCAGACCCGTGTATATTGACCTACTGCACCCTGACATTGGTGTGCACTTAGCGTGGAGGAGCTGCAAGTACAACTTAAGATGTTTCATCAAATACATTGTGAATTCATCTTAGCTTGACAGGTGGCTTCCTCAAATCTAGGTAATCGTGGATACAATACCCAACAATTTCCCCCTATTTGACGAAGCCAAAACCCTACTAGCTAAGATGAATAACACATATCAAATAATAAACATTGCATTCAGAAATTAAACATGCAGCACAATAGAATATATGCAATCAGATCAGGACTTGAGTCATTCACAAATTCAAATATATATACCAATATAAATATATACACATATAATCCAGAATTGTTTCTATGACAACAATAATCATTAAATGTTCTTAAGACAAAGTGACAAGCTATAAGTTTTTGACTATTTTTCCTTAGCTAAGTCACCCTTAGGATTTTGAGCCAAGTACTTCTTGCTTTGCCTCTCCATGTATTCTTTGGGCTTCGGGTAATACCTAGGAGGAGCAACTTTATCTGGATCCTTGTTGTTTATGAAAAAGATGTTGCGTTTCGCTTCAAACATTTTGTGCGTTTCCCACTCATACTGGCTATATACTTCGTTTCGATTGATCTCTCCTCTTTCTTGCAGCTAGAAGGTGTCTAAGATGATGTTCCTTGAAACTGGACTCCACCTTTCGTTTCGTACATCCTCCTCATTCATTCGAGTTCTCTTTGCAGCCTGTGTCTCCTTGGAGGTCCCTTCTTGAACTTTTCTCTTTCCCCTGGCTTTTGCTAAGGCCTCTTGGTCAAACATGCTCCTCAGTTTAGCTTTGGAGAGAGCCCTAGCATCAGCGTCATGTGTGGGAATATCTGCAGCACTTGCACTTACATCCTCAGCAACACTTACTTCCTCAGCGGCCTTAGATGTCTCAGGGACATGAATACCGGCAGGATTGTCAGGCAGAACGATGCCTAACGTACCTAGCGCCTGTTGCAGCATCCACCAGCAGCTCTCATAGACATATTTGCTTGATTGTGCGAAGTTTGTGTCCATGCTTTCTTGAAGCTCGGCCAACTTAGCTATATACTCTTTCTCCCCCTTTTTGGCTTCGACAGCTATGCAGTTGGCATATGAGTGCAGAGAGTCATCAATATGCTTCGTGGTCTTGGCGAATTCAGTGATCAGGGTCTGCTGATTGGCATTTAAAGTGACCATATTACCATCAAACTTCTGAATGTTGTTGGCTACAACGTGTGCGTTCTGATTTACGACAGCCAGAGTATTAGTATTCTTTTTCAAGCCGACCATTAAGAGTGTGACAGCTTCGCCGGCCGCGGTATACTTCTCTTCAAATTTCTTCTCCATCACGTCCAGCTTATGGTTGATTTCCACCATATTCTTGAGCATCAGATTTTCAGAAGTCTTAATCCTTTTCAGCAGTGTTTTCTGAGCTGTATCAAAAGAGACTTTAAGTTCATTCACAATGCCCTGAATGATATTGACAGTGTGAGTAGCTAGCTCATCTCGTAACGGAATAGCAGGAGGCACTTGTGGGCCTTGCATTTCAGCAGACGCATCTGTAGAGCTGGATACAATCACAGTCTCTACAGGAGGAATGTTGGCAGTCTCTGTAGATTTATCTAACTCCCCCTCCACTGGTGCAGACTTGTCAGATGGAGGTCCAACAGGATCCAGAGTCTCAAATGCTTCATGTCCCTCATTCTCATCTTCCTCTCCGTCCTCATCCAAGGATTCATCTATATCTGCAGCCTCTTCCAATTCTCGGTTAGCAGTCTCCAGTGCTTCAGCTTCGGTTCCTTGAGTGTTTCTGTTCAGGACCTCCTCATCCTCCAGCTCAGGTTCACTTACTTCATGAATTTCGGCCACCGCATCTCTGGCCACCTAGGCAATTTCAGAAACTACATCTGTATGAGGGGGTAGAGTCTCCCCCTCGATTCCTGCAGTCACGGTATCAGGAATTTCACCGGGGGTGACTGCTGGAGATACCTCTTGTTGCTCTTCCACAGCAGGCTGCCCGATACGCCTCTCCCATCGATCAAACACACTTGCATCCATCTTCTTCAAGTAGTGGAGAGGGACGCCTTTGCTCATGTCAAACTTGTCTCCGTTCAGCTGGTTTAGATATAAGCTTATGATGCGGCCAAAACTTGGAGTGCCCAAGGTGTCCTTGATCTTTTGGAACAGCAACTCCCCCCAGTTGAACCTCTTGCGGCAGACAATAACTATGAGGATCTTGAACATATCTCCTGAGATATGGTCATGCGAGCCCGGCTTGCAGATGAGCACTTTTCCGATAACGTCAGATAGGAGCTTCCCTTCTTCATTCATCTCCTTTCTCTTTATTGATCGAGTTCCTCGTGGAAGACCGCAGAACAAGAGAGTTCTGGTTTTGTCCTCGTCCTCCAAGTAGTCCTCCTGCTCCGAACTAGAAAGCTGCAGGTAGCGAGTCAGCTTGCTGGCGGACATCTTTACTTTTGCCCGAGCCACCTTGCTCTTGATTATGGAGTCTCCATCTCGGAGTCTTGCGGTAGCGAAGAAATCCAGCACCTCTTTGTCCAGGATTTTGCAAGGGTGCTCCAAGACGAAGGTTAGCCCAGCCTCTTCCAACATTAGAATAATGTTGCGGAATTCGTCCGAGGCATGAGAAAACCCAGTTCGAACCAGCTCGCAGCCAGAGACCAACCCTGCAGTCGTCCTTGGAGCCATTATAGATCTAAAGAGAAGCCCTACTCAAAACGTTAATGAACTTTCAAAAAGAAGGCACCACTAGTGATAGCGGCCAAGAGCGGGTGAGGAAGAGGTTACCTGAGGACTTATATGGAAGTGAGGTGAGGAGCGTCGGGAAGACCTTCGGTGGATGGAAGGGTTTCCTGTGGGGTTCGGCCTTGCTAGAACGTTGCGAAAACCTTCTAGATTTGAGATGGACCTTACGAGAACCTTGCGGTCACAGGGAGACTTCACGATTCGACGAGAGCTGCTGCGGGTTTCGGCGAGTCGGAGGGAGAGCTCCTGCGGGTTGCGGCGAATCTACGGAAGAATTCGGGAGAGCTCTTGCGGGTCGTCGGGAGAGCTCTTGCGGGATTCGTGAGGAAGGCGAGGGTCGTCGGGAGAGCTCTTGCGGGATTCGTGAGGAAGGCGAGGGTCGTCGGGAGAGCTCTTGCGGGATTCGTGAAGAAGGCGAATGGGCGGAAGAACTCTTTCGGCGGGATTTTTCTAATTCGTCGGGATTCGGGGTGAATGCCAAGGGTCGGCGAGCTCCTTCCGCGGGATTCCTAGTATATAAAGTGAAATTGAGGTTTTTCTTTACCACTTGTAATTGAGGGGTTATCTTTACTAGGAATTGAAAGGTTCCGAGGTTCCGAATTGAAGGGTTTTTCTACTGGGAATTTCCACGTTGGGAAGCATAGCAACATTTTCAAATTCTTCTGATGTCAAGTTAATATAAGATTAATAAATACATGTTTATTGTAACGACAATCTATTTGGATTTGAGCGAGACTTCAAACACTTCTTGATGTCAATTGTGATTTGTCGAGATTCATGATGGCATAACTTCGTTAACCCATTATAGATGTGTAATGGTTTGCATGCATCGAGTTAATCTCTCCGTAGAGGTGCACACATACATGATAAGCATAAGTATACGTATACACATGGATAGAAATATATATATATATATATATATATATATATATATATATATATATATATATATATATATATATATATATATATATATATATATATATATATATATATATATATATATATATATGAGGATGCATCATGACACAAGTCCTTGAACTGATCAAAATTACCTGGGATTTTGAGAGTCATCGTCTTAGTCCCACAGGTAGAACACATTAGAGGCTCAGTGTGAGTATGCTCAAACAGATAGCACATCTGGTATTGCAGATGCTTGTTCTTATTTAGTCTTGAGCCACCTACTGTCTAGTTCCCATCATATTCACGGGGACCTAGACTACCCTGCAAGAAAGAATTACTTTACCTTAGGAACCCAAATCATGTTGGGTCCTAGGTTCCTGTTAGCATAAGCACGCAACTGCCTTCCTTCAGAAAACCTGTCTGGAAGACTACTTCTATCCCGAGAATGTGGATAAGCCCTAGCTGTGGGCACAGAGGGGTTGTGCCAACAGTCGATGGCAAAGTGTCCCACTTTGCCGCAGCACCAACAAGGGTGAATGTTGTATCGCCGTATTCGACCTGATCTAGTGACTGATGTAGTCACGGTCCTAGGTCTAAAAGGGATAGGGCATGTTCTTGTCACATAAATTCCTCTTCCATCGTGACACGTGGAAGGGTGGAAAGAATACATGTTGTGAGCGTTATGAGGCCGGTAAGGTGGTGCCATTCTTTCAGGCATCTCCCTTACAGAGGCCCCATGGAACCTGACATCATGACTTCTATCCTCTCTATCCCGTGTCCTCGAGTGGTGAGAAGTCTTCTGTGAGCCGGGACATGCAGATCCACACAGTGTTGAGGCAGTGGCAGTGAAAACAAAGGGCTCAGAATGAGCCTTAGGTATTTCCTCATGGGTGGCCATGACGGCCCTTGCACTATGGACGTTGCCACATGGGGACAGATCATCCTTACAATGACCACGACTATTCCTGTGGTCATACCTGAAGGCATGATGAGTTGCCTTCCTGCTTGTAGTGGGGGGTCAGAATACCGTTTCCCCATTTCTCCACGAATTGACAATCCGGGAGATCCACCCGTTTTCTTGCTTTCTCTTAATGACATCAACCTTGGAGAAGTTTGATAATATTCTTTTCTCATTCTCCAGACTACTCTCTAGAGCTGAGATCTTAGAGTCCTTGGCCTTGTTGGACGCCAATTGAAGAACCAACAAGACTTTCAGTCGAGCAATCTCTTGAGCTTGCTCCTCAGCAAGTAGATTGCTTGACTGAAGGGCTCTCTTCAGGGAATCAGCATTTTCTGAAGGAGGGCAGTTCCTGTCTTCAGAAATTTCAAGAGATACGGGGCAGGATGAGGAAGTTACCTGCACTTCTGTGTGATTGTCGTTAGATCCAGTGACTATTGTTTCATCCACATCAGAGCTGCTTTCCTCACTGTCCTCTTCAGTCTCTGACACGGACACTGGAGCTCTAATGCAGTCCGAAGGGTCCTTGCCTTCATCTTCAGAAGTGAGGACTCCTACATACGCTTCATCCTCTGATTGACAACATATTCCAGCTTTCTCTGACCCCCCCATCAGCTCTGAGATCATCATCCACAGAGATTTAGCCGTTCTACATTTTTCCAATCTCGAGCGAGATGCTCCAGAGCAGACATCCATGATAATTTGTCGAATCCTCTCGTCCAAGTGAAATAGTGATAGTTCCGTCTCAGACATCTCAGTAATGCCCATGGGCACTTGGATCCCAGAGTCGGAGGTCTTCATGGGGATAAACGGACCCTCTTCCAGAATGAAGGATGCTCGAGGATCGATAGCATCAAGGTGAAAGGATACTCTCATTCTCCAGATGGGATAATAATCCTTTGTGCAGGCGGGGAGTTTGAGTAGCGGAATCTCATAATCCAGATCCATACTTCTGACAGTGGTGGCAGGATTCTACTCAAGGAGTTAACCTTTTTGAAGAGTAACCTGCCTCTGATACCACTTGAAAGTCCACCTAGTGTCAGCTATGTGCACCTATGGGGGGGGGGAATAGGTGACGAGTAGCGCTTTTGCGGAATTTACGAACGTACCTGCGCAATAAAAATAAAGAGCACAGCACACAGAATACACAGGAAATTTATAGTGGTTCCCCGACTTGGGTACATCCACTTTCCCCCTTCGACCTATCTCCCCAACAAGGGACGACTCGGTCACTTCTCCAACGGGATTGAAATCCAATCCCTGCACTAACGGAAGGAACCCTTCCACACGTGAGAGTCAACACTCCCACAAAACGGGTTGCACCCAACCCTTACAACACGGAACAAAAGTTCCTTTACAACAAAAGAAAATATAGAATGTACACGAGATACAAACTTCTTTTGGAGACTACGGTGTTCCTCTTCGTTCGACGACGTGTTCTTGAAGTCGATGAAGAGTCTACAACCTCGGTCTCTCTTGGAGAGGATCTCCCCGGAACCGGCGGCGGCACACGAGCGGCAGCTAGCTTCGGGATCGGCGGCTACGATGATGAGCGGCTGCTGAACTTGGAGATCCAAACTTCGTAGCGAAGCAAACTTGGTCTACCAACGGTCACTCTAGGATCGGTCGTCTCGATCGATTCGGACGGGGGAGTTCTTCCCGGTCAACAAATCGAGAGACAAGAGATCTCTGGATAGACACGTGAGACACAAGATTTGCTATGCTTCTGTCGCCGGAGATTACGAAGGAATCTCAAATGTTGACGGCGACCAACAATCCCGAGCGCGACGGCGGCGGCGGAGAGGAGTCGCGGAATTAGGGTTACGAGGCGGCTCAGTTTCTTTCTTCTTATTTTTACTGTTCAAAATACCTGTATATAAATACTGTAGAAGTTTTCCAATATGACCGTTTGTGGGACCCACAATAGAAATCCCCAAATCCCGGTCCAGGAATTTAACAGCGGCAGAATCCGGTTCAGGAAATTCCAGAGAAAACGCCAAGGAAAAATCGGCGAGAATCACAGGAGATTCTCGACGAATCGGCGAGAATCACCAAGTGATTCTCGACGATTCGTCGAGAATCGTTAGTGATTCTCGCCGAATCACTTATTGATTCTCAACGAATTTCACTTTGTATACATGGGCTGCTTGGCCACTGGTTCGGCGAGAATCATTAGTGATTCTCGCCGAATCTTACTTGACACCGTTTTGAGGTAGCCAGAAGGAGTCGGCGAGAATCACTAATGATTCTCGTCGATTCGGCGAGAATCACTAGTGATTCTCGCCGAATCGGCGAGAATCACTTGGTGATTCTCGTCGAATTTTCCTTAGACGAATTTTCGTCTTCCGCCCAGGAGCTTCTCCTTGATCCATCCATGCTCCTTGTCTTCTCTTGCATATAAACTGCCCTGTACTTGAAAGTAAGTGCACTCCAATAGAGAGAGTACACGTAGGCCAACACACTGATCTGCTCAACGAGGGATTACGTCGTGCAGACCCGTGTATATTGACCTACTGCACCCTGACATTGGTGTGCACTTAGCGTGGAGGAGCTGCAAGTACAACTTAAGATGTTTCATCAAATACATTGTGAATTCATCTTAGCTTGACAGGTGGCTTCCTCAAATCTAGGTAATCGTGGATACAATACCCAACAAATCCCTTCTGTTGGGGGCCTTGATCCAGTATCTACTGAATCTAGGCAGGGGGAGATGCCATATGAAGTAGAGAGGTTGCCTGCTTCAGAGATTCCAGTTCCAGTTATAATAGTTGACCTCAGGTCACTGCTGTCAGAATTTGATCTTGTTTACCTCAGCTGTCTTCCAGAGAATCAAAGTGAAGATCTTACCAAGGCCATTGTGCCTATTTCTAGCTGTGAGCCCAACGTAATATCTTCTTTTATATATTCTTTCAAGGCTGTGGACAGTGCTCCTTCAGTTTCTGTTGTTCCTGTTCCTACTGCTGATGTTATTTTAGTTTCTGCTGATGTGCTTATGACAGAGGCTAATGACTCTGAACCTGCTGTTTCTGTTATTATTTCTGAATCTGTTACATTAGTTTCTGCTGTTTTTGTTACTGCTGATGATGGTACTGTTGTTTCTTCTATTCAAACCCAACAACAAAGAGATTGCTTCAAAAGGCTTGATGAACTATATAATAATCCTCAGAGCTCAGATAGTGATCAATTTAGAACTGATTCTGATGATTCCTCTGCAACCATTGCAAGGAAGAGGAAAGCTAGAAGCAAGGCCCTAATGAAAGTTCCCCAGGAGAAAATTAAATCTTCAAATGATATTCCATACTATATTTTGCATAATTGTCCAATTACAGAACCATGGATGTAGTTCTCCAGGAATCAACTAAAGGCAATGAAGAAAAAGAGAAAATATGATAAAGGATCATCTCACTTCAATCCTCCTCCTCCTCCTTCACCAGATGCAGGTACTGGTGGAAGTTCTGCTTATCAGTCATCTGCTACTAAGAGTCAAAGCACCTCTCAATTTCAAGGAAGATCTCAATCAAGAGAAAATCAATCAAGAGGCTACCAGTGCAGAAGAGGACATTATAGGGGAAATCAAAGAGAATTCAGAGTTTATTCCAAAGGTTATTCTAGGCAGCATCTTTATCATAGGGAAGGATAAGGTCCCATTGACAATACATCTGGTCCTTTTCCTTATAAGTTAAGAGACCTAGTTTCTTCCAGAGTTACTCCTGATGTCTCTTCAAACAGATATGAACCTCCTGTTCCATTTGAAGACCCAGAGAATAATCCTAATTCTTGGACAGCAAGAATGAAAGAGTTGGCTGCACTAGATAAAATTAAGAAGGCAAAAGAACAAGGAAAAAATACATCAAATATCACCACTCTATCAGAACAGAGAAAGAAAGAACTTGAAAGATACTCTTCCAGCAAATTTTTTGACTCAGAAAGCTATATGAAGCTGCACCCAGAAGCTGCAGTCCCCAGGGCAAAACATCAAACTTTTCTAGGTGCAGATGATGACAGAAGATCTAAGAAAGAAGCTCTTAACCCTAACAGAGAAATAGTTCTCAAAAAGGGCAAGGAAAAGGAATGATTTTGTAAGCTGATAGTGTTATCTATTCTGAATTTCTGATGAGATTTTATTTGTGTTCCTGCAATGTTGTTCTTGATCTTATATCTACTTTGTATGATTTTATTTCCTATGTCATGTAAATAGTAATCCTAACCCAAATAGGGGAGATTGTTGGAACACCCTATTACTGATTTGGGCAAGGACCACTATGTCCTTAGGAAAGTGGTCTTGACCTCCTTGTATAGTTTTTAAGGTCAATTAGATTGAGTCTAAGGGTTAGAATTTAGGCTTGAAAGCTGCCCCCAAGACCCTCAGATCAGAAATTATAATTCAGGAGACTAAGTCACTTTCGTCGAGCTCAGGTCGATGAATCGTAGAACTCAGTTCGACTATCTCTGAGCTCAGTTCAACGAGACGTCGAACGCCATTCGACGATCGTCGAGCTCAGATCGACGTTTCTGTCTCTAGCTATTTTCCCAATCTCTGAGCTCAGGTCGACGATAGTTGAGCTCAGATCGATGATTTCAGTTTTCAGTCTAGTTCCAGTCTCTGAGCTCAGGTCGACGATAATTGAGCTCAGGTCGACGATTTTCTAGAGAGATCAACGATTCTCAAGATTCAAATTCAGACAGTTATGGAATTCTATCTTATTTATTCACAGCTTTTATTTCAAGGAACTTGTAGCCGTTTCAATTAATCTGGAGCAAGTTTCAAGGGAGATTTAAAGGAATGTTTTCTAGGACTTTCCTCCAGAGACAAAATTCATTTAAGGAAGTCATTGATGAGTGGCTAACGGCTATCTTGGAGATAGAGAATCAATTCATTCTTTTCAGATCTAAGGAATAAGAGAGGATATTCTTTCTACTACTCTATACACAGAAAAGATTTCTTTGCTGAAAACACAGACAGACATACAGACAGAATTCTTTCATAACACACACCACTGAAGGAGATCAACATACAAAAAATAAGATTTTCTAGATCTCCTTTGTCTCAAGTGTTCAAAGGCTTCATCCATTAAGACTCCAGACACTACACATTTCAGCAACTGCTGGAATCATACTTTGCTGGAGATCTCATCTACTTAAGGCCTATCACCCTAGTGCAAAGCTTCTTTTCCTGAACAACTTCCAGATCTCAGGGGGAGCTTTGACAACATCATCCACTAGTCTTCTCTCTGATTGTTGACAGAGAAGAACATCTCACCTCCTTCTTTTTTTGTTGTAAAAGGGATTCTTAAAACTCCCTTGAAAAGTTTTGTGTTAGTCTCTGAGACCTTGTCAAAACTCAGTGGTGGCAAGACACCTAATCAAAAAATCTGGTTTGGTTTTTGAGCAGCCTTATCAAAATCTCATTGGTGCCCAGGACACCTGATCAACTCATCCTGCAGTGGATTCCTACCTAGGGTGGTAGAAGAGTGGATGTACCCAGATTGTTTGGGGAACCACTATAGCTCCTTGTGTCTTCTGGTTGCTATATTTTATTTGTTGTGTGCTGTGTTTTTATTTCTTGCTTTCATAATTTTTATTTACTACAAGCACCTTACACATATATTTAAATTAAGTCTTCCACTGCAAAATAGTTTTTAACTTGAAAATTATTTTAATAAACACTATTCACCCCCCCCCCCCTCTAGAGTTAAGGTAGATCTTATCCCCACTTTCAGAACCGTTTGAGATCATCCCCGCTCCATGTATGTGGCATATCCTCTCCTTCTTATGTATGCAAGCGGTAAGCGCCGCTCTTTAATGCTTCTTTGATAATGAAAGGGCCGGCCCAATTTGGGTTAAGCTTTCCAACTGAACCAGCTCTTGCAGCAGCATCAACTTTCTTTAGAACTAGATCTCCCACTTGAAAGTGTTTGACCCTTACGTTCTGGTCAAAGTAACGGGCCATCCTTCTTTTGACCTCCTCCTACCTTATGGCTGCTTGGTCTCTGATTGCTTCGATGTGTTTCAGGATGAATCTCATCTCTTCATTATTCAGCTCAAGCCAGTCCTCAATGTCTTGTCTTGCAAGCAGAACTCTAGGTGACGGGACTTCAAACTCAACTGGAACGAGTGCCTCTAATCCATGAGAAAGTTTGAATGGAGTATCCCCAGTTGCGGATGAAGGCGTTGTCCTAAGGGACCAGAGGACTGATGGAAGCTGATCAGGCCATCTACCCTTGAGATTCTGCACTTTCTTCTTGAGCAAATTGAGGATCTGCTTGTTGGCTGCTTCAACTTGGCCATTGCTCCTGGGATGATGAACTGATGTAAACCGCAGCTCTGTTCCGATCTGCTTGCAAAAATCTATCATCTCTGAGTTGTTGAATTGTGGCCCATTGTCAGTGATTATAGCCATGGGTATTCCATGTTGGCAGACAATCTCTCCCCAAATGAAGTTTCTAATGACTTGAGTTGTTGTTTTAGCCAATGCCTTGGCTTCAATCCACTTGCTGAAGTAGTCGATCATAACGATGATGAAACGCCGTTGTCCGCTTGCCATGGGAAAAGGGCCAATGAGATCCATCCCCCAAACAGCAAAGGGACAAGGAGTTGCAATCGAGCTGAGTGACTGAGCTGCTTGGAGTTGAAGTGGAGCAAACTTCTGGCATTGAACACATTTTCTAGCATATACCTCAGAGTCTCTCTTCATAGTGGGCCAAAAATATCCCTGTCGCAGGATCCGCCTTTCCAAGATTCTTGCTCCCGGGTTGTAATGCCCGGGTGACGTTTTGGGCCAGTTTTGGGTTCTAGAAGGAGGCACACGGCCTGGGACACGGGCGTGTCCTAGGGCGTGTCAGGCTTGTGTCGTCGAGTTGGTCGAGAGGTCGACGAATTTCGCTCGACGTTGTGTCGAGACATGGCACACGGCCTGTGACATGGGCATGTCGCAGGGCGTGTCGACCCGTGTCGACACTCAGCCCGCGAAGTCGATACTTTGCGCTCGACGAAGTGTCGAAGACATGGCACACGGCCTGCGACACGGGCGTGTCGCAGGGCCTGTCGACCCGTGTCGACACTTGTCCCGGGGAGTCGACGAATTTTGCTCGATGATGTGTCGAGACAAGGCACACGGCCTAGGATACGGGTGTGTCCAAGGCCGTATCGTCAGGTTGACGAACTTCGCTCGACGAAGTGTCGAGTGTCGAGACCGTGTACACGGCCTAGAGCCCAGGCATGTTGAGGTAGACAAGAGCAAGGACACGGGCGTGCCCTAGAACCCGTGTAGTTCTCGGGTTGTTTTCGGGATAAATCGATGGGGGTACACGGCCGTATCAGGTGGAACACGCGCGTGTCAGGTCGAACACGGGCTTGTTCGATGCCCATATGTTGTTCCAGACGTGTCGATTTTGACGGCGAATGAGGCACACGGCCCTGGACACGGGCATGTGCCAGGCTGTGTTCGGTCCAGATTATACTTTTCAGTCCCGAATCAAAGCCGTTCGTTTCTTTAATTGGTGATCCAACGGCTGAGGGTTGTTCCTGATGGGATATACCCGGGATTGGACCCTTGAAACCCTCACTTTTACTTGAGTTGTTATCTTTCTAAAGCTTAGAGAGAGAGAGGAGAGCCAAGGAAGGAAGAAGAAGCTAGATCCGGCCATTGGAGGAGCTTCGAAGCTCCAAATCTCGAGCCGAATCCAGATCTACGAAGGCAAAGAGAGTGCGGTGCTTTTCATCCGCTTACTTTTCCATGGCGCCAAAGAAGAACGCTAGGGTAACGATTCTCTTCTTGAGCATGTGAAGCTCTCCTTCTTTGCATAGGAAGCCCGCTCTCGCGAGTTTGCGGTGAGTTGGAGGCGTTCCTTCGGGTAGATATGTAAAGTCCTCGTTGTTTAGAGTCCGTAAGCGAGAACGGACATAGGCATGATCTGTGAAGCCTACCCGGACATGTTGGTCTGGATCGGTGATGTTGCATTGCATAAATGCCGGAGAAGACTCCGTGCGATTAATTGTTTTTCGGGTTTTCTACGTGGTAGATTGCAACAGGGAGCCTTGGGGATTAACCCAAAGGTGCACCCGGAAATCTGGGCGGATACGTGATCTTGCTAACTTGGTGGCCTGAGAGCCAACTTGAACATAACCGAGTTATGTGAATTGTGATGGAAACGGGACTCGGGAGAAGTTTGACCTGCGCATATCGTTTAAATTATCGTTGTGGGCGCATATGTTTTAAATTACCGTTGCGTTGTGAGAACGGGTTAGATGGAACCGTACCCATTCTATGTCGTTCGGATTAGAGCCGTTGGCATAGATGAGGGTCTTCGGTGGTCTATGGTTTCAAGTACCGTGACCCATGACCGGGAAGACAAACTACTCAATGATTGGCCGTCCAAAGGGACGGTGGTGAGTCGGCAGACTTAGACTGTGTTCACTGAGAATGTGCCTGAGTGCACGTAGTGTGTGGCCGTATGAGCCTACGCCTGTGATGAAATGAATATTGATATATTGCTCGCTTATGCTAATGAAATGCAGGGAAGGAGCATCGCCGCCCCGAGTTGGGGGCGGGATCGTTATAATTTGGTCAGCATTGCTGACCGTTGCCTTGTTTTGCCACCGTGCGGCGGTTTGTTGCTTGTAGGTGCTGCTGGACCAAGCGGTCAATAGCGGGCTAAAGCACAAATTGCGAAGCCGGCCCTCGAAGGCCTAATTGGAGTGTTTACTGCTTTTATTCATGTATGACCAGCCTGCGTGCCGTGGTTTGTAAATCATGTAATATCAAGTGAACCATTTTGTAAGGCCTTAAGGCCTGTTCTTGTGTTTGTACGACATTTCTATTTGGTATTAGTGGACATTCATGCTTTTGTGCTGGGTTCTTTGTTGCAACTTTTAAAAACTGCTTCCGTTAGAATGCTCTGTGTAGGATGTTATGATTGGTTGGATGGTTTCCATGAGTAACCACCCGGTCTGTCTGTTGTATATGGCGTCGGGCCCCGGCCGGACCTACTGCTATATGCTATGCGACGGATAGGGGGTATTACAATTTGGTATCAGACTACTGGTTTTGGTCGGGCATAAAATGAATTCGTGGGTGAATTCTTTTTAAGGGGTGGTGAGCACATGTGTGTGCGTCATCGTTATAACAGTAAAAAACCCATGAATGTCCACTTAGGAATGAAATACACGTGTTTGAGGAACCTGCGTGTTCCTATAATTGCTGTTTACAATTTTATTTGGTCGCTTAACGATGTTTTGTACCACTATAGGTGACCAGAAGTGGTGCTGGGCCGTCGGAACGTCGAGTTTCTGAGGCTAGCACTGCACCTAATGAAGCTCCTACAACACCTCTATCGGCTGAGACCGTACTATTGGTGGCCGAAGCAGTGTTGGCTATGATTAATGCGCAGCCTCCAAGGCAAACACAGCAGCCCGCTCCTGCGATGGAGCAGGTACTGCTGCAAGAGGCTGAGCCGAGGAGAGTGGAACAAGTGGTAGTGGAACCGTTGGTGCCAAGGAGGGCAACCGAGAGGCAGCTTAAGCATGTAATGAGCTTTAACTCTCGGTATTCTCGGGGTTGGGAACCCCATCTCAAGCTGAAGACTGGCTCTCCAGGATGAAGAGAGTCATGACAGCAATGGAGACGGAGGAGTGGCAAATGACCACCATTTCTACGTTCCTTTTGGACGGTGAAGCGAGAATGTGGTGGGAAGGATTGGAGCTGCATCTACTGAGAGGTAGACAACTTGTTGATGTCTCGATGGAGGAGTTCTCGAGATTGTTCTTGGCTAGATACCTCCCTTCGGCGCAGAAGATAGCGTTGGAGAACGAGTTTCTGAAGTTGGTTCAGGGTGAGAAGAGCGTGGATGAATATCTCCACGAGTTTACTCATTTGAGTCGATCTGCTAGCTCCACCATTGCGGATGAGGAGCGCAAGACGAATCGATTCTACGAATGCTTGAGAGATGAGTTGAGGTTACTACTCTCGGGGCCGATGACGCAGGGTTTCTTGACCTTGGTCAACACGGTCCGGCCCTTAGATAAGGACATGAAGAATGTTCAAGCGAAGAAGAACGTTGGTGAGAAGAAATCTGGGTTCAAAGTGCCGACTACTTCAAAGTCTGGCTATCAAAGATTCTTCAAGAAGCATAGGACTTCGGGTCCAGCTCCTTCTGGTGCTTCTAGGGCGACTACGAGTCGAACCCCGGGGGCATGTTTTACTTGTGGAAAGACGGGGCACTTTGCCCGTGACTGTTGGAGCGAATGTCCTAAGTCCGAGAGAAGGCCGAGAGTGACTTATGAATTGAAGGGCAAGGCGGTGGAGTCGACCGCATCCCACTATGCTCCGGCCCAACCAAGGTTGTATAATCTTGGCCAACATGAGGCCATCAAACAGGCTGATGTGGTGACAGGTACGGTTTAATTTATAGCAAGTCAATTTCTTTAAATACTTGTTATGAACATGTTACCTTACCACTGCTTGTTTAGGATTTGTTTTGATTTGTGAAAATCCGGTAAGAGCACTCTTCGATACGGGAGCTTCACACTCATTCTTGTCCGAGATGGATTTATATCACGCATCGGAGTCCCTTCTTCGATGGCGAAGGATAAGTTGGATGTGTTGTTGCCCAATGGGTGTTCGATGCGCGCGGATAGGATCTGCGATGTTAAGATTCTTATTGGGAATCAGGAGTTCGATCTGCAAGCGTCATTACTTCCGTTGGTGGAGTTCGACGTTATATTTGGCATGTATTGGATCTCGAAGCAGCAAGCCTATATCGATTGCGGTCGCAAGGAAGTGAAGTTGGGAGTAGGTCGTGAGACGACTTTTACGGGTTTAAATGGGTCGAGCAAGACGTTGATGTCTGCTCTTCAGGTGGTGAAGGCGGTTCGTGCCGGTGCAGAACTGTTCTTTACACTAGTGGAGGTTGCAAAGCCAAAGCCCGTATTGGATAATATTTTAGTGGTATCGGAGTACCCTGATGTGTTCCCTAGAGATCTTCCTGGAGCCCCGCCTCAGCGGGTGATAGACTTCACGATTGAGCTAGTGCCAGGTGCAAAGCCTGTGTCACGATCTCCATATCGGCTAGCGCCTAAGGAAATGGCGGAGCTGAAAGTTCAACTGCAAGAGTTGTTGGAGCAAGGGTATGTGCGCCCAAGTTCTTCGCCTTGGAGCGCGCCGGTCCTCTTTGTTAAGGAGAAGGACGGAAGCTTGAGGCTATGTATTGATTATCGGGAGCTCAACAAGTTGACGGAGAAGAACAAGTACCCGATCCCCTGGATTGATGATTTTTTGATCAGTTAGTCAGGTCGACGGTGTACTCGAAGTTGGATCTCAAGTCTGGGTACTATCAATTGCGAATAAGGGAGAGTGATATCCCAAAGACAGCGTTTAGTACGAGATACGAGCATTATGAGTTTACGGTCATGCCGTTTGGGCTGACTAATGTGCCGTCAGTGTTCATGGATTTGATGAACAGGACTTTCAGGGAGTACTTGGACCATTTCGTGATCGTCTTCATCGACGATATTTTGGTATACTCGCAAAGTGAGGAAGATCACTTCAAGCATCTTCATTTGGTTTTGGAGAAGCTAAGGAGGAATCAACTGTATGCCAAGTTCTCGAAGTGCGAGTTTTGGTTATCCTCAGTGGCGTTCCTCGGTCATATAGTGAGTGGAGAGGGTATTGCTGTGGATCCGGCGAAGATTGTTTGCGATACGGGAGTGGCCTGAGATTGCTACGGTAGCGGAAGTCCGGAGCTTTCTGGGGCTTGCCGGCTATTATAGGCGCTTCGTAGAGAACTTCTCGCGGATAGCGTTACCTCTCACTACTTTGACGAGGAAGGAGCAGAAGTTCGTTTGGACGCCGGAGTGCGCGCGAGCTTTTGAGGAGTTGAAGTGTCGGTTGACCACGGCGCATGTGCTGAGTTCGCCATATGGGACCGAAGGCTATGAGATTTACAGTGATGCTTCCGGCAGCGGTTTGAGTTGCGTGCTACTGCAACACGGAAGTGTAATAGCTTATGGCTTGAGACAGCTAAAAGTGCACGAGAGGAATTATCCGGTCCATGACTTGGAGCTAGCGGCCGTGATTTTTGCCTTCAAGCTGTGGAGACATTATTTGTACGGTGTGAAGATTGATATCTACACCGATCACAAGAGCCTGAAGTATCTGATTGATCAGAAGGATCTGAATATGCGGCAGCGTAGATGGATGGAGTTCCTGGGGGACTATACATTCAAGATCCACTACGTGCCTGGTAAGGGTAATGCGGTTGCGGATGCGTTGAGTCGTCGAGCCCTAGCTCAAGCCAATTAGCTATCGGTGCATGATGAGCGGTTGGTGCGGGAGTTGGAGGCATTGGAGATTGTTTGTGTGGATAAGCAATCAAGTGCTGAAGCAGTACTGAATTGGACTGAAGTCCAATATGACCTGGCTGATCGGATTCGGCAGGCTTTGGATATAGATGTCCATATGAAGCAGTTCATGGTAGAGGCTCTGGATGGGTCAAATTCCCAATTCGTTGTGGAGGACGGATTGCTTTGGAAAGACGGTCGTCTGTGCGTCCAAAGTGTGGGCAATTTGCGGGTGGAATTGTTCTACGAGGCACACCATGCTAAGTACTCAATTCACCCGGGGAGTACGAAGATGTACCGTGATGTCAAGAAACTATTTTGGTGGCTAGGTTTGAAGAAGGATGTGGCGCTCTACATGGCGAAGTGTCAAACTTGCGCCTTGGTGAAGGCGGAATGCCAAAAGCCGGGAGGATTTCTTAAGTCCTTGCCTATTCCGGAGTGGAAATTCGACGACATCTCTATGGACTTTGTGCACGGTTTGCCAAGGTCGCAAAAGGGGAACGACGCCATTTGTGTGGTCGTGGATCGGTTGACGAAGGTCTCGCAATTCATTCCGCATAGGAAGGATGATCCGGTGGAGAAGTTGGCAAAACTGTATGTAGATAACATTGTACGGCTTCATGGTGTGCCCCGCAGCATCGTGAGTGACCGAGACGGGCAGTTCACGTCCAATGATTGGAGGCTTGTGCAGCAAATGTTGGGAACAAAGCTGAAATTCAGCACAGCCTTCCATCCGCAAACAGATGGGCAGAACGAGAGGGTCAATAGAACTATGGAAGACATGCTTCACATGTGTGTCTTGGATTTTGGGAAGCAATGGGAAGACCACCTTTATTTGGTGGAGTTCGCATACAACAATAGCTACCAAGCGAGTATTCAAATGGCGCCCTTCGAGGCCCTATATGGTAGAAAATGTCGCACGCCGTTGTCTTGGCTAGAAACGGGTGAGTCAAAGTTGTATAAGCGATTAGAAGTGGAGGATGCTACTTCTTTGGTGAGAACCTTTCGGGAGAGGTTGCATATCGCTCAGGACCAGCAAGCGAAGTACTATAATGCCAAGCACAGGAACGTGGAGTTCGCTGTGGGCGATTGGGTGTACTTAAAGATCAAGCCGTTCAAGGGTGTCTCGCGGGTGCGGCGATTGAAAAAGCTAAGTCAGAGGTACCTTGGGCCGTTTGAGGTTTTGGAGCGAGTTGGTGAAGCAGCCTATTGGTTGAAGCTTTCAGTGGAGCTTGGTGGATTACATGATGTATTCCATATTTCGGTGCTTCGGAAGGCGGTGCAAGAGCCTTCGCAAGTGATCGCGGTTGATCAAGTGCCGGTGGATAGTGGGTTGACGACAAAAGTCAAGCCCGTGCGGATTGAGGACTCGGAGGTCAAGCGGCTACGCAATAAAGAGATCAGGATGGTCAAGGTCCGGTGGGACAATTGCGATCGTGAGGAGCTCTCTTGGGAGCGAGAGCAGACTATGCTTGATGAGTATTCGGAGTTGTTCCGCTCAGGTACAAATTTTGGTTTTGTACATGTCTTTCCTTTATATAATTTCGTGGACGAAATTCTTTTAAGAGAGGGAGAGTTGTAACGCCCCGAAACTCAAAAGAGCGACGGGTGATGTTTTGGGCCAGTTTTGGGTTCTAGCAGGAGGCACACGACCGGGGACACGGGCGTGTCCCAGGGCGTGTCAAGCTTGTGTCGTCGAGTTGGTCGAGGGGTCGACGAATTTCGCTCGACGTTATGTCGAGACAGGGCACACGGCCTGCAACACGGGCGTGTCGCAGGGCGTGTCGACCCGTGTCGACACTCAGCCCGCGAAGTCGATACTCTGCGCTCGACGAAGTGTCGAGACATGGCACACGGCCTGCAACACGGGCGTGTCGCAGGGCGTGTCGATCCGTGTCGACACTTGTCCCGAGGAGTCGACGAATTTTGCTCGACGATGTGTCGAGACAAGCTACACGGCCTAGGACACGGGCGTGTCCAAGGCCGTGTCATCAGGTCGACGAACTTCGCTCGACGAAGTGTCGAGTGTCGAGACCGTGTACACGGCCTGGAGCCTAAGCGTGTTGAGGTAGACAAGGGCAAGGACACGAGCGTGCCCTAGAACCCGTGTAGTTCTCGGGTTGTTTTCGGGATAAATCGATGTGGGTACACGGCCGGCCACACGGCCGTGTCAGGTGGAACACGGGCGTATCAGGTCGAACACGGGCTTGTTCGATGCCCGTGTGTTGTTCCAGGTGCATCGATTTTGACGGCGAATGAGGAACACGACCCTGGACACGGGCATGTGTTAGGCCGTGTTCGGTCCAGATTGTACTTTTCAGTCCCGAATCAAAGCCATTCGTTTCTTTAATTGGTGATCCAACGGCTGGGGGTTGTTCCTGATGGGATATACCAGGGATTGGACCCTTGAAACCCTCACTTTTACTTGAGTGGTTATCTTTCTAAAGATTAGAGAGAGAGGAGAGCCAAGGAAGGAAGAAGAAGCTAGATCCGACCATTGGAGGAGCTTCGAAGCTCCAAATCTCGAGCCGACTCCGGATCCCCGGAGGCAAAGAGAGTGCGGTGCTTTTTATCCGCTTACTTTTCCATGGTGCCAAAGAAGAACGCTAGGGTAACGATTCTCTTCTTGAGCATGTGAAGCTCTACCTATTTGCATAGGAAGCCCGCTCTCGCGAGTTTGCGGTGAGGTGGAGGCGTTCCTTCGGGTAGATATGTAAAGTCTCCGTTGTTTAGAGTCTGTAAGCGAGAACGGACATAGGCATGATATGTGAAGCCTACCCGGACATGTTGGTCTGGATCGGTGATGTTGCATTGCATAAATGCCGGAGAAGACACCGTGCGATTGATTTTTTTTCGGGTTTTCTACGTGGTAGATTGCAACAGGGAGCCTTGGGGATTAACCCAAAGGTGCACCCGGAAAACTGGGCGGATGCGTGATCTTGCCAACTTGGTGGCCTGAGAGCCAACTTGAACATAACCGAGTTATGTGAATTGTGATGGAAACAGGACTCGGGAGAAGTTTGACCTACACATATTGTTTAAATTACCGTTGCGTGCGCATATGGTTTAAATTACCGTTGCATTGTGAGCACGGGTTAGATGAAACCTTACCCATTCTATGTCGTTCGGATTAGAGCCGTTGGCATAGATGAGGGTCTTCGGCGGTCTATGGTTTCAATTACCGTGACCCATGCCGGGAAGACAAACTGCTCATTGATTGGACGTACAAAGGGACGGTGGTGAGTCGGCAGACTTAGACTGTGTTCACCGAGAATGTGCCCTGAGTGCACGGGGTGTGTGGCTGTATGAGCCTACGCCTGTGATGAAATGAATATTGATATATTTCTCGCTTATGCTAATGAAATGCAGGGAAGGAGCATCGCCGCCCCGAGTTGGGGCGGGATCGTTATAATTTGGTCAGCATTGCTGACCGTTGCCTTGTTTTGCCACCGTGCGGCGGTTTGTTGCTTGCAGGTGCTGCTGGACCAAGCGGTCAATAGCGGGCTAAAGCCCAAATTGCGAAGCCGGCCCTCGAAGGCCTAATTGGAGTGTTTACCGCTTTTATTCATGTATGACCGGCCTGCGTGCCGTGATTTGTAAATCATGTAATATCAAGTGAACCATTTTGTAAGGCCTTAAGGCCTATTCTTGTGTATGTACGACATTCCTATTAGGTATTAGTGGATGAAAGTGCAGCTAGATCTGATATACTCTAGAGGGGGGTGAATAGAGTATATGGTGCTTTGAAACTTTTTACAACAATTGTTGTAGTAAGAGTGAGCAGGGAGGCAGTTGAAAATCTAATCACAGAACTAAACTATACAAAAGCTAATCACAGAATAATCAAGGCCAGAAACAAAAATGAAAACAAGCAAAACCAGAAGACACAAGGAAATATAGTGGTTCCCCTAAACTTGGGTACATCCACTCTTCTACCACCCTAGGTAGGAATCCACTGCAGGATGAGTTGATCAGGTGTCCTGGGCACCAATGAGCTTTTGATAAGGTGCTCAAAAACCAAATCAGATTTTTTGATCAGGTGTCTTGCCACCAATGAGCTTTTGACAAGGTGCTCAAAAACCAAAATCAAGCTTTTGAAGGGAGTTTGAGAAACCCTTTACAGAGAGGGGGTGAGAGAGTGATGGAAGTCTTCTCTTTCTCAAGCAACTGAGAAGACTATGTGGATTGTTGATGTCAAAGCTCCCCCTGAATCCTTGAGATCTTCAGGAAAAGAAGCTTTGCTGAGGGTGATAGGCCTTCAAAGGTTGAACTCCAGCAATAGATAATTTCAGCAATAGCTGAAATGTTGAATGTCTGGAGTCTTGAAATATGTTGGCCTTGAACACTTGAAAACTAGAGAGATCTGAAGATTTCAGAAAAAGTTGATCTTCTTGGATGAGTGTTCTTCAGAATTCTTTTAGACAGAATATTTTGTTGAAGATTATTGATGTCTGTCTTTGTGTGTCTGTAATCTGTGTGTCTCTCTCTTGGAGATTCAAAAAGAATTCCTCTCTTTTATTCTCTGATACAGAATAGAATAACATTCTCTGTCAAGTATAGCCGTTGGCCTGCATTAATTGCATCCTTAATTGCAAAATCTCTTCTGGAGGAAAGTCCACAGAAATATTCCTTGAAAAATCTCTTGAAAATTGGTCCAGAAATGAATGAAAACGGCTAGGAAATCTCTGAATTAATTGCAGAATAACTCCTTAACTGATTTGAATTTGAATCTAGAAACATCCTTGAAGTTATCTGAAAACGTCGAACTGAGCTCTGCTATCGTCGAACTGAGCTCAACGATATGGACTAATACAGCAGCAAAATGTCGTCGATCTGAGCTCAAAGATCGTCGAACTGAGCTCAGAGATAAAGATCCAAAGCAGAGTCAAAATCGTCGACCTGAGCTCACCGATCGTCGAATGGAGTTCGATGATATGATGAAGTTGAGCTCAGCGATCGTCGAATGGAGTTCGACGATCTGTCGAAGTTGAGCTAGACGATCGTCGATCGGAGTTTGACGAATCGTCGTGCTGAGCTCGACGATATGACTTAGTCTCCAAACAGAAAATCCTGGTCTTGAGGGCAGCTTCCAAACCTAGACTTCTAACCCTTAGACTCAATTCTAGTTGACCTATTGAGCTATACAGGAGGTCAAGCATTTGTTTCCTAGAGACATAGTGATCCTGACCCAAATTAGTAATAGGGTGTTCCAACAATCTCCCCCTATTTGGGTTAGGATTACTATTTACAGACTTTGGAAAAATTTAATAACAACATACAATCAGCAAAACAGAAAAACAACAAGCTAGACATTGCAGAACCACAGAGATATATAACATCCAGATAGTGAACAGAAATCACAGAGAATGTCACCTTACATTGTCATTTCTTTTCTTTGCCCTTAACAAGTTTGATCTCTCTGTTAGGATTGAGGGCTTCTTTGTTTGATCTGGTATCATCTGCTGCACCTAAAGAACTTGCTTGATGCATATCTTTCTAGCTCTTTCTTTCTCTGTTCAGACATTGTAGAAAGGTTGGAGAAATCTTTTCCTTGCTCTCTAGCCTTTTTGATCTGATCCAGTGCAGCTAGTTCTTTTAATCTTGCAGCCCAGGCAGCTGGATTGTTCTCAGGATCCTCAAAAGGTACTGGGGCTCATATCTGTTAGAGGGATTGTCCTGAGGAGGCCTGGAAGATACAGTTTCCCTTAATTTATAGGGAAAAGGACCAGATGTGGTATCAGTAGAAACTTGTCCTCCCCTGGAATATGGGTGTTGCCTTGAGTAACCTTTGGAGTAGACCTGGAGATCTCTTTGATTTCCTCTGTATCCTCCTCTCCTAGATTGAGAATCCCTGGATTGGCTTCCCCTATTATAAGATCTAGCATGAGGCTGATAGGGGGCCTGACTTCTGGCTGGGGGTTGAGCTGCAGAACTTCCACCTGCACCTGCATCAAGAGGAGGTGGTGGAGGAGGATGAGAGTGTTGGAATTGTGAGGAACCCTTTTCATATTTTCTCTTCTTTTTCATTGCTTTCAGTTGGTTCTTAGAGTACTGCATCCAGTGTTCAGTGATAGGGCAGTCATGAAGAATGTAATATGGAATATCATTGTTATCTTTGACCTTGGCAGGAGGTACTCTCTTCATGGCTTTGCTCCTTGCCTTCCTTTTCCTGGCAATGGTAGCAGAAGAGTCATCAAAGTCTGTTCTGTACTCATCACTTTCATAACTCTGGTCATCATACAGGGCATCAATTTTCTTCATCAGATCTTTCTTGAGCTGTACAGAAGCAGATGAGGCAACAGATGGTGTAGCAGCAGATGTTGAAGCAGTAACAACAGTGACAGCAGCAGATATTGAAGGTGTTGCAATTGGAGTAGAAGCAGTAACAACAGCAGCAGCAACTATAGGCTCTGGAGAAGTGACAGCAGCAACAACAGTCTCACTTAACAGCAACATCAATAGTAGGAATATCATCAGAAACTGCAGAAGGCTCAAATTCAGGTGCCTCTGTCATAAGAATTTCCTTGGAAATTGGCTCAATAACAATAATAGCAATTTCAGCAGTAGTATCAACATTTTCAGCAGCAGTAGAGGCAACAATATCAGAAGCAACAATAATGCTTTCATTAGAAGAAGCAGCAGCATATACTGAGTTGACAAAAGAGGTGATGATGCTTGGGTCACAGCAAGAAAATGGCACAAGTGCCTTGGATAGATCCTCTAGAGGCTGGACAGCATTTGTCTCTGGCAGACAGCTGAAATATACAGAATCAAAATTTGATAGCAAAGACCTGAGGTCTATTGCAAGGACTGCAGCAGGAGGAATTTGTGCTTGAGGCACAGCAACAGCAGCAAGAGCAGGAGCTGAAGAAGCAGCAATAACAGCAGCAGCAGCAGACAGGCTCATAGAAACAGCAGCAACAGCAGCAGCAGGAAGACTCACTTCATAGGGCATCTCCCCCTGCCTAGATTCAGACAAGACTGGATCAAGGCACACTGCTGTAGGGGCTGCCTGAGGGAATAGGGATGAGAGCCTGGCAGAGAGAGCTGCCACTGACAGGTGTAATGGAGCCAAGGAGGTCTCCAGAAGAAGAGATAGCCTGGGGGCTAGCAGTTCATACAACCTGTCAGCAAGGGCTGGGATAGGTCTACTTGCTCAAGGGTGACTGGAGCAGAGGTAGAAGATGGAGGAGCAGCTATTGGTGATGACAGTGGAGAGCTGGTGAATGGGGGAAGAGATGGCTGAGGTGTGGGTAAGGTGGATATGGAGGATAGAGGGATGAAGATAGATGGGGTGAATGTGGGTTGGTCTATGATCTCTTGTAGAAGATCTTGATAGGAAGTGGATGATGAGGGTAGCTCAGGAGGAGAGGATGGTGAATCATCCATAAAGGAATCATCAATGAGGGTGAAGGATGGAATGGAGGGTGATGAAGTGACATCTGGTGGAGGGTAGGAGAATAATTGATGGAAGTGGTCTTCTGGTGTTGGTAGAATAGGTACTGGAGATGGTGTAGATGTTGGAGAGGGGCTGGATATGATGATGGTGGATGGAGTTGGAATGGTAGATGGTATGGGAAGGGATGGAATTGGAGGAGGAGGAGAGGCAACAACAGCAGGCAGGTCATCTGCAGGGGCAGAGACCTGTGGAGAAGTGACTCTTAGAGTCCTTGTGCCTGAAGGAGTGCTGGAGGAGGGCCTGCTGGGCTTGCTGATTTGTCTGTCCCATTTTCCAAAGAGGGCACAAGACAGTCTCTTGGAAGCATTGATATGGATTCCAGAGGAGACCAGCAAAGCAGGGCACCTGTGCTGCAGAAACACCCCAATAACCCTTCCAAAGTTTACAAAGCTTTTGTTTATTTTCTTCTTGATAAGGTCAAAGAAGACTTCTCCCCAATTCAGATTTTTCCTGTCTACAAGGGCTCCCATGAGGCAGAGCTGATACCTTGAGATTGTGTCATGAGCAGAGTGCTTAGCCAGTAGCACTTTCCCAACAACATCTGCCATGAATCTGTATTCCACAGATAGGTTCTTTTTCAATAGCTTGCTAGGGTTGTCCTCTGAATGACCCATTCTAGGCAAGCAGTATCTTCACCATTTCTCAACTCAAAAACTTCTAAAAAAATTGCTGGGGTTAGAGGTACCTGTGTACCAGATATTGACCCAACAATGGTGGAGTTGTCTTGATTGTGGGCAGTATAAACCCATTCCTTGATCTCATCAGATGCAAGCTTGATCCTTGTGGTCATAAATGCAGTCAGGTTCTGCTCTTTGAATAACCCAAAATATCCTGAAAAGCCTGGTCAGTTGTGCTGAAGGATTCCATGTCAATGTCGAAACCAGCATCAAACTTCATGGCGGCTAGAACAGAAGCAGACACAGCAATGGGTACCTGCAAAAATTCAACAAACAAAACGACCAAGTGCAGAACTGTTTGGAGGGAAAGAAAATTCTTGCAGAGAAATCGAAAGTGCAAAGGAGAACGACAGGCGAAAAATGAATTTTATATTATGGTTCGACGCAGAATTGGAAAGATCGTTGAACTCAGTTCGACGATCGAGGCTTCTAAAGGAATCTGAAGAGTCTTCAACATCGTCGATCTCCGTTCGACGATATTGGAGAGCGTCGAGCTCTGTTCGACGATCGTTTAAAGAACAAAATCGTCGAGCGCCGTTCGACGATCGTTGACCGGAAGAGATAGTTCATACTATCTGAGAAACGCTGAACTCAGTTCGACGATGTCAGAAATCGTCGATCTCCGTTCGACGATCTGGGGGAAAATCGTCGAGCGCAGTTCAGAGATCAGAAAAACTCTAGACACTAAGAAAAATCAGGATGTTTGCCTAGTCTTGGTCAATTTTTAAGCTTTCAAAATCTTGGATATTATTTAAGACTTCCTCCATCTAACATTCCTAACTGATTTAGGAAGAAGGTGTGTTTCTTTTCATCCAATGGCTTGGTGAAAATATCTCCCCTTTGTAAATCAGTTTGGGATATATTGTAGTTCAATTTTATTCTTTTCAACATTATCCCTTAAGAAATGATGCCTAATCTCTATGTGTTTTGTCCTACTATGGAGGACTGGATTTTGAGCTATAGAAATAGCACTGGTGTTGTCACAAAAGATTTTAGACTTCTCTAAGTTGTAGCCATAGTCTAGGAGTTGGTTTTGAATCCACAAGATTTGTGAACAACAACTGCCTGCAGCCATATATTCAGCTTCAGCAGTTGAAGTTGACACAGATGTTTGTTTCTTACAAAACCAAGAGACAAGTCTGTCACCAAGGAACTGACAAGTTCCACTGGTGCTTTTCCTGTCAATTCTGCATCCAGCATAATCAGCATCAGAGAATCCAGTTAACTCAAATGCTGAATCTTTTGGATACCAGAGACCTAGATTTGGACAACTTTTAACATACCTGAGAATCCTCTTTACTAGTGTTAGGTGTGACTCTCTAGGGCTTACTTGGAACCTAGCACATATACATGTAGCAAACATTATATCTGGTCTACTAGCTGTAAGATACAGTAAAGAGCCAATCATTGCTCTATATGTTGTCTGATCAACATGTTTCCCATGTTCATCAGCATCCAATACAGCATTAGTAGGCATGGGTGTTTTCATACAAGATGCTTCAGACATGCCAAATTTCTTAACCAATTCATTTGCATACTTGGTTTGAGAAATGAAGATGCCTTCAGCATGCTGTTTGACTTGCAATCCTAGGAAAAAGGATAGCTCACCCATGCTACTCATCTCAAATTTAGAATGCATTAGGTTGGAAAACCTTCTGCACAATTTGGAGTCAGTAGAACCAAAAATAATATCATCTACATAAATCTGTACTAGTAGGGTATGAGACTTATGGGTTCTAATGAAAAGAGTTTGGTCTACTCTACCCCTTATAAAACCATTTTCCAAGAGAAAGCATGCTAGGGTCTCATACCATGCTCTAGGAGCTTGCTTGAGACCATATAATGCTTTATTCAATCTAAAAGCATAATCAAGATAAGTTGGAGAGATAAAACCTGGAGGTTGTCTGACATAAACTTCCTCTTTGATGTCTCCATTTAGAAATGCACTTTTGACATCCATCTGATATACCTTGAAGCCTTTGTGTGCTGCATAAGCTAAGAATATTCTGATGGCTTCCAATCTTGCAACTGGTGCAAAAGTCTGGTCGTAGTCTATTCCTTCTTCTTGAGAGTATCCCTGAGCAACTAGCCTTGCCTTGTTTCTCACAATTACTCCTTGATCATCCAATTTGTTTCTGAATACCCACTTTGTTCCAACAATGGAGTGATCCTTAGGCTTTGGCACTAGTTCCCATACTTTGTTTCTCTCAAATTGATGCAACTCTTCTTGCATTGCAATGATCCAATGTGGATCTTGCTCTACATCTTGAATGGACTGAGGTTCAATTTGAGATAGGAAGCAGGTGTGCAACAGGTTTTGGTTGACCTGATTTCTGGTTTGCACACCAGCTGAGATTTCTCCAATTATTTGGGAAATTGGATGGTCTCTTGATGTTACTAAATCAACAGGGGGTGTTGATTGTTCACCAACCTGTGTTGTTGTTTCCACTTGTGGTACAACAACTGGCTCTTCAAGTTGTTCTTCAATGTGTTGAGCATTGTCTTCATCTTCACTGCTTTCATCCCTTTGGGTAACCTGTAATTTGTTCAAGTCTTCAACAAGAGAATGTTCCTGCAAGGGTTCTATGGTAGAAGAGATCTTCTCCTTGAAAGACATGTTAGATTCATCAAATGAAATGTGAACAGATTCCTCAATTTTTAGAGATGATTTATTATAGACCCTATAAGCCTTGCTAATCATGGAGTATCCCAGAAACACTCCTTCATCAGCTTTAGCTTGAAATTTTGCTAAATATTTCTTGTCATTATTGTGAATGTAGCAAATGCAACCAAAGACTCTAAAATAATCAACTTTAGGTTTCTTCCCTTTGAGTAATTCATAGGGAGTCTTTCCCTTTAGTTTATGTTTCAGACTTCTATTCAGCACATAGTTGGAGGTGTTCACTGCCTCTGCCCAAAAGGATAGAGGAAGGTGAGCATCTGACAACAATGTAGTGGCAGATTCAATAAGGGTTCTATTTTTCCTTTCAGCTACCCTATTTTGTTGAGGAAGTTCTAGGAGCTGAGAAAGTATGCCTGATCCCTTCACTCTGACAGAACTCTTGCATACGAAGAGAATCAAACTCTGTCCCATGATCACTTCTGATCAGGGCAATGTGAGTATTGAACTCAATCTGTATACATTTGAGAAACTCTGTCAGACACTTAAAGTTATCAGACTTCTTCCTTAGAAAGAACACCCAAGTGAATCTAGAGAAGTCATCTACAACTACTAAAGTGTAAGATTTCCCTCCTAGGCTTTGTACTGTGATGGGTCCAAAAAGATCCATGTGTAACAGATACAATATCCTAGGTGAATCACTCTTATTAAGTGACTTAAAGCTGTTTTTAGTTTGCTTGCCTAATTGACAAGCCCTGCAGAGTCCTTCCTTCTTGTAGGGGCCAGAAGGTAGTCCTCTAACAAGGTTGTCCTTGGATAGCCTAGCAATAGTTCTAAGGTTTAGGTGTCCTAATCTCTTATGCCATAAGATATTTGGTCTACAGACATAATTAAACAAGCAAATATCTACATCAGTTGAAAGAAAATCTACTAGATAGATGTTACCTTTCCTTTTGCCTGTCAACACGGTTGTGTTGTCCTCTGACTTGATTTTGCATAAGGCTTTGCTGAAGGTCACCTGGTAGCCTTCATCACACAGCTGACTGATGCTAATTAGGTTGTGCTTCAGTCCTTCCACATAAGCTACCTTCTTGAAAGTTACTGATCCAATCTGGACTGCACCATATCCTTTAGTCTGTCCAAAGTTTGAATCACCAAAGATAACTTTGGGTCCAAGCTTGGCTCTAAAGGAAGTGAGGTTGTCCTTGTTGCCTGTCATGTGCTTAGAGCACCCACTATCCAAGTACCATTGCTGGTTAGATGTTGGATAGGTCTTCACCTGCACATAAGACAATTCATTTGTTTTTGACTCAGTTTACCTTGGGCCTAGGTTGATAACCTTTAAATTCTGAAATAAAGGACATCCCAGGTTGACTCTTATATCCTTCAGGATGATATCTCCTTGGAGGTATAATCCATTCAGTATAAGGGTTAAAGATTTGGGATGTAGGACCCTTAGGATTGAATTTTGATTTGCCTTTGAAAAAGTTTCCAGAGCTCTGACCTCTGTTCGACGATCTTGGAGCTGCGTTCGACGATCTTGGGTCAGATCGTCGAGCTCCGTTCGACGGTCGACTACGATTGAGATCAGGTATTTGAGATCGTCGAGCTGCGTTCGACGATTTTGGCTGAGATCGTCGATCTGCGTTCGACGATTTTGCCTGAGATCGTCGATCTGCGTTCGGCGATCGTCGATCTCCGTTTGGCGATCGTCGATCTCCGTTCGACGATTTCTGCTGGGACTTAGTTTTCTGGGGCAGATCAGAATTTTTCCTAGCAACCTCTACAACTCCCTTTCCTTTGTCAGAAATGAATTTGATTGGAGTTGTTAGAACTATGGGTTGGCTGGATGAAGCACCCAAGCCCAGTGTACTATTGAAACTGGAGTTCACTGTGCTTGTGATGTCCATCAGCTTGATGCTTCTCCCATTAAGGGATTCTTCAAGCTTCTTGGCCTCAGAGAGCTCACTTTTCAGTGAAGCTATCTGCTCCCTACAGCACTCCAACTCCTGAGAGAGTTTGAGGTTTTCTGATTTGAAAGTATTGTGTTCAGATAAATGATTTCTGAGAGAGATAATTTCTTTCTCAGATTTTAGCAGGTCTAAACACAATGCTTTAAATTCAGATTTAAAGTCCTCTGAATTAAAATCAAAAGAACTAATTACCTGATCTTCTTCAGGTTGAGTTTTTGAGTCTGACTCTGACTCCTCTTCTTCTGAATTATGCTGTGAGGCATTGATTGCCATCATGCAGAACTCTTTCTCTTCTGCATCATCCTCATCATCACTAGAGCTGGATGAGGCTTCTGACTCTTCTTCAGTCTCACTCCAGGATTCAGCAACAAACCCCTTTCTTGTATGTTTGTTTTTGCTTGATGAGGGTTTTCCATTGCCATTCCTTTTGGAGTCTTTCTCCTTTCTTTCTTGTCCCTTCTGTCCTTGTTTTTGTTTTCTGGACAGTCAGGAACTATGTGCCCTGGTTTCCTGCAAACAAAGCAAATAATGTCTTTATTATTGTTAATGGACATGTCATACCTTGGCTTATCCTTCTCCTTGTATGATCTCCTTCTGAAGTCCTTTCTGGCCATCTTGTAGAATCTTTTGGCCAACAAACTGAGCAGTTCATCATTGCCTGTTGCTTTGTCTTCAGGCAGAACTTCAGTTGCCTTGAAGGCTATGGTCTTCTCTTTTCTTGTGGCTGGTGAAGCAGCCTTCTGTTCTTCCTCTCTATTTTTGATGAGTAGCTCATAAGATTTGAGCTTACCCAATAGAGCTTCAGTGGTGATCTCATTCAGACTTCTGGCATCCTTAATTGGCCAGATTGTTGAATCCCAAGTGCTAGGGAAGCACATTAGGATCTTGTCATTGAGTTCAGTTAGTGAGATCTCTTTATCCAATTTTCTGAGTTCACTAACAATTAGACTGAGTCTGTTGTACATATCTCCCACTGACTCAGTTTCTCCCTTCTTGAAATTCTCATATTGAGATATGAGGTGGGATCTCCTATCCTTTCTCTCATCAGCTGAGCCTGAGACTATTTCTGAGAGTTTGTCCCAAATTTCCTTTGCCGAATTGCATTCAACCACCTTTTGAAATATGTCATCAGACATTGTCTGGGACAAGATGTTCATAGCCTTGGCATCAGCTACCTTCCATCTCTTGATGTCAGCATCTGTTCCTGATGAAGGTGGAACAGCATTTGTACTTGTGTTCTCTGGGGGTCTTGGACACACTGTCAAAACAGAGTTAAAAATATCTTCGTCAATAGAATTCATGTACAGTCTGATCCTTGCTTTCCAAAGTGCAAACTTGGATAGATTGCACACTGGATGGTCTGGTGCTAGCATAATCTTTGTTTTGGTCCATGATTTGTGAAAACAAAATCTAATAATAAAATACAACAGAAAAACAGATCTAACTTGGGATCTTTGGGTTCAGGTGTTAGCCTGTACAACCAATCAAGGTATGGTATGTTTAACCAACCTCGCTTTGATACCAATTGAAAGTGCATCTAGATCTGATATACTCTAGAGGGGGTGAATAGAGTATATGGTGCTTTGAAACTTTTTACAACAATTGTTGTAGTAAGAGTGAGCAGGGAGGAAGTTGAAAATCTAATCACAGAACTAAACTATACAAAGGCTAATCACAGAATAATCAAGGCCAGAAACAAAAAATGAAAACAAGCAAAACCAGAAGACACAAGGAAATATAGTCGTTCCCCTAAACATGGGTACATCCACTCTTCTACCACACTAGGTAGGAATCCACTGCAGGATGAGTTGATCAGGTATCCTGGGCACCAATGAGCTTTTGATAAGGTGCTCAAAAACCAAATCAGATTTTTTGATCAGGTGTCTTGCCACCAATGAGCTTTTGACAAGGTGCTCAAAAACCAAACTCAAGCTTTTGAAGGGAGTTTGAGAAACCCTTTACAGAGAGTGGGTGAGAGAGTGATGGAAGTCTTCTCTTTCTCAAACAACTAAGAAGACTATGTGGATTGTTGATGTCAAAGCTCCCCCTGAATCCTTGAGATCTTCAGGAAAAGAAGCTTTGCTGAGGGTGATAGGCCTTCAAAGGTTGAACTCCAGCAATAGATAATTTCAGCAATAGCTGAAATGTTGAATGTCTGGAGTCTTGAAATATGTTGGCCTTGAACACTTGAAAACTAGAGAGATCTGAAGATTTCAGAAAAAGTTGATCGCCTTGGATGAGTGTTCTTGAGAATTCTTTTAGACAGAATATTTTGTTGAAGATTATTGATGTCTGTCTTTGTGTGTCTGTAATCTGTGTGTCTCTCTCTTGCAGATTCAAAAAGAATTCCTCTCTTTTATTCTCTAATACAGAATAGAATAACATTCTCTGTCAAGTATAGCCGTTGGCCTGCATTAATTGCATCCTTAATTGCAAAATCTCTTCTGGAGGAAAGTCCACAGAAATATTCCTTGAAAAATCCCTTGAAACTTGGTCCAGAAATGAATGAAAACGGCTAGAAAATCTCTGAATTAATTGCAGAATAACTCCTTAACTGATTTGAATTTGAATCTAGAAACATCCTTGAAGTTATCTGAAAACGTCGAACTGAGCTCTACTATCGTCGAACTGAGCTCAGCGATATGGACTAATACAGCAGCAAAATATCGTCGATCTGAGCTCAAAGATCGTCGAACTGAGCTCAGAGATAAAAATCCAAAGCAGAGTCAAAATCGTCGACCTGAGCTCACCGATCGTCGAATGGAGTTCGACGAATATGATGAAGTTGAGCTCAGCGATCGTCGAATGGAGTTCGACGATCTGTCAAAGTTGAGCTAGACGATCGTCGATCGGAGTTCGACGAATCGTCGTGCTGAGCTCGACGATATGACTTAGTCTCCAAACAGAAAATCCTGGTCTTGAGGGCAGCTTCCAAACCTAGACTTCTAACCCTTAGACTCAATTCTAGTTAACCTATTGAGCTATACAGGAGGTCAAGCATTTGTTTCCTAGAGACATAGTGATCCTGACCCAAATTAGTAATAGGGTGTTCCAACAGTGGACATTCATGCTTTTGTGCTGGGTTCTTTATTACAACTTTTATAAACTTCTTCCGCTAGAATGCTCTGTGTAGGACGTTATGATTGGTTGGATGGTTTCCATGAGTAACCACCTGGTCTGTCTGTGGTATATGGCGTCGGGCCCCGGCCGGACCTACTGCTATATGCTATGCGATGGATAGGGGGTGTTACACGAGTGACTTCCAGACTCTCCTGAATGAACTTGTTCTAAAACAAGGGGATCTTCTTCTTCTGAAACACACCGGGCCATGGTAGAGAGGAAGGTTCTTCTGTAAAGGATTCCCGCCACTAAGAAGTAGTGAGCTGCTTTTATTCTGAACTTCTTCTTATCTTTGACTGAATGATGAAAATCTCCTGTTGACAGATAGAGAATGAATGGGTCCATCCAGGAGGGACGTTGATCTACTTGCATCAATTCTCCTTCCTCCACTGTCGGGCAGAAGAGCTCGGAAGTTGTTCCTCCTGATGGCAGCCCATACTTAGCAAGAACATCTGCCTCCTCGTTCACGGTTCTAGAGATATGCTCAATGATAAAACTCTTGAACTTGCCGATCTCTATCTTCACAAGAGCCAGATACTTCTTTAGGATCGCCTCTCTCGTTTCAAAGTTGCCAAGTACTTGTGACGTCATTACAAGAGAATCAGTTTTGATATGAACATGATTGATTCCGAGTTCCCTCGCAAGTCTCAAGCCTGCTAGCAGAACTTCATACTCGGCCTGGTTATTGGTTACTGGAAAGTAAAACTTGATTGCTTGCTCCAGTTTGACGCTGTTTGGATTAATGAGGACCACTCCTGCTCCAGAAGAACTTCTGCCTGAGGCACCATCAACATAGATGGTCCAAGCCAAATGTGACCTTTCTGCTCGATCAGAACTGGACTCTGGCATGTCAATTAGGAAGTCTGCTAGGACTTGGGCTTTGATGGCTGTCTTGGGCACATAAGAGATTTCAAATTCACTCAGCTCTATTGCCAACTTGGCTAGTCTTCCAGAATGCTCTGGTTTCTCCAACACACTTTTCAAAGGCTGATCGGTAACGACTTGAATCGAGTGTGCTTGGAAGTATGGACGGAGTCTGCAAGCTGACATGACTAGCACCAAGGCTAACTTCTCAAGAATTGGGTACCGTGTCTCGGCACTCTTCAGGATATGGCTGACATAGTAAATTAGGAACTGTTTCATGCTCTCTTCCCGAAGAAGAACGGAGCTGACCGCCTCAGGGCCAAACCCTAAGTATAAGAAAATAATCTCTCCTGGTCAGGGACTCTGAAGCAGAGGTGTTGCGGTCAGTTGCTTCTTCAACTGCTCAAAGGCTTGAGAGCATTCTTCTATCCACTCAAACTTGGATGCTCCTCGGAGAGTTTTAAAGAATGGATCACTCCTATCTCCAACCTGAGAAAGAAATCTCGCAAGACCTGCTAGCCTCCCCCTAACTGCTGAACTTCCTTAGGTGAACGAGGGGTAGGCATATCAAGAATGGCTTTCACTTTATCTGGATTGGGGGCAAGTCCTTCTGGAGTAATGAGATGACCAAAGAACTTCCCCTTACTCGCCCCAAAGGTACACTTCAAGGGGTTGAGTTTCATTTTGTATCTACGCAGAGTAGCGAACGTCTCTGCTAGATCTTGCAAGTGCAGCGAAAACGACATACTCTTAATCAAGAGGTCGTCTACATACACTTCTAGGTTTCTCCCCTTCTGATGCTTAAACACACGATCCATCATACGTTGGTAAGTTGCACCAGCATTTTTAAGCCCAAAGGGCATCACAAGATAGCAATAGCAACCATCATTGGTTATAAACGACGTATGAGAAACGTCAGGCTTATGCATTCTTATCTTGTGATAACCAGAAAACGCATCTAAAAAACTCATGTAAGAGTACCCTACCGCGGAATCAACTAAAGAATCTATCCGAGGCAAGGGGTAATAATCTTTGGGGCATGCTTTATTAAGTTTGGTAAAATCTACACACATGTGCCATTTTCCACCTGGCTTTTTATCCATTACAACGTTTGATAACCATGTTGGGTATTGGATTTCTTTAATGAAATTGTCCTTGAGGAGCTTTGCGACCTCCTCTCTTATTGGCTCAGCAAGCTTTGTTGCTATATCCCTCTTGTTTTGCTGCATAGGCTTGCAGCTGGGATCAATATTCAGGTGGTGGCATGCAACATCAGGATCCACTCCTGGCTTGTCTTCTGCTGACCAGGCAAAGACATGCAGGTTCCTCAGTAGGCAGGAGATCAGCTCGGCTTTTTGATCTTCAGGTAGCTCCGAGTTGATGGAGAGCTTCCTCTCCTCCCCCTTAGCAATGGGGACTCCTTGCGTCACCTGGGCAGGTTCCAGGTGAGCACCTCCATCAGTAGCAGCTTCCGAATTTGGAGAGGCTTCTGCAGCTGCTACTGGAGCAAGGGAAGGACTAACATCAACCATGTTGACAGTGCGAACGTAGCACTCCCTTGCTCTCCTTGCGTCACTCCTGTCCCGACACATCCTTCCATCTGCGAAGAACTTGATGGCAAGGTGGTAAGTTGAAACCACCGCTTGATACTTGTTCAACAGCGGCCTGCCGAACATGGCATGATAGCTACTAGGAGCGTCAACCACTATGAATTGCAATTGCTTAATTGCCCCTCCAAGATTCACGGGCAGGATGACGCTACCTTCAACTTCCATTCTCGCTCCTGAGAAACCATAGAGTGGCCCTTCGGTGGAAAGCAGAGGCTTTCCAGTCTTCAGGGCCTCAAAAGTAGACTTGAACAGGAGGTTGACCGAGCTTCCGGTGTCAACAAGAATTCTATCAACTGTGAAGTCCCCAATCACAGCCTTGATCACCACTACATCATCAAACAGATTGGATGTTTGGGGTAGATCTGCTGGACCAAAGGTGATGACCTCACTTGGAGGAGCAACGAAGAAGAAGAGGCCACCTCTTCTCGAGTGACCCTAGATATTGAAGATTTCCGAGTAGACTCAGTTCCCGCTCCACCATGGATAAAGAAGAGGCATCCGAGAACCCCTTCGTCATCAGTGTCGAAGCACTCCACCGGGACGTTGATTGGCCCCAGATGGCCTTCGTCCTCGACCTCCACACATTCCAGATATGCTTCAGCCACTTCTTTGTCCTTGGAGGTGGATGGCTTCGAAGAAGAAGAATCCTTCTTGGTCAAGTCAATCTTGCCCTCGGCAAGCAGCTTCTCTATCAGCATGCGAAGGGCCTTGTAATCCTGGGTCAAGTGGCCCTTTTCTTTGTGGAACTGGCAATACTGCGTATTGCTCCTTGGCCTCCACACTCTCTGAGGCTCTTGCTTCTTTTCTTCCGATCTCTTTTGCAAGATCTGGATGACTTTGTCAAGGTCCAGATCTGCTATATCCTCCATGGGGCTTGCATCAGATCGGCTTGGAGCAGGCTAGGCTGCTTGCTGGAGGATAGGAAGAGCTTGCAACGGAATTGTGGGAGAGGCGGCTAACGGCAGTTTCTGCTCCTGAAACTGTTGATGGCCAAGGAAAGGCTTCTTATGACGGAAATTCCGGCCTCTTTGAGAAGGAGGCTGGAAGTCTGGGCGAGGGGGCTTGCTGTGAGAGGAAGAAGTGGAGGCATCGCTTCCTTCGGCCTTAGCTTTCAGGGATGAAACATAGGTAGGATTAGCATTCTCGCCTTCTATGAAGCGATTCACCATGACAATCGGCTCTTGATAAGTCTCAGGTGCCTTGGTTGTTGCTTTAAACTTCAGGGGGCCTTCCCTGAGGCCATGGATCAAGGCGACCTTGTAATAATCGGGGTTCACATTCCATACCCCTTGGATCTCTTTTTGAAAACGATCAACGAATCGCGCCACTGACTCGTTGTCCCTTTGTTTGATTTCAAAGAGGGCACCTGGCCCATCCTTCCTCTTACTTGAGGTAGCAAACCTCAGTAACAACTCGCTGCGAAGCTTAGCGAAAGAAGATATTGTGCCTGTAGGCAGCTCATAGAACCAATCTCTCGCCTGTCCTTCGAGAGTGGTTACCAGGAGTTTACACTTGATGGTATCTGAGAGGCATCTCAAAGCAACTGCCCCTTCAAATGCTTGGAGGTGAGAGACTGGATCAGTCTCCCCAGAATAGAAGGGATGGCTAGGCTCCCTGAAGTTGTTCGGAGCCGACTCCCATCAGATTCAATCAACGAAGGGAGACGGAGTCTCTAACTTAGCACGGTAGAAGGGGCTGACTGATGCCAGGGAGTCCGCGGGCTCGGCGGACTGGCGGTCAGCAAAATGAAGCTGGCGTGCAGGAGTGCCTCTGGAAGCTTCTCTGAAGAAATTCCTGAAAGCAAACTGCTCCTACTGAGGGCGTAGAGGGGCGGCGGACTGGGTAGGATTCCTAGAACTGGCTGGCGATTGCCGAAGTGGAGTTCGGTGAGCTAGAGTCTGGCGAGCTGCGAGTCCGCTGGTTCTGCTGCGGCCTGAGGAGCAAGCCGCTGGGTTAGCGCAAGAAGGGCCTGGCTGATCGCGTCGAGATGCTGGTCAGTCTGCATGCGAGACTGCTCGGCCTCAAGGTGAGCTTGCTCAATTGCATCCCAAAGAGAGTCCTCTGAAGAACTGGAGCGGTCTACGAGCGGGCTCTGCGGTCTGACATTTCTGTCCGCTGAATTCGAAATGACACTCGAATCTGAAGGCCACGTGTTAACTGTTGATGCACGAAAACGCAAAGAGGTTCGAGCAGCACCAGCTAACGGTTCGAGCACAAGGGAAAAGAAGGGAAAGGAGAGACTGCGAGTAGCTATCTACTAAGTGGACGAGAGCAGGAAAAAGCAGCAGGTCCGTGAGCCACGACAACAGCAGACTTCACCCGTCGCGGCCTGAATGCCTCTCTTGCGACAGACTTTTCCTTGATTGAAGAAAGGTTTGGATACAAGTGAAGGAAAAAGGAAAATAAGAGCAGATCAAGCTGGAGTCCGCAAGGCACTAGATTCGAGTCTGCAGCCTTTAACAAGTAGGCTCCTGGGCACGAGTAAGCGTGCCTTGGGTGCACCACCTCCCCCCTATTTATAGGATGGGGGGCCTGCCCAAACAGGCAGGGCTAAAATAACCGACTGCCCGGGGTGCAGGAGAACCGGGCAGCGGTGACGGGAAGCAAAAAAGAAAGAACACGCCAGTCCGCATAGAAGGGGCAGACTGGGCTCGCGGGCTGGAGCTTCCATATGCTGCTGCTATGCGCGATCCTGCTGGAGGACGGCAGCTTGGGCAGATGAGACACTGAGTCCGCCGATGTAGAGAATCCGGAGATCCAAAGGCATGGCGGACTGAGCGAACAGAGTATTGAATCCGCCACTGGGGAATCATCCTTGGTGGTCGATTGCTGCTGCTTTGCCGGACTGGGCGGACTGCCTAACCGAGTCTACGCTTATTGAAAGGGGGTCTTGGCATCTTGCGGACTGAGGGGTTAACATTTAGCTTGCTGCCTCTTGTCGAGACGTCGACGTTCAGGTGTTGCAGTATCAAGCGGGAAGTGGCGGGCTTAAGCCCAAGTTTGTGCAGGCCCTAGAAGGCCTATATTACATTGTTGGCGGCCTAATTGAGGCTACGCAAAGAAGAATTACTCAGCGAGATTACGCCATCGATAGGGAGGGTGAGTAGCATTTTGCATAGACCCAAGGAGACACATCTGGATAGTAGAGAGTTGGTCTTGAGATCCTCCTTAGATGTTTCGGTTGGCCAAGAGTGCCCTCCGATGGTGTCTTAGCTCAGTCTTTGTCTTGGGAGGGGGAGAGTTTGTTAGTCTTCCGGGTATGCAGTGAGACCTCCACGCTGAGACCTTGGGTCTGTCCCTTGTGTTCCTAGTCTTGTGCCTAGATCATTCGCTTGAGGGTAGTAGGTATGCGGTCACCCCTCTTTTTGGACCCCGAACTCCACAGAGGTCAAATTTTGGATTCAACACTTTTGGTGCGGTGAGCGTGAAGAGTGGCCAGCATGTAAGAACTCAGGCAAACATCATGACTATAGAAGAGGAACTAAGTGACGACCAGGGTCATGCGCTGGCACTTTGTATGAAATGTCCTCATACTGGGAGTCGTCCCATCCTTGAATTTTAGGATTTTTGGACAGTCTATATTGAGGCTTCAGTGGTGATCTACACATTTCTAAGGTGCCATTTTTATGAAATAAAGTGACATTACCATAAAATTCCAGACACAAAATTTTGGGATGAGTATATGAATTCGACAACCCCTTCATGGACAAAATTAACTCTCACCTCATGGTACTAGCAATTTATTTGTAGGCTCCTCATACTGCCTAGAAGCTCCCACTGTTGATTAATTTGTTCATCATATATATGCGAATAGGAGAGCCTTAAACACACTAGAATATATTTTTGAGGGAACATTAGAATTTGTTTGAGACTATGAGAATGGCAGTGCTTGCTAGTAATTTGTTTCCAAGATGATGGGAATTAAACTTGTAGGGAAATGGGACCTTGCTGAGAAAGGCGACAAATTCATCTAGCAAGTGATGAAAAAGAGTAGAAAGACCAATAAATAGGTCATTAGGGCTAAGGTGGAAAGAGCATCCGCGAACAAAGTTTTGCTCGAACAGAAGAGACCTTTGCCTGTGCAGAAGTTTAAGCATATCCCCACTCACAGGTTATCTTCCAGTGTTTCTCCCAAAGATTTAGGGTCAGCTTCAAGGCATGGATCTCTGTTTGAGGTGGATTCAACTTTGGTAGTATTGAAGAAATTTGGTGGAAATGATGATTCTCGGAATGCTTCTGGAGTTATTCCTCTTCATATTGTCGTATGGATGAATCATGTTCCCGTAGTGATGAGGCTACTGGCTACAGGAGCTGATCCAAATGCAAGGGTCTATTAGTTATTGCATTGATTTTGTGATTCTCGTCAAATTTTCTCTTTTTTTGTTTTATTTTCTTCTTTGTAGCATAATGTAGTATCCTGATTGGATATGTTTAACATTCTACTTTTAAATTCTTGGGAGCGATGGATCTTCGTAAGGTTATCTTTTATGTGTGTTTTATGTCTTTATTTTCATTTGTTTGGTTAAAACCACTTGATTTGGCCCGGGTGAATTATTGTTAGAGCATTGATTCTTGTCTCTTAGCAGATATTTGAACCAGAAATCAGATATCAATCGACTTAAATTCCATGAGAAAGTAATTGATTTGGTATACTGATCACTATTTTTTTAAGCAGCTGAGTTTTCATTGTAGCTGAGGATCTCATGGACAGAACGTGGATCACTGACTTTATGGGTGCATCCCTCTCTTTCCACAATCCCCACACCTAGAGCGATGGCGACTTAAAGTGCTTATACCCATAAGAAGGGAGAAAGTGAAATTGTATACTTAAAGTCAAGTTTATTGTACTATGTTCCTCAATTTACTTTTGCTTTTACGAACTGAGCAATTCTGATGGCAAGGATATGAGACTTTTGCACTACCCCGAGCCTGGCTCGGCCCCAGGTAGACCCGCTACGCTGGCTCTCATTAGCTGGTAGGTCCGAAGGCTCGCCTGTGGGGGAAAGGATTGGTTCTTGGAGACTTGGTTCTTGGTTCTTGGAGACTTTTGCACTACCCCGAGCCTAGCTCGGCCCCAGGTAGACCCGCTGCAAAGGCTCTCATTAGCTGGCAGGTCCGAAGGCTCGCTTATGGGGGAAAGGATTGGTTCTTAGAGACTTGGTTCTTGGTTCTTGGAGACTTTTGCAGTAACCCGAGCCTGGCTCGGCCCCAGGTAGACCCTCTGTGCAGGCTCTCATTAGCTGGCAGGTCTGAAGGCTCGCCTGGGGGGGAAAGGATTGGTTCTTGGTTCTTGGAGACTTTTGCACTACCCCGAGCCTTGCTCGGCCCCAGGTAGACCCGCTGCGCAGACTTTCATTAGCTGGCAGGTCCGAAGGCTCGCCTGTGGGGGTAAGGGACCCCGAGCGCTGCTCGGCACCAGGTAGACCCGCTGCGCAGGCTCTCATTAGCTGGAAGGTCCAAAGGCTCGCATGTGGGGGAAAGGATTGGTTCTTGGAGACTTGGTTCTTTGAGACTTCTGCACTACCCCGAGCCTGGTTCGGCCCTACGTAGACCCGGTGCACAGGCTCTCATTAGTTGGCAGGTCCGAAGGCTCGCCTGTGGGGGGTAAGGGACCCCGAGCGCTGCTCGGCCCCAGGTAGACCCGGTGCGCAGGCTCTCATTAACTGCAGGCCCGAAGGCTCGCCTGTGGGGGAAAGGATTGGTTCTTGGATACTTGGTTCTTGGAGGATTGTTTCTTGGTTCTTGGAGACTTCTGCACTACCCCGAGCCTGGCTTGGCCCCAGTTAAACCTGCTGCGCAGGTTCTCATTAGCTGGAAGGTCCGAAGGCTCGCCTGTGGGGGTAAGGGACCCCGAGCGCTGCTCGGCCCCAGGTAGACCCGCTGCGCAGGCTCTCATTAGCTGGCAGGTCCGAAGGCTCGCCTGTGGGGGAAAGGATTGGTTCTTGGAGACTTGGTTCTTGGAGACTTTTTCACTACCCCGAGCCTGGCTCGACTCCAGGTAGACCCGCTGCGCAGGCTCTCACTAGCTGGCAGGCCCGTAGGCTCGCCTGTGGGGGTAAGGGACCCCGAGTGCTGCTCAGCCCCGGGTAGACTCGCTGCTCAGGCTCTCATTAGATGGGTAGGGCGGTAGGCACAGCTGGGGGGAAAATGACTTGGACTTGGAAATGGTCTTGAAAAGGGTTTGGAATAATTGTATATTTATAATAGATGGAGGTTTCTTATGTATTGAAATATAAATATGTATACTAGGCAAAAAACATGACTCGACCAAAAGTAATTCTCGATATAATGCGATATACGACACAGACTACACGACAATAACAGATAACTACCATAAAATGTACCGGTTAAGCCTATCAGACCAGTTTTGGTTTTATTTATCTTAATAGTGCTAGCTAATGATTTTAAATGTCTTTTCATATACATGCAATCTTCGAAAAACCTACTGATTATAGCTACATCTGATGTTTCTATTCCTACTACTACTTGAGGGTTCTTATGAGCTCATATATCTAGATTAGGGAATAATGTTTTAAATATCTCATTTTCTAGATTTTTAGCAGTGTTAGATTCACTCGCCGGGTACTTGGGGTTGGAAATTTTTTTCCGAGCTTGTGCTAACCTCGGAAAGAGCGGGTATTGTGTACAACCCCATACCCGGCCAAGTGGGACCCTCCCCAGGTAGCGGGCTCGGGGCGTGCTATGAGCGGCGATTTAGTACGGTCCCGACCAATATATATATATATATATATATATATATATATATATATATATATATATATATATATATATATATATATATATACAAGCAGTCGTGCACGGGGGTCCCCGTGCAGACAACATTTGTCGTGGGTGCAACATTCGTCCTGGGGTGCGACATTTGTCGTGGGAGCTAAATTTGTCGTGGGGCGATATTCATCGTGGGTGCGACATTTGTCTAGGGGGCGACATTCATCGTAGTTGCGACATTTGTCGAGGTGACGACATTTGTCATGGGGGCGACATTTGTCGTGTATCGACATTTTTCGTGGAGGCGACATTCATCGTGGGGGTGACATTCGTCGTGGGGGAGACATTCGTCGTGGGGGTGACATTCATCGTGAGGGTGACATTCGTTGTGTGGGCGTCATTCGTCGTGGGGGTGGGGGGGGACATTTATCGTAGGGACGACATTTCTCATGGGAGCGTCACTTGTCGTGGGGTGTCACTTGTCGTGGTGGCGACACTTGGTCTCGTGGAGATTTATTTCAATGAGAAAACAAATAAAACAGTGTGAATAGGAAGTTGGATTCCATCCTCGCCACTGCGAACATTCAGCGCGGGCAACGTCATTCGACTTGGGAGCTGACATTTTGCGAGAACGTTGCGGTCCCCGTGCACCGCGCGACAATACCCAACCACGACAGTGTGGGCGGCGACATTCGGTAGAGGTGGTGACATTTGGCGGAGGCGGCGACATTCGTCGAAGGTGGCGACATTTGGCGGGGGCCGCAACATTCGGCGTGGGTCGCGACATTTGGCGTGAGCGATCACATTTGGTGGGGGTGGCAACATTTGGCTGAGGCGACCACATTCACATAGTAGTCACGAAAAAACCAAAGTTTTAATGCAATTAATCTATTAAATGAGTAGGTGGAATAATAAAACAACCAAATAATGTTGACTATTCTGGAACACACAAAAAAGTTATCACGAATGACCTGTGAAGGAGCATTTTGTTATTTTTGTGAAATATGACGTGTGATGCGATGCTGTAGCAAAATTATTTTTGGAGAACAATCAAAATAATCTTGAAAAATATAACATTTTAATAATCACACACCAATAATAATCAGAGTAAGTGGTTCATACCATGTAATGAAGCTTCTATGTTTCTTGGAAACCGCCAATTACACACATCAACATGGAGCTGTAAAATGAATAAAATAAAATTCAGTATATAAATTTCATGAATAAATGAAAAATCAAGTATGAGCGATGATTTTGGAATATAAATTACTATTATTGGAATAGTAATAATTACTATTACTCGAATATTACATATCACTTTCACATAATGACAATTATGTGAACACCAGACCTGGTGATCATCACAATCACATAAAGAATAAAAATAAAATATTCAAGTTCCTATTATTAACATCAACGAAGCAAACGGCCAGTCAAAAGCAAGCCAGGATCTCAATAGCAAATGGAAATCAGCAAACAAAGAAAAACACTGCAGGGAGTTCTCTTTCTGTGCTCTTTCCCAGCGCAAGGGCTTCCAATGGCTTCCAATGGGAATGTGAATAAAAATCAACTTTTGTATTGAGAAAATATAATTCATTGGGGAGTTCTCTTTCTGTGCTCTTTCCAAGCGCAAGGGCTTCCAAAAACAATGGCGGACATAAGGCTTTGGAAATTTTACGAAGTTCAAAAGGATTTTGAAGTTCCTATTGAAAAATAGTCCCTTGTCTCTCTCGTGATAAACACAAAATAAACCATGCAGTGTTTTGATTGCTCTAAAATAATTACACCGCAATTTGTGACTTCAGATTGAACGAAACCTGCTCCATCAAGTTCATGGATATCACAATCCCTATAACCTGAAACCATCCGACCATAAATCGCCCAAAATAACAAAACAAACAAAATAGTAAGGATGCAGACATGCATAAACCATGCTCACCGAGGAATTCGAGATTGGCGGAGCCGGATCCTCGTCTAGAATCTTGTAGAGGCTCTCAAGGCTTATTGAGAAATTTTCAGGTTAATCCCGTCTATTTCCATCTCATCGAAGTACCCATCCGAGTTCTCCATCACGTCTTCCTCCATCGCTGAAGCTAGAATATCACGATACAACAGTAAAATAAGAACCAAGAGGAAAACACTGCACTCTCAAGGCTTATTGAGAAATTTTCAGGGTAATCCCGTCTATTTCCATCTCATCGAAGTACCCATCCGAGTTCTCCATCACGTCTTCCTCCATCGCTGAAGCTAGAATATCACGATACAATAGTAAAATAAGAACCAGAGAGGAAAACACTGCACTCCGCCTTTATGGGGACGTGATCAATAAACCTTTCGCCATTTTTACGAAACCCTAGTTTTCCAAAGTCGATCCGACGATCGTAGAAATCTGAATGTCAAATGCGAACAGGAAATAATCAAAGGCGAAAAGGAAGCAAAGAAAAGCGAGAAGAATACCGCGCTCCCTGCCTACTGCGGGGGAGGCGATGCGGTCTTGCGGGGGAGGCGATGCAGTCTTGCGGGGAAGGCGATGCGGTCTTGCCGAGGACATGGCTGCTATATGATGCCTTCATCGACGGAAGGCTTCGACGCCGGAGGCGGCGGGATGGAAGGAGGACTTCGCAGGAGCAAAGAGGAAAAGCCCTACCTGAGCCAAAGAAGTGGGGAAGAAACGGAGCCTATCGCGATTTTGAGGCCGATGAACAGTGCATGAACCGTAAATTAAAGCCTTAATCCGGACAAAAGTCCAAAATACCCCCCAATTAACCCACCAAATGCGATTTTATGAGGACATTTTTGGAATTAAAAGTTACACCACCCCCTCATTAGGGGTTTCCTTATAGTATAAAGATATATAGTATATGGAGGTTTTTAGAGGTAGAGGGATATAAATATATTAAGTTTTATAGATAAAGAAAAAAGATATATATAAGGAGGGGCTCCCTCTTGCTCAGGAGGTTTTTGGATCTGGGAAAACCGCCGGTCATAGCTCTCCTCCTTTCGGTCTTGGAGGAGGTTTTGTAGCTGACACATGATCTCCTCCACGAAACCTACGACCAATGATCTGCACCTCGCTCCTCTTGGATCATCGACAAGAGCTTCAGCTCCTTCATTTTCGTGAGGAGAAACAGGGTGGAGAACTCTCATTTTAGGCTCCAGTCAAAAGTTGCTCCTTTTGTTGCTCTTCTCTGGTGAACACACAGGCTCTCACCGGACCTCTTCATCACCGACGTCACGGAGAGGTCGTGGCATGGATTTGGAGAATTTTTCTTCTGCCTTCTCTGATTCTAAGAAGATTAGCAGCCGATCCTAAATCCTTTCTATCACTGATGATCTGCAACGGTATGGTTGTGGTGAATTAGTGAAGATCGATTAAGGTTAGAGGTTCCATTTCGTTCATATAACAAGCCAACACTCATTTTCTTCTCAATCCAAGTTTTGGATTTGTTCAACTGGAACCCGTTTTTTGCATCTAAAAGGTAATAAGATTTATTGCCTTAACTTCTTTATTATAATCTTGCTATTGTGGACGAATCAAATCAGGTATGGTTTAGGGGGACTGATAAAAGTTTTGAATTACTCTCTATTAATTATAATGAGCTTTTGTTGATCCAAGCCAATCATTACTTGCAATCAAATCTTGTTTGGTTAAAATGTTAATTAGACTGATCTGAAATAGTAAATACTATAGTTCGTTCACAGTTATAGATCGGCCGGGGTATTCTTCCCCAACACATCCAAAAGCAAGGAAGGTCGGGGGGGGGGGGGGGGGGTCCTCTCCCGTCCTGTTCAACATTGTGCTCGTTTTGCCATGGAGAAGCTCACACATGGAGGAAAATTGCCTAGAGCCTCCAACCTTTGAGTAGAGGTTAGATCCGTTCGTGGACAGCAGATACGCTCACTAGACGCCGCGCTTCTTGTGAGATCTTTAGTTGCGGCTCCGTCAAATTGCGCGTCAAGGGTAACAAACTTTCTTCTTGGGCAGGTGAAGCCCTCAATTAACATATTTGCATGGAAGCCTCTCTCCACTAATGGGTGGGGGAAGGGAGCTCTCCGACTGGTGGATGTATACATCCCCGCAGTTAATTGTATTTAGTATCTAGAAGCGTGAGTACGGATTTAGGCATGCTGTGTGAAGCCCATCCAGATGTGTAAGCCGAATTGGTGATGTTCTGGGGTTCTCGGAGAAGACTCCGAGGAAGTTGTATATTATCTATTTGCAGGGAATAAGCACCACAGCCCCAAAAAAGGGGTGGGTGCAATATTATTGGGTCGCTTTTAATCGACTGATGTTTAACTTGCTGCCTCTTGTCGACATGTCGGCGTTTGTGCAGGCCCTAGAAGGCCTATATTACGTTGTTGGCGGCCTAACTGAGGTTGCGTAAAGAAGAATTGCTCGGCGAGGTTATGCCATCGGTAGGGTGGGTGAGTTGAATTTTGCATAAACCCAAGGAGACACATCTGGACAGGAGAGAGTTGGTCTTGAGATCCTCCTTAGATGTTCCAGTCGGCCAAGAGTGCCCTCCGAAGCTATCTTAGCTCAGTCTTTGGCTTGGGAGGGGAAGAGTTTGTTAGTATTCCATGTATGCTGTGGGACCTCCACGCTGAGACCTTGGGTCTGTCCCTTGTGTTCCTAGTCTTGTGCCTAGATAGTTCGCTTGAGGGTAGTAGGTGCGTCGTCACCCCTCCTTTGGGACCTCGAACTCCACAGAGGTCAAATTTTGGCTTCAACACCACAGTACCTTCTTGAAATATTTTGGGGTTGTAAGTTCAGGTAGGACAAGGTGGCCACCAACTCAGGACCATTCCTTTCTAATGTTAATGATTCACATGAGTAGAATTTATTAAGTCTCTTTCCTCGTATTATACAAGTATATGTCTTTCTGCTTACTTTTGCAGATATTCTCGTATCGTGGCTTCGTTTCGCACTTGGTGCAACTTTCTTACTTTTGAACTCAATAAGTAATCTTTTGCCATAATCATATGATTGATTTGCTGAGTTATGTAAGTTTTCTCATGTTGGGTTGGTAACCCTATATTTCTTTTTGGTTTATTTCTAACCACTTTACTCTTGTTCGCCGCTTGTATTTTTATTCTTACTGAGGTGTTCTTTCTTTGAATATCTAAGGTTTGGAGAAGTAGCCGGTTGAGCGGCTAGTGTTTGTTTTTGACTGGTGTCTGCAGTTGTCTCTTTTCCTCACCGGTTGTGAGGTAGTGTTCTATTTTACTCTTGTTCGGACATATATAATTTTAGTTGGTTCGTGTCGGGATTGTTGACGCCCATTGGATTTTTATTTAATGTTAAGTACTTGCTATCTACTAAGCCTTTTTCTATACGATTGTGTAGATTTACTTGCACTTTGAGAATATTTTATGCTAGGTTGCATGTTAAATATTTTAAATTATAAAAGTATTACTTCTATCTCATGCATATAATTTTCTAAAAGCTAAAGTCACTATATCTTTTTGAACATACAAACTAATTTTTATACTTATACTAAATGTAGAGTCTTGCATATCATGAGTTGTCCTATATGGATATTTATGCTCATGTAGAATGTCAAACAATATAAACAAACTATTTTCTGCAGCGCATAACTATATTTTCAATTGTGGACTAGTTGATCCACTCAGCCGAGGGATACAATCATCCAAAACTTAACTTAAATCATGATTTTTCCACATCATAACTTAGTATTTTCATAAAGTATGTTAAGATTGGTGTTTGCCTGTACGTCTGCAGATATCCCATGCACGGTGTGGCATCATGGCTCGTGTTTTCTCTTACTCTGATATACATTTAAATTTAGGGAAAATGCCGGTTGTGACAAAATGGGGGAACTAAAGGTCTATGAGAAAAGAGTCGTGTGTGTAACGACCGAGGTTTAGAGCTCAGAGGACCACAGAAACATATAGCTTGTCTCGCCCCTGACACCGCTACAGGGCTGCAACCCAGGCACCCAAACCCCTCTCCGGCCTGTTTCTCAACACGGTAGGTTTTTGAGCATGCCAGGTTTCGAACCCAGCACCTCCTTAATAAGGCACCTTCAACAGCCCTCATCACCAACTGCAGCTCAGTTGGTGATCAGGGTTGTTGAAGGTGCCTTGTTAAGGAGGTGCTGGGTTCGAAACGTGGCATGCTCAAAAACCAACCGGGCCGATAAACTGGCCGGAGAGGGGTTTGGGTGCTTGGGCTGCAGCCTTGTAGCGGTGCCAGGGGTGAGACAAGTTTCACATTTCTGTGGGCCTCTGAGCTCTAAACCTAGGGGTTACATAAAAGTACACTTTTTTATAATGACCCGGGTTTAGGCCCAAAGGGCTACCCCACGGCATCGGTGGCCTACCAACAGCCCGAGTTTAGAGCGCAGAGGCCCACTACAACCTTGCCTAGGCCAGCGGCTTGTCTCGCCCCACGATACCACTGGTAGTAAGCCTAAACATCAAGACCTGCATGCCCATTGCACCCCAACCAAATCTCTGCTCCTGTTTATAAGCAGCGGTAGGTTGTTGCCATGGGGTCTCGAACCCGCAAACTTGATAAGTGAGTCTTATTACCACTCCTCATCACCGACTAAGCTGCACTGTAACGCCCCCAATTTTTCGATATTTGGTTTAATACATTATCTGGCGTGTTTATGAAGTCAAGGAGTTAAGTTGACACGTTTTCGGCATTTGTCGTTATTATAGCGTGGTTTTAGCTCTTAGGTTTTCTGTGTGTGTGGCTGAGTTTAGCCTGTTTGCAAGATTTCCTAGTGAGTCGGGTCTGTTTTGGTGACTCGGTGGAGCATCTCTGGGAATGCTTGTGTTTTGGATTCGGGAGGTGTTTCCCCGAGTTTGGTTCATCGAATCTTAATTTTGACTGCGACGTTGGGTTCATAGCATCGGTATTTAGCTACGGTGTGATTTTCGTAAACTTTCGGGTAAGTTTGGTTTTCGGGTCGTTTTGACATTTTATTTAATTAATTATGTTATCCTATAATAAAATAATCAGATAAAAGCAGTATAAATAGAACCCATCGCTTAAAATGCTTTTCATTTGTCTCCCTCGTGAAACCGTAGGCTTGTTGCAGAAGAACGAGAGCGGCAGACCTTCCTAAGAATTCAGATGTCGATTTTTGGAGTTTTAGTGCTTGATTTCTTCTTTGGAGAGTGGATTCGGGTAGATCTCGCCTAGATCTGTGTTTCTACGGTAAGCTTTTCCAGTTTCTTGGATTTCTAGAGGTCTAGGTATGTGGTTTTGACCCCTTTTCATCCTGAAAAGTTTCAGGAAGTGTTACTCAGGAAGTTTCAGGAGTGTTTACGTGGTTGGATTGGAGATTTGAGGCAAGTGGTGACTTCTTCCCCTTGCCAAGCTTGTCTCTTTCAGTATATATTCCTTACTATTCTTCCCCCTGTATTTTTGGGAGTAGGGTTAGATCTGGCTTTACCAATCAGTTTTATGGTATCATTTTCTTTCCAGCCAAGTTCTTCAAGAATTTGATTCATTGTATTTGCTTCATTGTGTAAGTTGTCGGTTTGGAGCGGTCTGAGTTCGTCGAATTAAAGCCAAATCATTGAATAGAGTTTGACAAATAGAGAAATTTTGTCAAACGGAGTTCGACGAATAAATGCAAAATCGTCGAAATCAGTTCGTTGATCTGAGCCAATTCATCGAACTGAGCAAGATTTCGTTGAGTGCAACCCCCAGGCGTTGAGTATAACCCTTAGGCATTGAGTGTAGCCTTAGCACTGAATCCAATTTCAAGCCTAAGTCCAAAAGCGTTGAGTGCGTTGATTGCACTCAACGCAGCATTGAGTGTGTTGATTACACTCAAATCCTTGCTGAGAGGTCTGCAGGGCTAAGTGTAAAAGCGTTGAGTGCGTTGAGTGCACTCAACGCGGTATTGAGTGCACTCAACGCGACATTGAGTGTGCTCCATACACTCAACGCCATCTGAATTTAATTGCTAAGTCAAAAGGCGTTGAGTGTGTTACCTACACTCAACGCGGCATTGAGTGTGTTGTATACACTCGACGCCATCAGGAAATCTTAGAGTCTAAGTGAAAAAGCGTTGACAGCGTTGAGTGAGCTAGTTAACGTCGTCACTTTATTCAGCAAGTTAAGTAAAAAGCGTCGACAGCTTCTCAACGTCGTCGCTTTTATTCTGAACTCTAAGTGTGAAAGCGTCGATAACGATGAGTGAGCTGAACTCACTCAACGGCGTCATCTATTTTTCGTAGCTAAGTGTTTAAGAATTGAGTGAGCTGAACTCACTCAACGTCATCGTCTATTCTTGCTGCTGTAAGCGTTGAGTGTACCGTGCTATGGCGTCGAGTGCGTCGACTGCACTCAACGCGGCGTCGAGTGTACTCAACGCTTTTTTCCTTATCATTGTGTCCTTTCACCGATTTGACGTGTATCACTAGGCTTAGTCTTGCTTTTGAGATGTTTGGGTCTGATAGTTTGGGTTTGACTGATTTGGTCCCGACTCAGATCTGATTGCGTTACGGTGTTAATGATTCACGTGTTTATTGAGCCATTGCCCCGTTTTTGTTTCCTATGGAATAAACTTATGCTACTTCTGCCTTTTCTCACAGATTGTTTTCGGAGTATAACTCCGTTCGCACTTGGTGCAAATTTCATTACCTTTTAACATTATAAGTTAACTCTTCGTTCTAAATCTCTAGTTAGTTTGTTGTGTTTTATTTTGACAGCTATTCATGTTTGGGATTGGTATTCTTACTACTCCATTGTTTACTGACAGTTTTGTTTGTCACTTGTATTTTTCTTGCTGAGGTGTTCTTTCTTTGAATGCCTCAGGTTCTGAGCAATAGCCTATTGAGCGGCTATGTTTGGTGTTTGCTTGTGGACTGCAGTGTTGCAGAGGTTTCCACTATCTTGAGAGGTAGTTCCTTGTTGTTTTCTTTTTAGTACAAACACTCATTCTGACTAGTGTGTTCGTGTCAGTTTGTTGACGCCCACTGGTGATTTCTTTAGAATTGCTGAATACTTTGCTAAGCTGTTAGTTTTGCCTTTTGTGGTTGTTTTTACTTGCTCTCTGGGAATGTTTTATGCTAGACTGCATGTTAGGTATTTCACTTATAAAAACATTACTACTTGTACTTCATACATATTATATTTCTAAAATTAAAATACTATTTTCTAGCTAACGTAAAGACTACTTTCATACTTATAATAAATATAGAGTTTTGCATGCCATGAGTGTTCCTTTGGGGATGTTTATACTCAAGTTGAGTGTTAATCAACATAACCAAAGTATTTTCCGCAGCGTATAACTATACTTTTACTTGTGGACTAGTTGATCCACTGTGCCAAGGGATACAACAATCCAACTTAAAATGGTTTTTACTTAATAACCTATGGATTTCGTATAAACTGTAGAGTTTGGGATTTTGCCTGTGCGCCTGCAGTTATCCCCTGCACGACTTGGCATAATGACGCATATTTTCTCTTACTCTGATATAACTTACATGTTGAGAAAATGCGGGTTGTGAGTGTGTGTGTGTTGCACTTGTATGAACATTACATTAAACCCACATAACATAGCATATCACGTCATCATCACATTTCAACCCTTTCCCCTAACATAAAAATTTGTATGAAACTTTTTATACGTTAGGTCATGCCAAACAATCCCTTAACTTTATCAGCTTGTGTGGGCATGATTATACGTTAAGGTTATATTTTCTGTGCTCTCTTGTCTGAAAGTGAGAGATAGATCTTATCTTTACTCTAGTGGGGGGGGGGGAGGGGTTAATAGATTGTTTTAAAAACTTTGAGTTATTTTTACACAGCGGATTAAAAATAGATGATATATATATATATATATATTCGAAAAGGAAATATATATGTCACAACACAGCAAAATAAAGAATAGAACACAACCAGACGACACAATGAAATTTATAGTGGTTCCCCAATAAACTTGGTTACATCCACTCTTCTACCACCCTGGTAGGAATCCACTACAGGTTTTTGATCAGGTGCCCTACCACCACAAGTTTTTGCTCAGGTGCCCTGTCACGACAAGTTTTTGATCATGTGCCCTTTCACCACATGATCTATTTTCTAAGAGAGATCTAGCAACCCTTTGAGCTTTTGACCAGGTGCCCAAAAACCAAACCAAGTCTTTTGATCAGGAGACTTGACAACCAAAGGATTACCTTTTGAAGGGAGTTATAACCCTGTACACAGTTGAAATAAAAAGGTTGAAGATGTTCTTCTCTGTCAATATTCTGAGAGAAGACTAGTGGATTTTGTGATGTTGTCAAAGCTCTCCCTGAGTTATTGATCTGATCAGGTGTAGGAGACTTTGCTTCAGGGTGTAGGCCTTCAAGTTGAAACTTCTTCTTCCAGTATATGTATTGAGTGATTATGAAGTTGATCTCAGAATGATGATTGTTTACTGGAAGAAAAGCTTGACGAAGAAGATGATGAAAAAGATGTTCTCTGTATATGTTTCTTGTTCTCTAGTTGCAGATGTTCTTCTTCTTTTTCTGATTCAATTATTCTCTTTTTGCTTGACAATCTTCAGAAATTTTTCTTTATATATGATTGCTGATTTGAAATTCAAAATCCTTGAAGTCCTCTGCATATTTTCTGGGAAATGGAATGACTGATTTTGTCTTCAATGTGTTTCCCCAACTGTCACAGTAAATATGTTAGTAATAAATATGTTAAATCCCTAATTAATGTTGCTGGAAACAGCTATATTCTTGAAAATATTGAGCATTAATTAATCAGAGTATTACTTTCTTAATTACTTGAAATAAAACTGACTTAGTCGATCTGAGAATCTGTAGAGAAGATTGTCGAACAAAACCTGGATGGAGTTAGTCAAACTCAATAATGTTTTCATCGACCTGAGCTCCAAGTTCGTCGAGCTGATAATTCTCCTTTGTCGAGCTGTGCTCCAAGATCGTCAAACAGAAAATATACTTGCCAAACCGAGCTCCAAGTTTGTCGAGCTAAGAAGGCACTTCGTCGAGCTGAGATTCTGATATAAGCTCATAGTTCGTCGACCTGAGCTAGACTTTCATCGAGCTCAACTCAGAGAAGGAACTCTGAGTTCGTCGATCTGCGATCGACGATCGTCGAGCTAAGTTCAGCTATCGTCGAACTCCTTTTTCTGCAATCTTCAAACTGCCTTGTCTCTTAAGTTTTGAGTCTCTGAAGTCTTCTGAAGGTAGGTCTCAGTGATCTAACCTAATGTAATTGACCTTAACCCAAGAACTAACACATGATCCTATACTATACATGATGGGTCATCAATCCTAATAGTGAACCAAGCCCAAATCAACCATAAACATAGGTGGGGTTCCAACAATCTCCCCATATTGGGTGAGGTCACTATGAACAACATAAAAGAAAAAAATCACAAAGCATAAAATAATATCTAGCAGAATTATAATGTTTTAGCAGATATATAAGCAAGGTGCTTGTGAAATATTTAAAGCAAATAACAATTAAGTTCAAAAAAACAGAAGTGGAAAATCAGTCAAACTTTTTTTGTAGCAACCTGTGAAGTTTCAGAAGATGGTTTAGTGATGATTATTTCTCTCTTGGGATCAGCCACTTCTCTTATAGTCATCTTCATGTCTTCTGCTCAAAGAACTTTCATAGAAGCAGCTCTTGGCACAACTGCTTTAGGATGTAAAGTGGTATAAGAATCAACATTGAAAGGTTTTTGTACCTGATATTTATCCAGTTCTTTTTTCTGTAAGAAGACATAGTTGAATATTGAGAAGTATCTTTACCTTCTTCCTTGGCTTTTCTGATCTGTGAAAGAGCTATAATTTCCTTGAATCTAGCCATTCTAGAATTAGGATCCATTTCAGGATCATTTGTTGGAGAGGGAACTCTCTTTGCACTGGAATCTTCTTTCTGATTTTCTTTTGATTTCTGATGTTGACTGCTTTGCTTCTTGTATTGTTGTTTGTAAGACCCCTTTTTTTGCACACTGGGGTCTTAGGACCAGAATTGCCGCTTTGCGGTGACACCTTCACGCCGGGAAGGTCATCACTACAAAACACCAATCCTGCTGGTCAAATCGATCACAACTGTAGCAAAGTAATTAAAGACAAGTCCACAGAAATCACATAAATAGTAAATAATCTCTACGAAGGGAGTGTCCACAGATATAACAAAATGCTAAAATCTCGGGCTCATGCCCAGTACATCAATGTCCTCACTACATATCTCTCATCGCGGAAGCAAAACTAAAACAACTAGTTGCGATCAGGACTCACAGTCCCTGCTGTCTGAACTCCGGTACTAGACTGCCCCATCTCCAAGCGTGCCGATCTCCTGGGCTACTCCTCCATACTGGGCTCCCCGGTCCCCTAAAATGATGTAGTTCGAAAACAGTTAGTCTAAAAGACTAAGTCCTATCATCCCCCGCGCTTTCTCCCATGGCTCCTAGGCACCGAGCGGGGAGAAGGAAAGGAGAGGACATGAAAGTGGAGACTAACAAATATAAACAGTTGGAGGTCGAACTAATCTAGCAGTTTTATAATGTATAAGATAGAAAGAAAACATGAAAGACTGAATAAGAAAAAGTAACCTTAACTTATATGAAATCACATAAGCCAAGGGATCTTTTGCAGGGCTCCTATCGTATAAAAAGTCTCATACCAATTTATACGATAGGGTGTCGGTTTTCTAACAAGCATATATATATATATATATATATATATATATATATATATATATATATATATATATATATATATATATATATATATATATATATTACTGAATAAAAACCTTAACTTATAAGCACGCTCGCACGAACTTATAAGACAAGGGGTCGTTTTGCAGGGCCGATTGTATAAAGCATCTCATACCACTTATACAATAGGTGTCGGGTTATATGCAATGATTATGCTATGAAATACAATTATGCCATGGTATGAACATGCAAGTGCAACTCACCCACTCGACTCTGTGTACACATAACTTTAGTTCTCCCTTTCTGGAGCCGAACCTCCCAGGATACCTCCGTAGGGGTAAACAAAAGCGGTGGGTTGGGCCTCGCCCACCTCTAAACAGGTAATTGCACTACCAGTCAGGCCTATCGACGTGAAGGTCCTAGGTAACCAATTGACCTCACCCTAGGGTTAGGAGGACATGAGTGGGGTCCACTTGGATAAGGAAAGGTCAGTTGACCCTATGTAAGACAGTTTGTCCCGTTTAGGGTTAGAGTTGACTTTGGTCAACTTAACCACTTTGACTGCCCTCCATGGGTCCTTAGTGACCCTTTGACCCCACTTTAGATCTAATAAGACCCTGATAGGGTTGGTTGGGCTTTACTAGGGTACACTGACCTTAGTTAGGGCACCTTGCCCAATTTAGGCCTAGAGTGGTTCTAGGTCAAGTTGGCCACCCTGGGAAACTCCAATGGACCCTTAGTGTTCTAATGAACCTCCCAATGGATTGGTGAGGTCATGGTGGGATCTTAGAGTCATAGTAAGCCTCATGGTCATCCTAAACTAGTGTTTAGGAATCTACTATTTGTAGGCCTTAGTGATCTCACCTACATTCCTAGGTTCACATGGCCTTCTTGGGCTTCTTAGGGTTTTGTCACGACCTAGTCATGATAAAACCACTCCTAGGGTATAGCTGTTTGAGGGATGTTACATTGTTTACTACTTTGAGAACTATACTGCTATTTGTTGTTGCTGTAAGATGCTCTGGTTTGATAGGAAGTAGTAGACTTTTACACATGAGAAATGTTGCCTGCTGATCCAGCTGCAGGAGGAGGAGGAGGACCTCTCCTATGCTGTGGTGGTGGAGAGTATCTCCTGCTCTTCTTCCAAGCTTTCATCTCATTCTTCGAATACCTCATCCAGTCAGGAGTGTCTGGAGTGAGAGTAATGTTGTGCAGAATATAGTAGGGAGTATCAGCAGTAGGCTTTGGTTTTGGAGCAGCCTTTATTGGAGCCTTTATCTTCTTAAACTTCCTTTTCTTGGAACTGGAGTCATCTGACTCATTAGATTCATCATCATCATCAGATTCATCCGCAGGATTATCATACAAAACATTAATTTGTTTAAGCATTTTCTCAGAAAGTACCTGATGAGCATGTGGCTGTATGTTTGTGTCCATTATTTCAGCCTGTGCCTGTTCAGCTAGACACTCTTCTTCAGCCTGAGGCTATGGAACTATATGTTTGGCACTATTCTATACATCAGTATCTACAATGTCTATATCTTCAAACATAGTCTCATGCATATCTAGCATGGGAGATTCAGCCGAAGCATAGGTTGGTGGAGAAAGATCCTTTGGCTCTGGAGTGATTATTTGCTCTATAATGTTCTCTTTAACTACAAAACATGTCCTAAGTTGTTCCAATACTTGAGGATATATAGGCTTTGTGTAACTGACTATTACTTTATTGCAATCAGAAACAGTATCAACTATATCAAAAACTGGTATATTTCTGCTATAAACTGTATCAAATGAATGAAGTAAAGAATAGATGTCAACTATGGGATTATGAATAAAATCACCAATAGTGTTTATTACTGCATCAACTGATTCTTATTCAAAGCAAATCATATCAGTGTCATCATCAAGAATTTCAATTATTTCTATTAATGGAATTGTTGTTGTTATATTGGAGTTGCTGCTGCTAGAGGAGCTTCTTCATTTTACATCTCCCCCTACCTGGATTTAGAGATACCTGAACCTGGCGCCTAGAAGTAGGGACAGAAGAGGAAGAGGCAATTTTGGAAGAAAGATCAGCAATGGAAGAAATAAGAAGGGCAACAACTTCCTCTATTAGCTTATTCAGAGAAGGAGTGATGAATTTGAGAAGATCAGTTGCAATGCCAAAGAAATTTATATAAATGGGTTCAAGAGTAGATGGTCTATAGGTGGATTGGTGTCCACAGTTGGAACAAACTGAGAAGGCTTGAGGGAAGTATGTATGTTGGAATGATGGGAATGTTGGTAGAATGACTGGTGGTATTTCAGTTGGGATTTCTTCATGGATGGGTGAATGATGTGGAGAGATGTTTGGAGATGGAGATGGAGATGATGATGTCAGACTGAAGGTTGGAGATGTTTGTGTTGGAATTGTAGAGGTGGATGGGATAGTCTCTAGGTGGCGTGGTAGAGGAGATGGAGGAGGTGGAGATGGTATGTGTGAAGCTGGAGGGATGACTATGGATGTGGTTTCTTCAGTAACAATGGTAGATTCTTGTTATTGTGGAGGAGGTGAAGGTAGTCTAGAAGATAGTGGTGGAGGAGAAGGAAGAACTTCTGTAGAGTTTGGAGGAGTGACATCACTTGTCCTTATGTCCTCTGAAACTCCGGAGGAAGAGACCCTGGAGGGCTTTGAGATTACTCTCTCCCACTTGCCAAAGAGGGCTAAGGTTAGACTATTGGAAGAATTTATGAAGATTGTCTGAGAGACCAATAGCTGTGGGCCTCTCGCTTGCAAAAATAAGCCAAGAATCCTCCCATAACAAACATCCTTCTTTTTGTTCTTCTTCTTGATGGAATCAAACAAGATACAGCCCCAGTTCACTGACTTTTTGTTCACCAAGGCACTCATCGGAAGAAACTGATGCCTTGTAATGTAATCGTAGGCAGTATGTTTACCCAGGATTACTTTCCCAACTATGTCAGCCAAAAACTTGTACTCCACTGACAAGTTTTTCTTCAACAACTTGCTAGGGTTTCCTTCGGAGTGACCCATCTTAATCAACATATCATTATACTCAAAACTATCCATCTCTATATCATTATTTCCATTAACAAGATCAAAAAGTTCAGATAAAATTACAGGCGTCAGGGGAACCTGTTCTCCAAATATTATGCCAATGAGGGTTGTTGCATCTGGTGAGGAGGATATATAGACCCGTTCTTTAATCTCTGTGACTGGAAGCTTGATGCGAGTCATTAAAAACTTCCTATGTTGCAGCTCCTCAAATAATCTCAGAATATCAGTGAAGATTTGATCAGAGTGAGCGAATGAATCATTGTCTATATCAAAACCGACATCGAAGTTCATGTTGGAGAGTACCGCTTCGGAGATCTCCATTATTTTCCTGCAAAAATGAGAGAAAGATCAAGTGCAAGGGAACAAGAAAGCGCGGGATTGAGTTCGATGAAAACTTAGATATAAGTTTTCAGAAGGCAAAAAGTTGAACTCCGTCCAACGAGAAACACAAACTTCGAGCACATTTCGATGAAATTCTTAAAATAGAAAATAAGATCGCCGATCTAAGCCGGAAAAAGAGAAAACATATCGTCGTTCTCCGCGCGACGAAATATTTTCTGAAATAAATTCGTCGGTCTCCGTTCGACGAATAGTTTCACTAAGAAAAATTCGTCAATCTCAGTTCGATGAACTCTTCACGAAGAGTTCACAGATCGTCGATCTCCGTTCAACGAATTGTGTCCTAATCGTTGAACTCAGAACAAAAATTAAATTATGCCTTCCCCATTTATCATACCTAGATGATTGAGGAAAAACAGATGTTTCTTCTCATCTAAAGGAATAGTGAAGATGCTTCTCTTTGTAAATCAGTAGAGATAAATACAAGGTTAATTTTATTTTTGTCCACACAATATCTAATGAAATGATATCTAATTTTTATATGCTTGGTTCAACTATGATGCACTGGATTTTGTGCAATGAAAATTACACTGGTACTATCACAAAACATAGTTGAATTATTTAGATTGAAATCAAAATCCAGGAGTTGGTTTTAAATCCATAAAATTTGTGAACAACAAATGTCAGCTGCTATATATTCAACTTCAGCAGTTGAAGTTGATATAGATGTTGTTTCTTACAAAACCAAGACACAAGCCTATCACCAAGGAACGAGCATGTTCCTGATGCGCTTTTCCTGTCAAATCTACATCCAACAGAGTCAGCATTTGAGAATCAAGTTAATTCAAATTCTGAATCAGTTGGATACCAGAGTCCTAGATTTGAAAAACCCTTTATATATCTAAAAATTCTTTTAATTAAAATAAGATGAGATTCTTTAGGGTTCACTTGGAACCTAGCACAAAGATATGTAGCAACCATTATATCTGGCCTACTAGCTGTGATATAAGCTCACAGTTCGTTGACCTGAGCTAGACTTTCATCGAGCTCAATTTAGAGAAGGAACTCTGAGTTCGTCGATCTATGATCGACGATCGTCGAGCTGAGTTCAGCTATTATCGAACTCATTTTTCTGCAATCTTCAAACTGCCTTGTCTCTTAAGTTTTGAGTCTCTGAAGTCTTCTGAAGGTAGGTCTCAGTGATCTAACCTAATGTAATTTACCTTAACCCTTGAACTAACACATGACCCTAGACTATACATGATGGGTCATCAATACTAATAACGAACCTTGCCCAAATCAACCCTAAACATAGGTGGGGTTCCAACACTGTCGCTTTATTTTTCTATGATGCTCTCTACTTACTTGTCTATAATGCTCTATTCATATATAAATGTTAGCATAGATTTTGTTACAATGTGCTTGTGGTTATATAACTGCTAAGATAGGTCGGCCATCACCTGCTCTTGTTCACTCTCCACCTCAATATTTTCCCTCTCCTTCTTCATGCTCGAAGCTTAGGAGTCACGGGGGAAGGTGGGGATGATAGTTGGCTTAGTCTTTTGACTAACGATCGGTGGACCAAACATTTCAGGGGCTCCGGACAGGAGACAGGGGCAGCAGCAGGAGATGCAGCACTAGCAGAGTACATTGCACATGGAGGTGGGCCAGTCTAGCAGAGGAGCACCAACTTCAGGATCTTTTAGTGATTAGTATATTTTGATTTCGCGGGAGTGTTGTCATGAGGACATGATGTACCAGGCAAGATCCTGTCTATCTCTATTGATTTACTGCTTCTATTTTTGTTCTATTACTCTATGGACTGTGTTGTGATTCCATTTCATATATTACATGTGATTTGTGCACTTAGACTTAATTGATCTAACTATATACTTCTACTTCTTTGGTGATTATTACTGCTGGCAGGATCGGCATTTTGTAGTGGCAATCTTCCTGAGTGTTGGTGTCACAACAAAGCAGTGATTCTGGGCAAAAGACCGCAGAGGAAAAAATAGGGTCTTACAAACTGCTATCAGAGTAAACCTCAATCTGAAGAAAAGAAGTCCACATAAACCCTGAGACACCCCGCATGTAACATCCCTTAAATAACTAGACCCCAAGGATTTTGTTTTTTCATGACTATGCCATCACAAAACCATCAGAAACTCAAAGGACCAAGTGAACAAGGCCAACGTAAAAATCACCTTGGTCTGCCCATAGCTCATCCTCAGCATTTAGACCTAAGGTCTGGCTTTAGGGCTACACCTTGATTCCATGACCTATTTGACTGCCCACAGTGGGTCCTTAGTGGCCCTATGGACTACCCCAGGTGTTAGGGGTGTTGTGGTAGGGTCATGGAATCAAGGTGTAGCCCTAAAGCCAGACCTTAGGTCTAAATGTTGAGGATGAGCTATGGGCAGACCAAGGTGATTTTTACGTTGGCCTTGTTCACTGTGCTCGAAGTTTGTGTTGACCAAAGTCAACCTTAGCCTTAATTTGGTCAAAGTACCCTTCCTAAGGGCAGGTGACCTCCAAAGTTCCAATTCAACCCTACCCATCCCTACCTAGACCATAGGGGAGCCCAATAGGTCACCAAGGACCCAATGATGGTAACACAAAAGGTCAATTTGACCTAGGTCAAACCTTGTCAAGGTTAGGTCAAACCTAGCTCAAATGGGCTAACCTAAGCTCAAGCCCTCTTTCCACTTGGGCTAACCTTACTTCCATGAAAATTATGAGTTAGTGGGCTGCCAATAGGCTGGAGTGGTTAGCATGGTCAACCTAGATGACTAAGAGAGAGAAAACCTCAACCTCACTTTAATGGAGGAGAGAGAAAAGGGTGAAAGGGTGTCATTCATGGCTAAGGAGGCCAAGGGCCATTCCTCATTGGCTGATCCAACTCCCCACTCACTTCAGGAAGACCAGGGGGCATTTTTGAGGTTGTTCATGGCCGTAACAGTGCCACCACACCATGGCCGAAATATGCCTTCAATGGCCATTAATGGCCATTGAAGCATTGGCCCTTCCCTCCGCCTCTAAATGGCTGGGTTCAACTCCTATAGGGAAGAGGAGGAATTTCCAGCCGTTTCCCGACTGGATTGAGCCAAGTTCACCCCCCACGCCCCACACACACACACCATGGCTGAGAGCCACCTTAAGGGGCCATTAATGGCCACCTCCAACTAGACCCCTCCCATCCCTCTTTTTATTGTCTTAAAAGCTTCCCTGGGCTCCAGGCTTTTGGTTCCACATCTTGCCCGAAGGAGACAATCAACTTCAATGTGCTGTTGCAGAGCGCTGGCGACACCTCCTCCACCATTGGCTTCCCGGAGATCGACGCGTCTCCAGAACGCAAGCAAGGTCCTCCCCTCCTCCTCTCTCTATGAGTAGATCGTAGCAGTCATTAGGATTAAGAATTGGGCTCAATTGAGCCCGATCGGGAAGGAAGTTTTCCTGGTTTTTCCGCATAAATGGACACGTTGGGATCACCGGAATAGGCCTCTCCGGTGGCTGTGCCGCCGCCTGGCGATAGCCACCACCTCAATGGAGGTGGTGGTGGCGGTGGCCGGTCAGGGAGGTGGCCGGATGGCCGACGGCAGTGTGTGGAAGTTGCTCTAGGAAGGAGCAATCAGGGACATCGACTAGATGAAGAAGACGACTCCTGCACCATTGGATCATGCGTCAAGATCCGTGCTGATCATCATTTATATTAATATAAATAGGTTATTTAGTGTATTTTTGTCACACCAAATGCAGGACTTTGAAATAAATATTAAAAATACCTAGAGGCTTTCTATGAGAAAATGTCCAGTAGGAAAGTTATAGCCCTAGGGGTTAACTATATTTGAACATTTACTCCACCAAATTTGGTCAAGTGGTTTGACCACAACACCAAAAATGGTGCAACCTATACATAGGGGCGGCCAGACACAAAAATTAATCCCCACCCTTAACCACTCACCCAAATGCCTTGAAATTTACAGAATTGGCTTTTCATAACCTTCCCCTAATACTGTCCAAATATTAGAATTTTTGGACATTAAGTTTCGATAGTTTTGTGAAAAATTTAATAATCATAGGGTAAATTAATTAGGTACCCTAATTACCTCCAAACCCTCCCAAATCTTGGTGAGTGGTTCTTGAGGTCTTTACGGGGCTGTGTATAAATTTTCATCTCAGTTGGAGTTGAGTTGGTTGGGAAATGAACAAACCCTAGTCTAGCCCTAATGAGGGGTATTTAAGACAAAAGTGCACTTTGAGTTTTGAGTGGCCAAATCAGCTCAACAGAGGTGAAATTGGGGCCACTTACTTGGCATGACTTTTAACACCCACCCATGGAAGATGGGGTGGATTGGAAGAGATTTGGCCTAGGACCTAAGAACAAACCATAAGTATGGGCTTTTGTGTCTTGTGAAGGGAATGGGGTAAAAATACCTTGTATGGACTTGAAATTTGGTAGGGAGTGTATCAGGGTAGCTAAAGCTCTCTGGTAAAAATATTAGGGGATTTGGAAATGGGTAGGCCGCACAAAACCCTAACCCTAGTTTAGGGCACAAATTTTGTAGTAGTAGAATATGTTACAAAATCTCATTGAATAGTGATGAAACTATGGTAGTGTAGTCTTAGGGTTAGTATGAACCTCTGGAAATTTAATTGGAAATTTTGGATCAACAATCTTGGTACTTCCTTTGTAATGCATGAGTTAGCCCAACTTAATCATTTGGGTATTGTGAACGCACTGTCCATTAGATAGTCATAAAAATTAGGCAGAAGAAGTTTTCGACCATTATGCTCATCTATGAATTTTATTAGAATTTTTGAATACATATTTACAGTTCACAAGCTCATTAATTTGGAAACTTGTTCAATATTTTATTCAGGGTCATCATTTGTTGAAAAATTGTGAAACTTGGTCAGTAATGATTCTAGGTCAATATGCTCTGGTGGAGATTTTTATTACAATTTTTAAATGAATAATTTCTGTAGTTAGTGCATAAAATTATCAATCTGAACATTTAATAAAAATTAGTTTTAGAGCTCTTTATTAATTTATAAATTATGAAACTTAGCCTGGAGTATTTATATGTCCTTACAATCATCCTTGAATTTTCTCAAAAATTTTTAGAAGTAGTTTTGCTGTACTTGTCTCTTAAAATGATTTATTGTAGGTTATATTTAAAATTAGGGTTGGCGGTCTACACTTTGCAAAGAAAATTGGAAGACCTTGGATTCTAGGTTTAATAGACATCTTGTAATTATCATAAATTTTAAGGAGCATTTGCATGTGTGAAATTGACACTTCATGTTCAAACATGAGTTTTTGGATTACTAGAGAAATTAATTAAATTATCAGATATATTAGGAAAATATGAATTTCTGGATTTAGGCCAAACATGCCATGATAGACCCCCAATAATTATTATAGGGTTATTGGATGATTAGTTTGAGTACCCCCCCATTGTATACATCATATTGCTTAGGATAGTCTGCGATTAGTAAGAATTTCAGAAGTCGAGGTATGGTGCCAGATGAACTTAGGGAGTTGAGATTTTAGTCTGATAAGGGAAATATGACTATCAACAGAAGTCGTGATGAGGAGTGGGGAGTTTGGCTAGTGTTAAGAGGCGCTCGGGGTCGACGAAACATCGTCTTCCCCGTAGGAGATAAAGTGTCAAATACTCTAGGGTTAGATCCAGCACAACAAGTAAGGGTTTGGAAAATTTGATAGCAACCGATAATAGTAAATGCCTTGCGAAAGGGAGCTTGAGCTTCATCTCATTGTAGTTCCTAGTGCCCTCGAGAGCCCTTCACGGGGAATAACTTGAGTAGTTCTACGCTAACCTAAATAGTAAGAATAATATACTACAAGAGCAACTAGTATAACTAGGGTTACACATTCACACACTCTGGTAGCTCGGGAGGTTGATTAGGTTGTTTTGATTGCCATCCGGACGGTTCGTTTGGAAGGTAGATGCACAGATAGATAGTTCGGGGAGCCAGTGACTAAAAAGTTTTGGATACAAAATAAGATGGTGGGTCCTCGGCATCGGACGGTCGTTCACATCGATGCTGATATGTTGACTTGGCGGTGTGGGACACTTATCCAAAGAAAGTCTGGTGGTTATGGCCAGCATTAGTGTGCGGATACTTTAAGTTGTGTTCTTCTAGAGGCGTACGAGAGGGCTAGGTTTGGTAGTGTGGATACCCGCCTAGGAGTGGGGGGCCTGATCCACTGTCTCCGTTTGCCACTACGGATGTTCCTGGGAGTGAAGCTAGCTACCCAAATAGGGGGAACTAAAGGTCTGTGCGCATAGAGTCGTGTGAGTGAGTTTTACTTACATGAATGGTGACATAACATACTTGCATACAACCGACACCCCAACGTATAAATTGTTATGAGACTTTTTATACGATGGGAGCTTTGCAGAAGATCCCTTAATTTATATGTTTGTATGAGCATTCATATAAGTTAAGGTTACTTATTTCTTACTTTATCTTTGAAAGAAACAGTGCCTAATCACCTAGAGGGGGGGGGGGGTGAATAGGTGACCTATATCTTTTTAACTTTAAAGGCAGAAATACAATACAATAATTGCAATTTAACAAGTATCACAGCACAGCAACCATACAAGCATACATTCATAGAGTGCACACAGGATTTATAGTGGTTCCCCAAGGTCTGCGTACATCCACTTTCCCCCTTCACCTATCTAGTAGTGTACTAGATTCGGCCTAACTTCTCAACTTCTCCTCAGATCCTCAGATCTTACAACTCAGAACCCTAAACAGGTTCCTACAACTCAGAGTGATCCCACTCCTACAACTCAGGCACCAAGCCCTACCACTCAGTCTTCAATAAGACCTACACTCAGGCATAACAGCCCTACCTCAGCCTTCAACAAGGCCTACACTCAGAGAAATGATTCTCCTACACTCAGGCTCACAGGCCCTCCCTCAGCCTTTATAGATTTAGGCTTACAACTCAGATCTATACAAGATCCTACAGAAATTAGAAAATACAAAGTATATGACCACAACTCTGATAGAGAGAGATGAGTTGACTGGCTTCTTGATGAGTTCTTGGAAGAACTTGGCAGAGATCAACCTCCCTTGGCTTTCTTCAAAGCTTCTTGAATTAGAACACAGTAGGGTTGTATCTCTATGCAGATGATCTTCAATCAACTGCTGACTTGAGATTCTGAATTCAATCTGAATCTTACTTATCAGCCTGGTTCAACAGCTGGACTTCTTAGAAAGAGCTCTCTCTCTCCAACTTCTTAGATCTTCTCTTGAAGGTCTTCTTCTTGTTGTGTTATTTTTCACTTTATTGATTCATTCCATTCTGTTGAAGGAATAAATCTTTATATAAGCTTTCTTCATGGTGACCGGCTATTCCGGTTTCTAACAATCTTCTGACATCTTTGATAGTAGCAGTTGACCGGTTGAAATGGCAACTGTCAAGTCATCCAGTCACTTCTTGAAATCTCTGTCACTGTCTGAAAGTGTCGAGACAGATAGTCTTTATGTGTCGACACAAATAGACCAAGTGTCGACAGAAGTAGACTAAGTGTCGACACTAGCCTTCATGGTGTCGACACAACTCCTTGTGTTGTTGCAACTGCTTCTCGACACTGCTTCTTCAGAATGTGTCGACACTGATCCTGTGTGTCGACACAAGTCTTCTTCTTTAATACTTAGTTGAATTTTGCTAAGTGTCGACATAACTCCTTTGTGTCGACACATCTTCTTGTGTTGAAACTTGCTAAGTGTCGACACATCTTCTTTATGTCGACACATGCCTTCTGTGTTGAAACTTTTGCTGAGTGTCGACACATCTCCTTTGTGTCGACACATTCTTCATGTGTTGAGACTTTGCTGAGTGTCGACACATCTCCTTTGTGTCGACACTTATACTTAAACTTTGTTGAAGTTTGCTGAGTGTCGACACAGCCTCCTAGTGTCGACACATGTACTTGAACTTTGTTGAAGTTTTGTTGAGTGTCGACACAGCCTTCTAGTGTCGACACTTTTGCTGTCGACAAAGTTTCTCTGAGTGTCGACACTGCTTCTAAGTGTCGACACTGATTATGTAGACAATTCTTCATTGTGTGTCGACACTGCCTGTATGTGTCGACACTTTCCTTCTGGTGTCGACTCTGCATTCCTAGTGTCGACACAATTACTCCAAGTGTCGACACAGCTTCTCTAGGTGTCGACACAAGCGTTCTTAAGTGTCGACACTTTTCTTCTAGGTGTCGACACATGGACTTAGAAACTTTTCCTGTAAATCTGCAGTTACTTAACCTGCACAAATAAACTCAAAGCACATCAAATACACCTTGATGTATATCATTGAGTAGGGTGAGGCTTCTTCAAATCAGGTACATATATTCCAATGTACCCAACAATCTCCCCCTATTTGGAGAAGTCATAACCCTTAGTCAATGATATACACCATACATAAAAAATTCTCAGTATGATGTAAAACAGTAATATATGACAGGGTAAGAACTTAAACATGTATAAACAGAACATGTATAAACAATTATCTCAGAACAATTAATGTAATAGATTGAACACATAACTTTGTTCTTACAAATTCCAACATTTTCATTAATCAAAAGTTTACATAGAGTTTAATACAAATGATTACAATTTGTAAACTTAAGAAAATGTTATCCTATGGCTGCTCTGGTTCCTTGATTACAATCCTCTTTCCACATTGAATCTTTGCTTGAACTGGAGCTTCATTGTCATCAGCAGTAGCAGGCTTCTTCCTTTTGAGATCTTTCTTTTTCAGCTCTTCGGCCTTTATCTTCAGCCTTTCAAAATAGTGATAAGGCTTGGGGAAATACATGCTAGGCTCCTGTGCATTAGGTGGTAGCTTTCCCAGTTTAGCCTTCCTTCTATATTGTACAATGGCCTCTTGCCTATTCTCATGTTTTCTCCACTCAAGGTCAGAATACCACTTGCCTCTATCCAGGACATTGTCCTTAGAAGCCTTCCAATCAGTCAAAATGATATTCCTGGATGTGGGGCTCCATTGTACAAAATCTGGCCTTAATTCAGCTTGCTCTCTGAATCTTTTCTTAGACAATTGAGCCTCTTGTTCCTTTAATAAAGCCTCTTGCTCTTTTAGTATTGCCTCTGGCACAGGCTGGACTACCTTCTCAAGGATGATATTCTTATTACGCTCAGGAGGACTATACATAGACTGTATCTCTTGATGTATCATGTCAAAATCTGCAGGAGGGTATATCACTTGAGCCACTTTAGCTTGCTCTCCTCCAAAGTATGCAGGATTTATTCCAGACTCTGCAACATTGTCATCATCACATAAGGGTGGATATCCAAGGGTGGCTCTGGTGGAAATTGAAATCCATTTGGCATGATCAGAGCCAGCTTTGACTAATATCCTCTCCCCCTTTATGACTTCTCTATTTATGTGATCTCTAAGATCATCCTTTTGGAATCTTATCTGTGCATTCAAATAGTTGACTCCATCTCTATAGAAAGGTTTTAACTTTTGTAGCCTGTCAGTAATAACCTTTTGAGAATCTGCAATAGCAGTGTGAACTGCAAGTATGCTTTCTTGGAGTTGCTTATCAAACTCAGCTTTGGCAGCAGCACTGTGTGCAGTCTGGGCAGTAGCTATATTCTTCATTTCAGTGACTATGGTATTATGAGAAGCAGTCAGATTATCATTCATTCTCAGTTGATTCTCCAGGACATAGCCTTGGTTGAGTGCCAGATCATCAAGCTGTTTCTTGAGATTCTCTTGATGTGTAGCCAGATAGACCACTGCATTTCCTCCCTTGTGGAAGCAGTCAGTCATTTCCTTTTTATTTTGATTCACTTCAAATCTGATAGATTTGATGTCTTGTGCAAGATCAAACTGAAGTGACTTATGGCCTTCATCCATATAGGTTTGTAAAGCCTTCCTTTGCTCATCCAGCTTGATTTGCAATACTACCATCAGAGAACTATAATCAGTAGTGATGGCAGGCTGTGGAGCAACTGTCTGTAGGGCTTTCTTATAGTTCTGGCTTCTTCTCTTGAAGACCTGGAACTTCCTCTTCTTGGCTCTAGCAGCCTCCTCATCCTCTGAAGCAGAAGTACTGACTATGTCTACTCTATCCTTAGAACTAGGATGCGAATCCTTATCAGTTCTTGGTAGCCCTTCAGCATCTCTTGGCTCCTCAGTCTCCTTGCTTGCAGTTTCCTCTACAATCTCCACATGCTCCCCCCCCTCAATATTGACCTTCTCCCCCTCAGCAGCAGCATTCTCTCTCTCAAAATCAATTTGTAGAAGATCAGGGAACAACTCTTCTATTGTAAATTCCTGTTGAGAATGGGCTGGAGAATCTCTGATCTCATCAACCACTTTATCAACAACAGATGTGTCCTCCATGACAACATCTTGTGGTCGAGGTTGTATCTGTGTTTGATGATGAACATCAGGTAATGAATCAATCAAAACTTCATCCTCAATAGTGAAATGTAATTGATTAATTTCAGTGATTACCTCTAGAATGGTGTGGGTAGCCCTTTCACTCTCTAGTGGAGTTGGCTCTTCCACAAGTAGAGGCTCCCCCTGGAGTGGATCCAGGTGAATTGGGCTAGCTGGTGGTAGCTCCACCTGCCTCTGTGCATCTTCTAGTCTAGCTGGATACTGTTCAGTATTTCTACCCTGTTCATCATCAGAACTAAACACCACTTGCTCTTCAGAGCTGCTAGAGGATTCTTGAGCCATAATGGCTGTCTTCTTCTTCTTCTTCTAAGGCGTGTCCTTTACTGGAGTTGGCATTTCTTTTGTCAATACTCTATACCACCTAGAGAAAATTCTCAAATCCATTCTCCTCATGTAGTTTATCTTGGAACCTGCAGCTTGTTTCATCACATCAGGAATACTTCCAGCTAGGTATAGACTCAGAATTCTACCCAGATTGGGCTTCTTCAGGCTCTCTTTTATCTTATCAAACAGAACGACTGACCAGTCAGTCTTAAGTTTGAAGATAATCTTTGTCATCAAACTGAACATATGAGCTGAAATTCTATCATGTCCTCCAGGCTTGCTCATGATGACCTTGCCAACTATTTCAAACAGAAACTTTCCTTGGATGTTCATCCCTTTTCTATTGAAAACTGATCCAATTTTCAGGTTTGAATCCAGTCCACACCATCTCAATGCCTCTCTAGTCTTAGAAGCAGATACATCTTCTTCCTCTTTTGTTCTTGGTAGTTGAAGTACCTTCCTTAGACTTTTCTGTGTGACTTTGACTTTGGTCCCATGAACTCTGGACTTAATCTTGAGTCCAGTATCATCAAGTGAAGCTGCACTCAAAAATTCAAGGACCTCCTTCTTCCAGATCTTGATTGGTTCTGATACAAGGTATTCCAATCCAGTCTCGGTAATTAGGGTTACCACACCTTTGATTTCGGGTTCCGCGTCATCAAAGGCGTGTCGCACGACCTCATATCCTTCATTAATGTTCTCTTCTAGCTTGGGCGCCATTAGGGTTTGAAGAAATTTTGAATTTAGAGAAGAGAGATGTCGACACAGAAGTTTGGTCTCGAGTCTAAGGTGAGCGTGTCGACAAACACTGGGGAAAACCTATTTATTCCTTTCTAGAATCGAAGGTGAAAAGGCACGTCAAAATACTTAAATTGTGTCGACACTGTTGAAAAGTGTCGACACTTACTGCTAATGTCTCGACAACTATGTGTCGACACAAGTATACTCGACAGAATATATGTGTCGACACTTATATATGTGTCGACATCACTCAGCTCGACACTTAGTCGAGACTCTACCAGACTAATTCTGTGAAAATCCTAAGTGTCGACACCACCCTGGATGTGTCGACACCTACACTGCATGTGTCGACACTAATTCTCTGAAGTGTCGACACAGACTTCCTAGATGTGTCGACACTATTTCTCTGAAATGTCGACACCACTACTATGTGTCGACACAGACAACTTTGTGTGTCGACACCATTTTACTTAGCCAATTTTGTAAACTATTCTAAGTTTATCATCCCTAATTCAATTTTAAATTTATTGAATTTGGTTTCATCTAAGGGCTTAGTATACATATCAGCTAACTGATTATCTGTATTAATATATTCTAAGGAAATGTCTCCTTTTTCTACATGTTCTCTTAGAAAATGATATTTTATTTCTATGTGCTTAGTCCTACTATGTGAGACAGGATTATTTGCAATAGAAATGACACTAGTAGAATCACAAAATAAAGGTGTCCTACTTACTTGAATACCATAATCTTCTAGCTGGTGTTGTATCCATAGAAGTTGAGCACAGCAACTTCCTACAGCCACATACTCTGACTCAGCTGTGGAGATAGCCACACTGGTTTGCTTCTTGCTACTCCATGATATCAGCCTTCCACTTAGAAATTGACAGGTTCCTGTGGTACTCTTCCTATCTTGCTTGCAGCCTGCAAAGTCTGCATCTGAATAACCTGTTAGTTCAAAATCTCCATTCCTAGGGTACCAAAGGCCTAGATAAGGAGTGCCCTTAAGATATCTCAAAATTCTTTTGACTGCTGTCAAATGAGATTCTTTATGGCAAGCTTGGTACCTAGCACAGACACATGTAGCATACATGATATCTAGTCTACTTGCAGTCAAATACAGTAGGGAGCCAACTATCCCGCTATACAAAGTTTCCTACAGGTTTCCCTGCATCATCTTTGCTTAGAGACATGCTTGTCCCCATAGGAGTTTTCATGGTAGTGGATGATTCCATACCATACTTCCTTATCAATTCTAGGGTGAACTTAGACTGACATATGGATAAACCATCCTCAGTCTGTCTAACTTGGAGACCCAAGAAGAACATAAGTTCCCCCATACTACGCATTTCAAATTGTCCTTGCATTAGTTTAGCAAACTTTCTGCAAACACTACTTTCTGTAGACCCAAATATTATGTCATCTACATATATTTGGACTAAGATAATCTTGCCTCTGGATTCCCTAAGGAATAGAGTCTTGTCTATTTTCCCCCTTGTGAATTTATTCTCAATAAGAAAACTAAACAGTGTTTCATACCAAGCCCTAGGGGCTTGTTTTAACCCATACAAAGCCTTCCTAAGTCTATATACATAATCAGGTTTAAGAGAATCTACAAAACCTGATGGCTGCTCTACATAGACTTCTTCCTTTGGGTTTCCATTCAGAAAAGCTGACTTAACATCCATTTGATATACCTTAAATCCTTGATATGTTGCATAGGCAAGGAACATCCTTATTGCTTCCAGTCTTGCTATTGGAGCAAAGGTTTGATCAAAATCAATACGTTCTTACTGCCTATATCCTTTTGCAAGTAGTCTAGCTTTATTCTTTATAATAATTCCATTCTCATCCAACTTGTTCCTAAAGATCCACTTAGTTCCAATAATGTTGTGGCCCTTTAGTTTAGGAACAAGCTCCCAGACCTTGCATCTTTCGAACTGCTTCAGCTCCTCTTGCATGGCCTCAATCCAATGAGGGTATATGATTGCTTCTTCAAATTTCTTTGGCTCTACCTGGGATAGAAAGCTGGAGTAGAGAACTGAACTTAGATTCCTGCTCCTTGTTTGTACCACTTGTCTGAGATCTCCAATATTTTTATTGGCTGGATGATCTTTTAAATGCCTATTTGCTGGAGGCAGCCTGTCTTCTGGTTGTACACCTTCAGCTTCTTCATTCAGCTGCTCCTCTTGGTCTTCTTCAGCAACAGGAGTATCTTGTACTCCCCCTGGACAGTAGCTACCATCCTCCACTTGCTGACTTGTAGAAGGACCTTCAGTTAAGGTAAGCTTGTCCATCTTCTCAGTTACACCTGTGGAGCTACAAACACTTCTAGGCAATTCATTGTTAATGAGTCTAGCTTCATCAAAAACTACATGAACAGACTGTTCTATAACTTAAGTAATCAAGTTGTAGACCCTATAAGCCTTACTGTTGTTGCTGTACCCAACAAAGATTCCCTCTTGACATTTGGCAGCAAACTTGGTTAGATAAGACTTACCATTGTTAAGGATATAACACTTGCAACCAAAGATCCTGAAATAGGATAGATTTGGTTTTCTGCCCTTCACAATCTCATAGGGGGTCTTCTTGTGGCTCTTGGTGATAGTAGCCCTATTGATCACATGGCATACAGTATTAACTGCCTCAGCCCAGAAATATTCTGGGAGAGATGTGTCACTCAACAGGGTTCTACCAGCCTCTATCAAGGTTCTATTTTTCCTTTCATCAATACCATTTTGCTGAGGTGTTATTGGTGAGGAAAATTCCTGAAAAATTCCAAACTCTTCACACAGTTTTGTCATACTTTCAGACTGAAATTCAGTACCATGGTCACTTCTAATTTTGACCACTGTACTGTTCAATTCATTCTGAATTTGTTTAACAAAACTATACAAGTTACTTGGTTTTTCAGATTTTTGCCTTAGGAAGAACACCTAGGAATACCTTGAGTAGTCATCAACTACCACAAATGTGTAGACCTTCCTACCTAGGATGTGAACTGGCATAGGACCAAAAAGATCCATATGCAAGAGGTATAAACATCTCACAGCATCTTTGTTCTCAAGGCTATGAAAGGTGGATTTGGTCTGCTTGCCCTTTTGACAAGCTGAGCATATCCCAACATTTATATACTTAACCTGAGGACCATTCCTCACTAACTCTTTGCTAAAGAGTTTGCCAATTGTCTTATAGTTAAGATGAGCCAGCTCCTTGTGTTATTTAACACAATGTGAGACTTTCTCATCAGCTACAAGACAAATAGGAGAAACAATGTTCTCACATATAATGTCTAGACAATAGACATTCCTCTTTCTATATCCTGTCAGAATGATCTTTTGATCATTTGACCTCTTGATATGACAACCATTTTTGACAAATGAGATGTCATATCCTAAATCACTCAGCTGACTTATGCTAATGAGGTTATGTTTCAAACCCTTTACATAAGCCACTTGAGTAATTGTAATTTGGTTACAAGAAATGTTACCAAAGCCTTTGATGATCCCTTTTTCTGAACCACCAAAGGTAACCTTAGGCCCATCTTTGATAGATGTATAATCCTTCAGCAACCCCCTAGTTCCAGTCATGTGCCTAGAACATCCACTGTCCAAGTACCATATAGGGGCATGACCACTTGAACTTACCTGCAAAATAGATTACTTAACCTTAGAACCCAAATAATTCTTGGGTCCTTGGTGCAGGTTAGTCTGACTTTTAACAAAACTACCTGTAGATCTTCTAGCAGGCAGTTTGCTACTCTCCTTAACACTTGAATTGTGCCAACAGTCTATGGCAAAGTGGCCTATCTTGCCACAACACCAGCACTCAAACCTGTTGTACCTTTGTTTAGGTACAACCCTGACTGTAGTATCTACAACAGACTTTTTGTTAAGTGCTGGGGCTTTGCCCTTAGACTTGGACCTAACTGTCCTGGCAGGTTTTGTAAACCCCAATGCAGTCTTACCCTTTTGAGAAATAAACTCATCTATCAATGGTAAAACTGATTTTGGTTTAGAAAAACTTGCAACAATCTCTCTCTCCTTCTGAAGCCTAGCCTCCAGATTTTTAATTTGATCATTCTTAAATGTGATTGTGCCCAATTGAATGACAGTAATGTTTTTCAACTTGACAATCTTATTCAGTTTTTGATCTAACACTTTATCTGAATCAGCAGCTGCCAACATAGGATTAGCAATTTCCTTAGTCAGTGTTTTGACCAAATTTTTGCTGTTCTTAAGTGCATGCAATACATCTCTATATTCATCCATCAACTGATGAATATCACCCTCAGATTCAGACCCACCCACATCACTTGATGCAGATGTATCTGATTCTGAATCAGTACTATAATCTGAAAGACATTGTACCTTACTTGGTCCAGGCTGATCCTGGATCTTGTCTCCTTTTGTTAAGGCCATCAGTCCATTGCACTGATTGTCCTCATGCTCATAAATTGAGTTCATTAGCTGCAAGAACTCATCTTCTTCCTCTTCAGCAAACAAGCCAATATAGGCTTCAACTTCTGAATCTGTTTCTGATGATGATTGATCAGTCAGAATTTTATCTTTCTTAGCAACAAAAGACTTTTCCTTTTTGCCCTTAACCTGATTCTTCTTCTTATCTGTAGTAGACTCCTTCCTCTTTTCAGGACAGTTAGCCACTACATGTCTAGGCCTATTACAATAATAGCACACAATCTTTGAGGATGTAACTTTACTTGGCTTGGACCTTCTTCTGTCATTCCTTGATGACTTCCTTCTCTGATAGTAGTCATCTTTAGACTGTGAAGTGGATGGCTTAGACCTCCACTACTTATTCTTCAGAAACTTTTGAAACTGTCTTGTAAAGGCAGCAAAATCCTCATCACTTTCACTACTGTCTGAGTTCTGGTTCTCTGAATTTTCTTAAGCAGCCTCAGCAACTGTTTGTGGTGGAGATGGAGACTTGCTTCTGTACTTCCTAGTGACTTCAGTTTTGAAGGCCACAGATCTTTCCTTGTGCTCCACTTTAGTAGTCCTCTCTTCCTACTTTCTAACCATTAACTGCATTTCATAAGATAACAGTTTTCCAAATAAGGTTGGAGGAGGTATATCAGCTAATCTGGCCATTTCCCTAATGGCACAAATCTTGGTATCCCAGTCCTTAGTCAGGGATCTTAAAAACTTGTCATTCAGCTCATAGTTGCTGAATTCTCTCCCATAGGACATCAGCTCATTAACAATCCTATAGAATTTCTTGTAGCATTTAGTAATGCTATCAGACTTTCTTTGTTTGAAGCTTTCATACTCCTGATTTAACAAGGACTTCCTGTCTTGTCTAACTTCTTCAGACCCTTCCATATAGACTATCAAAGTATCCCACATTTCCTTTGAAGTCTTGCAATGAATCAAATTCTGGAAGGTAGAGTCATCTATGGCACTTACTATGATGTTCTGAGCCCTCTTATCCATAGTAGCCAAGATTATTTCATCCTTGGTCATTTCTGAACAATCCTTAGGAGTTTTCTGATTTGCATCTAGAATGGAGATCTTCATTGGCACATATGACCCTTCTTTGACTGTGATGTATATTCTTGGGTCAGATGCTTCCATAAAGAGTCTAACCCTCTCTTTCCATATGCCAAAAATTTCTTTTCTGCAGATTGGAAATTTCATGGATCGTAGCTCTTTGCGATTCTCAATTGAACCCATTTTCTTGATTCTTGATTATTCTGATTCTGCCTACAGGATCTTTACTCAGACTGTTATGTCCTTTTTGAGGAACCTCGCTTTGATACCACTTGAAAGAAACAGTGCCTAATCACCTAGAGGGGGGTGAATAGGTGACCTATATCTTTTTAACTTTAAAGGCAGAAATACAGTACAGTAATTGCAATTTAACAAGTATCAAGGCACAGCAATCATACAAGCATACATTAACAGAGTGCACACAGGATTTATAGTGGTTCCCCAAGTTCTGGGTACATCCACTTTCCCCCTCCGCCTATCTAGTAGTGTACTAGATTTGGCCTAACTTCTCCACTTCTACTCAGATCCTCAGATCTTACAACTCAGAACCCCAAACAGGTTCCTACAACTCAGAGTGATCCCACTCCTACAACTCAGGCACCAAGCCCTACCTCTCAGTCTTTAATAAGACCTACACTCAGGCACAAAAGCCCTACCTCAGCCTTCAACAAGGCGTACACTCAGAGAAATGACTCTCCTATACTCAGGCTCACAGGCCCTCCCTCATCCTTTATAGTTTACACTTACACCTCAGATCTATACAAGATCCTACAGAAATTAGAAAATACAAAGTATATGACCACAACTCTGATAGAGAGAGATGAGTTGACTGGCTTCTTGATGAGTTCTTGGAAGAACTTGGCAGAGATCAACCTCCCTTGGCTTTCTTCAAAGCTTCTTGAATTAGAACACAGTAGGGTTGTATCTCTATGCAGATGATCTTCAATCAACTGCTGACTTGAGATTCTGAATTCAATCTGAATCTTACTTATCAGCCTGGTTCAATAGATGGACTTGTTAGAATGAGCTCTCTCTCCAACTTCTTAGAACTTCTCTTGAAGGTCTTCTTCTTGTTGTGTTGTTTTTCACTTCATTGATTCATTCCCTTCTGTTGAAGGAATAAGTCTTTATATAAGCTTTCTTCATGGTGACCGGCTGATCCGGTTTCTAACAATCTTCTGACAGCTCTGACAGTAGCAGTTGACCGGTTGAAATGGCAGCTATCAAGTCATCTAGTCACTTCTTGAAATCTCTGTCACTGTCTGAAAGTGTCGAGACAGATAGTCTTTATGTGTCGACACAAATAGACCAAGTGTCGACACAAGTAGACTAAGTGTCGACACTAGCCTTCATGGTGTCTACACAACTCCTTGTGTTGTTGCAACTGCTTCTCGACACTGCTTCTTCAGAATGTGTCGACACTGATCCTTTGTGTCGACACAAGTCTTCTTATTTAATACTTAGTTGAATTCTGCTAAGTGTCGACACAACTCCTTTGTGTCGACACATCTTCTTGTGTTGAAACTTGCTAAGTGTCGACACATCTTCTTTGTGTCGACACATGCCTTCTGTGTTGAAACTTTTGCTGAGTGTCGACACATCTCCTTTGTGTCGACACATTCTTCATGTGTTGAGACTTTGCTGAGTGTCGACACATCTCCTTTGTGTCGACACTTGTACTTAAACATTGTTGAAGTTTGCTGAGTGTCGACACAGCCTCCTAGTGTCGACACATGTACTTGAACTTTGTTGAAGTTTTGCTGAGTGTCGACACAGCCTTCTAGTGTCGACACTTTTGCTGTCGACAAAGTTTCTCTGAGTGTCGACACTGCTTCTAAGTGTCGACAATGATTATGTAGACAATTCTTCATTGTGTGGCGACACTGCCTGTATGTGTCGACACTTTCCTTCTGTTGTCGACTCTGCCTTCCTGGTGTCGACACAATTATTCCAAGTGTCGACACAGCTTCTTTAGGTGTCGACACAAGCCTTCTTAAGTGTCGACACTTTTCTTCTAGGTGTCGACACATGGACTTAGAAACTTTTCATGCAAACCTGCAGTTACTTAATCTGCACAAATAAACTCAAAGCACATCAAATACACCTTGATGTATATCATTGAGTTGGGTGAGGCTTCTTCAAATCAGGTACATATATTCCAATGTACCCAACAATCTTTCTAATGCTGCTTACTCCACTTGCTTACCTTCCTGCATACTATTATAGAACTACTAGCCTGTACATTTCTTACTTAGTCGTTTATACAATATAAATAACTGCTAGACTAGTTTCACTATCACCTGCCACTTTGTACTCTCCACCTTTGTAGCTTCCCTTTCCTCCTCCCTGCTCGGTGCCTAGGAGACATGGGGAGGGGGGAGGGGTAGAGGATGATAGGGCTTAGTCTTTATGACTAATGATTTTCAGACAACAACATTATAGGGGCTCCAGATGGGAGACAGGGACCAGCAGCTTAGGGACCAGGACCAACAGAGTACGGTGCGCATGGAGGTGGGCCAGTCTAGTACCGGAGCACAAGTGACCAGCTCCGTGAGTGATTAGTATTTTGTATAGCTTCCGCGAGAGATTGTAGTGAGGATCTAATGTACCGGGCTTAAGCCCGTTTATATTTCCAGTTTTGTTACTTTCCAGTACTCTCTATTATATATGCACTCGATGTGATTTCATTTACATATATTACATGTGATGGTGGACTTAGTTTTATCGAAACTATATTATGTTTCTTTCTCTTTGGTGATCGGAAAGGCCGGTAGAATCGGCGTTTTGTAGTGGCGGCTTTCCCGAGTGTCGGGGCCACCACAAAATGACGATTCTGGGCATAAGACCCCGGGGTTTTAAAAGAAAAAAGGGGTCTTACAAGTGGTATCAGAGCAAACCTCGATCGAAAGATAAGTAGTCCACAAAACCTTAGGCCACCCTCATGCGAGCTTAGTTTGCGGACAAACTAGCAGCAGAAGCAGTGGTGTGCCCATAAGGGAAATCACATGTAGAAGTCCATTTTTTCTCCTCCTTTTTTTCCATTGGTACGCTATCTAACTGTTGGAATTTTCCTTGTAGCCTGCGACGAACCCTACTCCACAGTAGGGGACACATCAGTCTCCAAATATAGTTCCACCTCCGCCGGCTCCAGTTCTGTTTCAGCAGATAGAGATGGGGCAAACTTTGACGACCATCCTGGAGGCCTTCAGAGCTCAGCAGGACCCGGCTCCACAGCCAAATACCGGGGCCAACTAGATGAGTGCCTTCCGGGCACTTTCCCCTCCATCCTACTAGGGGATGGAGTCGGCAGTTCGCACAGAGTAATGGTTGGATACCTTCTATGAGATTCTTGCGGGGATATGATGCCCCACCGAGGAGGAAGTTGCTCTGGCAGTCTCCTACTTGGAGTCGCACGGGAAGAGGTGGTGGAAGTCACAACTGGACACCACCTTTACGGATATGGATTGCGCAGATATCTCTTGGGGAGAGTTCAGAGCGGCACATCTAGGAAATTTTGTACCTCAGTCGGCGAGGGATGAGCGGAGGATAGGTTCCTACGGTTGAAGCAGGGCAACATGACAGTGCTGGAGTATTACCAGGAGTTTACTCACCTAGCCTGTTATACAGACTCTTATCAATTGGACGACGCTGGCTATGCCAGGAGGTTCTATAAGGGGCTGCATGACGACATGAGACAGTCCCTCCTCTTCATCTCCGAGGGAAGCATGGCCAGGATTCTGGAAATGGTTAAGAAAAGGGAGGCAGATCAGCTTACGGTCAAGAGCCAAAAGACGCTGGTTGACGATGCAGTGATTGGAGGACATAGAGACTGTCCTCGAGGCCAGGTCATCGGGGTAAAGAAGGAATGGGGATCAACCCAGTTAGGAGATTGGACCAGAGTAGAAGAATCAGGGGGTATTGCCCCCCCAGCCCTTACAGATGCTGAAGATACCGAGGATAGCAGAGCAGGCGTCATTGTGCTTCCATTGCAATCAGCCGGGGCATTTCAAGAGAAATTGTCCCATGAGCCTAGCACCCCCACCATCACTTCAGGGTGCCCCACCTCCTCGACAGTTTGGGGGCCGAGGGCACGACCGAGGACGGGGATATCAGGGCAGAGGACACAGGATAGAGAGGGAGCAGGTGTACACACTAGACTTGGCATAACCCCGGAAACCGGAGCAGGTTATAGAAGGTATGCTAGTACATTCAATCTCCTTCTTTCCTAAGAACAAGTTCTCATAGACACAAACTAGTTAGAAATTAAGAAAAGAAAAACTACAACTAGAACACTAAGACACTTAATTACCTCAGGTGTAGTTTTCATCAACGGCAAGCCCGCTCACACACTCTTCGACACTGGGGCTTCACACTCGTTTGCGTCAGAGGATTTCGTGAAAGGACTGGCAGGCATGGAGAAATTCACAGGAAGGATGATGAGGGTGCATCTACCAGATGGATCAGAGATCATGACCTCTTCTCATTGCAAAATGGAGGCGGAGATTGGCGGGAACACGTTTGAGGCACCAGCGATGATCCTCAGGATGCTAGACTATGATCTCATACTAGGCATGACATGGTTACACTAGAACCATGCCCAGATTTACTGCTTGGCGAAGAGGATCACAGTGAGGCACGAGGACTCCTCTATTGTTATCGAAGGTATTACACCAGTCCCCACATATTATTATCGTCAGTGTAGGCCATCAAGGCCCACCTACAGGGAGATGGAGTTTATTAGGTGCTCTTCGAGATGGCCGTGGCCAAGGATTCTACATCAGATATTCTAATGGTGCGGGACTTTGCCGATGAATTTCTGGAGAAGCTACCAGGGCTACCCCCGCACCGAGAGAAGGACTTTCAGATTCAGCTCATGTCGGAGGCTAAGCTGGTATCTAGGGCCCCATATCGGATGGCCTCGAAGGAGTTGGTGGAATTTCGAAACCAGCTTCAAGAGTTAGTGGAAGCCGGGTTCGTCCAGCCCAGCTCTTCACCGTGGGGAGCTCCGGTGCTATTCGTCAAAAAGGACGGGACACTTCGACTATATATCGATTACCGGGCCCTGAACAGGCTGACGGTCCGGAATACGTATCCTTTGCTAAAGATAGACGAGCTATTTGATCAGCTGGATGGAGCTCATTGGTTCTCGAAGCTGGACCTGAGATTGAGGTACTATTAGCTACGCATTCAGGAGGAGGACATCCCGAAGATGGCCTTCAGTAGCAGATATGGATTGTACGAGTTTACCGTGATGACCTTCGGGCTCACGAATGCACCCTCTGCGTTCATAGACTTGATGAACCGGGTGTTCGAAGAGTATCTGGATGTCTTCATCATTATATTCATTAACGACATCTTTATTTATTCGAGGACTGAAGAGGAGCACTCGAGGCATCGGGCTTTGACGTTAGAGAAGCTACGAGAGCATAAGATGTACGCTATGTTCAGCAAGTGCCAATTCTGGCTAAAGGACGTGGCCTATTTGGGCCATCTCATTAGTGGAGCGGGTTTGGCAGTTAATTCGGCAAAGTTCCAGGCAGTACGGGATTGGCCACCGCAGAAAACGGCCACGGATGTTCGGAGTTTCTTAGGACTTGCCGGTTATTACCAGAAGTTCGTAGAGGGGTTCTCTTAGATTGACCTCCCTCTTACATCTCTGACGAAGGAGTCTCCTTTTATTTGGATGCCATAATACGAGTCTGCCTTTCTGGAGCTGAAGGATAGACTTACCTCATCCCCCATTCTTGCCCTTCCATCAGGGATGAAAGGATTCCAGGTGTACACAAATGCTTCTTATCAGGGGATGGGTGCCGTTCTGATGCAGAACGAGCACGTGATAGCCTATGCCTCCCGTCAGCTGAAGAAACATGAGCAGAATTACCCGGTGCACGACTTGGAGATGGGGGCAGTAATATTTGCTCTAAAGATCTGGCGACACTACCTCTACGGGGTCTACTACGATATATTCTCAGACCATAAGAACTTGAAGTATGTAGACACACAGGAGCTAAACATCAGGTAGAGACGTTGGGTGGAGTTTCTATCAGACTACCAGTACACCATGCATTTCCATCACGGGAAATAAAACGTGGTGGCAGAGGCTCTGAGCCGGAGAGCGAGTACATCGGGAGTAGGCCCGCAACAGATGGCTTTGGAGTTGGTTGAGTCGTTTAAGAAGATGCAGATATCACTAGTGTATGAGGATGATCCAGAGTTATATACGGAATACCTGACATCAATGACTGCCACTGATGATATTCAGGACCGCATCAAAGACGGGTAGAGGCTGGATGCGAGGGTTGAGCTGATATTCAGAGCCTTGGAGGAAGGCACAGCAGGGGATTACTACTTGAGGGATGGGCTCTTATGTTTCAGAGGCAGAGTCTACATACTGGTAGGAGGAGCATACATGGGAGCCACAGGACTTGATGCAGCTAAAGTACCTGGAGCTCTTCGAATCAGGTATACCTTAAACCTTAGGGATGTTACAAGTTTTATTTATTTCAGTAGAAACTCCTATAGGCTCAACCTTAATTTCGGGAACGAAATTTTTTTATATATATTGGGATTTGTGACATCCCTTAAATAACTAGACCCCTAGGATTTTATTTTGTCATGACTAGGTCATGACAAAACCTTCAAAAACTCAAAGGACAAAGTGAACAAGGCCAAGGTGAAAATCACCTAGGTCTTCTTATAGTTCATCTTCAACATTTAGACCTAAGGTCTGACTTTAGGGCTACACCTTGATCCCATCACCCTACCACAACAACCATAACACCTGGGGTAGTCTATAGGGCCACTAAGGACCCACTGTGGGCAGTCAAGGGGTTAATTTGACCTAAGTCAACCCTAACCCTAAATGGGTCAAACTAGCCTACTTAGGGTCAGTTGACGTTCCCATAGCCAAGTGGACCCCACTCAGGCCATCCTAACCCTAAGGTGAGGTTAATGGGCCACCAAGGACCCATTGGGGTCAACCAAAGAGTTTAGTTTGACTAAAGTCAACCCTAGCCTTAATTTGGTAAAAGTACCCTTCCTAAGGGTAGATGACCTCCAAAGTGCCAAGTCAAACCTACCCATCCCTACCTAGACCATACGGGAGCCCAATAGGTCACCAAGGACCCAATGATGGTAACACAAAGGGTCAATTTGACCTAGCTCAATACTAGTCAAGGTTAGGTCAAACCAAGCTCAAATGGGCTAACCTAAGCTCAAGCCCTCTTTCCACTTGGTCTAACCTTGCTTCCATGAAAATTATGAGTTAGTGGGCTGCCAATAGGCTGGAGTGGTCAGCATGGTCAACCTAGATGACTAAGAGAGAGAAAACCTCAACCTCACTTTAATGGAGGAGAGATAAAAGGGTCAAAGGGTGTCATTCATGGCCAAGGAGGCCAAGGGCCATTCCTCATTGGCTGATCCAACTCCCCACTCACTTTAGGAAGACCAGGGTGCCATTTTGGAGGTTGTTCATGGCCGGAACAGTGCCACCACACTATGGCCGAAATATGCCTTCAATGGCCATTAATGGCCATTGAAGCATTGGCCATTCCCTCCACCTCTAAATGGCTGGGTTCAACTCCTCTGGGGAAGAGGAGGAATTTCCAGCCGTCTCCCGGCTGGATTGAGCCAAGTTCACCCCCCACACCATGGCCGAGAGCCACCTTAAGAGGCCATTAATGGCCACCACTAGCTAGACCCCTCCCCTCCCTCTTTTTATTATCTTAAAAGCTTCCCTGGGCTCTAGGCTTCCGATTCCACATCTTGGCCGAAGGAGACAATCAACTTCATTGTACTGTTGCAGAGCGCCGACGGCACCACCTCCACCACCTCCACCAATGGCTTCCCGACGTTCAACGCATCTCTAGACTGCAAGCAAGGTCCTCCCCTCCTCCTCTCTCTATGGGTATATCGTAGCAGTCATTGGGATTAAGATTCTGGCTCAATTGAGCCCGATCGGGAAGGGATTTTTCCTGGTTTTTCCGCATAAATGGAACATCGGGATCATTGGAATAGGCCTCTCCGGTGGATGTGCCGCCGCCTGGCAATAGCCACCACCTCAACGGAGGTGGTGGTGGCGGTGGCCGGCCAAGGAGGTGGCCAGAAGGCCGGCAACAGTGTGTGGAAGTTGCTCTAGGAAGGAGCAATCGGGGCCATCGGCTCGATGAAGAAGACGAATCCTGCGCCGTTGGATCGTGCGTCAAGATCCGTGCTGATCATCATTTAAATTAATATAAATTGGTTATTTAGTGTATTTCTGTCACACCAAATGCAGTACCTTGAAATAAATATTAAAAATACCTAGAGCCTCTGTATGAGAAAATATCCAACATAAAAGTTATAGCCCTAGGGGTTAACTATAATTGAAAATTGACTTAACCAAATTTGGTCAAGTGGTTTGACCACAGAACCAACATTGGTGCAACCTATACATAGGGGCGGCCAAACACAAAAATTAATCCCCACCCTTAACCACTCCCCCAAATGCCTTGAAATTTACAGAATTGAATTTTCATAATCTTCCCCTAATACTGTCCGAATATCAGAATTTTTGGACATTAATTTTCGATAGTTTTGTGAAAAATTTAATAATCTTAAGGTAAATTAATTAGGTACCCTAGTGACTGCCAAACCCTCCCAAATCTTGGTGAGTGGTCCTTGAGGTCTTCAGGGGGCTGTGTATAAATTTTCATCTCAGTTGGAGTTGATTTCTTTGGGAAATGAACAAACCCTAGTCTAGCCCTAATGAGGGGTATTTAAGTCAAAAGTGCACTTTGAGTGGCCAAATCACCTCAGCAGAAGTTGAATTGGGGCCACTGACTTGGCATTACTTTTAACACCCACCCATGGAAGATGGGGTGGATTGGAAGAGATTTGCCCTAGGACCTAAGACCAAACCCTAAGGATGGGCTTTTGTGTCTTGTGAAGGGCATGAGGTAAAAAGACCCTGTATGGACTTGAAATTTGGTAGGGAGGGTACCAGGATAGCTAAAGCCCTCTGGTAAAAATCTTAGGAGATTTGGATATGGGTAGGCCCCACAAAACCCTAAACATAGTTTAGGGCACAAAATTTATAGTAGTAGAATAGGTTAATATAACTTATTGAATAGTGATGAAACTTGGGTATTGTAGTCTTAGGGTTAGTATGAACCTCTGGAAATTTAATTGGAAATTTTGGATCAACAATCTTGGTACTTCCTTTGTAATGCATGAGTTAGCCCAATTTAATCATTTTGGTATTGTGAACTCACTGTTCATTGGATAGTCATAAAAATTAGGCAGAAGATGTTTTAGACCATTATGCCCATGTATGAAATTTATTAGAATTTTTGAATACAGATTTACAGTACCTACTTCACAAGCTCATTAATTTGGAAACTTGTTCAATATTTTATTTAGAGCTCATCATATGTTGAGAAATTGTGAAACTTGATCAGTAATGATTCTAGGTTAATATGCTCTCGTGGAGATTTTTGTTATAATTTTTAAGTGAATAATTTATGTACTTAATACATAAAATTACCAATATAAACATTTGATCAAAATTAGTTTTAGAGCTCTTTATTAATTTATAAATTATGAAACTTATCCTGGAGTATTTATATGTCCTTACAATCATCCTTGAATTTTCTCAGAATTTTTAGATTTATTTTTGCTGTACTTGTCTCTTAAAATGATTTATTTTAGGTTATATTTAAAATTAGGGCTGGAGGTCTACACTTTGCAAAGAAAATTGGAGGATCTTGGATTCTAGGTTGAATAATAATCTTGTAATTATCATAAATTTTAAGGAACATTTGCATATTTAAAATTGACACTTCATGTTCAAACTTGAGTTTTTGGATTACTACAGAAATTAATTAAATTAATAGATAAATTAGGAAAATTATGAATTTCTAGATTCAGGCCAAACATGTCATGATAGACCCCTAATAATTATTATAGGGTTATTGGATGATTATTTTGAGTACCCCCATTGTACACATAATATTGCTTAGGATGGTCTACGATTAGTAAGAACTGCAGAAGTCGAGGTATGGTGCCAGATGAACTTAGGGAGTTAAGATTTTAGTATGATAAGGGAAATGAGAGTATCAATGGAACTCGTGATGAGGAGTGAGGAGTTTGGCTAGTGTTAAGAGGTGCTCGGGGTCGACGAAACATCGTCTTCCCCGTAGGAGAGAAAGTGTCAAATACTCTAGGGTTAGATCCCGTACAACAAGTGTTTGAGAAATTTGATAGCAACCAATAATAGTAAGTGCCTTGCGAAAGAGAGCTTGGGCTTCATCCCATCATAGTTCCTAGTGCCCTTGAGAGGCCTTCACGGGGAACACCTTGTGCAGTCCTGTGCTAACCTAAACAGTAGGAATAATATACTATAAGAGCAACTAGTATAACTAGGGTTACACATTCACACACCCCGGTAGCTCGGGAGGTTGATTTGGTTGTTCTGATTACCATCCGGACTGTTCGTTCGGAAGGTAGATGCAGGGACGGATAGTCCATGGAGCCAGTGGCTCAAAAGGTTTTGGATAGAAAATAAGGTGGTGGGTCTTCGGTATCAGACGGTCGTTCACACCTACTTCGATAAGTTGACTCGGCGGTGTGGGACACTTAGCCAAAGAAAGTTTGGTGGTTATGGCCAGCATTAGTACGCGGATACTCTAGGCTGTGTTCTTCTAGAGGCGTACGAGTGGGCTAGGCCTGGTAGTGTGGATAACCGCCTAGGAGTGGGGGACCCGACCCACGTCTCAGTTTGCCACTACGGAGGTTCCTGGGAGTGAAGCTAGCTACCCAAATAGGGGGAACTAAATATCTGTGCGCATAGAGTCATGTGCGTGAGTTTAACTTGCATGAATCATGACATAACATACTTGCATACAACCGACACCCCAACGTATAAACTTGTATGTGACTTTTTATACGATGAGAGCTTTGCAGAAGAACCCTTAACTTATATGTTTGTATGGATATTCATATAAGTTAAGGTTACTTATTTCTTACTTTATCTTTCTAATGCTGCTTACTCCACGTGCTTACCTTCCTGCATACTATTATAGAACTGCTAGCTTGTACCTTTCTTACTTAGTCGTTCATACAATATAAATAACTGCTAGACTAGTTCCACTATCACCTGCCACTTTGTACTCTCCACCTTTGTCGCTTCCCTTTCCTCCTCCCCGCTCGGTGTCTAGGAGCCACGGGGGGAGGGCTAGGGGATGATAGAGCTTAGTCTTTATGACTAATGGTTTTCAGACCACAACATTACAGGGGCTCCAGATGGGAGACAAGGACCAGCAGCTCTGGGACCTGCACCAGTGGAGTACGGTGTACATAGAGGTGGGCCAGTCTAGTACCAGAGCACCTGTGACCAGCTCCGTGAGTGATTAATATTTATTATAGCTTCCGCGAGAGATTGTCGTGAGGATCTGATGTACCAGGTTTAAGCCCATTTATATTTCCAGTTTTATTAAATTTCAGTACTCCCTATTATATATGGACTCGATGTGATTTCATTTACATATCTTACATGTGATGGTGGACTTAGTTTTATCAAAACTATGTTATGTTTTTTTCTCTTTGGTGGTCGAAAAGGCTGGCAGAATCGGCGTTTTGTAGTGGCGACTTTCCCGAGTGTTGGGGCCACCGCAAAACAGCGGTTCTGGGCATAAGACCCCGAGGTTTTTAAAAGAAAAAAATGGGATCTTACACCGCACAAGCTTAGTTTGAGGACAAACTAGCAGTGGAAGCAATGGTGTGCCCATAAGGGAAATCACATGCAGTAGTCACCTTTTTAGCTAATTTATGGGTATACTACCTAAAAATTGTCTTTTCCTTGTGTAGCCTACGATGAACCCTACCCCTCAGCAAGGTGTACCTCAGGCTTAGAATGTTGCTCCACGTCTGTCGGCTCCTACTCCGTTTCAGCAGATGGAATGCGACAGTCATTGACGTCCATCTTGGAGGCATTTAAGACTTAGCAGGATCCTTTTGTGTGGACTCCACAGTGCGAGGCTGCCTTCTAGGAGCTGAACGGTTGGCTTACCTCAGCCCCTATCCTTACCCTTCCACATGGGAAGGAATGGTTTTATGTATATATAGATGAGTCATATCAGGTGATGGGTGACGTTCTGATGCAGAACGAGCACGTGATAGCTTATGCCTCCCGCCAGTTGAAGAAACACGAGCAGAACTACCTGCTACATGACTTGGGGATGGGAGCGGTTAACTTCAATCTAAAGATCTGGCGGCACTACCTCTACGGTGTCCACTGCGACATTTTCTCGGACCAATAGAATTTGAAGTATGTAGATACATCGGAGATGAACATCTGACCGAGATGATGGATGGAGTTCCTTTTAGATTATCAAGACAACATGCATTAGCATCTCGGGAATGAAAATATAGTGGCAAATGCATTGAGCCGGAGAGCCACCATATCAGGAGAGGAGCCTCATCTAATGGCCATGGAGTTGATACAGATGTTGGAGGACATGTAGATATCTCTGGTATCCGAGGATGATCCAGAGATTTATGAGGAGTACCTAGCTTTGATGAGTGCCACCAACGACATACGAGATCGCATCAGAGATTGACAGAGGCTGGATGCAATGATGGAGCCGATATTCAGGGCCTTGGCGGAAGGTACAGCTGATGAGTCCATTTTATATACCTTTTTTCGGACTCATCTGGGCTTGTTTTCTCATTGATGTACTTCACTTTAGAGCTTTATTTGTTCATATTTGTTATTATGTCCTTTTTATGAGTAAGTGCACATTTACCCCCGTGGTTATGTATTTTGTTACTTTTAATGTTTGTACTCCTTTTTGTGATTGCCTGGAATGTCAGCACAGATCAGTGAATTATTTTTCCTATCGGTACAGGGGTCGTGTGGTGTTCCGGGATGGTTGTGAAACAGGAATACTGCGCACGATCATGGGATCTAATGCGCACGACCACTGGCTGTGCGCCCTTGATCGTGCGCACTACTCTTCATTTTCCAAAATCTGCCTGGGGTAATCGCACGACCACTGGACCTAGTGCGCACGACCTACTGATCGTGTGCATTGATTCCTCTTTTCTGGAGTCCTGTCTGGGGTAATCGCACGACCATTGAACTTAATGCGCAAGAACACTGGTCAGGCGCCACTACTCGTGCGCGTTATCCCAGTTCTTATTCTTAATCTTCCATGCCAGTGCGCACGATCACTGGACATAGTGCGCACGACCACTGGTCATGCGCCCGTGATCGTGCACATTGCTCATTTCTGCTTTGTATAAATATTGCAGGTCTCGCCCTAATTCAGAAGAGCTGACATCGCTCGACATTTCTCCGCCGTTTTTGTCTCCGAGGAGGGATTCTTCCATCCTCCTTCATCTTCCACCATAGGGAGGTGCTCCGGGCAACCTTTCACCGCCAAATCCAAGCCAGAGCTTCCTCTCGGCCTCCTCCTTCATCTTTGAGCTTCAAGAAGAGCTTGACCTAGCTTTCTCCATCAAGCTACGAGAAGTTTTGCCATCCTCCACCGGATCGTGACACGAAGAAGACGGGCCATTGGGAGGCGGTGACAGCCCTTCTATACCCCGGACGCAGTTGAGGACTGAGCTTGGACGCGGATTGACAACCCGACAATTCCAACCGTGAATCCTCAGCAAGACTTTGGATTCGATCGATTTTGCACACTTTTCTTCTCTTGTTGTTGATGGTTTAGTTGAACTCTTTGTATTTGATGAAGTTATGCTTAGTGTAAAATACGTTTATGTGTAATCATGTCTATGTGATTGTATGTTTTCGTTATTTACTTGAGGTGCGCCTATTTGTCCATCCACCATCCATCCGTCCTTGCCTCACTAGCAATTGCTAGTGGCGTGCGCAGCGAAGAGGTGCTTTCGACCCTCATTCCACCATTCTCATCACCTCATCCGCAAGCCTACTCGCCCATCCGCCTAGTGATTCGGTGCATAACGGCCCGACTAGTCTTCCATCCCTCCTAGAGAAGCATCGCATAGCGACATTGCATATGAGTAGTTGTTAGATTTTTACTTTATTTTTTTCGCAACAATCAAAAACCCCCTTAGTTAACTCTGACCAAAGAACTTCAATCTCAAGTCCTCCTCGAAATTAACTCCACCTTACTATGTTCCTTGAGAGATCGATACTTGGGAAAACTCGCCCATTTTATATTACTTGTGCGACCGGTTCACTGCCGTGATCTTTAGCATCAACAGCTGGGGACTACTCGCTAAGGTATGGGCTTCTATGCTTTAGAGGCAGAGTTTATATACCGGCAATAGGCCAGATACGGGAGGTTATTAAGGCAGAGGCACACGACCGCCGGTACTCAGTGCACCCAGGGATTACGAAGATGACAGCTGACCAGAAAAGGACTATGTATTAGTCGGGCATGAAGAAGGATATCACTTATTTTGTGACACACTGCGAGCCTTGTCATCTCATAAATGCAGAGTATAAGAGTCTGGCCGGATTATTGCAGCCACTACCGCCGCCAGAGTGGAAGTTTGATGACATAGCCATGGATTTCATTCATGGTCTCCCTCGATCACATATGGGAAAAACTTCGATATGGGAGATCGTCGACAGGTTAACGAGGTGGCCAGATTTATTCTGATCAGGAAGGACGCTCCAGTTGGTGATTTGTTATGGAAGTTAATGCATCAGTTTGTTTGCTATCATGGCGTGTCGAGGTCTATTATGTTGGATCGAGACAAACGGTTTATGTCCAGGGAGTGGTGGTCAGTCTAGGCTTATCTAGGGTCCTGGTTGACATTCAGTACAACCTTCCACCCTCAGATAGACGGAAAGACAAAGCGTACCAACCAAACACTGGACAATATCTTGCGCTTATGCATCCTGGACCGTGGGGAGCCATGGGAGATATTGTTTCCGTTGATCGAGTTCTTGTATAACAACGGACATCTGTCCAAAATAGGCAGGGACACTTATGAGGCATTGTACGGACGGAGGAACAGGACCCCCTTATCTTGGATCCAGGATGAGGATCCAAAGGCACACGACTCAGAGATTGTATAGGACACTGATGAACAAGTGAGACAGATCCAGGTATTTCTGTTGCATCAGATTTCGAGGCTCCTAGGATTGCTCCACCTGCCCATGATTCCTCCACAAGACCTTGACCTGCGTAACCTTCTTACGTTGTAAGACTCGTACTGCCATATCATTAATCCTGACTGTCTCCATGATGACTGATCGATCAGATGTTACTGGTCCATCAATGATGTAAATATGATGCTCCGACCGTAGTAGAGCCCTCCGAAGGGAGGAGACATGGAAGACGTCGTGTAATCCCACCAACTCCAGCGGTAGCTCCAGTCTGTTAGCTAAGGTACCGATCCACACCAGGATACTATAGGGCCCTGATGAATTATAAATATACATATTTTTGTGTACATTAATTTAGTTGTTTTCATCGTTTTTACTTATTTTTTTCAATAAAATGCTCCTATTTTTGTAAATTTACTACTAACTTATTTTATTTTATATTTCAGGAATAAAAGAAAAATCTGCCAAAACAGTGCTGAGACGCCCGTGTTCCCTGGGTCACGCCCGTGACCAGGGCGTGACAACTCAAAGACACGCGCTCGACGATTTCAACTCGACGATCGTCGACTCTGCGCCACGCCTACCTTCATGCCCGTGAGCTATGACATGACTCCTCTTCACGCTCGACGATTTTTCAACTCGACACTTTTCGCTCGACGTTTATCGAGTGTCGATACCAACCAACACGCCCAGCGTCACGCCGTGACCTAGGGCATGACCACTCCACCTGGTTCGACAAGACCCGCGCGATGACTTTTGACACGCACCAAGCCAAAATCCACCTCCTCGACACGCCTAGCGTCACGCCCGTGACTTGGGGCGTGACCGCTGCGTGACCGACACGTGTCCAGCTCGAAGTCCACTTTCCCGTCAAATCACCGGCAGCCTTCGCAAATAGTAGTGACACACCTGTCGACACACCCGTGTCGGAGGGAGTGTACTTAGATTTTTTTTCCTATAAATACCCCACTTCTGTAATGACCAAGGGTTCACATTTTTGAGCCACTTTAGTGTGTTTTGTGGGCTGCATCCGTGGATTCCTTTGCTATGTAAGGAGATTTCTCTCCCCTTCCTTTCTTGTTTGTTTTTTGCTTTAGTTTTAGCTTTGTAATAGCTTTGTAATATTCTATTTTAATCAATAAAAATGTTAGTTTTTCTCTTCTTAAATGACTTTGGAATGAACTTATGTGCCCACTTTTCTTCTCATTTTATCCTTAGTTTCTCCTTTGTTTTTCTTTTTATGACAAGTGTGTGTGTGTGTGTGTGTGTGTGTGTGTGTGTGTATGAGTGTAACATGTTTATTATTCATGTTTTTAACTTGTCTTCATGTTAGGTTTTGTAGTAGATTTCATTTCCAAATCAAATCTGGTATGATAAGTTTTTCTCTTTTTCATCATGTCCTTTCCTTAAGAGACGTATGCTTTCATTCTTATATATTCTTAAAAGAGTTTTTAAAGTGATTTTGATTTTTTTTACTTAACTTTTTTTTCGTAGGATTGTAAAACTTTTTTTGTTATTTTCATTTTCTTTTCACTTTTTAATTGCTTTTATGAAAACATATGAATGAAAAACTTGTTATTTTAATTTTTGAAGAACTTTGATTTTTGATTTGTTTTGAAAAACTTTTGTTCTCTTATAATTCTAATTTGTTCTTTTTATTTGTTTTTTGTAAAATGTGAATATAAAAAAGTAGTAGTTTTAATGTTTAGGTAACTTTCATTTTGTTTTCAAAATTGTGTGTGTGAGTGTAGGAGTTAGGATTTCATTTTGCTCTTTAAGATTTCATGTTGTGTGTGAGTGTATGAGAATAATCTTTATGCTTTCTTTAATTTATGAAGAGTGTGTGAGTGTAGGTGTTAAATTTTCATGCTTTATTTTATCGCTTTCTTCAATTATGTAGAGTGCGTGCGCGTGCACATTTATTTCCGCCCACTCGTTAAGAGTTAAATGACGTGTCTTTATTTCTCTGTATTTTTCTGAGCAGTACTTGTTAATTGTATTTATTTCCGCCTACTCGTTAAGAGTTAAATGGCGTGCCCTTTATTTGCCGCCTACTCGTTGGAGTTGGACTTGTAATTTTCCTTTTTTGTAACTTAGTTTCTGTTCATTTATAATTTGAAGTGTGCATGAGTTCTTTTTAGCTAACTTTTCATCTTTCTAAATGTTTGTTATTTTTTATGTCCTCTTCTTATAATCCTTTAGTGTTTAGTCTCGAACTCGCGCCTCATCAAATTATAAGCCGTCCCCATACCGATGTGTGACTAATCGTTATTAGCCTCGGCATCGAAGAGCATTGGGACATTTAAAATAATTCATAAAATTTAAAGCTCTTTATTTTCACTTTAATTTAAGAACATAAGGTTTGCCCCGGGTTAACGACGTGTAGGACCACAATTCAATATGTGGGCCTATTTCCATTATCCATACGCTAGCTAGTGGAGCGGCCGTGCGTATGGACAGATCACCCCTGGGAAAATAGAGTTGCGTGCATACCCTCGAGAGAGGACAAACGTAATTCTACTGGATTGGGTTCCCCACCCAATAGTGGGGTTCTTAGCATAAAGCAGGCGTTAAGAAGAATCATTCGTCGGACTAACGTTCGGTCGAATAGTCTTAGCGTTCAGGTGAGCGATATCCCTATAGCTAGGTGAGCTCCCATTTGTGGAACCTCCACAGCCAAGTTGCCTTTTATTAATTTTAAAACTAAGTCCTATAATTATTAAAAGTTATTTTTGTCTTAATCCGATTCGATGACGAGCGTTAACCCTTCATCGAATTTTTCTAAATCGTTTTTTTCCCTCTTTTACTTTTTCCGTCTTTACTTAATTAAAATCTCCACCTTACTTTCAGTAAAATAATTGTCCTCCTAGAGGAGTAAGAATAGTCAACTGGATCTCGAGAACAATATGACCTTGGTATTCCCCCAAATATCGAGTACTACTTGCGATAGGTGAACTTGCCTCATCTAGCACGCCCGTGGCGATCGACTCACCGAACCAATCACAGTAAGAGTCTGTTCGCGGGTGCATCAAGTTTTTAGCGCTGTTGCCGGGGAGTCTTCGAGTTGCTATTTCGAATTCCGGAGTCTATTACTTTTACTTACTTTCTATAAACTAAAAAAAACTAAAAACTTTATTTTAAATAAAATAAATAAATAGTTTATTCTGTTTTATTTTTTTTTCTTTGGGTGTATGACCCATGGACAACCCTCCGAGTCTGAAGATTTTTACTTCGACCCTGAGATCGAACGCTCCCTTGCGCGTATTCGATATCAATGCCGAATTCCTTCTTTAGACCCCGAAGAATCTATTGGCGAACCCTCTTTCGAAGTTATGGCCGCCCCTAACCCTGCCCCGGCGGCCGAGCGTACTATGTCTTATTATGCCCGACCTAACCTGTATGATACTAGGTCTAGTATTGTTCGCCCTGCGGTGGCGAATAATAATTTTGAAATAAAATCAAGTGTCATTCAAATGGTCCAAAATGTCGTGTTGTTCGATGGACTGCCGGATGAGGACACCAATGTCCACTTGTCCAACTTTTTGGAAATATGCGACACCATCAAGATTAAAGGCGTCACTGATGACGCTATTCGCTTGCACCTATTTCCTTTTTCCCTTAAGTCCAAAGCCAATGCATGGTTGAATGCCCTCCCGCGAGGATGTATCACCACGTGGGATGAGTTGACGGAGCGGTTCCTAACGAAGTACTTTCCGCCTGCAAAAACTTCAAAGATGCGGGCGAACATTTCTTCATTTGTGCAAAACGATCCTGAGTCTTTATACGAGACTTTGGAACGGTTTAATGAATTCCTCCGGCGGTGCCCGCACCATGCGCTGCCAACGTGGTTGCAAGTACAATTTTGTTTATAATGGGCATAATTTTCAGACGCGTCAATTGATTGACGCGGCTGCCACGGGCACACTAAACAACAAAACCCTCGAGGCCGCCCAAACTTTATTCGAAGAGATGGCTATGAACGCCTATCAATGGAACGTCCCGTGGGGACGCCTAGAGCCGGCAGCTGGTCTTTTTGAAGTGGATGCCACTACTCTCTTAACCCTTCAAGTTGAAAGGTTAACAAAGCAGGTGGCGGAGATGTATGCTGCCTCCTCCACTCCGATTTGTTTTATTCACCCCAACGTCTGCGTGGCCGAAGAGTTCGTGGACTTCGTAGGAAATTCGGGTCGTCCTTCCTTCAAGCCCAACAACAACCCTTATAGTAATAACTATAATCCGGGTTAGAGGAATCACCCAAATTTCTCTTGGAGCAACCCGAACAATACGCAGCGTCCCCCTCTTTCTTATGCGCCCGGATTTTTGCCGCCTCCTCCTCTTCCAAAACACTCCCCGACGGAGGAAACTTTTTCTAAGTATATTGCGTCCAACGAGTCAAATATCCGGAAAATCACCGGATCGCTAAAAACTCTCGAAAAATAGGTTGGACAACTAGCGATGATGATGTCCGAGCGCGCGCTCGGGGCACTGCCGGGAAACACGGAGCCAAATCTGCGGGAGAACGCCAACGCTATAAGCCTTCCTAGCAGAAAGGAGGTGGTCGATACAAAATGGACCGACCCTCAGGTAGATATTTCACGTCCGACCCCTCTTCCCCTTTCTTCGATTACGCCACCTTTACCGATTTTAAAAGAAAAAGTTATTTTAAACAAGGCCTTGTCATATCCGCATAAATTTGATAACGAGCGTAAGGACGCGCAATATGAAAAATTTATTTTATTATTAAAACAAATTCATATTAATGTTTCTTTTTGCGAGACTATCTCGCAAATGCCCAAATATGCGAAATTTTTTAAAAAATTACTTTCTAATAAACGCAAATTACAGGATATTTGCATGTATCTCTCAACGCTGTCTGCTCAGCGTCCCTGACTAATAAATTGCCCACAAAACAAAGCTACCTGGGACGGTTTTCCATCCACTGCCTTTTTGGCGATATATTAGTAAAGTACGCTTTAGCTGATTTAGGGGCTAGCATTAATCTGATGCCATTCTCGCTCTTTCAACGTTTAGGTTTGGGTACTCCTAGTCCTACGAATATGCGCATCCAATTAGCGGATCGCTCGGTTATGCTCCCTATCGGGGTAGTGGAGGATGTCCTTGTCCGAGTAGACAAGTTTACCTTCCCGGTAGACTTCGTCATCTTAGACATCGAGGAGTACGCTGAGGTACCGATAATACTCGGTCGCCCTTTTCTCGCCACCTCCCGCGCACTAATAGATGTTAGTAATGGTCGTCTTCTCCTCCGGGTAGGAGATGACCAAGTTACTTCTCTATTGATCCCTCGATGGACAATTTGTCATCGAGCGACAATTTCTGCTATTCTTTAGATACCATTTTTGGAGATCGTTCTTCTCCCGTTTTCGAGTCCGTATTTTTACACGACGATATTTCTGCGCTCGAAAATTTTAAATGCGATGAGGATACCTCTTTAGACTTGCCTTTCGAACCAATTGGTAAGAAAGACATAGGAATTAAAACCTCCCTAGAAGAACCGCCCATCCTAGACCTCAAACCCTTAACCGACTCACTCAAATACGCTTTTTTGGGAAAAGGCGATACGCTTCCCGTTATTATTTCTTCGGACTTGAGTGATTCAGAGACTTCCGATTTATTGGAAGTTTTATTTAAATATCGTCACGCAATTGCGTGGCAAATCTCTGACTTAGAGGGGATTAGCCCCTCTTTTTGCACACATAAGAAATTTCTTAACGATAATTGCCGCAAAACGATTCAGCCACAGCGTCGTCTTAACCCAAACATGAAAGACGTCGTTAAAGACGAGATTTTTAAGTTATTAGATGCGGGGAGTATATACCATATTTTGGATAGTGCATGGGTTAGTCTCGTGCATGTCGTGCCCAAGAAGGGCGGTCTAACCGTAGTGGCGAATGAGCATAACGAGCTCGTCCCAACTCGTACTGTTACGGGTTGGCGAGTGTGCATCGATTATAGAAAACTTAATGATGCCACCCACAAGGACCATTTCCCTCTACCTTTTCTGGACCAAATTTTAGAGTGTTTATCCGGTCATCCATATTATTGTTTTCTTGATGGTTTATCGGGGTTTTTCCAAATCCCCATTTCCCCCGATGATCAAGAGAAAACAACTTTTACTTGCCCGTTTGGCACCTTCGCATATCGAAGAATGCCATTTGGACTCTGCAATGCGCCGACGACATTCCAAAGATGTATGCTAGCGATCTTTGGCGATCTAGTAAAAGACACTATGGAAGTCTTTATGGATGACTTTTCTGTTTTCGGATGCTCTTTTCCCGATTGCCTTCACAATTTAGATCGTGTCCTTCAACGGTGCGAGGACACAAGCCTTGTATTAAATTGGGAAAAATGCAACTTTATGGTTCGAGGAGGTTTGGTCCTCGGCCATATGATTTCGTCTAAGGGGATGGAGGTGGATAAGGCCAAGATAGAAATCATAGAAAAACTTCCGCAACCAACAAACGTAAAATCTATTAGGAGTTTCTTAGGGCACGCGGGCTTTTACCGACATTTTATACAAGACTTTTCAAAAATAACAAAGCCGCTTACTCACCTCTTGGAAAAGGAATCACGTTTCATCTATAGTAGCGAATGCGAGTCCACCATTAATTTAACAAAACAAAAACATATCACCTCACCAATTTTAGTGGCCCCTAATTGGTCCCTTCCGTTCGAAATTATGTGCGACGCTAGCGATATTGCCTTAGGTTCGTTCTTGGCCAACACGTAGAAAAACATTTTCATCTAATTTATTACGCTAGCAAGACGCTCACTTCCGCACAAATAAATTATACGATGACGAAAAAGGAACTCTTAGCCGTTGTTTTCTCTTTTGATAAGTTTTGCTCGTATATAACGCTATCTAAAGTTATCGTATTTACCAATCACTCCGCCCTTAAATATTTATTAGCTAAAAATGACGCCAAGCCCCGCCTTCTTCGATGGATTCTCCTCCTACAAGAGTTTGATTTGGAGATCCGAGATAAGCGGGGAGCGGAAAATCTAGCGGCCGGCCACCTCTCCCGTTTAGAAAATCCGGGTCCGAAAGCGCTCGTCAAATCTGAAATAAATGACAGATTCCCCGAGGAACGCCTCCTTGCCATTCATAATTCTTCGTCATCTTCGCCTTGGTTCGCAGACTTTGCAAATTACTTGTTAGCGTGGGTGCTTCCTAAAGACTTTTCAAGTCATCAAAAGAAGAAATTTTTTTCTGACTTGAAAAATTTCTTTTTGGAGGACCCATTTCTTTTTCGTATCTGCGCGGACCAAGCGGTCCGAAGATGCATTGCGGGTGTGGAGTGCTTACAAATTCTTAAGCACTGCCAGGAGGGTCCAGCCGGTGGGAATTATCAAGCCAACCGGACCGCTCGGAAGGCGCTAGAGGCGGGCTACTTTTGACCGACTTTATTCAAAGACGCGCATAATTTTGTGCGCGCATGCGATAGCTGTCAGCGGTCGGGTAACATCTCTCGTCCCGACGAGATGCCCAAAAACATGTATTTAGAATGCGAAGTCTTCGATTTATGGGGCGTAGATTTTGTTGGCCCCATACCTCCGTCTTTCAAAAATATGTATATTTTAGTGGCGGTCGACTACGTATCGAGGTGGGCGGAAGAGCAAGCTCTCCTTACCAATGATGCGCGAGTCATCGTTACATTTCTTAAAAGTCTATTTTCTCGCTTCAGCACGCCTCGAGCAATTGTTAGTGATAGGGGAATGCATTTCTGTAACGCTCTTATGGCTAAGACGTTAGCTAAATACGGAGTCACGCACAAGCTTGCCACCCCCTACCACCGGCAAACAAGTGGCCAAGTTGAGGTAGTAAATCGAGAGATTAAACGAATTTTAGAAAAAATCGTTTCACTAAATAGGAAAGATTGGTCTGTTAAACTCGACGATGCGTTGTGGGCGTATCGAACGGCATACAAAACCGCAATTGGTTGTACGTCGTTCCGGTTAGTCTATGGCAAAGTGTGCCATTTACCCGTAGTACTTGAGCATCGCGCTCTTTGGGCTTTAAAACTCTTAAACCTCGACGTCAACTTAGCCGCTCAGAATACAAAACTGCAACTAAACGAGCTCGATGAATGGCGTGCGAACACTTACGAGAGCAATAAATTCTATAAGGAGCGCTCTAAGTTATATCACGATCGAAAAATAAAGCCCCAAAAACTTTTTTCTCCGGGCGATCTTGTCTTTCTTTACAATTCACGTCTTCGACTTTTTCCGAGAAAACTAAAATCTAGATGGTCCGGCCCCTTCTTAGTTGAAGAAGTTTTTCCATATGGGACCGTACTCGTCTCCCACACGGAGAAAGGTTCGTTTAAAGTAAATGGTCATCGGTTAAAGTCTTATATAGCAGGCGACCTAGTGATCGGGCATAGCGAAACCATAACTTTCCTCAACATTATATACCCGCCAAAATAGTCAAGCTATACGACTATAAACAAAGCGCTCCTGGGAGGCACCCATCGCTTATCATTTTCTCTCTTTCCTTATTATCTTTGCTGCTTTTTTTAATAAATGCAGGGTTTCCAATGGACTTCCCCGAACGCGCATCAGGGACGTTTCTACCCCCCCCCCCCCTCTCTACTTTTGTATATATAGCATTTTATTTAATTTTTGTTCTGCATACTTACGTTGCAACATTGAGGACAATGTTGGACTTAAGTATGTGGGTATTTTCGTGCTTTACTTTCTGCACTTCTATTTTTCTGCATTTCAAAAATACAAAAAAAGATATATAACAACAAAACAAAACAAACCAAAAAAATCTTAAAATAAAAAAAAACAAAAAAAATTAAAATGAAAAATCCAAATTTTTTTTCTTTTTCTTTCTTTTTTCCAAAAACTCCAAAAAAAATTTATAAAACAAAAAAATATTTAGTTTCACTTCGTAAATTGTTTTTTGTAAATAATCTTCTCTCTCTCCCCCTTCCTTTTCCCTCTTATTCTTGTAAATAACTTTTGTTTTCTCCCAATCTTTGTATATACAATGAAAATTTTCTTAAAAAATACAAAATCTTTTTTTATGTATATATTAAAGACATAAACTTAAAAAACAAAAAAAAGATAATATTTCAAAAAAATTCAAAAAAATTGAGTAAAACAAAACAAAAATACAAAACAAAAAAAGATAATAAATGAAAAACACAAAAAATGATGATAAAACTATAAAAATTAAAAATCAAATATATAATGTTTTGAAACAAATAAATCAAATATTCCATCCTTAACTTTCTTGCTATCCAAAATTTTGTTTTGAGTTTATTTATATGTGAATTTTTTTAATTTCCTGTTTGCTATTCGGTTGTTAATTATTGAGTGAAAAATTTAAAGAGCCAGGGTTAAGTTTTTAAAAATTCATTATGCTTTGTTAAAAATAGCGAACTCGTTTTATGCACTACTTCTAATTTTTCGTTGATAGGAGCACGTGTACTATGTTAGAAAATAACGACTATAGGATTCAATTATGTTTACTTTTAGCTTTTAGAAAAATTGGAACGTACAATTTATTAAGGTTGCTCTCAAAATAGTTTTTAATTAAAAATCTAGATTTCCTTTCTCCCCTTACCTATCATGACCTACTTGGCATGATAAATTTTTTTTTATCCATAAAAGATCTTATGTCAATGAGAATAAGATTTCGTTCCGTAAACATAGGGACCCAATAATTTAAAAAAGATTATATGTTATGGAGTAAGAGAATAAAATTCATTACTCCTACACATATACATTGGGTTAGTTTTATTCTTATGAAGTTGAATAGAAAAATGATATTAGGAAAATAAGATTTCATTTTCCTAATAATCCAAAAAGAAAAAAAAATTGAGGTTCGAGAAAAAATTACCTCACCTCAAAATCAAAACCCTCTTCATAAACCAACATCAATCCCCTTAGCCAATTTCACGATTCTAAAATTAATTCAAAAATCTTTTTGAGAGCATAATTTGTAAATTGCATTATTTCCGGTAAAACTCCTATAAGCTAAAAGTTCATATAATTCCAAACTATTTTTGTTAATCTAACCAATACAATTACTGCTTTCTATTTGATTACATCAAGAAGTCTTTTAGCCAAAACTTTTGCGCTATTTAAATCATCTACATAATTTTAGGACATAACTCTTACACCCCGTATATTTATTTAGATCTCTCTGAAAATTGATTGAGCGGTAGCTAAACTTAGAGTTTTTTCTATTCCTTATAAGTTCACATCAAACTTTTGCTCTAGAATAGCAAAAGCTTAAGTATGGGGGTATTTGATGAATTGTAAATATACGTATTTTTGTGTACATTAATTTAGTCGTTTTCATCATTTTTACTTATTTTTGTTCAATAAAATGCTCCTATTTTTGTAAATTTATTACTAACTTATTTTCTTTTATTTTTCAAGAAAAAAGAAAAATCTGCCAAAACAGTGCTGACACGCCCGTGTTCCCTGGGTCACGCCCGTGACCAGGGCATGACAACTCAAAGACCTGCGCTCGACGATTTCAACTCGACGATCGTCGACTCTACGCCACACCTAGCGTCATGCCCGTGACCTAGGGCGTGACTCCTCTTCCCGGTCGACGATTTTTCAACTCGACACTTTTTGCTCGACGTTTGTCGAGTGTCGACACCAACCGACACGCCCATTATCATGCCGTGACCTGGGGCATGACCACTCCACCTGGCTCGACAAGACCCGCGCGGCGACTTTTGACGCGCACCAAGCCCAGATCCACCTACTCGACACGCCCAGCGTCACGCCCGTGACCTGGGGTGTGACCACTGCATGACTGACACGTGTCCAGCCCGAAGTCCACTTTCCCGTCAAATCGTCGGCCGCCTTCACAAACAGTACTGACACGCCCGCCGACACACCGTGTCGGAGGGCGTGTACTTAGATTTTTTTTCCTATAAATACCCCACTTCTGTAATGACCAAGTGTTCACATTTTTGAGCCACTTTAGTGTGTTTTGTGGGCTGCATCCGTGGATTCCTTTGCTATGTAAGGAGATTTCTCCCCCCTTCCTTTCATGTTTGTTTTTTGCTTTAGCTTTAGCTCTGTAATAGCTTTGTAATAGTCTATTTTAATCAATAAAAATGTTAGTTTTTCTCTTCTTAAATGTCTTTGGAATGAACTTATGCGCTCACTTTCTTCTCATTTTATCCTAAGTTTCTCCTTTATTTTTCTCTTTATGCAAAGTGTGTGTGTGTGTATGAGTGTAACCTGTTTATTATTCATGTTTTTAACTTGTCTTCATGTTAGGTTTTGTAGTAGATTTCATTTCCAAATCAAATGTGGTATGATAAGTTTCTCTTTTTCATCATGTCATTTTCTTAATAGCCTTATGCTTTCATTCTTATGTATTCTTAAAAGAGTTTTGAAAGTGATTTTGATTTTTTTTACTTAGCTTTTTTTTTCGTAGGATTGTAAAACTTTTTTTGTTATTTTCATTTTCTTTTCACTTTTTAATAGCTTTTATGAAAACATAATAATGGAAAACTTGTTATTTTAATTTTTAAAGAACTTTGGTTTTTGATTTGTTTTGAAAAACTTTTGTCCTCTTAGAATTCTAATTTGTTCTTTTTATTTGGTTTTGGTAAAATGTGAATATAAAAAAGTAGTAGTTTTAATTTTTAGGTAACTTTCATTTTGTTTTCAAAATTGTGTGTGTGAGTGTAGGAGTTAGGATTTCATTTTGCTCTTTAAGATTTCATGTTGTGTGTGAGTGTATGAGAATAATCTTTATGCTTTCTTTAATTTATGAAGAGTGTGTGAGTGTAGGTGTTAAATTTTCATGCTTTATTTTCCTGCTTTATTTTATCGCTTTCTTCAATTATGTAGAGTGCGTGCGTGTGGGCATTTTTTTCCGCCCACTAGTTAAGAGTTAAATGGCGTGTCTTTATTTCTCTGTATTTTTCTGAGCAGTGCTTGTAATTGTATTTATTTCCACATACTCGTGAAGAGTTAAATGGCGTGCCCTTTATTTCTCGCCTACTCTTTTGAGTAGGACTTGTAATTTTCCTTTTTTGTAACTTAGTTTCTGTTTATTTATAATTTGAAGTGTGCGTGACTTCTTTTTAGCTAACTTTTGCTTTCTAAATGTTTGTTATTTTTTATGTCCTCTTCTTATAATCCTTTACCATTTAGTCTCGAACTCGCGACTCATCAAATTATAAGCCATCTCCATACCGATGTGTGGCTAATAGCTATTAGCCTAGGCATCGAAGAGCATTGGGACATTTAAAATAATTCGTAATAATTAAAGCTCTATATTTTCACTTTAATTTAAGAACTTAAGGTTTGCCCCTGATTAACGACGCGTAGGACCACAAATCTATGTGTGTGCCCTATTTTCGTTATCCATACGCTAGATAGCCGAGAGGTCGTGCGTATGGACAGATCACCCCTGGGTAAATAGAGTTGCGTGCATAGCCTCGAGAGAGGACAAGCGTAATTCTATCGGATTGGGTTCCCCACCCAATAGCGGGGTTCTTAGCGTAAAGCGGGCGTTAAGAGGAATCCTTCGTCGGACTAACGTTCGGTCGAATAGTCTTAGCGTTCAGGTGAGCGATATCCTTTTAGCTAGGTGAGCTCACATTTGTGGAACCTCCACGACCAAGTTATCTTTTATTAATTTGAAAACTAAGTCCTATAATTATTAAAAGTTATTTTTGTCTTAATCTGATTCGATGCCGAGCGTTAACCCTTCATCGAATTTTTCTAAATCATTTTTTTTGCTCTTTTACTTTTTCCGTCTTTACTTAATTAAAATCTCCACCTTACTTTCAGTAAAATATTAGTCCTCTTGGAGGAGTAAGAATAATTAACCCGACCTCGAGAACAATACAACCTCGGTATCCCCCGAATATCGAGTACTACTTGCGATAGGTGCACTTGCCTCATCTAGCACGCCCGCGGCGATTGGCTCACCGAACCAACCACAGTAAGAGTTTGTTCGCGGGCGCATCAAGCCCCATATACCTCGGACTAAGCTTCTTCCATCCACGTACATACGAGACTCCATTCATCAGAAGTATCTTCAAGAAGATCCATTCTCCAACCTGGAACTCCACCTGACGATACCACACAATGTAATATTTGGCCTGTCTGCTCTGGGCCTCCAGCATCCTATCCCGGATCAATCACACATGTGCATCTGTGTCCTCTACAAACTCTGAGCTGAGTTCCTTTGGATCCTCATCCTAAATCAAAGATAAGGGGGTCCTGCACCTCGGTCCGTAAAATGACTTGTAAGGGGCCCTGCCTATATTGGACTGATGACTGTTATTATACAAGAACTCAATCAATGGAAACAGTCTCTCCCATATCTCCCTTCAGTCCAGGATGCATAAACGCAAGAGATCCTCCAATGTCTGGTTGGTACGATGCGTCTGTCCGTCCGTCTGAGGGTGGAAGGTTGTACTGAATGTCAACCGGGACCCCAGATAAGCTTAGACTGACCTCCACTCTCTGGATGTAAACCGTCTGTCTCGATCCGACACAATCGACCACGGCATGCTATGATAGCGGACAAACTGCTCCACGAACTTCTGCACTAAATCACCAACCGGTGCGTCCTTCCTGATTAGAATAAATCTAGCCACCTTCGTTAAACTGTCGATGATCACACATATCGAATAGTTTCCCATATGTGATCGAGGGAGACCATGAATGAAATCCATGGCTATGTCATCGAACTTCCACTCCGGCACCGGTAGTGGCTGCAATAATCCGGACGGGCTCTTACACTCTGCCTTTATGAGCTGACATGGCTCGCATGCTTCACAAAATAGGTGATATCATTCTTCATGCCCAGCCAATACATTGTCCTCTTCAGGTCAAATGTCATCTTCATAATTCCTGGGAGCACTGAGTATCGGCTACCGTGTGCCCCTGCCATAATATCCTCCTGTATCTTGCCTCCTACCGGTATATAAACTCTGCCTCTAAAGCACAGAAGTCAATCAACCAGAGAGTAGTCCCCAGCTGTGCCTTCCTTCAAGGCCCTTAATATCGGCTCCATCCTCGCATCCAACCTCTGTCGGTCTTTGATACGTTCTCATATATCATTGGTGGCACGCATCGAAGCCATGTACTCCTCAAAATGCTCTGGATTGTCCTTGGATATCAAAGATATCTGCATGTCACCCAACATTTGTATCAACTCCATGGCCATTAGCTGGGGCTCTTCTCCTGATATGGTGGCACTCTAGCTCAGTGCATCTGCCACTACATTTTTCTTCTCGGGATGGTAATGCATGGCGTAGTGATAATCTGATAGGAACTCTGTAACACCTCCACTGTAATGACCGTATAATATGGGTCCAGCCGGGGCCTCACAATATATAGACGCCACAGCTTCAGTATTATAAGATGATATAGCTCCCTAAACTCAAAACTCATAACACAACACAGCGGAAACAACAAGCAAGACTAGAAATTATCCACACCTACAAGAGTCACCAAATGGCCTTATGGCCTTACAACAAAAGTGAGTCCAAACTCAAATAATACATCAGTCATAAAAGTGCATAAGCACTCCTAGTCTACCTCGGCATGCAAGCCGGTCAAAATGGGCATCAAACATACAATGATATAAAAGTAGAGCTATAGCAACAAGGTAACACTTCATGAGGCTTAGGCCTTTCTGGCCGGCGAGCTAGCTCCTGCTTGCGATCCTTGCCCTGTAAAAATTATTAGTAACATGGGTCAGCAAAGGCTGACCTCAAACTGTGTAACCAATACATCTCCTCCCGGCCGCCCCTAATGGACCCCGGGGTACTCCTCCAACCTGCAAGTTAGCACTTCGTATGCAATATTCATAATCAAGAAATGCAACAAAGGAAACAGGCTTGGATGTCTCAAACATCATACATGTTCTCTAGTGTTGAGCATATAATAATAGGGCCTACTACACAATATGAATGCAACACTCGGGCTTCACCCAAGGCACCCTATAGCATATGCATCTAGCACAACATCACATCATTTGGGTACTCATCATTTCCCCATTGGCATAAAGCCTCAAACAAAGGGGAACCACAATCCCCCAACGACATACAAGCCGCCACACGGAACTCTTGCCAAGGCCCCACCCGCTCACGGTCGTAGACTCGGGCTTGCCGGCAAACTCTGACTTCTCATGTCAGGATTCCATCCAACACACTGATCTATTCTAAGAACCCTTGCTGGACCCCACCCTCTCATGGCCTTATTGCCCGGGCTTGCCCCATGCTCGACGTTCTCGTCAGTCTCACAAAAGGGGACTAGTCTCGCCGGGACACTTTCCACACATGACTTGCACGTTACGGGATAGCCAGCCGACCACGGAGACACAGCCACGCCTTGGCACATCACAATCCAAGACAATTCCACCCTAATCCCTCATTCGTACTGCAGCGTTCCCGTGCACCAAGGAAACCATCTACCACCCATGCAGAGCTAACCTTGTCCACCAAGGAAACCATCTACCGCCTATGAGGAGCTAAACTTGTCTGGTACCGACCACACGTACTTACGCAAGATAAAGGGAAGAACACCACAAACATCACACATCACAAACGGCCTCTTGCCGCTACGGATCTCTACTAATCTTTAAACCTCGTATGCAACATCATCGAGTCAGACTAACGTTCGCGACTACGTCTTCACCCACCATGCCTAATCCACTAACGAAGCAGATCTCTAATGCAAAAACATGCCGGGGACGGACTCAATCGACCCGGAGGTTCCTCTTGAACCTTGGCAACCCAAACCCCTCTCATTTGAGAGTTTGGTGCCCAAACCTAGAAAATAAAAGATGCTAAAACATGCATCCTAAAACCAAGAGGAGAAGTGTCGTTACCTTCCGACTCCTCTTCCTAGCCATGGAAAAATAGCCGGATGAAAACCTTCGCAACGACCTAGCCTCCACGGATCTGGACTCGGCTCGCGATTTGGAGCACCGAAGCCTCTCTAATGGTCGGATCTCCTTCACCGTCTTCCTTGCTCTCCCCTCTCTCTAGAACTTTAGTAAGAGAAAGCTTTGAGAAGAATGAGGTTTCTAAGCCTATTCTCGGTCTTAACTCAGCAAGAGCAAACCTAAACCATCAGATCCCAAAAGAAAGGGAAGAACGGCCACGATTCGAACTGAAAATCAAAACACCTGGGCCGAACACAGCTTGTGACGCGCCCATGTCCAAGGCCGTGCTCCCCAATCGATGTCGAAATCGTCGCACCAAAAACAGACACGGGGCCTTGACACGCCTGTGTCACATTTGACACGACCGTGTCCAACACGAACAGTCCTGGGCTCCAGGCCGTGTCCAACCCCTTACACGTCCCGGCTCATAACTCAAGAAGGGCACGTCCTGGGACACGCCCGTATCTCAGGCCGTGTTCGAAGCCTCGACGATCGTCGAACGCAGATCGTCGGTCGTTGGCCAGATCGTCGAGCGCTGGCCAGAACCACGATCACTGGCCTGATCGTTGAACTAAAATGATCGACCGCAGCCAAATCGTCAAACAGATATTGCTGGGGAAAATCATCGAAACGCACAGATCCATGGAAATCGTCGAACGCAGATCGCTGGGGAAATAGTCGAATACAGATCCATGGAAATCATCGAACGCAGATCGACATAGCGGGACACGCACTGTGACACGCCCGTGTCACAGGCCGTGTACCCCTGTCTCGACACTTTGTCGAGCACAAGACGTCGACTTCCCGGACTCTCGACGAGCCTGAGCTTGACACGGCCAGGGACACGCCCGTGTCTTAGGCCGTGTGACCCCCAACTAAGACCCAATCTTGGCCAAAAAAACGTTGATCGTCACTCTTACAATTTTGGGGCATTACAACTCTCTCCCCCTTAAAAGAATTTCGTCCCGAAATTACAAAGCAAAAAGGGAACAAAACTTAAATGGTACCTGAACTGAAGAGCTCTGGATACTCTTCCAGCATGGTTTGTTCTCGCTCCCAAGAGAGCTCCTCACGACCGCAGTTGTCCCATCAGACTTTCACGAGTTTGACCTCTTTATTCCGCAACTGTCGAATCCCCAAATCCTCTATAGCAATGGGACGGACTCGCGTCCTCAAGTCTTCCTCTATCGGCACTGATGCCGGCTCGATCACCACACTAACCTCCACCAAGGCTTTCCTCAAGACGGAGACATGGAAGAAGTCGTGCAATCTACTCAGCTCCGCGGACAACGCCAACCGATAGGCTACTTCTCCCACCCGTTCAACAACTTCAAAAGGTCCCAAAAACCTTGGACTCAACTTCTTGAGTTGGCGAATCCGTGAGACGCCTTTGAACGGCTAGATCTTCAAATAGACCCAATCACCTACCGCAAACTCCAACTTCATGTGACGAGCATTAAAGTATTTTGCTTGCCGGTTTTGCGCCACCTTCATACGCTCTTGAATGGTCCGTACCAACTCACAAGCGTCAACTACCACCTCCTTTCCCAAAATTTTGGTGTCTCCCGCCTCTATCCAAGACATCGGTGTTCGACACCGTCTCCCATACAAAGCTTCATATGGCGCCATTTTTATACTTGCTTGATAACTGTTATTGTACGCGAACTCCACCATTAAGAGGTGATCCTCCCACTTCTTGCCGAAGTTAAGAATGCACATTCTCAGCATATCCTCCATAGTACGGTTCGTTCTTTCGTTTTGCCCATCAGTTTGAGGATGGAACGCCATACTGAACCTTAGCTTTGTTCCCAAACTCTTCTGAACCAACCTCCAGTCCTTGGACGTGAAACGCCCGTCACGATCGCTGACTATACTTCTAGGAATCCCATGCAGTCACACAATGTTGCGAACATACAACTCCACCAGCTTCTCTAGGCTGTAATCCTTCCGATTTGGGATGAAGTGAGCCACTTTGGTTAAGCGATCCACGATCACCCAAATAACATCATTGCCCTACTGCGATCTAGGCAAACCATGTACAAAATCCATGGAGTTGTCATCAAATTTCCACACAGGTATTGGAAGAGGCTTCAGGAACCCACCCGGCTTCTGACATTCGGCCTTCACCAAGGCACAAGTTTGACAACGACACACATACAAAGCTACGTCCCGCTTCATCCCCGGCCACCAAAAGGATTTCTTCATATCCAAGTACATCTTTGTACTGCCCGGGTGAATGGAGTACTTTGTGAAGTGAGTCTCGAACATCAACTCCTCACGGAGCTTGCCGAACTGCGGTACACAAATCCTTCCATCCTTCCTTAGAATCCCATCAATCATCTCCCAGGCGCTGCTCTCGCCCTTTTGAGCCTCCACCACATATGGTTGAAACTACACATCCAAACGGGTCGCTTCTCGAATACGATCGCACAAGTCGTTCTGCATTTCAATCCAGTTCAACCTAGCCACGCCGGACTCGCCTCTCGCCACACATTCCAAACCAAGGGACTCCAATTCCCGTACCAACCGCTCGTCATGAGCTTCGATCCAATTCCCTTGCCCCGAGTACTTTCTACTCAAGGCATCCGCCACCACATTGGCTTTACCTTGTGTATAATGAATCTCCACCTCGTAGTCTCCAAGGAACTCGACCAACCTGCGTTGCCGCATGTTCAAGTCCTTTTGATCCAAGAGATACTTCAGGCTTTTATGATTTGTGAAGATCTCCACACTTGCACCGTAGACATAGTGTCGCCATATCTTCAACGCAAAAATTACCTCCGCCAACTCCAAGTCATGGACGGGGTAATTCCTCTCAAGAAGCTTCAGCTGCCTAGAACCAAAAGCTATCACCTTGCCATGTTGCACCAAAACGCAACCCAAACCCCATCCCGATGCGTCACTGAAGATCTGAAATCCCTCGATCCGTTGCGGTAGACTTAGGATTGGAGCCATCATCAGTCTCTCCTTCAGTGCCTCAAATGCTTGACTGCAATCTTGAGTCCACACGAACTTATTATCTTTACGAGTGAGTGAGGTGAGGGGTAGAGCTATCCGCGAAAAATTCTCCACGAATCTCCTATAGTACCCGGCTAGTCCAAGAAAACTTCGGACTTCTGCCACGGTCCTCAAAACAGGCCAATCTCTGATGGCTTCCACTTTTGTTGGATCCACTGCCACCCCATCCCCACTAATCACGTGGCCCAAAAATGCCACCTTCGCTAACCAGAACTCGCACTTTGAGAACTTTGCATACAGCTGATTCTCTCTCAACACCTGCAAAACCACTCTCAAGTGGGTCTCATGCTCCAATTCCGATTTGGAATACACCAAGATGTCATCAATGAAGACAATCACAAAAGAATCCAAGTATTCCCGATATACTTGATTCATAAGATCCATGAACACAGATGTCGCATTCGTCAGCCCTAACGGCATCACCGTAAACTCAAAGTGTCCATACCTCGTACCAAAAGCAGTCTTGGGTATGTCCTCATCCCGAATTCGCAACTGATAATAGCCTGACTTCAACTCCAATTTTGAATACACCACTGACCCCACCAACTGGTCGAACAAGTCGTCTATCCGAGGAATCAGATACTTATTCTTGACGGTCAGTTTATTCAGATCTCGGTAGTCTATGCACAGCCGCATACTACCGTCTTTCTTCTTTACAAACAACACCAGCACGCTCCACGATGAAGAACTGAGTCTGATATACCCTTGCTCCAACAGTTCCTGCAACTGTACTTTGAGTTCAGCCAACACCTTTGGTGTCATCCTAAACGGAGGACGTGACACCGGCCTAGCCTCCGGCACTAACTCGATCGAGAAGTCGATCTCCCGCCGAGGAGGCGCTCCAGGAAGTTCATCCGGAAACACATCCTTGAACTCTGCCACTACGGGCACTTCCTCAATAGACAAATGGGAGAGGCGAACCTCCAATAACGCTACAAGCGCCACACCACCCTGGTTAACCGCCCGCATCAACTGCATGGCCGAAATCAGGGAATAGGCCACTCCACAAAGGCCCTCAAATTTGACTTCCGTCTACCCTTTGCTCCTGAGGGTCACCACTTTGGATAGGCAATCAATACTGGCGCGCTGCTCTGCAAGCTAGTCCATGCCCAAAATCATATTAAACTCAACCAATGGTAAAACCGCTGCTACCAATCCGAAGTCAACTCCGTCCAGCTCCCAACAAATGCGCCCTTTAGCCCTGGTGGTCAGGGATGACCCATTGGGCATGCACACTTTCAGCTCCGCGTCCGACGAAAATGACTCAACTCCTATTCTCCGGATGAAGCTCTCCGCAAGAAAGGAGTGCGATGCTCCCGTATCAAACAATACCCTAGCGGGGTATCCAGAAACTAATACGAAGCCTATAACATAGACATCACACATAAAGGTCTAAAAGTATGAAGCACAAAGTTAAACTTAAATTTCCTTATACCTGTCACCACATCGGTTTGGCGGATCGCTTCCTGCTGTCCAAGGTTGTAGGCCCTTGGTTGCACCGGTTGGAACCGAGAAGCACTAGATTCCGTCATCTTCCATTTCTCTGCGGTATTGGGGTCGGAGCGCACAGTCTGCTCCTGCCTTCCCTCTTGCTCCACTCCTCCTTAAGGACAAACACGAGCGATGTGCCCCACCTTACCGCAGTTCTAGCACGTCGGCGGTCCCCTAGAGTGAGAACCTCCAGACGTCCACTTGCATTTTCTCACCAGACTTGTATGGGTGAGGCTTTCTTCCTCCATCTATTCCCTTCCGACTTTCCTTGGGATTGAGAAGGCTTCCCTTCTCCTTGCTTGGGCGCAAAGCCCTTACGATGTTGGCTTTGCTTTAAATCACTTTCCAAAGTTCTGGCAGCCTCCACTAGCTCATTAAAACCAGGCCTCTTCATGGAAATGAGGGGTTGCCTCAGATTCTCCCTCAACCCCCGGTAGAAGAGGTTATCCCTCTCTACATCATTTGCCATCGTCATTCCCGCGTAACGACCCAAACGGGTGAACTCTCACACATACTCGTCCACCATCTTGTCTCGCTGCATTAAGTGCAGAAACTGCCTCTGAAGGGCCAACCGTGTAGAAACGGGAATGTACCTCTTTAGAAAAGCATCCCCAAATTCTTCCATCGACGGGGTGCGTCCAGGAAATTAGCGGCCGCTATGGCTCACCCACCACAACTTGGCGTCTCCTTCTAACATGAACGCCGCATACTCAGATTTCTTCTCTTCTATCGTCTCTACCCCCCCTCAAAAGCTCTCGAATCCGAGCCCACCAATTATTCGCATCAGTTGGCGTACCAACTCCCTTGAAGGACGGGGGATGGAAGATCAGAAAGTACTTCATCTGCCGGTCCCCATGCCCGACTACCACTCTTTCTGCCAAAGGCTCAACTCGCCTGGTTTCTCCGCCTGGAATGGCCGTCTCCGTATCCGGGGTAGCAGGAGTTGCTACCTAAGCTGTCGCTGCAGCTTGGGCTGCCACCATCGCTTCTGCAAGCATGCGGCAGAAGTCGATCGGGTCTACACCCGTGCCCAAAAGACCCGGAGCAGTGGCATTGCTCGTCGAAAGCTCTTCTCTTGCTCTCGACGTACCCTCCTCATTGCTTGCACTCTTCAAGAAAATAAGAAACAAGGAATCAGTCTCTAATCTCAAGACTTAAACATAATGGCACTCATGGTCCAGCGTTACTCTTATGTGGATAACTTCTCTACGCACTGACCTTGAATATAACCTCGCTTTGATACCAAATTGTAACACCTCCCCTGTAATGACCGTATAATATGGGTCCGACCGGGGCCCCACAACATACAGACGCCACAACTTCAGTATTATAAGATGATATAGCTATCCAAAGTCAAAACTAATAACACAAGACAGCGAAAACAACATGCAAGACTAGAAGTTATCCACACCTACAAAAGTCACGAAATGGCCTTATGGCCTTACAATAAAAGTGAGTCCAAACTCACACAATACATCAGTCATAAAAGTGCATAAGCACTCCTAGTCTACCTCGGCATGCAAGCCGGTCAACATGGGCATCAAATATACAATGACATAAAAGTAGAGCTACAACAACAAGGTAACACTTCATGAGGCTTAGGCCTTTCTGGCCGGTGAGCTAGCTCCTGCTTGCGATCCTTGCCCTGTAAAAATTATTAGTAACGTGGGTCAGCAAAGGCTGACCTCAAACTGTGTAACCAACACATCTCCTCCAGGACACCCCTAACGGACCCCGGGGTACTCCTCCAACCTGCAAGTTAGCACTTCGTATGCAATATTCATAAGCAAGAAAAGCAACTAAGGAAACACGCTTGGATGTCTCAAACATCATACATGTTCTCTACTGTTGAGCATATAATAATAGGGCCTACTATGCAACATGAATGCAACACTCGGGCTTCACCCAAGGCACCCTATAGCGTATGCATCTAGCACAACATCATATTATTTGGGTACTCATCATTTCCCCAATGGCATAAAGACGTAAACAAAGGGGAACCACAATCCCCTAACGACATACAAGCTGCCACACAGAACTCTTGCCAAGGCCCCACCCGCTCACGGTCGTAGACCCGGGCTTGCCGGCAAACTCTGACTTCTCATGTCAGGATTCCGTCCAACAAACTGACCGATTTTAAGAACACTTGCTGGACCCCACCCACTCATGGCCTCAATGCCCGGGCTTGCCCCATGCTCGTCGTTCTCATCAGTCTCGCAAAAGGGGACTAGTCTCGTCGGGACACTTTCCACACATGACTTGCACTTCACGGGATAGCCAGCCGACCACGGAGACACAGCCACACCTTGGCATATCACAATCCAAGACAATTCCACCCTAATCCCTCATTCGTACTATAGCGTTCCCGTGCACCAAGGAAACCATCTACCACCCATGCGGAGCTAACCTTGTCCACCAAGGAAACCATCTACCACCAATGAGTAGCTAACCTTATCTGGTACCGGCCACACGTACTCACGCAAGATAAAGGGAAGAACACCACAAACATCACACATCACAAACGGCCTCTTGCCGCTACGGATCTCTACGAATACTTAAACCTCGTATACAACATCACCGAGTCAGACGAACGGTCGCGACTACGGCTTCACCCACCATGCCTAATCCACTAACGAAGCGGATCTATAATGCAAAAACATGTCGGGGACGAACTCAATCGACCCGGAGGTTCCTCTTGAACCTTGGCGACCCAAAGCCCTCTCATTTGAGAGTTTGGTGCCAAAAACTAGAAAATAAAAGATGCTAAAACATGCATCCTAAAACCAAGAGGAGAAGTGTCGTTACCTTCCGACTCCTCTTCCTAGCCATGAAAAAATAGCAGGATGAAAACCTTCGCAACGACCTAGCCTCCACGGATCTGGACTCGGCTCGCGATTTGGAGCACCGAAGTCTCTCTAATGGTCGGATCTCCTTCACCGTCTTCCTTGCTCTCCCCTCTCTCTAGAACTTTAGTAAGAGAAAGCTTGGAGAAGAATGAGGGTTTCTAACCCTATTCTCGGTCTTAACTCAGCAAGAGCAAACCTGGACCATCACATCCCAAAAGAAAGGGAAGAACGGCCACGATTCGAACTGAAAATCAAAACACCTGGGCTGAACACGGCTTGTGACATGCCCGTGTCCAAGGCCGTGTTCCCCAGTCGACGCCGAAACCATCGCACCCAAAATAAGATCCGGGGCCTTGACACGCCCGTGTCACATTTGACACGGCCGTGTCCAACCCGAACAGGCCTGGGCTCCAGGCCGTGTCCAACCCCTTACACATCCCAGCTCACAACCCGAGAAGGAACACGGCCTGGGACACGCCCGTGTCGCAGGCCGTGTTCGAAGCCTAGACGATCGTCAAATGCAGATCATCGATCACTGGCCAGATCATCGAGCGCTGGCCAGAACCAAGATCACTGGCCTGATCGTCGAACTAAAATCGTAGACCGCAGCCAAATCGTCGAACAGAGATTGCTGGGGAAAATCGTCGAACGCAGATCCATGGAAATCGTCGAATGCAGATCACTGGGGAAATCGTCGAACGCTGATCCATGGAAATCGTCGAACGCAGATCGACACAGCGGACACGCCCTGTGACACGCCCGTGTCATAGGCCATGTACCCCTGTCTCGACACTTTGTCGAGCGCAGGATGTCGACTTCCCGGATGCTCGACAAGCTTGAGCTTGACACGAACAGGGACACACCCGTGTCCTAGGCCGTGTGACCCCCAACTAAGACCTAATCTTGGCCAAAAAATGCTGATCGTCCCTCTTACAAATTTTGGGGCGTTACAAACTCCACCCATCGTCTTTATCAGATGTTTATCTCCTTCTACGTATCTATATACTTCAAATTCTTGTGGTCCGAGAAAATTTCGCAGTAGACACCGTGGAGGAAGTGCCGCTAGATCTTTAGAGCGAAGATAACCAGGTAGTTCTTCTCGTGTTTCTTCAACTGGCGAGAGGCATAAGCTATCAAGTGTTCGTTCTGCATTAGAACAACACCCATCCCCGGATACGACGCATCCGTCTAGACCTAAAACCCTTCCTTCCTACATGGAAGGAGCTTAGAAGGTAGCATCTCACTGCAGAGTCCACACAGAAGGAGCCTGCTAAGTCCTGAATGCCTCTAAGATGGTCGTCAATGTCTGTCCCATCTCTTTTTGCTGAAACGGAGTAGAAGCCTGCAGAGGTGCAACAACATTCTGAGCCTAAGGTACACCCTGCCGAGGGGTAGGGTTCATCGCAGGCTACACAAGAAAAAGCTAATTGTTAGGTGGTTCACACATAAATTAGCTAAAAAGTGGACTGCTACATGTGTTTTCCCTTTTGGTCACACAACGCTTCCACTGCGCCATGATAGCTGAAAAGTGGACTACTGCAAGTGATTTCCCTCAAGTTGACCAATGTCAACCTAAATCCTAAAAAGTTCAAAGTGCCCTAATAAGGGTCAAGTGACCACAAAGGTGCCAAAACAATCCTACCCAAGTCTCCTTAGACCTTACGGAGGTCACAAGGGGCTCATTGGGGTCAACCCTAAAAGTCAAATTGACCAAAGTCAACTCAACCCTAAAATGAGTCAAAATAACTCAAGTTGACCTAACCTTGCCCAATCCACTTGGGCTAAGCCTTATTGGAGTAGCCAACTAGCTTTAGGAGGCTAATATTTACCCAAAATGCCACTCAAATTCTGGAGGGGGTGACTGGGAGAGAGAAACCAAGTTTCCCTTTAATTGCGTTGAGAGAAAAGGAGGAAGAGAGGCTATTCATGGACAAGGGAGGCCAAGGGCCTCTCCATTCAATCCTAGTGGCTGGATTCACCTCCTCTAGTCAGTTAGGAGAAGTCCATGTGTATTTTTCGGCCATAATAGTGTCTGGGTGAGAGGTATTTCAAGAGGCTGATTCCCCTCCCCCATGGCCATTAATGGACATTTAAGCTTTGACCACTCCCCTCCCCCATTTGATCCTTTTAAAAGCTCCCCTAGACCTAGAGCAATCATTTCCACACTTCCCTTGAAGATTTTGAGCCTTCTGGCACTGTGGTTACAGAGCACCGGGCACATCCACCACCGTCAATGGTGACACGGCGATTGGCTAGGCTTCAACCACCCCAGAAGGTCGAATACTCCCCCTCTCCCTCTGTGCTAGCATCTTAGATCGACTAGGAGAGATATCGGGCTCAATTGAGCCCGATCTCTTGAGGAGATTTGAATAATTTTCAATGAAAAATTGAGGTTTCGGGTTCGCAGGAAACGGCCTCTCCGTCGGCCGTGTCGCGGGATTTAATTCATTAACTTATATTAATTAGATTTCAGTCACATTTTATGCAGTGGATTGTTTTCATTATTCAAAAACTTAGGGCCCTCTACTACTATTTATAAAATTTGTTTCAACTAATTTGGGTCAGTCGTCTGACCACAACACTCAAAATAATGCAATCTATAGATAGGGTTAGCCAAAGACTAAATTGAGATCCTCCATCAATCCATCCATCCAAATGACTTGATATTTGGAATGGGGGTCACTCTTACCAATATCTCTGACATATACAAAAATGGAAATTTTTGGAAAAATGTTTCCTATAGTTTTTGTAAATATTTAATAATCAATATATGGGTTAAATAGAGGGTATAATTACCTAACAATTCCACAAAATTTTGGTGGATGACCCTTAGGGTCATGATTGGTCATTGTTATAAATCTTAGCCCATTTGGGTTTCATTTCAGTAGGTATTTTTATGACCAAAGTTTGGTCCCTAAGGGGCAAACTAGGGCAAATGATGTTTGATGGGTTGTGTGGCCAATCCTCACCCAAATGGGATGAATCCTTGGCCACTGACTTAATGTCATATAAAATACACTCATAAGAGATTTTGAGGTTAATGAGGGACATGGGACCATATGTCCTTGTGATGTTTTGAAACTTGGTAGGATAGTTCCTAGGTTGGAATTAAGCCCTTGTGAGTGATTTTAGGACCTTTAGGAACTTACAACCTCCGTAAAAAAGTTTAGGACCAATTAGGGAACTTTTATTCATGATTTTATTACCTAGTTATATGATCTTGGATGTCCATGAAATTTATTTAGTGACCTTAAATTATTTTCACTAATCTCTGGGAATTTTGCTATGAATTTTAGAGCATTATTTTTGCTACGTCATTCACAAACCTAATATCTACCATATTTATCGAAGAATTTATTATGAAATAATTAATTATTAAAAAGTCATGAAATAATGTTTGAGGACATCTTAAGGCTTCATCATTCTCTGTGAATTTTTATAAAAGTATTGGATGCATTTTTATTTAGGATGTTTCTCAAAGTGCCTTTTAGTAGAATATTTTAAATGATTTATTTGGGTGCCTAAACATGCTTATAAAATTATGATTTTTGTTCCGTAGACTTTTCTGCTCACTTTTGACATTTGGTAAGTTTTTTATAATTTTTGGATGATTAATTATATTATTTCATGTTTTGACCTATCATTATGGTTATTTAGTCGATAATTAGTTTGGAGGTTAAAACATATTTGAAAAATTATGAAATTCAGTAATTACAGTTATTTTGATGATTTACTCTTGTAATAATTTTGTTAACTTCATAGCATGTCATAAAATTGTACTTGGTGTTCAAAAGCATAGTTGGCCTGATTCTACAAAAAATTAAATAAATGCCAAATAAATTAGGAAAAATATTTTATAATGGATTAATCTTTAAAATATCATTATAGGACCCCAGTAATAATCTTAGGTAATTTGGATGAATATTTGGAGGGGGTCATCATTCATGAACATCATGTAGCTCTTTAGGTCTGCACTTAACAAGCTGTAGAAATAAGATAACATATAAGCCTTGGCAGGGGATGGTGAGTTAGTTGTTGTATTTGGTCTGGTTGGATAAGAAAGTGGTCATAAGTAGGAGTCAAGTTGTGATAGTCTGGTTGACTAGGATGCAAGGTTGTTCTCTAGATCAATGATGGAACGTCTTTCCGTTGGATGAACTCTAAATACACTTAGGTTTAGTTCAAGTGTAAGATCAGGAGAGTTAGGACATGGGTAGATACCAATAATAATAAGTATCTTGCAAAAGGGATCTTTGGGTTTCAACTCATCGTAGTTCCTATTTCCCTCGAGAGCCCTTCACAGGGAATGCCCTGGGAAGTCCAAGGTTAACTTTAAACCGTAAGACTAAAATGATTAAAGAGCAACTAGTAAATACTAGTACTTCACTTTCACTCACCCTGATGGCTCGAGAGACTTGCTCGGTGGTTGTGGAAATGGGCAAGTTAGCCCGGCGAGCCGAAGGCTCGGAAGGTTTTTGTAACAGACAGGTAAGTCCGGGGAGCCGATGGCTAGGCAATTCATGGCTGAATGTGCATAAGGTGGTGGATCTTTGGTATTTGACGGTCATTCACACCAACATCGATATGATGACTCGGCGGGTGTGGTTTACACTAAGCCAAGGAAAAGACTGGTGGATTTGCCAGTAGAGTATGCAGAGGCTCCGCAATGTGTTCTTCGTGTTGAGGCGTATGAAGGTCTAGGTTAGGTGGTGTCAATGTGAGCCTAGAGGTGGGGTGGCCCAACCCACTGTCTCCATTTGCCACGACGGTAGGTGCCTGAGAGTTTAGCTAACTGTAAAAGGGGGAACTAAAGGTCTGTGCCCATAGAGTCATTGTGTGTGTGTGTTACACTTGTATGAACATAACATTAAACCCACATAACATAGTATATCATGTCATCATCACATTTCAACCCTTACCCTTAACGTATAAATTGGTATGAGACTTTTTATAGGTTAGGCCCTGCCAAATGATCCCTTAACTTTATAAGCTTGAGTGGGCATGCTTATACGTTAAGGTTATTTTCTCTGTGCTCTTCTGTCACTTTATTTTTTATGTGATGCTCTCTACTTACTTGTCTATACTGCTCTATTCTTATAGAAATGCTAGCATAGATTTAGTTACAATGTGCTTGTCATTATATAACTGCTAATATATGTCCGACGTCACATGTTCTTGTTCACTCTCCACCTCAATATCTTCCCTCTCCTTCTTCTCGCACGGTGCCTAGGAGTCGCGGGGGGAGGTGGGAATGATAGTTGGCTTAGTCTTCTGACTAACGGTCAGTGGACCAAAAATTTTAGGGGATCTAGATGTCGAGATAGGGGGTAGTAGCAGGAGATGTATCAGCGGAGTACGGTGCACATGGAGGTGGGTCAGTCTGGAAAAGGAGCACCAGCTCCAGGATCCATGAGTGATTAATATATTGTGCTTCCATGAGAGTGTTGTAGTGAGGACATGATGTACCGGGACAAGAGCCCGTTTATCTCTATTTATTTACTGCTTCCGTTTTCATTCTAATACTTTGTGGGCTGTGCTATAATTCCCTTTTGAATATTACATGTGATTTGTGAACTTAGACTTAATTTATCTAACTATATACTTCTACTTCTATAGTGATCGTTACTGCCTGCATGATCGACATTTTGTAGTGGCAACCTTCCCAAGTGTTAGTGTCACAGCAGAAAGACGATTCTTTACATAAGACCCCGGAGGCAAAAATATGGGTCTTATAGAAGCAAGGGAGAAAAGATCGCAAGATCTTTCTCACCAGTTCTCCATTTGAGAAACTCTTCCCGAGGGATCGTGAGGCGTTGAAAATCTTGGTGATACGTGTATATATGTTGTCTACTTCCTCGTCGATCTCCATCTGAAACTGTTCGCATTCAGATTCGAGTCAGAATAGCTTCGACTCGTTCACCTGTAAGATACCTTTGTGAGTTAGCTCATCTAGAAGCCATATATCATAAGTGGTTTCACAGTTACATATTCTATTAAATTTAATTTGGTCCAAGGAGTAGAATAAAGAATTCATAGCCTTAGCATTGTTCGTACATCTAAGCTTGTCAGCATCATCCCACTTATCGCGTGGTTTCTCTAAGACAGTATCCCTAACTGTCATAGTGGGTTCAGTATACTTTGTCTCTACCATGAACCAAACTTCCATGATTTGAGTCATAAAAAAAATTTTCATTCGAGTTCTTCGGTGACTATAGTCACTCCCCATGAACAGTGGTGGTCTACTCCCATCTTGTCCCTTAGAAAATGCATGAATAGAGTTGGCCATCTAACTTCTTGATTTTAAGCCTTTTGAAGTAACCTCACTTTGATACCACTTGTTGGATCTCGTGGCCAACCTTAGAGGGGGCGGGGGGGGGGGGGGGGGGGGGGGGGGGTTGAATAAAGTTTTTCACGTTAAATGAAATTTAAATGATTTTGCCCCAAAAAATTGAATTTTGGAAGCTACCGCGGGGCGTTAGGTAGCTAATGCACAACGATATGTGTATGTAACTCATTTTCCTATGCAGATTCAGTTGTGCAGCCCACAGAAGAAAAAACCAACTAACAATCACAACAGATAACAGAAGTAATAATGTAGAAAATGAATTTCATTGAAAGAATTAGGACAACAAATGTTTTTGACAAACACAGAATTGTGATCTCCGTGACGCCGGAGATCGAAGGCGGTGGAAAGAAAAACTCTTTTGTTTTCTATACCGACCCGCTCCACGGACCGTGTGGCTCTCTCACTTTCCCTCCAAGAAAGGTCTTCGAGTTGGCTCTTCACCTCCATGCAAGGAAGAGTCTTATTGCCTCGCTAGATGTCCTGACAAAGAAGTCCCTACCCCGGGATGATTTTCCACGGAATCCTTCCTAGATTCTGATGACCTAGTCGATTTTCCTGACCACAAGAATACAAAAAGAGAAGAAAAAAGTAGAATATAAGTAAAAGAATCTAAGTTCGAATCTCCCTCAAAAAGCTTTTTCCGTTGAGGGATCCGCCACCAGTGCTTGAAATCTTTGAGCGCTTGCAACTGGTTGACTCTTCGTAGTCGTTGTCTTTCCTTACTCGCCGGAGTTATTTGTTCACAAACAGGAGGGAGGTGGTTTTCTTTTCCTTCGACGAAGACGATTGGTGAAAGTTATTAAGTTGTCTACCTAAATCACCTAGAGGGGGGTGAATAAGTGAGTTGTGCGTCTTTTTGCGGAATAAAAATTTAGAGATCTATGCACACAAAATCTAGCAAGCATTCACAAACGACAAGAGACTATATCCCAACCTTGGGTACATCCACTTTCCACTCACCGATCCAGCAAAGCACTAGAATCGGCAACTCCACTATCTCAGATTGAAAACCAATCCTACGCCTCGAAACAAAGTTCCTACAATCTCGATCTACAACACAGATCTACACTCGGAAGATAAAAACTTCCTACAACTCGGAGACAAAAGCTCCTACACTCGGAGAAGAATCTCCTACAAAAATAAATGGAAAAAATGAAATACAAACAATAATTTTCTCAGATCTAGAAAATCTCGGCCAAGGTATTCTTCTTTGATCTTTGTGGCTTTAACAGAAAATGTTGAACAAGAGGCTCGGAAAGATCTGGATCTGGAATTTCTTTGACTCACATGATCCGAGAGATGATGAGGAGTTGAAGAACAATCTCGATCTGTAAGTCAACCTTGATCTGAATCTTCTTGGACAAAAACCCTAGGCGATCTGCACGATGAAGAGGGCGGCGGCTTTCATTTTTATAAAGAGAAAATTGAGATTCAGAGACTTAGAATATTTCTTTGACAGCTTGTTGTCAGGGTTAACCAATTCAACAAGACCTTATATAAGATCTCCCTAACGGTCATAAATAGCATTAATGATGTCCGCGTGGACCAATCACGTCACGGTATTTGAAAATCCCGTCGATTATGGACTTAGCAAAATTCTAGAAAAGATTTTTGATTTACTCGAGTAAAAGATGAGCTACTAGAGTACAAATATGATTACTCGAGAGGATAGAAACAGACTACTCGAGAAGTAGAAGGATTACTCGAGTCAAAGACTTAGCGGATTTTCTGGGAGATGAATTCTGGTAACTCGAGTACTGAAAATAGACTACTCGAGAGGTATATTAACTACTCAAGTTAAGGAATTCTGCTACTCGAGTATAGGACTTAGAAATCTTCTGAGAGTTAAAAGTTGGATACTCAAGTATTAGAGCTAGACTACTCGAGTAGTAGAAAGACTACTGGAGTACATGAACTGAACTACTCGAGTGGGGTAAAACAAAACGAGAATCTTTCTTCTGTATCTCGAAGACAAAAGACTTATCTACTCGAGTGGTTAACATGACTACTCGAGTAAAAGACTTAGAAAATTTTCTTAGAGGAAAATCTGATAATCTGAGAATAAGAGAAGGTCTACTCGAGTAATGGACTTGGCCACTCGAGAGCTATGTTCAGACTACTCGAGAGCCATTTCCCTTACTCGAGTTCAGATAGACTTACTCGAGTAGTTGCTAAGTATTCAACTCGAGTACTTAAACTTCTACTCGAGTGAAAGACTTAGAAAAATTTCCTTCAAGAGAATTTTCCTTTCTTCAATAAAATCAGCAACACTTGTTTCTCCAATCAATCTTAGTGCTTGAAACATGAAGTGTATCCCAATAGAGAGGCTACAAATGAGTCAATACCATGGATCACATAATGAGGTATTACATTGTATGGACCTGTGTTTGGTGACCCATTATAACTGACATTGGTCTATACTTGGCATTTTAGTCCTGCAAACACATTACTCAAACAACACATCAAATATAACTTAATTCATCTTAGCTCAAGGGTGACTTCATCAAATCTGGGTTATTGTGGATAAGATACCCAACAATCTCCCCCCTATTTGTAGAAGTTAGAACCCTCTACACTAAGGTGAATTATATAGACAAATAAAGAGCTAGATGTGCAAGATAGAAATCAATGTAATAAGCACACAAAATATAAGCAAAGAGTAAATGATCAAAATTAAGAATTATATAAATAAGATTGTCCAAGAGTCATTTCTACACAATTCTTAACCACACTCTTGTAACTTCTTCATGCTTAAGCTTGAGGTTGCTGAGGTTGTTGATGTTTATCTTTCTTTTCCTGTTGTCTTCTCTGATAACTGTAAGACTTATGATAGTACTTTGGAGGATTTGGAGGAGCAGCAGGGTTGTTTCTTCCATGTTCTCTATCATATAGACTTCTCTTTGTAATAGACTTCTCATACAAGTCTCATTCTTGGGAGTTGTAATGATCATTCGATTTTCATTAAAGTCCATGACTAGCTTGAGAGTGTCAAGAATGAGTGACTTTGAAGTAGGAGACCAAATTTCTGTAAATTCGGGAGCTTTCCTTTTCTCTGTATCTAGTACTTGAATAGATCTACTGGCAGAGGCTCCATCACCATATCTTCTCTTCTTTGGAATGTGAATTTCAGGAGGAGCTTGAAGAAAAATGTCTGCTGGATCAGCCTCCCAAACCTGAGCATAAGAGTTTGGAGGAGGGACTTCAAAGCCTTTAGGTCTTGGAGAGAAGGAAGGATGAGGAACTGGAGCTGGAGCTAGGGTATTCAAATTATGAGGAATAACATTTAGATCTGCTGGAAAGTCGGGGAGTATCTGGTTATGCATCCATATAGCTGTATCATAAGTATGAAATTTTACACTATGGATCTGACCCAACACATCATCATGAATCTCTTTCATCTTTTCTTCCTAGAGTGTTTGCTTGTTGGCATCTGATTTCCCTAAATATTCCTTGACTAAATTCTCCCCCTTTCTAACTTCTACAGTCAGAGTATTTGTAGCATCTTCTTTGAAAGTGCCTACTTCTTCACAGATCTTGAATGTGTGCTCTTAGGATTTCTTTTCTAACTGAATCTGGTTCTTGGAAACAGTAACAACTTGATCCATGACATGACCAACACTAGTGATTGTGTGGTCTAGAGCGTTTCCACCTATTTGGAATAGCCATCTCAATTCATCTGTATTATGCTGAATCTCAACAAATCCTCTGCTCATCTCTTTCTCAAGAGCAGTAACTTTGTCTTGAATAATTTTGAGAGAGTCATCAAAGTATTTTATTTGTTCAAGAAGCATCTGTTCAATCTTATCAACAATATCATTTGCAGCAGCAGGAGGAGGAGCAGTAGTAGAAGGAACTAGAGGAAGTGGAGCAGACCATGGAATGACTTCTTCAATGGTGACTGAGCTCTTGGATCTGGTAGTATGAATCAGGGCATCACCTTCTTTAGTGATGAAGGTGGGGATAGGGAAGTCCAGGCTCTTCAAAGGAGCTTCCACTGGTTCTGGGGATGGCTCTTTATCATCTGAAATCAAAATAGTCTCAACCTGCTCTTTGTTAGTAGCAGGATAGTGGTGAACATGGGATTTAGGAGATGGAACGGGAGATCTGGGAGGAAGTATGAGTGGGAGATGGTACTAATATTTATTTCTTGGATGGTTCAGCAGGTTGCTCTGAATGGAGGGGAGGAAGAGATTCATCAGTCGTTAGTTATTCAATCATCTCATTGATGGCTGCTCTAGTGGAGATAATGGTTTCTTGGATCTGAGCATGTGAGTGAGTATCTTCTGGAGTTGATGGAGGGAGAGAAGTGGTAGCTGGTGGAGTAGGTACTCTATCTTCTGGGACAGAAGGAGCAGGCTCCCCCTCAGCAGTTGCATCAGTTTTGCTGGCTATATGATGTGGAGAGAGAGATGGGGTCCTGTCCTCTACAGGTGGCTGATCATGGGCTTTGGTAGATTGGGTAGGATTCTCCAACTTTAACTCCCACCTCTGAATGGATGAGATGGAGACATTCTTCAAGTGATGTAGAATTATTCCTTTGGAGAAATTGAAGACTTCAGGATTGATCTCATGTAGCAGTAGAGAGATAATCCTTGCATAATTTGGGGCTTTGATGCTCTGCCTGATTTTGTCTAGAATCAACATACCAAACTGATATCTTTTCCTGTAGATAATTACTGTCATGATGTCAAACATGTTAGAAGAAATGTCTCTGATTGAACTGGTCTTGCACAGGAGGATTTTCCCAATAACATCTACAAGTAACTTGTTCTCTAGATCGAGTTATGTTCGATGAATGGTGAGGACTTCAGGTGATAATACACAGAACATACATGCCCTATATGAATCTTCAGGATCGAGATGGTCTTCCTCATCAACCACTTGCAGCCGAAGAAGGTTGGAAACAGAGTTTTTTGAGATCTTAATCTTGATACCCTTAACTTTGGACTTAAGAACCTTGCCATTTCTCTTTACCTTAATGTTTTTGAAGAACTCTTCAACCTCTGGAAACATAATCATGCAGGGTTGTTGTAGAATAAATGTCAGGTCGACGGTGTAAAGAAGGATGAGTAAAATCCTGAAATCGTCGGATAACTAGGCAATCACTGTGGTGATGAGTTCAGAGCAGATTCTAATCTTGGAAGAAGGTGCCATGATCCAGAGATTTGATAGAAATCTGCTGCGGGGAAGAAAATGGCGCAAGCTCTGCGATAGTCGGCGTAAGGCGAAGAGTTTTTCAGCTTACTCAAGTGAGAGGATTTTGATTCGTGTAGAGAAATGAAATCCAGACTTTTCTATTTATATAACCCTAATTTATCGATAATTAAGAAGTAAACTAAGCTAACATACCTTGGAAAGAGTCAGTATAAGCCTCGAGTTGCGAATAACGAAATTTGAATTGAAGTTGAGAAATAATCTTCTTGGTACTCGAGTGGATCGACAGTACTCGAGTGAGAAGATGATAGTACTCGAGTGAGAAAAATTGGAAGTACTCGAGTGATGTCTTTATATGTCTCGAGTGGCAACTTAGTACCCGAGTAGGTTGAAGAAGTACTCGAGTAGGTTTACTCGAGTGGCTGACGAAGTAGTCGAGTAGTTCAAGTAGGTACTCGAGTAGCTTACTTTTTACTCAAGTGGTCTTTATCTTACTCGAGTCATAAAGTTTGAATTTGAAAAATTACAGCTTTTGACAAATTTCTTGATCTTTGAGCCTTTTTGTGAGTCTATCTTCTTTAATCTTCTTTGTTGGGCATTCCAAGTTCTGTTTTGAAGAATGAGAACTTGGCCTCGTCCAACGGCTTTGTGAAAATGTCTGCAATCTTCTTGTGTGTTGGGACATACTGTAGATCAATGTCCCCATGCTCCACATGCTCCTGGATGAAGTGGTACCGCAGCTCTATGTGATTTGTCCGGCTGTGAGAGACTGAGTTTTTGGCTATTGCAATAGCGCTGGAGGAGTCGCAAAATAAAGGGATGTCTTGGACTTTGAGATTGTAATCTTCCAGCTGGATTCTTTATCCATAGCAAATGTGCACAACAACTGCATGCAGAGATATACTCTGACTCAGCCATTGAGTGCAATATAGTTCTGCTTCTTACTACTCTAGGAAATGAGCCTTCTTCCAAGGAATTGGCAAGTCCCAGAAGTGCTCTTCCTGTCGTCTTCGCTACCAGCAAAATCTGCATCTAAAAAACCAATTAGCACGCTATCCTTACTTCTTGGGTACCATAAGCCAATATTTGGTGTACCTTTAAGGTATCTCAAAATCTGCTTTGCAGTAGCGTAGTGAGATTCCTTAAGGTTCAGTTGAAATCTAGCATATGCACATGTTAAGAATATTATGTCTGGCCTACTAGTAGTAATGAAGAGCAAGGATCTAATTATGCTTCTGTACTTGGTTTCATCAAAAGGTTTCCCTTTCTCATCATTGTCCAGATACACAGTTGAACCCATTGGAGTCCTCATAGAGGTTGCGTTCTCCATTCTGAATTTCTTAATTAGCTTCTTTGGTGAACTTAATCTGCGAGATGAAAATTCCATCTTCAAATTATTTCACCTGAAGCCCTAAGAAATACTTCAGCTCGCCCATACTGCTCATTTCAAACTTCCCTTGCATAAGTTCAGAAAACTTCTTGTAGAGGTTGTCGTCAGTAGAGCCAAAAAAATGTCATCGACATAGATTTGCACTAGCAAATTCTTGCCTTTTATTTCCCTAAGAAATAATGTCTTATCTATCTTTTCCCTTGCGAACTTGTTCTCAAGAAGAAAGCTAGACAACATCTCATACCAAGCGAGAGGAGCTTGTTTCAAAACATATGATGCTTTATGTAATAAATAAACATTAATCAGGGAAAGTTAGAATCAACAAAACCTGGAGGTTGTTCCACATACACCTCTTCCTTTATGTCACTATTAAGGAAGGCAGACTTCACGTCCATCGGATAGACAGTGAAGCCCTTGCGAGCGGCATATGCTAGGAATGACCTGATTGCCTCCAGCCTTTCCACTGGAGCCTACGTCTAGTCAAAGTCGATTACTTCTTCTTGACGATATCCTTTGGCAATGAGTCTGGCCTTGTTCTTTATGATCATTCCATCCTCGTCCATCTTGTTCCTGTAGGCCCATTTTATCCCAATGATATTCTTACCTTTGGATCTTGGAACAAGTTTCCATACTTGACAACACTTGAACTGATTTAGTTCTTCTTCCATCACCATTATCCAAGATGCATTTGAGTTTGCTTCCTCAAACTTTTTCGGTTCAACCTGTGAGAGAAAACTCAAATATAAATTCTCGTTCGTTGTACCTCTACGAGTTCTGACACCATCCTGGGGATCTCCTATAATTTTGTCCATTGGGTGATCCTTCAGATGTTTGAGCCCTAGAGTCCTTGCATCTAAAACTTCTTCTTCAATCACCGGAGTGACTTCATCAACTTGGACGATTTCTTCATCTTGGTCATCAACCTCTTCCAATAGGGGTTGGAGTGGTGATCTTGATGAACTTTTCAACTTTTTCTTCAGTCATTTCTTCCAAGTTAAGTTCATTCAACTTTGTACCTGCATCTTCAATGAACACACTAGAAGAGTTGTCTTGCAACAAGCTCGTCTCATCAAATACAATATGTATGGATTCTTCTACAACCAGAGTTTTTCTATTAAATATCCTATATGCCTTACTATGTCTACTATATCCTACGAAAATACCTTCAAAACTGTTTTCACTAAATTTTGTAGTATGATACTTGCCATTGTTAAGCACGAAGCACTTATGACCCAAAATTCTAAAATATAATATAGTCGGTTTCCTTCTCTTTAGAAGTTCGTAAGATGTCTTATTTTGGTTCTTATTTATGAGTGCTCGATTTTACACGTGGCATGCAGTGTTGACGGCTTCAGCCCAGAAGTATTCCAGAAGTGAAGCATCACTCAACATGGTCCTGCAGGCCTCTATAAGTGTTCTGTTCCTTCTCTCAGCCACTCCATTCTATTGATGAGTACGAGGAGAGGAAAACTCATGAAAGATACCCAAGCTTTCGCAGAATTCTGTCATGGCCCCAGACTTGAACTTTGTTCTATTGTCACTTCTGATTTTGACTACGGAACAATTGTATTCATCCTGGAACCTGCCAGACAAAATTTGTAAAGATGTCAAAGGTATCTGACTTGTGTTTTAGAAAGAACACCCACACAAAGCGCGAGTAATCATCAACAATAACCAACGTATAATCCTTACCTCCCAAACTTCTAACTTGCAGTGGACCGAACAAGTCCATATAAAGTAGATGTAAACATCTGTTAGAGTATTTGCCAACAACGCTTTTAAAGGTAACCCTTTTTTGCTTGCCTTTTACGCAGACGTGACAAGGTCTATCTTTGACGTACTTGACATTTGGTGCATCACGTACTAAATTCTGTGAAAATAGTTTATTAATAGTTTTGAAATTAATATGTGCTAATCTCTTGTGCCATTGGTCACCAAGAGACACACTATTTTTAGCCATAAAACACACTGGCATAGAAGAGTTTATACAAATGAAATTTAAATAACAAATATTTCTGCTTCGAGTGTCCTGATAGAATCGTTTCCATATTGTCAACCGATTTTATCAACCACTTATCAGCATGAAATTCAACAATATATCCTTTATCACAGATTTGGCTTATGCATATGAGATTGTGTTCCAATCCTTCAACATAAGCCACATTTGAGAAGGATACTCTACCGTTAGAGATCATACCATAGCCTTTAGTGATTCCCCAGTCTGAACCTACAAAGATGACTTTTGGCCTGTTTAAGACTGGAGAGTAGTTCTGAAGAAGGCTTCTTGTCCCGGTCATGTGCCGAGAGCATCCACTGTCCAAATACCAGATAGGTGTTTTGGTGGCCTTTGGACATACCTGCAATTATAAATCAATTTACCTTAGGAACCCAAACATGTTTGGGTCCTTGGTCTCTTATTAGAACACTCCCCCTACGAGTATTAGCAGTATGAGTGGTCTTTCTCATATTGGTAACATGAGGAGTTGCAAAATTCCTGGGATTAAACCAGCAGTCAATGACAAAGTGACCAATCTTGCCACAGCACCAATATTCAAACCTATTGTATCTTTGCCTTAGATTCTCCTACTTGACCTTTTGAGATGGTGGTCTAGCAGGGGAAGCATTCTTGGAGGAAGAAGCTTCATGGTGACGGCAATCTCACGATTTCTTCTCCTTGAATGGCCTTTCAACAGTAGGCTTTAATTTCGATGCTTTCTTAATGTTATGACCATGATTATAAGGGCCATAGCTCTGAAGAGTCATTTCTTCATAAGGTGCCTTGAAGACACTCTCACCAAAGTTTCTGGGGTGAGTCCAACCTTGGTAAAGAATCTTGGGCTCTACATAAGTAGGCCTAGTCAAGTGACCGTAGGACGAGTCAAAATCGAACTCATTTGATGGAAATATAACCTTCTTGAAAGAGATCTGATCTTGAGGGGCTTTCCCCTTCTCTTTGGCCAAAGCTTTCTTGGTCTCCTTATTCTTTCTTTGAGCTTTATTCCACCAAGAAGATTTACTAGGAGCTTCAACATGCCCTAGCCCAGCACCTTTGCCTTAGCTGAGAATTTAGCAACGAAAGGAAGGACAGTCTTTGGCTTCGAAAAACTTTCAACAAGTTTCTTTTCAGCCATAAGTTGTGCCTCCAGTTCTTTTATGATTTTCTTCTTAAGGTCTAGGTGCTCGAGATCCTTGTTATATTATTCAATGACAACATTGAAGTTTTCTCTGAGTGAGTCGGTCTTAGCGACTTCCTCTCTCAAAGTGCTCTCTTCAGCTTTTAGAGACTTTATCTCTTTAGCTTTAGTTTTCACGACTCGTCGACATTTGTCGTAAGCCTTGTTTAACTCCTTATATTGGGCCATGAGTTCAGACTCATCGTCAGAACGCAGAAGAGCTATCGTCATGATCATGCTCAGAAACATCAGATTCAGAGAGCTGAGTGTGTGAGTTTACCTTCCCAGTGAACTGGGGCTCTTGTTCATCATCAGTCTATGCCATAAGCCTAAATTAGGCTTCTTCTTCTTCACTCGACTCAGATGATTCAGAGTCACTTAGAGTCTTGCCCTTCTTGTCTATTAGGCTCTTCTCTGTCTTCTTTTTATTATAAGAAGATTCTTTTCTTCTCTCCTTCCACCCTCCTTCTTGTGGGGGCAGTCAGTAATGACATGACCTGACTTGTTACAGCAATAACAAACGATGTCAGTGAAAATATGTTTGTTTGGTTTAGTAGTATACCTGTCATGGCTGCTTGAGCCTTTTTGTGTCAATCACCATCATGTCATGATCTTCTGTAGGAGACATCCTTGCCTTTCTATTGCTTCATTTTGTTCAATAATTTCTTTTAACTGTCGTGAGAGTAAAGAGAACTCTCCATCAGATAGCTCTGAGCCTGAAGTACTTGGCTACGAGGTTTCTTCTTCACTAACTTCTTGTGCTAGGGCAGGAGAGGCAGCCTTGGACTTCCTTGAGATGTCTGGCTTGAGAGCAATAGACTTCTCCTTGGATGAGGACCTGCTCTTCTCTTCTTCAGCTTTTCTCATATTGAGTTGCAGCTCATATGACATAGGCTTCCCGAAGAGATTCTGCGGGTCTGTCTTAGCTAGCTTTCCAAATTTCTGGATGGCACAAACCTTGTTATCCCATTCTTTGGTTATGGATCTCAAGAACTTATAATTTAGTTCTTCGTTTGTGACTCGGCCGTAGACCCTTGGGTCGTTGACTATCTTGAAGAAATTTTCAAATGTATTTGCAATGGTATCCTTGGGTCCTTGTCGGAAGGCTTCATATTTATTATTAAGAAGGGATCTTCTATCATCCCTAACCTCTTCTGTGCCTTCCATCAAAGTGACGAGGGACTGCCACATTTACTTGGCGGACTAGCCGTGGATCAGGTTCTGCAACATGGAGTCATCGACTGCACTGCTATAATATTCTTGGGCTTCTTGTCTAAAGACACAAGAGCAATCTCGTCTTTGTCGAGATCCATCAACTTCTTAGGAACCTTCTTTGTTGGATCTATAGTGGAGAAGGTCATCGGAACGTAAGGACCTTCTTCAACGATCATGAAGATCCTTGGATCCACAGCTTCCTTGAAAAATCTGATTCTCTCTTTCTACATGAGGAAAGTTATTCTTTGTGCACAATGGAAGCTTGGCAAAATCTTTAGCCTTGTCCATGCTTGGATATTCTCAAAAGACAACTTAAGTCAGATCTGATCAAGGTGTTAACCTTTTAGTGATCAACCTCCCTCAGATACCAATTGAAAGTTATTAAGTTGTCTACCAAAATTACCTAGAAGGGGGTGAATAGGTGAGTTGTGCGTCTTTTTGCGGAATAAAAATTTAGAGATCTATGCACACAAAAATCTACCAAGCGTTCACAGACGACAAGAGATTTATAGTGGTTCCCCAACCTTGGGTACATCTACTTTACACTCACCGATCTAGCAAAGCACTAGACTCGGCTACTCCACTATCTTGGATTGAAAACCAATCCTACGCCTTGGAACAAAGTTCCTACAATCTCGATCCACAACACGGATCTACACTCGGAAGATAAAAACTTCCTACAACTCTAAGACAAAAGCTCCTACACTCGGAGAAGAATCTCCTACAAAAATAAATTGAGAAAATGAAATACAAACAGTAATTTTCTCAGATCTGGAAAATCTCGGCCAAGGTCTTCTTCTTTGATCACTGCGGCTTTATCAGAAAATATTGAAGAAGCGGCTCGGCAAGATCTGGATCTGGAATTTCTTTGACTCACATGATCCGAGAGATGATGAGAAGTTGAAGAACAATCTCGATCTGTAAGTCAACCTTGATCTGAATCTTCTTGGATGAAAACCCTAGGCGATCTGCACGATGAAGAGTGCGGCGACTTCCATTTTTAGAAAGAGAAAATTGTGATTCAGAGACTTAGAATATTTATTTGACAGCTTGTTGTTATTGTTAAATGATTTGACAAGACCTTATATAAGATCTCGCTTGGTCATAATTAGCATTAATGACGTCCACGTGGACCAATCATGTCACGGTATTTGAAAATCCCGTCGGTTATGGACTTAGCAAAATTCTGGAAAAGATTTCTGAATTACTCGAGTAAAAGATGAGCTACTCGAGTACAAATATGATTACTCGAGAGGATAGAAACAGACTACTCGAGAAGTAGAAGGATTACTCGAGTCAAAGCCTTAGTGAATTTTCTGGGAGATGAATTCTGGTAACTCGAGTACTGAAACTAGACTACTCGAGAAGTAAATTAACTACTCGAGTAAAGTAATTCTGCTACTCGAGTATAGGACTTTAGAAAAATTCTGAGAGTTAAAAGTTGGATACTCAAGTATTAGAGCTAGACTACTCGAGTAGTAGAAAGACTACTCGAGTACATGAACTGAACTACTCAAGTGGTGTAAAACAACATGAGAATCTTTCTTCTGTAACTCGAGACAAAAGACTTATCTACTCGAGTGGTTAACATGACTACTCGAGTAAAAGGCTTAGAATATTTTCTGAGAGGAAAATTTGATAACCCGAGAATAAGGGAACGTCTACTCGAGTAATGGACTTGGCCACTCGAGTGCTATGTTCAGACTACTCGAGAGCCATTTCCCTTTCTCGAGTTTAGATAGACTTACTCGAGTAGTCACTAAGTGTTCAACTCGAGTACGTAAACTTTAACTCGAGTGAAAGACTTAGAAAAATATTCCTTCAAGAGAATTTTCGTTTCTTCAATAAAATTAGCAACACTTTTTTCTCCAATTAATCCTAGTGCTTGAAACATGAAGTGTATCCCAATAGAGATGCTACACATGAGTCAACACACACAATGAGGGATTATATTGTATTGTCCTGTGTTTGGTGACCCATTGTAGACTGACATTGGTCCACACTTGGCAATTTAGTCCTGCAAACACAACTCAAACAACAAATCAAATACAACTTAATTCAACTTAGTTCATGGGTGACTTCATCAAATATGAGTTATTGTGGATACAATACCCAACAATTGGAACGTAATGCTGAGAGGCGTCCGTACCGTAGAATGACAAAACTTGATCTCTTTTCGTCGTGGTGTGGAATGCAGAACATGAGGCACCTTATATACATCTTTATGAAAATATGCTACTATCGACGGTAAGACTAGAGCCCTGCTGTAGGTTTGCGTGCTTCATGCTGACAGTTGTCCTACAAAATTGGAAAAATATATTAAAATAAATATTATCCTTTTCAGCGTGCTAGCACGACATGTTAATAGTTATCGCTGTGTGGTATATCTGACACAATGCCACTGACACGACGCTCTCAATGCTCTCGACGCTTCTGTCTTGTCAAGCATTGACTGAGCTAGTGCCAGCGGTAGGACTAGTGCAACGCGTTAGCTTCCTGAGCGCTCTGCCCAACTAATTCCTCCAGCTATTGGTGTGAAAATATTCACAAAGAGATTATAAACCGAACTAGCAATCCAACGAGGCAAGTATACCTATCGAAATGCAGCTAGGGGACACAAGTGTCATATTAAAATCTGGGAATTGTCGAGTAATACTGTTTTAGGATTTAAGAGAAAGCAAAATGATATTAAGAAGAGAAATATTATGCTAAAAAGAGAAATGCTTGCAGTTAAATACGAAGCTATTAAAAGAAATTACAACGAGGGGTTAAGACAATGATAAACATGAGCACTCGATCGATAATCACCTTGGCTAAAGTTGATTAAAAAATGTGATAATAAACTCTAACTTAATAAGGTAAAAAAACCTTGACCGTGGAGGTTGCATAAGCATGAACATGTTTCTCTCGAAGCCGTGCCGACCTGAGTTTATGAAGGTCCAGTCGAACTCTCATCCAAATCGGAGACATAAAGTTCGCTTTACACTGTGAACCCCTCTATTGGATTTCACTCCAATCCAGGAGATTTAACGTCTGCCTCTCTCGAGGGGTGCGTGCATCTCCCTTTACTCTTGAGTGTTCACTTCAAACTACTAGCCTCTCGGCTAGCTAAGAATGAAAACAAATATGAAAATTATATATCAATGATATAACTCCAAACATGATTTTTTCAATAGTAAATCAAAAGTCTAAGCCTTACAAAGAAAGAGTGAACTAGAGAATCATAACTTAATCAACTCGAACCTCGGATCATCAAGATCGAGTACAAGGAGGATTAGTTACTCATAGTGAAGTGGAGGAAGAGAGATGAGTAGAAATGCATTAATAAAACAAAGAAAATGACACAATTTTTATTACCACTAAAAGAGTGCTACAACTTGAAAATAGAAGATTACAAGTGCTGGAAATGAAAGCCTATGCTAGCATTAACATTTAGCTACTAAGCAATTACAACTAATAATACAAAACGAGTAAACTAAGCTAGATTAAAAAGGCTTAAAATGAGGAGGGAGTGGAGCATGAAAAATTACAAGAAAACTACAAGAAAACTAAAGGGTAGAACCTCCCCTCTCACTCCAGAACTGACTCTGAACCCTTGGAGATGGGCTCAATTTATAGAGTTTTTTCGTGTTGGGTCACACCACCCTTACACGCCCAGGTCGGGCGTGTACCTGTGGCGTGACACATTCGGTGCGACTTTTTTACTGAAATTCAATGCTGGAGGTGATGGGCATCATAGTTGAATTATGCGCCCATATGTCATGCCCGACCCGGGCATGTAAGGGCGGCGTGACCCATTCAGTGCGACGTTGGTGCGGGAAAAAGATCGTGATGCGGCGATTCCTCGAAACTTGGGGACACGCCTTCGGAACACGCCCATGTAGGTGTTACACGGGCGTGACAGAGGCATGCATACTGAGTTTTCAAGGAATGCAGTTTCGGACTGGTAGCTTCATTCCTCTGGGTTAGACGCCCTAGATACACGCCCGGGTAGGGCGTTACCTTGGGGCCTGTAACAACAAAAATTGGCTGAAAGCCATGAAAACCTGCAAAAAGCAGAAAACACATTAGTGACAATAATATATACAAAAGGAGGTCAATATAAGCACTTACAAGACATGATTTGTGCTTTTAAAATCTGAAAATACCCTAATATTTTTGAATACAAAACGTACTATCAGCTATCGTGTCTGGTATCACCTGGCATTAGTCACGACATTAATTAGTCTAAACATGTCGCAGTACGAAGTTGATGCCTGGGCAGTAATTTCCCAAGAGCTTCATCGAATTAATTCATGGCTACTGCCCGACGGTAACTTCAACCACTCGATGTATAGGAGACTTCTTTTTCTTTGCTCAAACCTATCAACCAGGACACTATAACAAAACACAAGACGTGATCAAAAAATCTATGGGAGTTGATATTCTCAAACAAAGGGAATGTGAAACAGCGGTTCCAACATGAACACGTATAAGCTGGCATGCACTAAGAGGAGGATACACTTCAAAAATCACAGGAATGTTGATCCAATGCCTCCAACCCCTCCAAAGTATTTTCCAAATCCAAGGGCGTATTTTGCATGATAGTGTTCGAAGAGGCTGGGGAAGTAGACCTGAGAATCATAATTTATATTTTGCGTGTTGTGGGTTGCCCCCCCCCAAACTATGAACACTATTGATATATATATATATATATATATATATATATATATATATATATATATATATATATATATATATATATATATATGATTTCTATGTTGACTGGGAATGCGTTTTATTTCTAACTTTAATTATTTTTTCAGTCTTAATACTTTATTATTTGTTATGGGCAACTTACCTTAGCTTGTAGGATTTTGGTTTCTTCAAATAAGGAGAAATTGTTGTGTATTAAATCCACAATAACCATGATTTGAAGAAGGGTGTCATCAAGCTAAGATGAATTGAGATTGAATTTGATGTTGCTCTTTTAGTTATGTATTTGCATGCCCAGATTGCCAAGTACACACCAATGTCAGGTTACAGTGGGTCAGTAAACACATGACTATATAATGTTATCCTTCATTGTGTAGGCCAATGTGTTAACTCACATATAATCTCTCTATTGGCGTGTACTTCCATCCCATATATATGAGAAGGATCAAGGAAGGACAAAGGCTTGGATTCAGAAAAACAGGAATTTTACCCAAGTAAAAGTTGTCCAGTATGGTAAGGAATACTCTTCAAATTCGTTGAGTGTACCCGTTGATACTCATCGAAATCATCGTGTATACTTAGCAACACTCGTCGAATTTGTCATATGTAGTTAGGGTAAATTCTCTGAGAATTGGAAAATCCGCCAAGTAAAATTCGCCGAGTATCATTGTGTATACTCGTCGAATTCGTCGAATGTATCTAACGATACTAGTCGAATATACTAGACGATACAAGCCGAATTCATCGAATACAGTCGACACTACCACTCTAGATTTTATAAGTCTCATTAGTTTAATATCAATTGGCTAGGTGTCGAGTGCATCGAGTGAGCTAGCCGATACTCATCGAATTCGTCGAGTATACTAGCCGATACTTGTAGAATTCGTCGAGTATGATCTCCGCATTGGCGGTGAGTTGCTAGCTAGCCTGAGATGAATTTCACCAAGTCATTTTCGTCGTATATATATATATATATATATATATATATATATATATATATATATATATATATATATATATATATATATAATCATTCAATGAGTATGCTAGTGATACTCGGGGATACTCGATGAATTTGTCTAAGGTCATTTTTTTGATAGATTTTCAATTTCAGGCTCGGGGTGGTTCGGTCATGCACAGTGTTTTCAAGGTTCTGTTTTCGGAAATTTCTTTATATCCGTTGGAAAGGGGATCTTTATAAATAGCTAAGGAGAATTCCTTTGCAATAGTAATTGATGAGTCCAAATTTTACACTTATTTTTGGTCTCATCTGGGCCAGTTTTATCGTCTTAGCACTACACTTGAGAGCCATAACATCTTATATTTGCTTACATGTCTATTTCATGGTTAAGTGCACTATAGGCCCGTTTCTGTGTGCTTTATTTGTTTTTGTGTTCTTGTTGTTCTTTAGCCTTGTCTTGGGAATGTGGTGTGCACGTTTGGTGGCCTATCTGCCTCTTCTGCTGGTGTAGGGTTCGTGTGCGTGCTCCGGAACCGCTCGGGAGACCCCAACGATGCAGGAATACTCCGCACGACCACTGGACTTATTGCGCACGACCACTAGTCGTGCGCCACTGCTCGTGCACATTACATTCTCATTTTTCCTAATTCTGCCCGGGTAATCGCACGAGCACTGGCCGTAGTGCGCACGACCACTGGTCGTGCGCCACTGCTCGTGCGCGTTTACCACTTGCTTTCTGCAAATATGTCCCTGACAATCGCACGATCAGTGGATTTAGTGTGCACGACCACTGGCCGTGGTCGTACGCCACTGATCGTGTGCATATATGCTAATGTTTCTATCTAGGTTGTAGGTCTAATTGGAAATGGTGCACGATCATCGACCGACAGTACGCACGACCACTGGTCGTGCGCCACTGATCGTGCGCTCTGCTTTTGCTGCCTCCATATTTAAGGCCCTGCTCCACGATTTAGGTCAACGCCCATCATTTTCTATGATCGGAGAGTGCGTGGGAATCGCCATTTTACTTCTCCAGCTGCTCCATCACCTCCACCTTCTTCGGTAGTCCATAGCCAGCTATTCCGAAGCTTTTCAAACTCTCCGGCGAAGCCCCCGGCCATTGACAACTTCAACTCCAAGCTTTCCACCGGAGTTGGTGAAGAAGACAACCTAGATAACGGACTCAAAGGCCTTCGAGGTGACATCTCGTTTGTACCGGATGCCTCCTCGGACTGAGCCCGGAAGGGGATTGACAACTCGCTATTCCGGCCATGACCTGCAGTGGATCTTCACTCTCTTTTGGTTTACTCCTCTTCCCCTTCCTCTGTAGTATGGAATGATTTAACATTGTAATGAACATCAAGTTTTATTTTATATCTAATGGGATGTTTGTAGTTTTCTTATGCTTGTGAGTAGTGTTTGTGAATGCGCCTCGCTCACTCCACATCCACTCCAAACCTGTGTCTCACCCGGTTGCACTCCACACAAGAACACTTCCATCCATTAGCTTTCTGTCCACTCGCCCAACCGAAGTTCGGCATCGCGGCCGAAACACTGACTTTACCTTACGAAGCGGTTCCTTCGACCTGCATAGCTTTTATTAGTTTTTTAGATCAAACAACCACAATCTCTCAAGTCCCCTTTTTACTCTTTTTCTAAGTATAACCCTCTTAATAATATTTTCTGAACTGTTACCGCTCTATGCTAATTGCATTCCTCAAGAGACCGACACTCGGGGATTTATTCCCAAACTTTATTACTTGTGCGACCGGTGAGCTTGCCGATTTACAAGCATCAAGTTTTTGGCGCCGTTGCCGGGGAATGCAACTGTAGCGTGACTCAGGATGACTGAGAATTTCATTATAAGAGTTGTATTGTTTTGTTTTGTTTTGATCCCTTTTCTCTTGTGTTGTTATTCCGTCATATGGAATTGTTAGTTTTATTCGCAGAATCTATGCCAAGTAGTTGTATCCTTTATATTTGAAATCTCCGCAATGTGGGCCAATTTCAATATCCGTTGCCGTCATTGTGGAGACATCTCTCATGCTAGCGACAGATGCCCTCAGAAGTATAGTAGCCAAGAAATTTAGGAATCTACATATCGTAGACATAAGACGGTTAGCTACTGACCCGCGGAGCCATTGCCGCACTACTTTTATTCGGCTTCAGCACCCGTTGCACCGCCGAAGCAGGCTAAGCAGTGCCTTTTTTGTCGAAGCTGGGATCATGCATTGAAGGATTGCGCCGCTTACCTAGCTGAGCTAGAAGTGGATGATGAGCCGGATCTTCAGATTGTCTCCACTTCAACCTTGGGCAGCATTTCTTCTGTATTGGGGTATGCACCATTTCCATCTCTATATTATGGAGAAGTCATCCCAGGTATGTGCACCGATACATGTGCTTATCCCCATTCCGACACTACTATTTATACTCCTGAAGTGCATACATCACCTAGCATAGAATCTATTAGTTGTGGAGAGCCAGCGCTCAACGTCCTACCGAGCTTTGTGCCATCACCTTCTTCTTTGCATAACATTCTTTCTTCTTCTGAAAGTGTTGTTGAGGTTGATTCGCAGGTGGAAATTAGCATTTCCAGCATTCTGTTAGATCCAGTCGAGGAGGACGAATCCGTGGTAGAGGTTGTGACCTTCACCCCATGTGAAGATGCCCGAGGCATGGACGAGGCAGATGCAGCTTTAGAACATTCTTGCATCAGCCTAGATAGCTGTATGGAAGCACCCACATTTCCACCGACGGGTGATGACTCCGGGACCATCCCCAAGATCGAGGTTCGTTTATGTTATTCTTCAAGTTTATTTCTTGACCCCGCTCTCGTGTCTACTTCCATGCAGGACCACATTGTGGAATCGGTCCAATCAGTGCAAGGGCCTGTAATGCGGCCTAGGACTTATTGTGACCAGATGCAGGTGCAGTTGGAGCCGATGAGCTTCCCAAGTTACTTTCTGCCCATGCCTGACACATAAGACAGGTATATGTATACAGGTATTGGGGCTTATGTTCTGTCTCCATTCCGGTACCCGCTACCGTAGCGCGACCATGAACCTCTGCCTGAGCATTTCCAGTTTCATTCGCCCATCAGTTAGGAAATGCTCAGATTTTGAATAAGTCCTGTTGGGAGACAATAAACCCAACAGTTATCTAGGGTAGTGTTTCTTTTATTTAAATTTATGTTTGTATTTAATTATATGAGTGGAGCTGACCACAGAGCTAGTCTATCACGCCTTATGTTTCTTTTTATTGTTTTTATTTTCCGTGCAAGGAGACAACAATATATTTTGTGGGTGCCCATCTGGGAGCCGAATGTTTTTTTATATATACTATATGAACTGCTAATACAGGTATTTGGTCCACCTTAACGACGGTAAACAAAAGGGCTTTCGGGAGACAATCCAAGTTGGACCGTTTGGTCTTATGCTGTGTTTTGAGTTCTTTTTAGATATTCATATTTATATGTGTCCATATTTTGTTTGGCTTGCATATTTAAATCGCAGGTGCAGGAATTTTTGAGGCGCGGCAACTGGGCCACACTTGGACATCTCATTGCACGACTGGTAAGCTCAATTTTGAGCATAGGTACTTCCTACCCTAGCTATTGATCCCATTTGGAATGCTTATTTTTACTAGTTGTCGAATTTAAGTCTGGGGGGGGGGAGAACATGCCTGTGGTCACTACACAACACATTATGTTGCATACCAGTTTCTTGTTTAGTTATTTCTTGATCTTTGTTGCACACACTGAGTCACCCAAACGAGTGCGCTCTTTTCCACGCGCACAACTCGAGTCAAATATATTGTTTTTCGGTAAACTTTAAAATAATGGTGCTGGCTTTGGATTTCAGGATAGAGTAGTTCGAAACTCATGCAGTGCTCCTAATCGAGTACGCATGGTTTGTGTAGAACTAGTATAGATTTAATTTTTCTTTATGCTCGTAGATTTATATTTTTCTGTAGACGTAAATATTGTTTGTACTACTCAAAATCTGAATCTGGAGTAATCGAACGATAATGTAGGAATGTGTGTAGCCGCCACTAGACTCGTATTGCTCGAGTTGGTAGGAAGGATCCTCTTTTCTCGGTGGCTAAGAACTTGCCCTAAGCTACTCTCGAAGCATTGGTGCCCGGTTAGTCAAGCGTGAGAATGACGTAGGCCCTCATTTTGGCTAGTTTGAGCCTTATTTAGCCTTTCCTACCCGTTAACTGTTGCATGCAAAATTTGTGCCTACCCCTTCTTTGATCCAGCTCCACTCACATTCACCAAGGCCTGAAGCTAAACCCACCATCGCAATCAAATGCTTGAGCTTGTTTGTATTTATTATTTTTGCCAAGGTTGTGATATGTGGAAATCGTTTAATGGGGTGCTGAAGTCATACACGTTTTGATTGCTACGTTTGGGGATTACAAACGCAGAAAAGAAAAAGAAGAAAAGCAAAAAAGAAAAAAAAAAGAAAAATATGAAAGAATTGCTTGAGAATTCTATCCCCATCCTATTTATTGATTTTGGTCGGGTTAGGTCGTGTACATGCCCGGTTTTCAAGCTCAGTTTGGGGGTGTGTTACCCATACATTTCTAAGTGGCTGTATTGGTTTAGGTTTTTATTCGCTCGCTTTGGTTGCGTGTAGCCTTCAAGTTTATCATTGACTACCAACCCTTAGCCTAAGCCCCATCCTCTCCTACACGTCCTACTGATTCACGCTTGAGTCTAACCCGCGCCGTGGAGAGAGTGTGAACGTGCAAGCATATGGTCCCAGACATTGGTGTATTCCTTTGGAGGTGATTCTGAGCCCCGATCTTTGGCAATGCTCACCTTAGTGGCCTGCCTACTTTCTTCCTACACATGATCGCAAGATTCTCCAGAATTCTAATTTTGAGCAATTACAATATTTATTTATGTCGGTCGAATAGTTTAAACTACGTCGTATAATTAAAAAGTTTTTTATTATATCTTCTATGCCCATGATGTATTTGATTTCTCGTCTTACGTTTTTTTGAAATTTCCGAGCCAGCTAGCTATTTTCTAGTCCACGGAGTGGTGATTTGGTCGGGACGTGCAAATGGTTAAGTCTGGGGGTGTGATGAGTCTAAATATTACACTGATTTTTGGACTCAGCTGGCCTATTTTATCGTCTTAGCAATACACTTGAGAGCCATAACTGCTTATATTTTCTTACGTGCATATTTCATGGTTAAGTGCACTATAGGCCCGTTTCTGTGTGCTTTATTTGTTTCTGTGTTTTTGTTGTTCTTTAGCCTTGTCTTGGGAATGTGGTGTGCATGTTTTGTGGCCTATCTGCCTCTTCTGCTGGTGCAGGGTTCTGTGCGTGCTCCGGAACCGCTCGGGAGACCCCGACGATGCAGGAATACTGCGCACGACCACTAGACTTATTGCGCACGACCACTAGTCGTGCACCACTGCTCGTGCGCATTACATTCTCATTTTTCCTAATTCTGCCCGGGAAATCGCACGAGCACTGGCCGTAGTGCGCACGACCACTAGTCGTGCGCCACTGCTCATGTGCATTTACCCTTGCTTTTTGCAAATCTGTCCCTGCCAGTCGCACGATCAGTGGATTTAGTGTGCCCGACCACTGGTCGTGCGCCACTGATCATGCGCATATATGCTAATGTTTCTATCCAGGTTTCAGGCCTAATTGGAAATGGCGCACGATCATCGACCGATAGTCCGCACGACCACTGGTCGTGCGCTACTGATCGTGCGCTATGCTTTTTCTGCCTCCATATTTAAGTACCTGCTCCACGATTTAGGTCAACGCCCGTCATTTACTGCGATCGGGGAGTGCGCGGGAATCTCCATTTTACTTCTCCAGCTGCTCCATCACCTCCACCTTCATCGGGGGTCCATAGCCAGCTATTCCGAAACTTTTCAAACTCTCCGGCGAAGCCCCCGACCATTGACGACTTCAACTCCAAGCTTTCCACCGGAGTTGCTGAAGAAGACAACCTAGAAAATGGACTCAAAGGCCTTCGAGGTGACAACTCGTTGGTACCGGAATCCTCCTCGGACTGAGCCCGGAAGCGGATTGACAACTCGCTATTCCGGCCACGACCTGCGGTGGATCTTCACTCTCTTAAGGTTTACTCCTCTTCCCCTTCCTCTGTAGTATGGAATGATTTAACATTGTAATGAACATCAAGTTTTATTTTATATCTAATGGGATGTCTGTAGTTTTCTTATGCTTGTGAGTAGTGTTTGTGAATGCGCCTCGCTCACTCCACATCCACTCCATACTTGTGTCTCACCCGATTGCACCCCACACATGAACACTTCCATCCATTAGCTTTCCATCCACTCGCCCAACCGAAGTTCGGCATCGCGGCCGAAACACTCACTTTACCTTGCGAAGCGGTGCCTTCGACCCGCATAGCTTTTATTTGTTTTTTAGATCAAACAACCACAATCTCTCAAGTCCCCTTTTTACTCTATTTCTAAGTATAACCCTCATAACAATATTTTCCGAACTGTTGCGGCTCTATGCTAATTGCATTCCTCAACAGACCGACACTCGGGGATTTATTCAGAAACTTTATTACTTGTGCGACCGGTGCGCTTGCCGATTTACACGCATCAGTAATCGTGCTAATTGTCAAAATTCGAAATCGAGAAACTTTCCAAGATCGTAAATCCCGTCGGCTCGGCTACAATGTTAACTCGCAATTCTTCCGATCGGCCCCCGATGTGTAGTGCGATTCAATCTTCTTCGACCAATATGACTGAATTGATTCTCTCTAAAGATCTCTACTAATCTAGATCGGTACATGCGCATGACTGAGGGTGAGCAAACTGAGTTTTCCTGGAATTCAGTTTCAGACCGATTGCTTCATTCCTCTGGGTTACACGCCCTAGGCACATGCCCGGGTAGGGCGTGACCTTGGGGGTGTGTAATAGCAAAAATTGCCTGAAAGCCGTGAAAACCTGCAAAAAGAAGAAAATGCATTAGTGACAAAATATATACAAAAGGAGGTCAATATATGCACTTAAAAGACATGGTTTTGTTGAAATTTGTGAAGTGAAAGTGGGTGATGAAGCAGGTCGGGCGGTCTGAGCGGTCTGACTCCGCGGCCTGAGCGGACTGATGGTTGCGGCCTGGGTAACCTGGCCTGTTTGGACTTGGTGGCTTGGTTGTTCTTGTGGAGCGGCCTGTGAGGCCTGTGTTTTCGGCCTGGGTGGACTAGTGCGCGGCCTGGATGGTCTATGGACAAGGAAGTCTTAACGGCTGGGGTATATAGTGGAACAGCCTGAGCAAACTGTGTTTGGCGGTCTGCTGGCAGTGCTCAGCTTGATCTGCGGCCTTGCAGTTTGCCAGTTCTTGGGGTAACCAAGCGGTTTGGAAGTTGTATCTGCGGTGTTGTAGCGGACATGTTTTGCATCCGCGGAGTCCGCCTTTGCGGACTGGCTTTGGAGATGGGCTTTGTTTTTGCCGAGCTCTCCGGTGATGCGATGGATGTTAGCCACATCTTTGTGGTGGAATGTCCTGTTGATTAGCGGTCTGGGTCTTTTGTGTCTGCCATGCTCGCACCAGTTGCTTGATGGGCTGCTGGACGGTCATTCTCTGTGATAAGACCATGGTGTTCGCAGTGTCCGTAGAGTCTGCTGTTGACCGGGCGAACTGCCTGTTGGTCGTGGACTCGTGGCGGACTGTGGCGTTGTTGACGAGTTGTGCGGATTGCCGCTTCATCCGCGTATAGTGTGCGGATTGATGCGGCATGAGGTTGTTGTGTCTGTGGGTTGTGTTGTGTGGCAGACTGGCGCTGTGCTTGTGTTGTGAGGATTGGCATTGTGTCTGCATGGTGGCGGACTGACTTTGACCTTGCGCCTAGCGGGTTTGAAGTCTGGCCAAGTCCTTGTGGACTTGGCGGACTGGGATATGTTACCGCGCAAGCTGGGGAGATGACTCTATTCACTATGGTGGTGACCACACTCCTCACCTCGCCTATAAATAGACCCCCCTGCACATTTATGGTAAATGAGTGAACAGTAAGTTATCTTGGTTAAGTGTTGCGGTCTGGTTTTTCCTGTCCGCACGGGTTGATGGGAACTGTTTGCTATTTGCAGGTTGCGCGACTAACACTGAGGAGCCAGGAGTTTGGCTTTGACTATGGTCAGCATTAGTGAAGTTTGCGGTTTCAATCGGCAGTCTCAGCAGGTCGCTTCTACGGCTTGTCAGTTTCTCTGCTTCAGCTTTTCCAAGTTCAATAACTTATCCGCCAGACTCGGGTGGGTAGGCGGTCTGTTCTTTAGTTCAGCAGCAGCTCATAGCAGTCAGCGAATAACGGCGTGTCTGCGCGATCTCGCAGTCTCGTCGGACTCCGTGTTCTAATCTTCTTCTTGCAACAGCAGTAGTTCGAGCGGCTTCGGCGACTTTGGCAGACCGGGCGGTCTCGGCAATCTCCAGTTCTGTCAGCTCGAATTGTTTTACTTGTAATTTTTTCTATGTTCCTCTGTACTAGAGAAATCATGTCTCGCCATGTATACCTTGCTCTGTAAAGAAGAAATAAATATATGATCTACTTGCCCCTGTGGTTGCTTTTGGTTGTTGAGCTTGCTTTCGTTATTTCCGTATGATCAAGGTGTGATCTTGATAGTTCTGAGGATATTAATTTGGCGTTAGACTATCTCGTTGACCACTTTGAGAAAATTCAACATGGTATCAAATCCAGGTTCAGTTGCTTGAGCGGTGATCAACTTGTCTTGTTGCTCGGTGCTTTTTAAAGCTTAACCAAGGTTGCTGTAATGGAAGGGAACTATGCAAGAGGTCTGGGTATTGAACTCTTAACCACAACTAACTTTAAAAAGTGGAAGTCGTGCATGAAGAGTTTTCTTCTGTACGAGGAGATATGGGAGGTCATCGGTGGTGATGAAAGACAAGAAGATACTGCTGCATTTGGGATAGCTGAGCAGGTGAGAGTCTGGAGGAAAACTAATGCAAAGGCTGAGTTTACCCTCAAGAGGGTTGTTTCACCAGAGCTGTTTGATCACATCATTGGATGTGAGTCGGTTGTTGATATTTGGGAAACTATTGATGGGTTATTCAACAGTAAGAATGTGGCGAGGCTACAGTTCCTGAAGAATGAGTTGGCTAGGAAAACTCAAGGAGACATGACCATCTCAAAGTTCTTTATGAAGATGAAGAGTCTGTGTGCTGAGATATCAGCGCTTGATCCTGATGAGCCCATCTCTGAGGCTAAGTTGAAAAAGCACATTATCCGTGGCTTACAGAAGGAGTATGTTGCCTTTGTAACCTCTGTTCAAGGCTAGGCCACTCAGCCATCTCTATTGGAGCTTGAGAATCTGCTTGCTTCGCAGGAAAGTTTGACCAGACATATGATAGGTGTGACTATCTCTGAAGGAGGTAGTGAAGCGATGTTCACAGGTAAGAAGAAGAAGATATGAGAATGGAAGAAGAAGAACACCACTGCTGAAAATGAGCCTTCAACTTCTTATCAGTCAGAGAGGAGCGATGCTATTAAGAAGGACTGAAAAAAAACTTGAAGTGTTATAGGTGTCATCAGCAGGGACACTTCAATCATAACTGCAAGGTCAAACTGCAACCTGGTCATATTGTAGGCAAGGAGGAAGCTTGCTCTAATACTGCGGAAGATGGATGGAGCGAAGCTTTCATGACGGGCACTTGTGTCCGTGCTTTATCCGCTGTCGACTTCAACGATGAGTGGATCGTGGACTCCGGGTGTGGTCATCACCTCACCGGAGACAAGTCGAAGTTCTCTTCTCTGCAAGATTACTCAGGTAACGAAGCTATCATTACTGCTGATAATACTGTTTATGGATTAGAGAAGGAGGGGATTGTGTCCTTGGGTAGTGATAAGGGTCCACTCATGTTAAGGAGTGTGTATCAGGTGCCGGGCATTAAGAAGAACCTCTTCTCTATGACCAACATGGTAGACGTTGGTTATCACGTACTGTTTGGGACAACAGAAGTGAAGTTCCTTCACAACATACCAGCAGTAAAGGATGATGTTGCTCATGTTGGGAGGAGAGTTAAGAACTTGTTTGTTCTTGCAACAAAATCTTACGTTGATCGGATGAGGGCTAATGATAGCTCTGCTATATGGCATGATAGACTGGGGTATGTACGAATGGATAAGTTGAAAACTATGGCAAACAGGAGCCTTGTGAGAGGCTTGCCTAAGCTATCTTCCTTTGGTGATGGTCACGTTTGTGCGGGGTGTCAGTATAGTAAGGCTCATCGCCTTCTGTTTGATAAGTCATAAACGAGGAGCAAGAGACCATTGGAGTTTATCCATGGTGACTTGATGGGACCAACCGTCACTATTAGCCTTGGTGGGCGTAGATACATGCTCGTTCTGATTGATGACTGATGGGCCAAAACCCGAACAGGCAAGCGTACCTGTCGAATCGTAGTACCAAGGTCGTATTTAAACACGGGGTTGTCAAGTACTTCTACTCACGCTCTAACTATTATCCTACCGGAAGACTATTGGGATTTTGAGAATTTTTTTAAAAAGTAAAATGAACGATAAATTGCGAGACGAAAACTTATATAAAAAAAAAGCTAGCATTCGATCATTGATTCACCATGAAATGAAACGAGAAAATAAAATGGCATAGCTTTAAATTTGCAAATCCAACTCGGCCGTGACGGATCCGAAATTAAAACAAAATCTCGCTAGAGCATTAGGTCTCCTAACTTATAAACTCTTTGATCAAAATCTCTTTACAAACCAAAGAAGCCTAAAGTTGCATTATCGAGATGATCCGCACTATTGGATTTGACTCCAATCCGGAGGATTTACGTCGTCCTAACTATAGGGTTGCATTCAACTCCTTCCTTCTTTGAGTGATCTTTCACATCCACGAGCCTCTCGGCTACTCGAATATGAGATCATAAGCCTACTACCGTATACCGGAAATACGGAGTCGACACAATAATTATTCAAAGAAGGACCGAGTAGAATTATGCAAAAATAAAACTATGAAATAAAAATAATTCTCATTTCAAATCATGGATCCTCATGATCAAATGCTAAGAGGGAATTAGCTATGCATATTGCAAAAGGAAACAACAAAATAAAGAGAAGAGAGAAATATTTTCATTACTTGCAAAAAGGAGTACACAAAATAAAAAAAAAAGACAAGATTCTGCTATAAAGAAAACTTGCACTAATTGAAAAGAAAACTAATACAATAATAAAGCTAACACTCACAAGCACTCTCCACTTAAACTAGCACTTCACTTGCTCTCAAAAATCCCATCCTCAAAAGCATGGGATATGGGTTCTTTTTATAGATGAGGGAGAAGGTTCTAGAATGGAATGAAGAAGAGGGGGCAAGGGGGGGTGGCCGGCCATGTAGGATGGAGAAGGTGCATGCATGATATATTTAATGAGGGGAGAGAGAGAGGGATGATTCATGCATGATATTAAATGAAGGAAGAGGGAGAAGATACATTCATGCATATAAATTTAAAAGAAATGAAATGAATATAAGAGGGGGGATGGATGGTAATAAAGAGTGGAGAAAAATAATAAAAAGGAGAGAGAGGAGGGAACATGCATGAATGGAGGGATGCATGAATACAATATTAAATGATAGAGAAATCAATGAGGAGGGAGAGAAAATATTATGATGCATGCATGGATTGAAAGGTGGCAAGAGAATAAAGGAAAGAAAGGGGGGTGTGGCCGGCCAATGTGGGCTTTAATGGGCTGCACTATATGGGCTTGGGAAGCTTGAAACTTCAAGGGCTGCATGTAGGGGGCTGCATTATGTAGAGGGGCTGCACCATAAGTGGCCGGGCTGCATCATGTGGGCTGTTTTGGTGGAAGAGGGCTGCTCCAATTGGGCTTGATCAAGTGAAAGGGCTGCACTAGCATGGGCTTTGAACCTACAAATAAAGCAAAATAAACATTAGTTAATGATTATATAATACACAAAACAAAATACATAATATAAATAAAACATACAACATAAAAATAACATAACACATAATATTTATATTCAAAATAAAACACACGTTAAACATATAATATAAAATTAAACATAAAACATTAAATTAAACATAACATACAAGCTATAATAATATTTATAGATAAAGCTAAACATAAAACATAACATAAACATTATATTAAAAAGAAGATCATAACAAGCATACAAAAAACACATAATTGTAACAAAAACTTAGGAAAATAAGCTACTAGAATAACCCAAAAACGATGACTAAAACTAGTCATCAAACTCCCCTATGCTTAGACATTTGCTTTCCCTCAAGCAAATAAAGATGAAAACTAGGGAAGGATAAAGAAAATAAACAAAGCTAATTTAGGTTTCATAATTAAGAAAAACAAAACATGAAAAATTAAACTATCCTAATTCCTATGTTAACAACTAGTGGGGTGAGAAGTGCACAGTAGAAAACTTGAAAGTGGAGACCTAAAAATATCATTAGAACATAAGAAAAGTCTACACATTTCTAAATCTTAAAAACAAGACATCCAAAATAAATGAAAATAAGGACAACAAAAAGTAGAGGTTCTAAATAAACCGCGCATTAACAAACTACTAGGTTGCTAGATAAACATTAACCCTAAGACACTCCAAGATAACCTCCAAAGAAATCCATCAATGATGGTGGTCATAGGCTTGTACGTTCACACTTTCTCCACTACGCGAAATTAAGTTCTAAGATCATTAGGACTTCTACTAGGCATTAAAACTTGGCTTAGGTAAATGATTAGGAAGTGGAATCAAAGATAAACATGAAGGTTTTAGGCACTAAACCAAGGTGAGCTCAAAAATAAACATAGCATAAAAAAAGATGAGAAATAATGAGTATGTCATTTCTCCAATATGAAACTACAACAACAAGGCCATGAAATTTTTTTCTTTTATAAACTTGGCCAAACATAAACTTTTTGCATTCATTTTTTTTGATTTTGTAATGATATATTTTTTTTCTTTCTCAATTTTTTCTTTTGAATAGCATTTGATAAGAAAACTCCAAAAATAAGCTTGAGAATTTCCTATTCATTTCAAAAATAATACCCTTCCCAAAATAATTTTAAGCTCAAATTTATAGTGCAAAAATAGGAAAGATATTTGGCTTTGGTGAACATAATGAAATGAAAGGTGGAGCTAAAAACAAAGAAAATAAGGAAAAAGGCCCAAAATTGTTTTGCAAGGGTTTTATTTTTGGTGGGCATGAAAGCTCAAACTATTCAAACGGTGGCCTAAATCATTTCTAAAGAACGTAAAAACGGCGCAAATGCTTCGAGAGTAGCTTGATACAAGTTCTAGACACCAAGAAAGACTACCTCGCAAATGAAAAAGAGCTAATGATACCTAGCAACCATTCGTAAGCAACTAACCAAATAAAAAGACATAACTACAAATTGCTACTTATAACGTAAAAATCAGATGCCTATATTTAAGAAAAAGAAACTAGTAGAACTAAACTATGCTAAAATGATAAGTTTAGAAAACATTTTCAAAGGATTCTACATAGAACTACAAAAACCGCACGGGCCTACACTTCACTAGAAGAAACATAAAAATAAAGATAGAAATAATTTTAGGTTTTGTTTTCAAATAGATTTTAGCACAATTTTTTGATTTTTGTTTTTCTAGTTTTTTTGGGTTTTATATTTTATAATTTTTTGGATTTTAGATTTTGATGACATCAAATACTATACTAATTTAAGACATAAAGTTTTTTCTTTTGAAAGAAGAAGAACAAAAAAGAAAAGACCAAAAGAAACTACACCCCCATGCTTAAATCCTTCATTGCCCTCAATGAAGAAAACATAAAGAAAAAGAGAAGGGGACTGAGAAGAAGAGAAAAAGAAAAATGCAGGAAAAGTAAATAAATAAGAACAGGACTTCCCCGGGTTCATGAGATGAAGGCGGATGTCGCTCCCCCATGCTTGCTTTTTAGAGTACTTGATCGTCAGCAGGTATGAATTGATCCATCTGATATCAGCAACGGCGGAGCGGCGACCACGAACATGGACTTGATTGGCCTCCGGTAGGAAGAGCAAAATAAAAGCAAAAAATAGATAGAGTCCATGGGCAGATGCCCGATAATGTTTTTTTTTATTACAATTATTTAAAGTCCGAATAAAAGAGTTTCAGAATAATAATAATAAGTCCAGAAATAAAATAAAAAAAATTGTCCCACACAAGATAAATGTTTAAGAGTCCAACACAAGATTTTCCTTTGTAGGAGGCACATAATCATTAGAAAAATAAAGTTTAAGTCTATGGCCATTAACTTTAAAGTCCCCCTATCGGGGTGCGAAAGTAACACAGTTCCATCATAAAAACATCCTTGACCGCAAACGGTCCAGACCAACGAGATTTAGATTTTCCAAAGAAAATACGTAAACGTGAATTTAAAAGTAGAACCTGATCGCCCGGTTTAAAATTTTTATGCTGGCGGAAGTTCTTAACATGATAATTTTTTTCTGCAGGGTCAGGTGGTTTTTCAAAATAATTTGGCAAATTTTTATCATTTTCAAAAATAAGATTTTGTTGTCCAAAATCAGAGTCATTTTCGAATGTGCTTGTAGGACATAACAGTGTTTTCAAAAATAGTTGATGAGGGTCCAAAAAAGGAAGAAGAAAAATCATTTGGAGGGAAATAGGAGTCTTCTTTTAAATCATCAATGAAAAAACAAGAGTCATCATTTTGTAAAGAGTTTTTCATCGATTTATTAATATCAAATATTACTTCCTCATCTCCTACATGGAGAAAAAGTTTTCCTCACTCACATTTATAATTGCGCGAGCGGTGGCTAGGAAAGGTCGACCAAGGATAAGAGGGACCTCGATGTCTCTTCAATATCGAGAATGACAAAATCCACCAGGAAGATGAATTTGTCGACCTTTACTAGCACGTCCTCAACAATACCTAATGGATATTTGATCGACCTATCGGCTAACTGGATACTCATTCTTGTAGGGCTAAGAGTGCCCAATCCTAGCTTTTGAATAAAGAAAAAGGCATCAAGTTGATGCTCGCTCCTAGATCCGCTAACGCGTGTTTAACGAAAAGATCACCAAAGACGCAAGGAATGGAAAAACTACCCGGATCGTTTATCTTTTTAGGAAGAGTAGAGTTTTTAACGACCGCCGAGCATTCTTCATTTAACTTTACATGCGATAAATGTTCTAATTTCTTTTTGTTCGTTAATAAATCTTTAAGATATTTGGCGTACTTAGGCATTTGGCTAATCGCTTCATGAAACGGCAAATTAATATGAATTTGTTTAAATATTTCAAGAAAGCGTTGATATTGATTATCTAATTTTTCTTGCCTAAGTCTAGCCGGATAAGGAGGTGGCGGAAGTTCCTTTAGAACAATTGGAGCATCATTTTGAAAACCATTTGTCTCTTTTTCAGAATCAGAAATAATAGAGCTATCCTTTTCTTTTTCAAGTGTAGATTTTTCTTTTTCAAGATCTAAGTTGTCATTTTCCATGGGGGTAAAAACAGGAGGGAAAATCACCCTTGGCTCTTCCCTTGTGGGGGCTCGTTAACAACTTTACCGCTCCGAAGGGAAATCGCATTTGCGTGTTCCCTTGGGTTAGGTTCAGTGTTCGAGGGAAGAGTTCCAGGTGGTCTCTCATAAAAAGCCCTGGGCGAGTTGGCCGACCTGATTTTCTAAATTTTAATTGATCCCGTTATGTTTCTAATAGTAGCATCGTTCGAGCTTATATACTTAGCAAAGATCTCTTCCAAAGGGGAAGGTTTTTGAAAATTTTGTTGTGGTGGTGGTGGTGGTGTAAAATCGTGCGGTGGCGTATATGTTTTCCTTACCTCCGAAATTTGGTGGTTGCCAGCCAGGATGATAGGAATTTGTAGATTTTTTAAAAAACATAGAAAAAATTAAAAAGAAAAAAATTTTAAAAGTTTTTTATTTTTTTCAGAGGCCTTTTTTTGTTTTTTTTCCCCTGTTCTGCTTG